>CM054146.1:20245709-20265709 GCA_028751875.1 Rapana venosa | reverse complement strand
TGCGAGTGCAATGTTCTAACCACTAGGCTATCCCGTATGTGTGTGCATGTGTTTATTCTTTTATTCTTTTATATCGAGGATAGTGGAATAAGTATTCATGTGCTTCTTTACACGCAGTTCACGTGTGTATGCGGTTTTGTAGATTTGTCATCTGGTCCCGCCGGCACACAATGGCCTACTCTTTCGAAAAGCGGAGCAGGAAAAAACATGTGCCCAAGATCTTCGGCGTGCGTTCGCACGCTGGACCTCGGTTTATGGTCTCATCCGAAGGACTTTTAGGGAGAATGGAATCTGCACTGATGTTAACTCCAGGGGAAAAAATCCCCTTGGAGGTGTGTGTGTGTGTGTGTGTGTGTGTGTGTGTGTGTGTGTGTGTATGTGTGTGTGTGAATATGTGTGTGTCTGTGTGTTAATGCGGCGAAGGTAGGGGGTATGTGGCGTTCTTAAGAAGTCCAAATTTACGACGTTTGGGTCTGATGAAGTAGTATCTGTGACATTCTATTCTCTTCTTTTGATTTTTTTGTCCTTCTCTATGTCCCTGACTTTGTGCTTGGTTGTGTGTGTCTGTATTTGTCTGTCTGCCTGTCTGCATAATATACTACTCCTCCCATCTGTTTACTCCGTGTGTGTGTGTGTGTGTGTGTGGGTGTTCGTGTGGTGTGTGTGTGTGTGTGTGTGTGTGTGTGTGTGTGTGTGTAGCAAAGGGGAGGGACGGAACGATAAAGAATGCAGAGATAAAACGCGGTTATATGCTGTATAGTAATGGGAAAAGACTTGGAAAAAGGGTACAGGAAAAATGGGAGTAACGTATATGGAGGGGGATAGAGCTGGTATGCAGTATGAATGAGGAGGAGGGGGAGGAGGAGGAGGAGGACGAGGATGAAGGAGAAGTAATAATGCGGAAAAATTCCAGATCCCTTATTGTTCATGTGCCTAAGCAGTTACATTTTCTGCGATATGTAATTGTAAACCTCTGTCTTCATTTTTGCATATATTTTTTTCTAATAAAACACAATTTTTTCCTGGTTTCATTAGGTCTCTATTTTTTTTCAGTTTTAAAAGGTTTTGATTCAGAATTTCTTCAGCAGTGACATCACACATTTACAACTAGGCAATAGTATAATGAAATAAAGAAAAATGTAGATTCAGAGTTTATACGGAATAACAGTACAAAAAACTCGCAACCGTAAGGAGCAAAGGACGTTGGTTACGAACTCTTCAGTTATGCCCTAAATAGTCTACAAGACTATCGGGGATAGGTGAATGGAAAGGTGAAGGAATGATATTTAGACGACTGACGAAGAAAAACTATAAGAACAAAACAAAACAAAGAAACAACAGCACCACCGCCACCAACAGCAAAAGAGTTATTTTATCAACAACAACGACAACACCACAAGAAGAAAGAAGAAGAAGAAGAAGAAGAAGAAGAAGAAGAAGAAGAAGAAGAAGAAGAAGAAGAAGAAGAAGAAGAAGAAGAAGAAGAAGAAGAAGAAGAAAAAAAAAGAAGAAGAAGAAGATGACGAAGAAGAAGAACAGAACAAGAACAAGAGACAGAAGAACAAGAACAAGAAGAGCAACAAAACAACACAATATTAACAACAACAACAATAACATCAAAGTGGCTTCTTTTCAATGAACCAGGTTTCAAATCGTTTGCACTTAACTGTTCATAAGTCCAATACCATCAGCTGTTGAATAAAAGGCGGACATGTAATAATTATACTATGAGATCAGGAAACAGACTGAGTGACCTACTTCGACGATGGTTTTAAATGCCTGTGTCTTGTCAAGTCAGGATGTTCATCTCCTGTTACCAGTCTGTCTCTCACAGTCTGACTCCGTTGCTTTGCGTGTCTGGCAGTGTGTGTGTGTGTGTGTGTGTGTGTGTGTGTGTGTGTGTGTGTGTGTGTGTGTGTGTGTGTGTGTGTGTGTGTGTTGTTGTTGTTTTTTCTACTGCCTGCCACTATCTGGATGTTTCTGTTCGTCTGGTGTGTGTCTAAGTATTTTTCGTCTCTATCTTTCTGTCTATTTCTCCCTGGGTTTTTTTCCGTCTTCAGTCTCTGTGTCTACCTGCGTGGCTACTGGGGAACGAGATAGCCTGGTGGTTAGAGTGTTGCGCTTGTGGTTTGATAGCAATGTAAACATGTAAATAAAATAGCATACAAGTGCTTATTCCATTATCCTCGATATAAAAGAATTAAATAGATAAATAAATAGCCGGGATTCGTGTGCGGATTCTTCTTCTTCTTTGCATTTTTCTTCTTCTCTGCATTCTTCTTTGCATTCTTCTTCTTCTCTGCATTCTTCTTTGCATTCTTCTTCTTCTCTGCATTCTTCTTCTTTGTACTCTTCTTTGCATTCTTCTTTGCATTCTTCTTCTTTTCTGCATTCTTCTTCTTTGTATTCTTCTTTGCATTCTTCTTCTTCTTTGAACGCTCAGACATCAACTGTTGATAACTGTCATACGACAGCAATGCATTGTGCTGCCGTTTAGTGCCTGACAAGTCAGGCTCAGCGCAAACTATTTCGACATAAGTCTTCCTGGTAAAAAACAAACCGGCAGTAGAATGGACCAAGAAGGCAGAAATTAGACAAGGAGGTGACAGGAAGAAAAGGAAGGAGGCAGAAACAAAGAGAGGGATAGGAAAGAGGGAATTCGTAGCACAGCATTTTCAGAAGGTGGGGATGCTGTTTATACTGACAGGGATCTGAAATCCTCATGTGTGAGATCCCGGATTTGATCACCACCAAGACGCCTGTTCGAGGGGAATGTTCCCCTGGAGCTTACCCCAACGCTGACTTCACACCCCAAAGAGTCCTTCGGATGAGACTATAAACTGAAGTCCTGTGTGCAAACACACTCAGAACAGCTCGCACACACGTTACAACCTGTTCTGCATTTTTTGGAAGAGTAGGGCATTGTGTGCCGGTAAGAACAGCTGACAAAATGTACAAAACTGCGTGCAAACGGAAAAAATGGGTGTAAATTAACACACCAGTACTCGATCATTATCCTCAACATAAAACAGTTGGTTTGACTTGTAAGCTTTCTGTCTTTACATACAAGGATTCCAGCATAAATGCACACGGAATTTTTTCAACTATTATTATTTTTTTGTGTTTTTGTTTCTTCTGAATATATTTTGTTGATTAACTTTCGTTGACACTTTTGATTTTCTTTCAAGTTTTGTTTGCTTTGATTAGCTGACCATTGAATTAAGAACTAATTTTCTAGCTTGCCTTTGTATAGACTGTTTCGTTTTGTTTTATGACACTGGAGTCAGGGATGACTGAACAGAGTTTGACTGAACGAATCCACAGATTTTTCTTTTTAAAGAACGCTGCTTGAGCAATGGATCTGAGACCACAAAGAGATTTCTTTTAATTGGAGAGACACGCTTGTTAATTAAAAACGTGCGTGCGTGCGTCAGTGCGCGCGCGCGCGCGTGTGTCTGTGTGTGAATCAGAAAAATAATTTATTTCTTGTCATAAAAGTCACATGGACTTATTTGACACAACAAAATAAACTCTTCATAATTCAATAATACAACACATTACTCACTGGTCAGCCTGACTGACATGATGTGCATAACACCCTACCCACCCACCCCCACCCAAATATGTTGCATTATATTTAATTTTAATTGACGTTTTTTTTTAAAGCAGGTATGAACATAATTATTTCAGCTTGGTGATTATCACTTACAATTATTTTGCTTAATTTGTCTATACCATTCATATATTCTTTGACACCAGCATTTAGAGTGTGCGCGCGTGCGTGTGACTTTTCCCCTGGGGTGACCAACAGTGCTGACTACACTCCCTCAAAACTGCCCCGGACGAGATTGCAAACCCCACCAAGTCTCCTGTGCTAAACCACACACATCATCTTGTCCTTGGGATGGGACTATAAACCGAGGCCCCTTGTGCGAACGCACGCAGAACATCTTGCTCACGCGTTAAAACCCGTTCCGCTTTTCAGAAGAGTTGGCCATTGTGTGCCGGTGGGAACAGATGACAAAATGTACAAAACTGCATACACATTGGGACCGGATGAAAAAAAAAGCACCTGAGTGCTTATTTCATTGTCCTCGAAATAAAAAATAAAATGTATGCACATTAAACCCGCTCCATATTTCACAAGATTATGCGATTTGTGCCAGTTAGAACGGACGACGAAATTTAGAAAGACTACACGCAAGCATACTGGAGTCGTGTTTAGACAGCAAGTAAGTAAGTAGTAGTAGTAGGTATGTAAGTAGGGATGTGGTGGGTAAACCATGGCATGCAAAGCGCTTTGATTTGTTCTTTTGCAAGATATGGCACTATATAATTTCAATGTATTATGATGACGACGATGATGATGACGATGATGATGATGATGATGATGATGATGATGATTATACACAATCATCTCGCCATTGGTGAATCTCGGAGCTCTAGACGAAGAACACAACACAACGAAACAAAAAACAGTTGTTCAAACAATAAGTTGCGCACATTTCTTTGAAATTGCACTGTAACAAAATACACATGATGTCTCCTTAAATATCTTAAAGCCTGACACCGAAAATGGAAACGTTATTGCTGTTATTTTTGTGGACTATATCCTTACATTTTTTTCTATCATACTGATTTGTTTAAATGTCTCCTGCAGCTGGAAGAATCATATAAAGGAATGCTGCTTGATTAAACAAAAAGGAACCATCTAAAGACAAAATTCACAGAACATCTACAAAAACACAGGAGTGTAGATACAGAAAAGCTGGATTTAATTTCAAGCTACCAGCATGTATTCCTATCTATTCTGGTGTCTTCTTATTTACAATTTGCAATAAAAACGTTGTCTTTCATCTAAACAAAAAGAAATCCCTAGAACTGTCTCTGACCTGGTTTCCATATTTAGAGACTGTCTCGACATTCTCCGGTATTTTGTCTCTCCCTTCTCCTGTCCCTTTACTCCCCCGCCATCTTCCCTTCCCTCCTTCCACTCATACAAGAGGATTAACAATCGCAAATTCTGGGCTGAGTCAGTGGACTCTAGAATAGAATCTTTTTATCGTGTTTTGTTTTGTTTGCTGATTATTCATGCTGCAAAAGCCAGTGGACAAAGAAGTGGGCAATGGCTGTGAGAAGTGAGGTAAGGTGGGTGAATGGACAGATTTATAACATTTTTGTTAATAATATCCGAGTGTCTTAGCCATTTTATCTACAAAAATATATTTCTTTATATATTTTTTTTCCTTCTCTCTTTCGTTCGTTCTTTCCTTCTTTCTTTCTTTGGTTTAAAGAAATGTTTAATCAGATTAAAAAAAAACCTGTGGTTATACACGTAAGCACTGTGATCAACAACGAGCCAACGGCTTAGCATATAGCGTGCATTCATTCTTTCTTTCTTCATTTCCCATCATTCATGTTTCTTTTATCTTTGTAAGGTTCTTATGGCTATTATTGGAACACTCGCTTTTCCCTGGCCAAGTTAAACAGCGTCGAGCGTGGTTACCACTTGGATTAGAGACCGTTTGCGCGCCTTGGCTTCAGTACAGTTCCCCCAGTTCACCCAGCTATAAATGGGTACCTGCCTCTTCAGGTTCAGGGAAGGTAACGCAGGGAGGGAGAGGAGATGGGCGCCGCCCTCAATATACTGGCCCCTAGAGAAGCTGAGGTCTATGACGCCTCGCTCTTCTACGACCCTATAGGTTATGGGACACCTTTACCCTTTATTCTTACGTTCAGTGGGTTTTATTTGAGGCGGGTGGGTGGGGTAGGGGGATGTTGTTTTCCTTCTTATTTGTTGTTGATTGCCTCTGTTTCGCTTCAATATGTGGGTGTGTTCGCTGTGGTTGGGGGAAAGTAATGTGGATTAAGGCAAATCTTGTTTTGTGACGTCAGGGTCTGACGAAACAGACAGGGACAGAAGCAGAACAGGGAATGAAAGGGGAAGGACGGATGGGATAGAAGGGGAGCAGCGGGGGTGGGGGAGGAGGCGGGGAAGGGGGGGGGGACGGTAAGAGCCAACTCGTGGAAAGACCACTTCTGGAAAGCCAAGGGCCATTATTTTGTCTGCGACATTCTCGTATGCTTCTCTTCGTTCCCTTCTTGCTGTCTTTTCCCTTCCATCTCAGCTTTTCTCTGTCTGTCTGTCTCACTGGGGTACGTGATAGCCTGGTTCGTTAGAGCGTTGCGCACTGCGCACGTGATCTGCTGGTCCGGGTTAAAATCCGGGTTAAAATCCCATTCAAGGGGATATTTTCCCCTCGAGTTATCAATGCCGACTCTGGTAGGTAGCCGAAGATGACGATGAAATCCTGCAGCTCATCTGTGGACGCGCCTGTGGCGTGCAATCCTATCTTGAATGTACAGTATACAATGCTGACTCTATTGCCCCCCAAAAGTCCCTCGGATGAGACTGTAAAACGTGGCCCCGCGTGTTTCATCTGCACTTACTTTTGTTACAATTTAGGTAGCCGCATTTCAACTTTGGGATGACTCCTGTGTGCACGTTTTAAAAACAAAAGTCATCGTTTCTACCGGCAAACAATTGCCTACTCTTTCGTAGGGTGGAACATATTTTTAACGTGTGCGTAAGGTGTTCTGCGTGCGTTCGTTCAGCGTGGAACCATGGGGTTGAAGTCGAATGGTGCTAACCACTCGGCTATAGTGTCCGTCGAACGTGCTTTTGATGCAGTTTGTTCCTGGCTGGTCATTACAGTGTCATAGATAGGTTAATTCCATTTATTATTATTATTATTATTATTATTATTATTATTATTATTATTATTATACACAGGTTATGTTTTTAGGTTTGTGATTATAGTACATTACTTTTTAAGCAATTTTTCATTCCTGGCTTGAGCTAAAAATGTTTACTCATTGTAAAATTTTTCCTAAGCCACCTTTATTGAAGCCGCACACAGATTTCAGAGATAATGATTATCTAAACACACTGGTGTGCATCAGCGTTTTGTAGCAATTTCATCATGCATTCCTTAATGCATGCAATAGCCTAATCTTCCAAAAGGCGATGAGGGTGTTTATGTGGTTGCACAAGATGCTCTGCATGCGTTCATACTCGGACCTCAGTTTCCAATATCATCCAAAGGGCTTTCGGGAGAGTGGAGCTGGTACAGACATTTATTCTAGGGGGTAAACTCCCTTTTAAGGGCGTCTGGTGGGGCTGGAACCCACGTCATCTGTTGGAGAGCTCAACACTTTAATCCATCAGGCTATTCCGCCCCCTGAGGAGTGATCCACTTTTCACAATACTGGTTGTTACATGTGATGTAGACATATTTTGTTTGTTGTTGGTGCTTATAGGAGGTTATAGATGCCATGTTTTAGTTTGTAGCAACATAGGTACACTTTCTAAGTTGGTGCTCATCGTATTACGTAGCGGGGGGAAAGGGGGGGGGGGGAGTGTTCGTTTCTTGGCTAGAGCTCCGAGGTTCACCAAGGGTGAGATTTTGCGTAGGTTATCATTTTTACCCACTAGTAATTTAGCAGAATCTGGACTTCCGAAATGTCGTTTTATTTCAGACGAGTACTTTAAAGAAACTAACGTTTTTATTCAGGTTTTTTTTTACATTCTCAGTTATAAGGATACAAAACATATAAACATATTTTAGAGAGAGAGAGAGAGACTGTCAGGTAGGCAGACAGAGACAGAGAGAAAGAGGGACAGCCTGACAGGCAGACAGACTGACCGAGAGGTCCCAAATGGGCACAAAGCTCAATACAGGCATAACATGATCGGTTGCTATACATTCTGTGCACTAAAGCAGAATCAGGTTTGTATGAGTTTTACACATTTCGTACTAGTGTCATTTTTTTCCCAACAGAAGGCCTCCACTGGAAGGACTGTAGACAACATTGATGTTCACAAATCCCGATTGCTTTGACTACTGTTATCAAACAGAGGTTGGTATGGAATCCATCTCATAATGAACTTATGTGTATAATTCTTACGAAAAATATATTCCTCAGCGAGATATCTGTATCTTAAACTGTTGATGAATACATGAAGTACAGGTCTACTACTATTCAATTTACAATGGTAGATGTATTGTTTGGCTAGTAGCAGAATAAAATAAACATCATCATCAATACTTATATTTCTGTCACATCCGAGTAAAGCCAGACACTCTGTTATATTCAGATTGAACACATTCTCACATTTTTCATTCATTACATTAGTAAGTGCCTGCCAAAAACTCTGAACAACTGTGCACTGCCAAAACATGTGTCTAATACTGTCTACTGCTGTATTGCAAAAAGTGCAGAAGTCACCGTCAGTCACACCCATCTATTTCAGTACAACGTTGGTCCCAAGACACCTATGAATTATCTTAAGTTGGAGCTATTTAAATTTTACGTCAGAAATTTTATGAACATACAGAAAAACATTTTTCCAATCATTTTCAACATTCAGTTTTTCATCCCACTTGATACATCTTCGGGTGATTATTGTTTCTAATCAGCTCCTCATAAAAGGGTTTTGACCCTTTCAGTACAATGTTCAGTTTCCTCAGACAGGCAGACATATCTGAGCAAATATTGTCTTGTATTGCAACCTTTGTTTTTCTGATATATTCTGATCTATAACCAGTGAAAGTAACAAAATCAATGTTCGCATAATATCTAAGTCTAAACTGTTCATATGACATAAGATTGCTATTTTCAAGTAAGAAGTTTCCTGTGCAACGAATGTCTTTATTAATCCATATTTTAGTAGCAATACACTTGTTTCCTGTCTGTATTCTTTTATTGAAAAAAACTGGTTCTGCTAATAGTTCGCAAGAATCACTATAGTTAACTTTGTAAAAGAATTCTTTGTAAGCACAAAATACGTCTATCCAAAATGCATTAGATTTACAAATTTTTAAAACGATCTCTGGTCCATATTTTGAAATATTGTTGATCAGTGGAAAGTTGTAACTTGCAATAGCCTGCCACCTATGATTTGTTGTCTGGAGTTTTTTTTCAGCCATGTCGGTTTCAAAGATTGTGCTAATATTTTAAATCCTGGTAATCCAAGACCTCCATTTTTAATACTTTTGTGTGATACTTTTCTACTTATTTTATCTCTTCTGTTGTTCCAAACAAATTTGTATCAGTAGCTTTGCAAAGTATAAACAAATCGTCTGGCGGATTAGGTAGCAGCATCCATAAGTGAATTGGTTTTGATGAGTGACTTTAGTACTCCTATCCTGCCCAGATTTTGAACAAATGCTTCACTTCTAGTTTTTCTGAGAAATTCAAGTGTGAGCAGTTTTGTAGGTCATTTGTAAACCAGATTCCTAGGATTTTAAATTTCGGTGGATTCCATTCCATTCATAAATGGCCCATAAAAAACTGCAGAGTTTTTTTTGCTCCCTAACCACATTACACATGTATTTCAGACCAGTACTTTTCATGTGTTATTAGCGTTTCAGATTGGCAACTTGTTTTGTTTCGCGTTGTAGATTTAGTGTTCCTGGTTTTTTCGTTTCAGATTGGCCAGCTTCCCTGTGGAGACACCAGGAGTCAGTATAAACAGCATCCCCACCTTCTGAAAATGCTGTCCTAGGAAATTTTTTATCCCTCTGTTTCTGTCTTGTTCCTTTTTCTTCTTGCCACCTCCTTGTCTATCCTCTGCCGTATTAGTCCAATCTCTTTCCATTTTTTTTCCAGAAAGACTTGAATGATAATTTTCTCTCATGCCAAAGTCGGATGTGCTGAGCCCGACTTGTCAGGCACTTAACGGCATCACAACGCATTTTCACTCAAATTACAGACAGCAATAGTTGCTGTCTGAGCGTTCAGACAAAGAAAGGAAACTGGCGGTGTAGCGTTATTTGGTTTGCTTTAGTTTGGTGGTTTTAATTTCATTATTCCTTGTTTGGTTTGGGTATATAGTTTTATTGTTATAGGCTCCGATGTGCATTTGTGGTGACGTGTTTGACATTGTCCGTTATACAATATAAATGTTACCGATATTTGCATCAGTTTGGAGGTTTTAGTGTCACATATACGGTTTGTCTTTGGATTGGAGCCGATAGTGCGTTTCAGATGTCCTGCTTTGGTTTAAAGGCAATCGCGTGTTAACGATACACTCATTGCTTCAGGTTAGAGTTAAGATAAAGGCGTTACCATAGCTCAAAGGGTCGTTGGGGAGCAAGGTGTCACAGACCTCAGCTTCTTTAGGGGCCAGCGCACCCATCTCCTCTCCCTCGCTGCTCTATCTTCCCTTACCCTGAAAGGTGCAGGTACCCGTTTACAGGTGGGTGAACTGGGGGACTGTTCTGAAGCCAAGGCGGACAAATGGTCACCCATCTACTTGGTAATAAGGTTCAATGCTGCTTAACTTAGCTTGGGGAAAGCGAGTGGTCCAACCACTGAGCTATCACATCTCTATCAAACTTTTTTGTGTTTCTGGTTGGTAATCCAAGTGTATTGAACATCTATTTAAGTTTTGTTGTTATTACATTTGTTTTTGACTGGTTATACACACGTTTTGTTTTCGATTGATTGTTTACTTTTTGTGGAGATGGTTGTGGTTGGTTTTTGAGGTTATCAAGGCAAATCACTTTTAGTGCTATAGTATCACTTCTTTCGTTGTTCTGTCAGGATTTATGGTTAGTGTGCTACATTTTTGTTCCTGGTTGGCAGTCTCGTGTGTAATAGATCAGCATCGTTTCGGATTGGTCGTTATAGTGTTTTTAAAAGGTACGCTTTCTTTTAAATGCCAGATGCTAGTGCTACGACTTTGTAGGTGTTAGTCTCCCCCATGTGTTTGGCGTGGTGGGTATAGGATGTTGTATGTTTGGGATCTAAATAAAGATTGTGTCTTCTGTTGATGGCTGTAGTGTTTTAAGTTCTGTTTCGGATTAGCCGCTGTAGTGTGTTACACATTTCAGTTTAGCCATTGTATTGCGTTTCATTTTTCAAGTTGTCAGTTGAAGTGCGTTACATATTTTAGGCCGGCGGATATACATTACATTTTTCAGGTTGGCCGTTGTAGTGCGTTACAAATTTCAGGCTGGCGGTTGAAGTGTGCTACATTTCTAAGGTTGGCGGTTGAAGTGCGTTACACTTTTAAGATTGGTGGTTGAAGTGAGTTTCATTTTTAAGATTGGCGGTTGAAGTGCATTGCATTTTTAAGGTTGGGATTTGAAGTATGTTTCATTTTTAAGGTTGGTGGTTTCATTTTTAAGTTTGGTGGTTGGTGGTTGAGTGTGTTTTATTTTTAAGATTGGCGGTTGAAGTGCGTTGCATTTTTAAGATTGGCGGTTGAAGTGCGTTGCATTTTTAAGGTTAGCAGTTAAGTATGTTTCATTTTTAAGGTTGGTGGTTGAAGTGAGTTACATTTTTAAGGTTGGCAGTTAAGTATGTTTCATTTTTAAGGTTGGTGGTTGAAGTGCGTTACATTTTTAAGGTTGGCAGTTGAGGTATGTTTCATAGTTAAGGTTGGCGGTTAAAGTGCGTTACATTTTTTAAAGATTTGCGGTTGAAGTGCGTTACATTTTTAAGGTTGGCGGTTGAAGTGCGTTACATTTTTAAGGTTGGTGGTTGAAGCGTTACATCTTTTAGGTTGGCAGTTGTAATATTTTACATTTTTTTCTGGTTTGGCAGTTGAATTGTTTTATTTTTTAATGTTGGCAGTTGTGATGTGTAACGCACTTCAGGTTGACAGTTGTAGTGTGATACATTTTTTAAGGTTGGCGGTTGAAGTGTGTTACATTTTAAGGTTGGCGGTTGAAGTGTGTTACACATTTTAGTTTGGCGGTTGTAGTGCGTTACACATTCAGGTAGGCGGTTGTTGCACGTTTCCGGTTGGTAGTTGTAATATTGCTCGTTTCAGATCGGTGGTTGTAGCGTCTTACAAGTGGCTTTGGGTTGACAGCTGTAGTCTGTTCATCCATTTAGTTTCAAGTTGGCAGTTACAGATGTTCTGGACCCCTGTTGTTTTGGATTGGTGGTTATAGTGTGCTATGCTTTTAAAACACTTTCGGGTTGGTTGCTGTGGCCAATCCACTCCGACCTTGTTGTTTATAGTCCCGCCAGCCACATAGGCCATATCAGGGCTGTCACCTTGTCACTTTTCTTTTTAAATCTATGTTTAAAATTATGCCATTTTATATACATATCAAAGCAGTTTTTAAAACCAACTCTACTGTCGTTCCTTGTATCGACACCCTGGCCAACCAGAAGGGTCAACCCTGAACAGTCGCTGCTTTGTGGTAGAAACCATATCAGACATACAATCAAAACCAGATTCCTTAAAACAACCTTGTTTACCTAGAGACAAACTGTGAATTCTTTTCTCATATCAGACGAGAAAAGCCCAATGTTCTCAAGAAGTTTAAAATGGTGTTCGGTGGAACATCACAAAGAAACGATCTTTAGGGAGTCCGCAGTAAAAATTGTTGTGCTAATATCATGGACATCTAATCCAATCTTGCCGTTTATAGCTCCACCGACCACAGAGGTC
Source organism: Rapana venosa (assembly GCA_028751875.1). Taxonomy (NCBI): domain Eukaryota; kingdom Metazoa; phylum Mollusca; class Gastropoda; order Neogastropoda; family Muricidae; genus Rapana; species Rapana venosa. The sequence continues at coordinate 20,253,237 of CM054146.1, read as the reverse complement.
ATATCAGAGCTGTCGCTTTGTCAACTATTTAAAACTTTAATTAAACTTTTGCCAACATGGCCAAATTTCTGACACTAGAAGCATCTGAGCGGGAAAGGGATATACAGAGAGGCTTTTTTGTTTAATTAAACCACAATGATTGTCACCAGAATGGTGTTAGCCACCACTCACAATGATGGCATGATCCTCCTTCTCCATTTGCTCCGGTTCTTGCTGACCCTTCTGACTTCATGGATTCTCATGCCATTGGCCTCGGTGATGTTGCCATTGAGAGAAGCTGGTAGTCTGCATTTTTTCTGTTTTTCCCGGTTTTGCCTTAATAGACAGTTTTCATGAAGTTCGTATCTTGGTTTCGTAGGACATGGCCTACATGTCTTAGTTTCCGTTCATAAATGAAAGTAAAAGGTTATTTCTAGTTTCCAGTAGGTATGACATGCTTTCATGTGTTCTATTATCTGTCCAACAGACTCTTTCTTTGATTTCGGTAAAACAATTGTGCAGCTGAAGTCAAAGGTGTATGTGGGGACCCTATCTCCCCCTTCCTAATCTGCACACAGTGCACATCCACAACTCGCTGTGATGCTAACTCACTTTTTTATATTTGTTTCAGTCACGCCCTGCACGTTCCAACACCTGATTTCCCCTTTGCTGTTATTCAGAGCGTTGTGGTGGGTTTTCCAATAGGGCAGGTGACCAACTGCATACATTTTTGCAGCCTGTTCGACTGCTTTAGAGTTGCATTTAACCAAATGTGTCCCATTTTGTAGCTTGCTTAAAGTTGTGAAGTTCCTAGGATTGCCTTTCAGCCTTTAGCAACGGTAGAGTATGCAGTTTTGACAGGGGTGGCTCTGCCTTCACTCCCTAACCCCCCCACCAGCTGGTTCCAAACCCACTCCTCTTTGACTTCAGTCTCTGGATCGCTGGAGCCATTCCCAAGGAAGGTCAGACTCTCTCAAATTTCTTTTCCATTTCTTATTTAAGGGTTTATAAGGGAGGGGATGGTGGTGGTGATGAAGGGTAGGCTCGACAATGGCAGACAAAATAGGTCACTTCTGCAGAGCTGCCTTACCGAGGAAGAGGCTAAATGTAACCCGTATGGAAAATGCCTGCGCAAATCTATACAGAGAATCATTTGCGATTGGATTACGTACAGCCACCGACCCCTTGCCCAGGTCTCGAGCGTATGATTACGGGCTGCTTGCCGCAACCAAGACTGATACATAGAAGTTATGCTGATCATAGTCAAAAAGATCCCTTGAAAGAAGAGGGAAGTACACAGTAAAAAGGATGGGCAAGAATGAACATCGGAAAGGACGCCGATGAGGATGTAACTATAAATTAAGTTTACAGGGTTTCTGGAAAAAGGAAAGATAATGGACCAAGAAGGCAAAACAAAAAGGAGAGAAGGAGGAGATGACAGGCAGAAAACAAGGCAGAGACGAGAAGAGGGGGCAGAAAACAGGAAATTCCTGGCACAGAATTACTTGAGGGAAACTATTTACTGAAAGGCCCCGGAAATCCCAGGGGTCAGGCATTGTGTGATATTATCGTTTTATTTCAGATGGTATACATTGGTGCGTTTTTTGAAAATTTGATGGGTTTTCGTTTAGGCTAGTTATGACGTCCATACGTGTTGAGATGGGTTTATATTTTAAAAAAGTAAACTGTGACTTGTGCATAACAGTAAAAGCGATTTACTGAATACGTTTAATGCACACCCATGCAACACCACACACAACTCATCATAAACAGGCAACTAGATGTATGACTTTTAACCCCCCCGTGGCATGAAAACCAAAATGGTTCAAGGGATTTGGCTGTAAAGGAGAGGAGAAGGGAGCTGTTGTATGAATCAATTTAAAAAACGATATTTCAGAAGTAAAACCAAATGAAAGTGGAGAATGGGGATTGGAAATATTAGTTCAAGCCTATGACTGAGAGTCTTCGTGTCAGACTGTGTGATCCAACACAGTGGTGATCATTTCAGAAAGAAAATTGTCTTTTTCAGGAACTGCAGTAGTAGCCCATGAAACATTATTGAACAGTGAAGTTGTTCCATCACCTTCTTTCCCCCTCCACGGCAGAAGCTGACGCCATCCACACTGTTCCATTAGCACTATTTCTACATGCAAAGTCTAAATCTACCCGCAATACTCCTATCAGTTGAACCCCCGCATACCAAAATTAAAGTGATCCAAAATACTCCATCAATTCTAACACATGTAAGATTGCAAATGTTCCATCAACCATACCCTACACTCCAAGACTAAAGCAATTAAAATTTTTCGAAAGTTCTTTTATATATACCAACACTTAAGCCATCCAAATGCTTCACCAATCCTTTCCCACAGAGCGAAGCTAAAGCATCTAAAATGCTTCATCAATCCTACCTCTACATGCCAAGACTAAAGCATCTAAAAGGCTTCATCAATCTCATCACTACATGCCAAAACTAAAGCACCTAAAAGGCTTCATCAATCCTACCCATGCATGCCAAAACTAAAGCATCTAAAATGCTTCATCAATGCTACCCCTATATGCCAAAACTAAAGCATCTAAAATACTCCACCAATCCTACCCCCACATGCCAAAACTAAAGCATCTAAAAGGCTTCATCAATCCTATCCCACATAACAAAACTAAAGCAAATCAAAACACCCCACCAATCCTGCTATACAGGCTTAAACTAAAACCACTCGAATTACTGCCAATTTCAAGCTAAATTGTGTTAGTGTCAATGTCTTTTTGGTGTGGAAAAGGTTTTCGTTGTCCTCTAACATTTCTGGCGTCGTTTTTTATAAATTGTCTTGTGTAGTTTTCCATCTAGTGTGTCACAACCTCGTGTTGCTGCTTCTTCCTTCCTGGACACCTGCACACAGCATTGTCATCACCATATCAGTCACAATATAAGAGCATTGTCAGCACCACATCAGTCATATTATAACACAGCATTGTCAGCACCACATCAGTCACAATATAACACAGCATGGTCAGCACCACATCAGTCCCATTATAACACAGCATTGTCAGAACCACATCAGTCACATTATAACACACCATTGTCAGCACCACATCAGTCACATTATAACACAGCATTGTCAGCACCACATCAGTCCCATTATAACACAGCATTGTCAGCACCTCATCAGTCCCATTATAACACAGCATTGTCAGCACCAAATCAGTCACATTATAACACAGCATTGTCAGCACCACATCAGTCACAATATAACACAAACACAGCATTATCAGCACATCAGTCACAATATAACACACACAGCAGTGCCAGCACCACATCACTCACAATATAACACACACAGCATTGTCAGCACCACATCAGTCACATTATAACACAGCATTGTCAGCACCACATCAGTCACATTATAACACAGCATTGTCAGCACTACATCAGTCACATTATAACACAGCATTGTCAGCACCACATCAGTCACATTATAACACAGCATTGTCAGCACCTCCATCAGTCACATTATAAAACCCCAGCATTGTCGCACCACATCAGTCACATTATAACCACTTGTCGCACTACACAGTCACATTATAACAACAGCATTGGTCAGAAACACATCAGTCACATAAAAACCAAAAAACAGCATTATCAGCACATCAGCAAAATATAAACACACACAGCAGTGCCAGCACCACATCACTAAACAATAAAACACACAACACCCCATTGGCAGCACCACATCAGTCACATTATAACACAGCATTGTCAGCACCACATCAGTCACATATAACACAGCATTGTCAGAAACTACATCAGTCACTTTATAACACAGCATTGGTCAGCACTACATCAGTCACCATTATAACACAGCATTGTCAGCACCACATCAGTCACAAGTTAAACACAGCATTATCAGCACCACATCAGTCACTTTTTATAACACCAGCTTTATCAGCACCACAAAGTCACATTTATAACACAGCATTGCCCAGCACAACCCCAGTCACATTATAACACAGCATTGTCAGCACCACATCAGTTCACAATTATAACACACACAGCATTGTCAGCACCAAACATCAGTCACATTATAACCCATAAATTGTCAGCCCAAATCAGTCACATTATAACACAGCATTGTCAGTCCCACATCATTTCACATTTATAACAAGCCATTGTCAGCACCACATCAGCCCACATTATAACACAGCATTGTCAGAAACCACATCAGCACTTTATAACACAGTAATGTCAGCACCATCAGTCACAATATAACACAGTAATGTCAGCACCACATCAGGTCACATTTTTAACACCGCATTGCCCAGCACCACATCAGTCACAACATAAACAGCATTGTCAGCACCACATCAGTACCATTATAAACACAGCTTTGTCAGCCCACAATCATTCCATAAACCAGCATTGTCACACCACATCTTCACATTATAACACAGTAATGTCAGCACCACATCAGTCACATTATAACACAGTAATGTCAGCACTACATCAGTCACATTATAACACAGCATTGTCAGCACCACATCAGTCACATTATCACACAGCATTGTCAGCACCACATCAGTCACATTATAACACAGTAATGTCAGCCCCACTATCATCAAAAACATAACACAGCATTGTCAGCACCCATCAGTCACATTATAAACACCGCAATGTCACACCACACATCAAAACTTTAACACAGCATTGTCAGGCCACCACATTCAGTCACATTATAACACAGTAATGTCAGCACTACATCATTTCACATTATAACACAGCATTGTCAGCACCACATCAGTCACATTATAACACACACACACACAGCATAGTCAGCACCACATCAGTCACATTATAACACACACACACGCATAGCAGCCCACATCAGTCACAACATAACACAGCATTGTCAGCCCACATCAGTCACATTAAACACAGTAATGTCAGCACTAACACTTCACATTTATAACACAGCATTGTCAGCCCCACATCATCACATTATAACACAGTAATGTCAGCACCACATCAGTCACATTATAACACAGTAATGTCAGCACCACATCAGTCACATTATAACACAGCAATGTCAGCACCACATCAGTCACAACATAACACAGCATTGTCAGCACCACATCAGTCACATTATCACACAGCATTGTCAGCACATCATTATTCACAATATAACAAAAATGTCAGCTCCACATCACTCACAATATAAAAAAAATGTCAGCACCACATCATTCACAATATAAAAAACATGTCAGCACATCATTCACAATATATAAAAATGCCGGCACCACCTCATTCACAATATAAAAAAATGCCGGCACCACCTCATTCACAATATAACAAAAATGTCAGCACCACATCATTCACAATATAACAAAAATGTCAGCACCACATCACTCACAATATAACAAAAATGTCAGCACCACATCAATCCAATATAAAAAAAAATATTGCACTACATCAGTCACAAGATAACCGAAATATCTGCACCACATCATTCACAAAACACAGCATTGTCAGCACCACATCAGTCACATTATAACACAGCATTGTCAGCACCGCATCAGTCACATTATAACACACACTGCATTCTCAACACATCAGTCACATTATAACACACAGCATTGTCAGCACCACATCAGTCACATTATAACACACACAGCATTGTCAGCACAACATCAGTCACATAACACACAGCATTGTCAGCACCACATCAGTCACATTATAACACAGCATTGTCAGCACCGCATCATTCACATTATAACACGGCATTGTCAGCACCGCATCAGTCACATTATAACACACAGCATTGTCAGCACCACATCAGTCACATTATAACAATTATAACACAGCATTGTCACACCACATCAGTCACAATAATAACACACAGCATTGTCAGCACCACATCAGTCACATTAAAAACACAAAACAGCATTGTCAGCATAACATCAGTCACATTATAACACACAGCAATGTCAGCACCAATCAGTCACATTATAACACAGCTTTGGGTCAGCACCACATCAGCCCATATTATAACCACAGCATTGTCAGCACCACATCATGTCACATTATAACACAGCATTGTCAGCACCGCATCAGTCACATTATAACACACAGCATTGTCAGCACCACATCAGTCACATTATAACAATTATAACACAGCATTGTCAGCACCACATCAGTCACATTATAACACACAGCATTGTCAGCACCACATCAGTCACATTATAACACACACAGCATTGTCAGCATAACATCAGTCACATTATAACACACACAGCATTGTCAGCACAACATCAGTCACATTATAACACACACAGCATTGTCAGCACCACATCAGTCACTTTATAACACACACACAGCATAGTCAGCCCCAAACATCAGTCATATTATAACACACCAGCATTGGTCAGCCCACATCAGTACATTATAACACACACCAGCTTGTCACCATAACATCAGTCACATTATAACACAGCATTGTCAGCCCCACATCAGTCACTTTATAACACACACACAGCATAGTCAGCACCACATCAGTCATATTATAAACACACAATTGCCCAGCACCACATCAGTCACATTATAACCCCACACAACATTGTCAGCATAACATCATTCATATAACACACACAGCATTGTCAGCACAACAACAGTCCCCATTTGATACACACAGCATTGTCGGCACAACATCAGTCACATTATAACACACAGCATTTTTCCAGCACCACATCAGTCACATTATAAACACACACACAGCATAGTCAGAAACCACATCAGTCACATTATAACGCACACAGCATTGTCAGCAAAAACTCAGTCACATTATAACAGACACAGCATTGTCAGCAAAAAAATCAGTCCACATTATAACACACAGCATTGTCAGCACCAACATCAGTCACATTTTAACACACACAGCTTTGTCAGAAACAACATCATCACAAAACACACAGCATTGTCAGCACCACATCAGTCACATTATAACACATCATTGTCAGCACCGCATCAGTCACATTATAACACACAGAAATTGTCAGCACCACATCAGTCAAATATAACACAGCATTGTCAGCACCAACTCAGTCACATTAAAAACACACAGCATTGTCAGCACCACATCAGTCACATTTAACACACACAGCTTGTCAGCTTTACATCAGTCACATTATAACACAAACACAGCATTGTCAGCACAACACCAGTCACATTATAACACACACAGCATGTCAGCACCACATCAGTCACATTATAACACACACACGCATAGTCAGCACCACATCAGTCACATTATACCACACACAGCATTGTCAGCACAACATCAGTCACATTATAACACACACAACATTGTCAGCATAACATCAGTTACATTATAACACACACAGCATTGTCAGCACCACATTAGTCACAATATAACACTGCATTGTCAGCATAACATCAGTCACATTATAACACAGCATTGTCAGCACCACATCAGTCACATTATAACACACACACAGCATAGTCAGCACCACATCAGTCACATTATAACGCACACAGCAT
>CM054146.1:20233209-20240709 GCA_028751875.1 Rapana venosa | reverse complement strand
TGGACTAGGGTGGTTTTGGTGCTGTGGTTGGGGCGATAGGCAGACTGAAAAGTGGGAAGAAGATCATTGGAATGAAGGTGACTGTTGAGCTGTTTGAGAACAACTTTTTCTAGTACTTTACAGACAAAGGGTAGTTTGAGACAGGCCTATACTTCTTCAGAATGTTGCGATCGAGGTCGTGCTTTTTCAGTAGAGGTGTGACTATTGCTGTTTTAAGAGCTGATGGAAAATTTCCTGACTGAAGAGATGAGTTTACTATTTTAGTGATAATAGGCACAAGTTGTGGAAGGCATTGTGAGAAAACAGGAGCAGGTATGGGATCAAGGTCGCATGATTTTATAGTCATTTCCTTCAGAATTGTCATGATTTCTTTTTCACTTGTGGGATGGAAGGAAAAGAGAAGAGTGCCAGTGAACTGGGGATCAGGAGGCGCAGGCTGGAATTGAGTCTGATCCAGTCTGGAGCGTATGTTTCGAACTTTGTCTGAAAAGAAGGCAGAAAATATGAATGGAAGTTCAGACAGGCTGTGGTTGTTAGGCAGAGGAGTTGGTTTTGCAGATCCAAGGAGATTTGAGGTGAGGGAATAAAGAGATTTTATGGATGTAGCACAGAGAACTTGGGAAGAGTAGTAGTCTGTCTTTGCTGAATGGATTAAGCGTTTGACTTTGTTTATTTGTTTTCGGAAAAGCTGTTTGTTGATTTCGGCTTTTGACTTCCGCCACTGCCGTTCTAGTTGCCGGCGTTTGCGCTTCGCTATCAAGATGTCTTGGGTATACCATGGCGCACAGGGTCTTTCAGGTAGGAGATGGTCAGTAGGAGGTGCATGCTCATCAAGCAGTTGGCGGAGAATAGTGTTATAGTTATCAGAGAGGTCAGTGTGGTCAGAGGTTTGTGAAAAACGTTCGGAAGCTTGTGAAGAGAAGGTATGAATGTCTAAGGCCTTAATATTGCGACGAGTAACATGTTTCTTCTTTCTGACAGGTTTTGTGATGTTGAGATGGAAAAGAATGGCGGAATGATCAGAATGCAGTTCGTCGGTGACAGAAACAGATGTGACAAGATTAAATGAAGCATTAGTAATCAGCCAGTCTAAAATATGACCAGATCTGTGCGTTGCTTCGTTTACCAGTTGAGAGAGAGAATGGTTGGACAGAGAAAGACAAAGACGTTTGACATCTGGAGAAGACTGGTTGTCGAAATGGAAGTTGAAGTCACCAAGAATTATAAGTTTAGTGGGAGAGAGGCTGTAGTGGTCGAGGAGTGACTGGAATTCTTGGTGAAAAAGAGATGTTAGGTTGTTTTTACGGCTGGGAGGTGGACGGTAAAGGCAGCAGATAGTAATAGAGGGGCCAGGTAGGTTGAGATTGATTTCGCAAACTTCAAAAGATTCATGTGAGAATTGAAGGTTGTGACTGAAAGAAAGAGATGGTTCCAATATGTCTTTGAGAATGATGGCAATCCCACCTCCTCGAGAGAGTCGGGGGAAATAAATGGTTTTATATCCAGGAGGAGTCAGCTGTTTTATTTTTGGCTCATGGCCATGTGGTTTGAGCCAAGTTTCGGTGAGGAAGGTTAAGTCAATGTTTTTTCCAGAGATGAAATCAGATATGTAGTCGGCTTTTCCATTTGGACAGATAGACTGCACATTGAACAAACAAACTTGAAGGAGATCTGAAGGAGGTGGAGAGGTTGAAGATGAAAGTGGTGAGTTTGGACAAGCATCAGAGGAAGAGGACGAAGGCGATGGTGGAGATGCGGCTAGCGGAAGAACAGACAAGACTTTGGATGGTGAATCAGGAGTAGAAGATGGTGATAGAACTGTGCTAATAAGGGGATTCGGTGTTTGAAACACATCATGACATACATCATTATCATCAGAACAAAAAACATTATCAGAGTTACAAACAACAGAACAATCAAAGCTGATGGGGCGGGTGGACGGCAGCATGAGGAAGAAGGGTTGTCAGGGGTAACAGAAGTGACGTCAGAGGTAAAGGGGGAGACACGGGAGAGGGAAGCCCACCACTGGCGATGACGTCGGCCTGCCCGTGTTCCCCGTCTGGTTTTGCGTGAATGCCTAAGTGTGTTATGGGCTGCTTAATATCAGGAGCAAGAGTGTACTGTTTTTGACAAATCTCAGGTGCGAGCATAGCTCTAATGTCCGCGGCTCTCACTGCCATGGTAGCAGCACAACACACACTAGACTTGATTGATGGGGGTGGTGTCAGTTCGTGAATCACGTGCAATTTGTTGAACGGCAGCAGGGTCAGATTAAAATGGGTCACAAAGACCAGCACAGTCAGGTAAACACAATTCATAAGTCGAATCGAAATTTTGAACAATTCAAACAAAGATGAAAATTATACATCGAAATATCTCAAAAAGTAGATAATAACAAAGAAAAATGTTCTGACCACATAACTCAGGGTGAAAACAGGAACAAGAAGATGTAAAAAATTCTGGAAAGGAATCAGAAAAAAACACACACATCCAGCATTCAAACACAGAGCCACACACAGTGCTGCCGACAGGCGCAAAGGCACACTCTTCACTCATGATGATAGTGATGATTATGATAAGGTGGGAATACCAAGGCAAGTGACCACATTTGCATTATTGATGATGCCAATGATGTTGATGATGATGATAGTAAGAAAGTGTCCAAGATAATAATGTTGATGATGATAATGGTGAAGAGTGGCGATGATTACCATAATAATGACGTTCATGATGATAGGAGGCTGTGACCAAGAGAAGTGAGCCATACTTGCGTTGATGATAATGATGATAAAAAACTATGATGATGATGACGATGTTGATGATGATGGTAGAGAAGTGTGACCAGGGGAAGTGAAACACACTTGCCTTGGTAATTGTGTCTATAACCATGGTGATGATGATAATAATACGGGAGAGTAACCAATGGACATGAGCCACAATTGCATTGTTGATGATGACGACGTTCATGATAATAACAGGAGAGAGTAAGGAAGGGAAGTGGGCCAAACTTGCATTGATAATGACTGATGACTGATGATGATGTAGATGATGATGACGACGACGTTGAGGGTGATGATAATGATTCTTTGAGAGAGTGACCAAGGCAAGTTAGTCACACTTGCATTATTGATGATGCCGATGATGATGTAGATGACAATGCTAGGGGGGTGACAAAAGGAAGTGAGCCACACTACCATTGATGACAATGCTTTGATGATGATAATGATGTTAATAATGATGACGATGGAAGGTGGGTACGCCCAAGGGAAGTGAGTCACTTTTGCATTGATGATGATGATGATGATGATGATGATGCTACGCAAGTGTGACCATGGGAAGTAAGTCACACTTGCATTGGAAATGATCAGGATGATAATTATGATGGCAATGATGACTATGACAATGATGATGATAATGGCAATGATGATGATGATAGTATGTGAGTGTGACCAAAAGAAGTGACTCACACTTTCATTTATTATAATGATGACAATGGCGATGATGGCAATGACAACAACAACGATGATATGATGATGATGATGATGATGATGATGATGACGATAGGTGTGACCAAGGGAAGTAAGTCACAAACATATTGATGATGTTGAAGGTGATGATGATGATTTATGAGTGTGACCAAGGGAAGTTTAACAAATACATTGATGATGATGATGATGATGATAATGATGATGATGATGATGATGGTAGGTGGGTTTGTTCAAGGGAAGTGAGTCACACTTGCATTGGTAATGATCGGGATGATAATGATGGTGGTAATGATGACTATGATGATGATGATGATGATGATACATTTGTGTGACCAAGGGAAGCGAGTCACACTTGCATTGGTAATGATCAGGATGATACTGTTGATGGTAATGGTGACTATGCTGCTGCTGCTGATGATGGTGATGACGATGACATTGATGATGATGATAGTATGTGTGTGTGACCAAGGGAAGTTAGCCACATTGTTGATGATGCCGATAATGATGTAGATGACAATGATAGGGGGTGACAAAGGAAGTGAGCCACACTTCCATTGATGATAATGCTTTGATGATGATATTGATGATGATGATGTTAATAATGATGATGATGGAAAGTGGGTGCGCCCAAGGGAAGTAAGTCACTTTTGCATTGATGATGATAATATTGATGATGATGATGATGATACGCGAGTGTGACCATGGGAAGTGAGTCACACTTGCATTGGAAATGATGAGAATGATAATGATGATGACGACGACGATGATGATGATGATGACGATGATGATGATGATGATAGTATGTGAGTGTGACCAAGGGAAGTGAGTCACACTTTCATTGATGATGATAATGACGATGGCGATGACGACGACGATGACGATGACGATAGGTGTGTGTGACTAAGGGAAGTGAGTCACAAATACATTGATGATGATGATGGTATGATGATGATGACGATGACGATAGGCTAGTGTGACCAAGGGAAGTGAGTCACAAATGCATTGTTGGTGATATCTATCATGATGGCATTGATGATAATGATTCAGGGGAGGAGTGAGGTGACTGAGGAAATTGAGCCACATTTGCATTGTTGGTGATTCCGGTGATTTTTGTTATGATGATGATAGGGGATCGTGACCAGGGGCAGCAAGCCACACTTGCAGTGATGATGATACCCATGATGACGTTAATGATGATGGAAGGAGTGAGTGACCAAGGAAAAACAATAACATTCTTTTTTGCATTGATGATGATGATGCCCTTGATGAGGATAAGAATGGATGATGGTAGGGGAAGTGACCAAGGGAAGTGGGCCACATTTGCTTTCGTGATGATGCCGATGATGATGATAATAATAACGACGACGATGATGTCGATGATGGGAAGGATGAAAATGGTGATGATAATGACGGTAATGCTAATGATGATAGTAGTTGAGTGTGACCAAGGAAAGTGAGCCCCACTTGTATTGTTGATGGTGTATATAACGATGGTATTGATGTTAATGGTACGGGAGAGTGACCAAGGGAAGTGAGCCACATTTGCATTGTTGATGATGATGGTAGCGGAGAGTGACCAGCGGAAGAGGCCACACTTGCGTTAATGATGAATGATAGGTGATGATGACCTTGACAACGATGCTTATTTTAAAGTTGAGTGACCCAGGGAAGTAAGCCAAACTTACATTGTTGATGATGATTATACTGGAGAGAGAGCAGATGAAGTGAGCCACACATGCACCTGTGATGATCCCGATGATAATCTACATGACAATGATAGAAGCTATTTACCAGATGAGGTGAGCCACTCTTGCATTAATTGATGATGATGATGATGATGATGATGACTATGACGATGACGATACGTGAGTGTGGCCAAGGGAAGCGAGTCACACTTGCATTGTTGATGTTGTATATAATGATGGTATTGATGATAATGATGAGGAGTGACAAATGGAAGTGAGTCACACTTGCATTGTTGATGATGTATACACTTATAAAATTGTGAAAGGTCTTTGTCACAGTCCCATAGGACGTTTGTTATAGTTACATTAACATTAATGACTTGTTTTTGTTTGTATGTTTTTTTAAAAATTCCTGTTGCATTGCCAAGTTTCTTTACGAGATTAAACATTTTAAAAAACCCACATGGGTTGGAGTTTTGCGTGGGGTTTTTGTGTTGTAAAAACAACAACACATATCCACCTCTTCCGGTTTTTTCCCCGTCTAATATCACTAGAAGTGAACAGACGTAAAAAAAAATTGAATTGATGTATATAAAGATGGTATTGATGACAATGATGAGGAGTGACAAAGGGAAGTGAGGCACAACTGCATTGTTGATGATGTATATAATGATGGTATGACAATGATGAGGAGTGACAAAGGGAAGTGAGGCACAACTGCATTGTTGATGATGTATATAATGATGGTATGACAATGATGAGGAGTGACAAAGGGAAGTGAGGCACAACTGCATTGTTGATGATGTATATAATGATGGTATGACAATGATGAGGAGTGACAAAGGGAAGTGAGGCACAACTGCATTGTTGATGATGTATATAATGATGGTATGACAATGATGAGGAGTGACAAAGGGAAGTGAGGCACAACTGCATTGTTGATGATGTATATAATGATGGTATGACAATGATGAGGAGTGACAAAGGGAAGTGAGGCACAACTGCATTGTTGATGATGTATATAATGATGATATGACAAGATGAGAGTGACAAAGGAAGTGAGGCAGAACTGCTTGTGATGGGTATATAATGATGGTTATACCATGTTTAGGAGTGACAAAGGGAAGTGAGGCCAAATTTCATTGTTGATGATGTATATAATGATGATATGACAATGATTGGGGGGTGACAATGGGAAGTGGGGGCAAACGCAATGTTTGATGAGATTGTATATAATGAATGGATTACAATGATGAGGAGTGACAAAGGGAAGTGAGCACAACTGATTGTTGAAGATGTAAAAAATGAAGGTATGAAAATGAAATGAGGGATTGACAAAGGGAAGTGAGGCACAACTGCAATGTTGATGATTTATATAATGATCTATTACAACGATGAGCGAGTGACAAAGGGAAGTTGAGGCAGAACTGCAATTGTTGATGATGAATATAATGATGAAGATGTGACACCGATGAGATGACAAAGGGAAGTGAGGCAGAACTGCATTGTTGAGATGTATATAATGATGGTTATACAAAGAAGAGGAGTGACAAAGGAAGTGGGCACAACAGCATTGTGATGATGTTATATAATGATGATATGACAATTAAGAGGAGTGACAAAGGAAGTGAGGCAGAACTCTGCATTGTTGAATAAGTATTAATGATTGGTATGAAACAATGAATGGAAGGATGACAAAGGAGTGCGGCACCACTGCATTGTTGATGAAGTAAATAATGATGGTATGACAATGATGAGGAAGTGACAAAGGAATGAGGCACAACTGCATTGTTGATGAATGTATATAATGATGGTATGACAATGATGGGGGGTGACAAGGGAAGTGAGGACAATGCTTTTGATGTGTATAATGAGGGTTGCCAAATAGGGGGTGACAAAGGGAAGGAAAAGCTTTTTGATGATGTATTTGGGTTCAAGATGAGGAGTGAAAAGGAAGTGAGGCAAACTGCATTTTTGATATGTATATAATGATGGTTTGAAAGTAGGAGTGAAAAAGGGGAAATGGGGCCCAAACTGCTTGTTGAGATTATATAATGATGGTATGACAAGATAAGGAGTGACAAGGGAAGTGAGGCAAACTGCATTGTTGATATGTATATAATGATGGTTGACAATGTAGGGTCAAAGGGAAAGTGAGGAAAAACTGATTGTTGATGATGTTAAAATTTGGTATGAAAAATATGAGGAGTGAAAAAAGGAAAAGTGAGGCACAACGCATTGTTTGATGATGTATAAAAGATGGTATGACAAGATGAGAGTGACAAAGGAATGGGGGGCAAAACTGATTGTTGATGGATTTTTAAAAA
>CM054146.1:20217847-20232709 GCA_028751875.1 Rapana venosa | reverse complement strand
CTCCATTTTCCCCCCCCCCAAAAAGGGGGAAAAAAGGGGTTTTTTCCGGGTTTATAGCTGTGAAACGAAAGGCTTTTTGTGGCTGAAATGGACTGAGAACTACTCACAGGGAAGTAAACATTTGGTCTGAAGTTATTTCCAGAATAAAAGAAGCAACGTGTCGGGGTGCGTTTTTTCGCTACATCTCTAAGGCGCGGACCTGGCAGACATGTCCAAAATGGGTCCGGAACGGAACTATATGCAACACATGTCATCAGAAAAGATTTCGACCCACCGATTGAAAAAATGTCATTTCCGATGACGTGCGATGCTCGGTTTATCCGCTAGAGTCGTTTGAATGTGTCATTGGAGGAAGGATTTTGGTGAATTTTCCAGACTTATAGCTGGGAAACGGAAGGCTTTTTGTGGCTGAAATGGACTGAGAACTACTCACAGGGAAGTAAACATTTGGTCTGAAGTTATTTCCAGCATAAAAGAAGCGACGTGTCCGGGTGCGTTTTTTCGCTAGATCTCTAAGGCTCGGACCTGGCAGACACGTCCAAAATGGGTCTGGTCTCTGATGGGTGGGGGGAGGGGGACGGGATACCTTGTGGTCAGAACATTGCGTTCGCAATCTGACTACCTGTGTTCGATTAGCGTTCAAGGGGATATTTTTCTCTGGAGTTGACATCAGTGCAGACTCCACTCTACCCAAAAGTCCTTCGTATGAGACTATAAACCGAGCCCCGTGTGCGAACGCACGCAGAACATCTTGCAAACAGGTGAAATCCTGGTCCGCTTTTCGTAAGAGTAGGCCATTGTGTGCCGGTGGGAACAGATGACAGAATTCACAAATCCGCATACACCCCGGGGTCTGGATGTAAAAAAGCACATAAGTGCTTATTCCATTATCCTCGATATAAAAGAATAAAATAGATAAATAAATCTCCCTCTCTGTCTGTATATACATATATATATTTTATATATATATTACATATATTATTATATATAAACATATTTATATATTATATATATAAATATATATACGTAAATATATATATAAATATATATATAATATATATAGAGAGAGAGAGAGAGAGAAGGAGATGAGAAGGAGAGAGAGAGAGTGAGAGAGAAGTGAGAGAGAGAGAGAGAGAGAGAGAGAGAGAGAGAGATAGAGCAGTAGGAAAAAAAACCCACGCCAAGGCAATCCGCCAGAGTTGTGCTGTCAAAAACATGCAAGAATGTAGAAAAGGGGCTGACGGACTGAGAGAGAGTGAGAGACAAATTTAAAGCCACGTGAAAGAAAAAGAGAATAAAGCCTTCAAGAATAAACAGATTGTTGCAGGGAAAGTACTGGCTTTGGCGTTGTGAACGTGTTGTTTTTCTTACCAGCCACTCCCCCCACCCTCCCCCCTTGTTGCTGCCCTACGTGCCAATAAGGCACAAAGGCATTGATGATGACTCCCCCTGCCCCCTCCGATTCAGTCTTCATCCCTGTTTTACCCACAGAACCCCTCTTTCTACCTCCCCCCTTCCTTCTCTCCAACACTGGTTCTCTTCTTCCCATCCAACTCTCTGCTGTATCCTGCCTAGACATCATACAGCAGAATGTCCTTTGAATTCCATCACTTCCTGTCCACATTACCTCCAGCCCCCTACACCATTGCTCTGTACTCACGTATAAACAGGGGAAATAATTTCGACAACTAAATAAATGTTAATAAAAGATAAACTTTCAGGGTAGTGGAGTCGGCACTGGTGTTAGCTCCAAGGGGAAAATCCCTTTTGACAGACATGTTCTTTGATGGTTTCTGCCTAGTCGTCATATTCGGTGAATTTCTTCACTTCCTGCCCCTATTACCTCAGTCTCCTACCCCATTGCTCTGTACTCACATATAAACAGGGAAAATATTATCACAACAAAATGAATTTGGTTAAAAACATCACTTTCAGGTGATTTGGGGTTGGCGTCGGTGTTAACTCCAATGAAAAAAATGCTCTTAAACAGACATTTCAATGATGGCTTGAAAATGAGATCGAACCCAAGCCATCAAATTACGAGTGCAATGTACAATGCTTTAACCATCAGTTCCCCCCCTCCCTCTATATTATAAAGCAGTAGCAACATTGTCTAGGCAATCCGATAGGGCCAGGTTGTCAGAGACAGGCAGGAAGGAGAACAGGGACAGACAGACTAACAGAGACAAATTTGAAAAAAAACCCCATCAAAGATCTATCTATCTATCTATCTGCCCCGTAGTCTGACGACCGTGGGGGCACCCTCAAAGACTCAACCACCAGTTCCCTCCATTCCTCTCTCTGTTCTGCCTTTCTCAGGGTTTTGTTGAGTTCTAGGCCTGTCCATTCGCTGATGGTATCCTCCCAGCTCTTCCTTGGTCTGCCTCTTCTTCTTCCTCATTGGACAGTGCCTTGTAAAACTGTCTTTGCAAGTCCTTTGGATCTTGTGACATGCCCATGCCATTTAAGTTTACGCTTTTTCACAATCGTTAGAAGGTTCTCATAGGGCCCAATGGTTTGCTGGATTCTGTTATGCACGCTTTCGTTGCTTATGTGGTCTTTGTAGGAGATGCCAAGGAGTCTTCGAAAGCATCTCATCTCCACCGCCTGTACTCTTCTCTCCAAATCTGCAGTCAGGGTCCATTATTCACGGGCATACAGAAATATGGATATGACAAGGGCGCATTAGTCTGATCTTGGAGATAAGTGAGATATTTTTATCTCTCCAGATGGTGTTTAGTTTTGACGTGCTGTTATTGTCTGTGCAGTCCTGCATACTACTTCTGGCTTGGATCCCTGGTCTGATTACATGGACTCCAGGTTACTTGAAGCTTTGACAGCTTTGAACTGTTTTCAGCTTTGGTTATTAACCTGATATCAGTGCTAATTGTCGTTGGTGTATTGTGTTAGTTAGTCATCAGTTTGGTTTTTCTCTGCACTGTTTCCATGCCGTATGTTTTGGAGGCCTTATTAGGTGTTCTGTTTAGGCTGGCAAGGCTCTTAATCGATCAGCTATCTCATCATGTCATCTGCGCGGAGCAGAGGTTTGTGATCGTTCTGCAACATAGGCTGACTGATCCTTCATGATTGTTCCAGTGCTTCTGCCATGATTCTTCAGGATAGATGTTGAAAAGATGTGGGTGGATGAGTTAGACCGCCATTCCTTACTCCAACTGTTGTTCGTAACCATTCCTCCAATGTGTTGTTGTTAGTACACTGCACTGGTCGGACTCGCCTTTGTACAGCTGTTTGATGGACTTTGATCAGGTTTGGCATTGATGTGTACAAATTCATTGGTTTTGCCCACAAAGCTGCATGCCACACCCTGGCATATGCCTCTTTTAAAAATCGGTTAGCTACATGGTAATGGTCTTGTTGATGTTGAAGTTACCGAATCACATGTTTTCTGAGGGTTGAATGTCTGTTCCTGTGTGTGCTTCGCCCATGCTCTGCAAATCCTTGTTGTTCCTCAGCAATGATGGTCTCTGCTTGTGGCTTTCAGGCTATTATAATATTATCTGCAGCATGACTTGCTTGGGTGGATATGAGGCTGGCTGATGTTTGTTGTGCGATAATTATGGCATTGTTGTAGATTTCCTTGTATTGGGGTCGAGGGTGATGATGCTGTGACTGTTTGTCCATGGTGTTGCGCCCATTTTCCTTGTCGCCAGATCTGGTTTTGCAGGATTCTTAGTAGGGCGCTGCTGTCTGATCATGGTTCCCTCCAGCTTGACTCAACTCAGCATGGAATGTTTTGTCAGCCCCTGTGATTCCCTTTTTCAGCGATTCTGACTGCTTGTTTCCACTTTTCTCGGAGGATGTTAGGGTGGGACTGTGTGTCTTTGCGTGCGGGTACATTAAGGACTTCCGGATCTTCCTGCCGGTTCTATAGTTACTAGTTATACAGGTCGGAAGCAGTATTCTGTCCAGATTGTTCAGAATATCCTGGTATTTCGTCAGTGTGACACTTCCCTTTTTTGTCCTTGGAATTTAAACCTTTTCCCGTTTTTTGTGCTAGTCAGGTCTTTCACCAGCTGATATGCTTTCTTGCATATTGTTTCTTTGATGTTTCACTTTCAATGTCTGGCTACTGTTCACCGAATCCATTTTCTTTTGCCTCCTGGTCTTGGACTTCCTGGATTCTTTTGTTGACTGCCCTATATTGTTCTGATCTTTTTTGTTTATTTTTCTTTTTTCTTCACTCTTCACGCTTGTCGCATAAGTTGTTAGGTGTTAGGTTTTGTGTGTGCATGGGTTTTTAGACTGTGTTCGGTGTTTGCCAAGAACTTCGCTTGCTGTTTCGTACTGCTGTATTGAATATTATTCATCAGTGTATCTATGTCTGAGGGGTCTATCACATTTTGTGCTGCAAACTTTCCTCCTATCCTTGATTGAAAAAATTTCTACTACTCTGTGGGTCCTTCAGCTTTTCGAGCGTAATTTGATCCTGATGTGGTTCGCTTGTTCATTTTCTTATAGGAACATAGTCGGTAAGTCATCATCTCAAGATCATGATCACTCTATGCTGCTTTTGGAAAAACTTCGTGTCTGCGATGTTTAACGCTAGCTGCTAGAAACCGTCCTTTTCACCCATGGATGTTGTCTTTTTGGTTGTGGTGCTCTCCATTTGGGCTATGCCATGGTCCATTTTCTGGGACTTTCGTGTTTTTTGGTGCTTGGGCCAAGTGTATTCACTAGCTGGAGGAGGAGGTAGGTTGTTACTGGCAACCTCCAAGAGTCTCCAAGCCTCTTTCATTTGCTTGGTTATGCAATGTGGCCCACAAATCCCCTCCCAAAGTTTTCCATGCATCTTCTCCTACCTTGGCGTTTCAGTCACCTTGCACACAAGAATGGCCTTTCTTAGGGAGTCTGATTCAGAACCTCTTGTAGATGATCTTAACAATTCTTCTCTATGGCTTCATCTGTGCCGTCTTCTGAGGTAGGGGCGTATGCCGTACCACAGTTAGGTTAAAGGGGGTTGGCTCTCAGCGCGGATGGTAATAGGTCTGCTGGACACTGGCTGGACAGCTCATGACGGTGGTTCACGGGGGGTCTTTGTGAAGAGAAACCCATGCCGTGTTTGTTTCATGTTTACCTGTTTTTTCCACTGTGAGTATAATTTGTGGTCTTCCCTGGATAGATTTTAGAATGACACAAAAAATGAGACATAAAAACCTTTCAAGAGAACCTTAGACGTTTATTGAGAAAATATTAGCCAACGGGTTTTAAAATTGTGTGTTTTCATACCACATCTGTCTCATCCCTTTTACCACTACATCCCTTCCCATAGCCCACTTCCTCACACCCCTTTCTCCCTCCTCTCTTCCCTGTACCCTCTCTGCCTGATCCAGCCCCCAGGGACGCCATTAAAGTAGAATTCCCAGCAAAATTTCCGTCGCTTCCTCCGATTCCTCTGCCCATGCCCTCCCCCACAGCCCTTACCTGTTTCCATGTACTCAAAAAAGCTAACCTACAGAAAAACAAATTCTACAACAAAATGAACCGAACTAAAAGAATAATCCTTAATAACCCCAACAAAGATAAATCTACTCTTTTTTTGTGTACCTCACAGTGGTTTTGCTTTCGAGCAGAGAAAATAGTTAAGGGTTTATAATATGGCCTCTGCGTTTGAATGGTGCTACAGATTATAAGTAGAAAAAAGAGAAACAGACAGACGGCCTAGTAGATATTAACAAATAGTATCATGTCGGTTGTGAGACAAAGAGGGTATAGTTAGACTGACACAGTGGCATACACAGATTGACAGAAAGAAAGACCAGACAGACAGAGTAGACTGACGAATGGCATACACAGATTGCAGACGAACAGACATACAGAGTAGACTGACAGAATGGCAATCACAGATTGAAGAATACAGAGGTAAACTTGACAGAATTGCATACACAGATTGACAGACATACCGACAGAAAATTGTATAGAGCAGAATGGCAGGAGTAGTTCACAAGATTTGACAGGACCAGACTAGGACAGGCACAATAGGACTGACCTGGAGGGCAGGCAAAAAAAAAAGACTGACAGACAATAGACAGAAAAGAAAGACAGAGAATGCGGAGGGTAAGGTTAAAGTGTAGGTAAATGACATAATGGCGATTACCAACCAGAAACAAACGGACAGACAGAAAGACATGCGGATCGACTGACGAACTGACAGAGATGGCATACACAGACTGGCAGGTAAAGACGGACGGGACAGACAGACAGTGACGATAGAGTAGGGTCTGATAGAGTTGCTACACAGACAGACAGACAGAAAGACATACAGTATGGTCGGAAAGGCTAGCAGGGCAGATTGGGCATTGTAGCATACACAGACTGACAGATAGATGGACAGACAGGGCAGAGTATAGACCAACATAAGTGGTTTTTATAAATTGATTAACGTGGTTACGGAACCTAAGGTCTGAACAGATGAGAGAAGCAGTACAAGTCTGTATGCACAGATTGCCACACAACTAGATACACACAAGACCAAAATTGCAAGTGATGGACTCAAAGGAAGACAGAAAACGTGATATAAAAGAAGAAAAATAATGTCCACAGACACAAAAATATTGGGCATGAACTTTCAAGAAGTGCCCGCTCTATCTCTCTTCTCTCTCCTCTCTCCTCTCTCTCTCTCTCTCTCTCTCTCTCTCTCTCTCTCTCTCTCTCTCTCTCTCTCTCTCTCTTCACCCGCACACACACACACGCACGCACGCACGCACACACGCACGCACGCCCACCACACACCACACACACACACGCGCGCGCGGCGCGTACACAACACACAC
Organism: Rapana venosa; assembly: GCA_028751875.1. NCBI lineage: Eukaryota > Metazoa > Mollusca > Gastropoda > Neogastropoda > Muricidae > Rapana > Rapana venosa. The sequence continues at coordinate 20,225,918 of CM054146.1, read as the reverse complement.
ACACAAAACAAACAACACACACACAACCAACTCCACACACACACCCACACCTCCTTTCCCTTGACCCCTATTACTGTCTGCAATAATCTGGCCAGACCTCGTAAAAGCAAAGATTTACCCACTGCTTACCTCTTATCCCATTTCAAAAACACACACACGCATACACACACGCAACACCCCCCCCCCCCACACATATTTACATATCACCACACCCATCACGCCCCCGCCGCGCAACGACGCATCGAACTTGAACACGCGAGTGCACGCACGCACCACCCACAACACACACACACCACACCACACAACACACACACACACACACACACACCCCGGAGGGAGACAAGCAGATAGATTAGTAAAGAGAGGGCAGAGGATGAGAGCGAGAGAGAGGATAAAACAACAAAGAAATGAAACAAACAAACAAAAATTTTCGATTACTTTTTTGCTATCATGGCCTTGTAATAGATGAGAAAAAAGGAGGACAGGGCAACGGTTATGTTGATAAATATCTAAGCAAAGAGATAGAAGACAGAGAAAGGACAGAGAGACAGACAGCAGGCAGGCAGAGAGAGAGGAAAGACAGGACAGTCTTGACAGACAGAAAGAAATGCGAATGCGAATGCAATGTTAATTTAACACATATGAAAAAAATTGAATAATTGCTAATTATTTCAGATAAATTCTTGTGCTCTAAGGCATTGTTTTGTCCCATGCACTCAACAGCCAAAAACCCTATCACCCTGCCAGGAGTGTAAACCTTTCTGTGTGTGCGCGGGTGTGCGTGTGTGCGCGTTCTGCGTGCGCCTGCGTGCGTGTGTGTATACATTTTGAACTTGTAAAAAGAAAAAAATCCCTATTAATTGTAAATGTCTGCATGTGGAATGAGTATGGTGAATGAAAGCACTTTTGATTTGTTTTTGCCGCTGTTATAGTTCCGATATAAATTCCATGTATTATCATTATGATTATTATATTATTATTATTATTTTTTTATTTTTATTTTTATTATTATTAATTATTATTATATATTATTATTATTAGTATTATTAGATTATTATTTATTATTATTATTATTATTATTGCTTGTTGTTGTGTTGTTGTTGTTGTTGTTGTTGTTTATATTCTTTTCGTCTGTATGTGTTTGTGTATGGTTCTGTGTATATTGGTCTCTCAGTTGTTCTGACTGTCTCTCTGCTGTTAAAATGTGGTTTTTTTTGGTGGCCCCACTCTGTAAGTCTTACTCTGCCTAAATGTTTGTCTTCAGTCTGAGTATGGCACTTTGTCTGTTACTCTGTCTGTCTATCTGTCTGCTGTCTGTGTATGCCACTGTTGTCTGTCTATCAATGTGTATGAACTTTGTTCATTTACACTGTTTGTCTGTATGTGTATGCCTCTATGTCAGTCTTACTCTGTCTTGTTCTGTTATCTGTATGTGTATGCGACTGTCTGTCTGTCTGTCGATCTTTGTGGGTATATGTCATTCTATTGTCTGTCTGTCTGTATGTATGTGTATGCACTATGTCAGTTTACTCTGTCTGTCTGGTCTGTCTGTCTGTTGTTCTTGTATGGTACTCTGTCAGTCTACTCTGTCTGTCTGTTCTCTCTCTCTCTAATCTGTGTCATGCTTCTGTTGCTGGTCTACTCTTTCAGTTTGTTTGTCTGTCGTTTTTGTTACTTATAGATATTAGTCCAACTCACAGAACAGGTAATTAATAATTTTCTTTTTTCATCTTTGCTAGAAGGCAGAACTTATACCAGTAACCCCCACATCTCCCATAGCTATATTGATGTATGTTATTTATGGTTAGTCTTTTAAGTCAAGAAAGAACAATGTAGGCTTGATTTTAGCATTTTGTGGGTTCCTCTCAGTTTTGATGAGGACATTTTTTCTTTTGTTCCAGGCTTCCTTTTTATTTTTAGGTGTCTGATTATTTGAGACCCGGTTTCCATTTTTAGACTATTGACAATGCTCCAATATTTCCTCTGCCTTCGTTTTTTTCCCAGTCTCACTCACCTGCCACAGGTATTTCTATGGCTGACAATGCAAATCTGATTTGAATTGGGGCTGCTTGGATTGAGAAGTTCTATTTTTGTCAGTGGATATTGTTGGAAGAAGATGAGTGAATAATGAATATTAGAGAGATGAAAGGAAGGTAGTAGGGGGGTTATGATGCCAGAATTACTTGGAGATTGTCATGAACAGGTTTATAGTATTTCTTTTTATACTTTTTTTCTTTTTTTCGGTCTGTCTTTTTTCTGGTCTTTCTGTCTTTTTTTTTCTTTTTCTTCTCTCGTTCTACTCTTTCTTTCTTTCTGTCATTCTGTGTACTTCATGTTATTTTCTTTTATTTTTATTCATTTTTTTTCTGGTATTGGTTTCCTCTATTTTTTCTCATTGACTTGCGTTAAATCCAGCGGGATTAGCTATGGTTGGTTTCTTCTATTATTATGCCGTTTTATTAGTATGCCTCCTTGATCAATTGGGTATGCTGTTTGATTTTGTGCTTTTTCCTTTCTTTCTGTCCTTCTTTTTGTTCTGTCTGGTCTGTCAGTTTTTCTTTCTTTCTATCTTTCTCTCGTTTCTGTCTGTCTATCTGTCTGTTTCTGTCTCTCTATCTTTGTTCCTCTCTCTGTAGCGGTGTCTGCTCTGTCTCTGTCTCTGTCTCTCTGTCTCTCTCTCTCTCTCTTTCCTTTATCTCGCTAAGATATTTATCCTCATATGTTACCTGTCTCCTTCTTCTATCATTAACAAAGGCTTTGTTTAAAAAAAGTATGTAATAACATTCGTTTGTTCATGTTTTTGTTTATTTTATCTCTCTCTCATCCTCTGCCCTCTCTTTTACCAATCTATCTGTTTGTCTCCCTCGGTGTGTGTGTCGTGTGTGTGTGTGTGTGTTTGTGGGTTGTGGGTGAGTGCGTGGTGCGATGCGTGCGTTTGTGTGTGCGTTGTGATGTGGCGGTGTGTGTGGTGTGTGTTGAAATGGTCAGGGTAAGCAGTGGGTAAATCTTGCTTTTACGAGGTCTGGGCCTGATAATGCAGACAGTAATAGGGGCAGGGATAGTGTGTGTTTGCGTGGTTGTGTGTGTGTGTGTGAGTGCTAGGTGAGGAGATGAGAGAGAGAGAGAGACGAGATGATGAGAGAGAGAGGAGAAGTGACGAGACGATGAGAGAGAGAGAGAATGATGTGAGGATGAGAGAGAGAGAGAGAGGAGAGAGGAGAGAGAGAGAGAGAGAGGAGAGTCGAGAGGGCCACTTCTTGCAAGTAAATGCCCATTATTTTGTCTGTGACATTTTCTGTTTATATCAACGTTTTCTGTATTTCCTCTATGTTCCACAACTTTGCATTTTGTCTTGTGTGTATCTTGTTGTGTGTTTCAATTTGTGCATATGCTCTCTCAGTCTGTTTCAGCCTGTATGGTCCGTCATCTGTTAATCTATGATGCCACTTTGTTTGGTCTACTCTGCCTGCTTGTCCATTATTCTGTCAGTCTGTGTTATGCTTCAATGCAATATGCCCTGCCTTTGGACCATCTGTATGTCTTTGTCTGTTGTCAGTCTGTGTATGCCCACTCTATCAGGCTACTCTTTCAGTTTACCCTTTATCTGTCTGTCCGTCGGCCGTCTGTCAGTCTTGGTGTTTGCCTCTCTGTCAGTCGACTCCGCATGACTGTCTGTCCGTCGATTTGTCCGTGTGTATTTTTGGGGGGGGGCCCCCATTATGTTCAGTTTACTCTTTGCTTCTAGTCTTTCTGTCTATTTGTCTGGCCAGGCTTTGCCTGCCACTCTGTCAGTTATTGGCCTGTCTGTCTGGTCTATCAATCTGTGATGTACTACTCTGCCATTCTGACCCTCAACTTTTCTGGTCTGTATGTCTGTCAATCTGTGGTAATGCCATTCTGTGTGTTTACTCTGTATGTCTGTCAATCTGTGTTTGCCATTATGTCAGTTACCTCTGTTGTCTGTTCGTCTGTCCAATCTGTGTGTGTAGGCCATTCTGTCAGTCTACGCTGTCTGTTCTTGTCTTTCTGTAATCTGTGGTTGCCATGTGTCAGTCTACCCTTTTGTTTCTCAATCAGTGCTTGCTGCTTTGTTCGATTACTAAGCCCGTTGTCTGTTTCTCTTTTTTTCAACTGTTTGTATTAGCCCATTCACAGCACGAGGCCATAATTATACCCTTACTATTCTCCTTACTAGAAGGCAAAAACCACGTGAGTACAAAAAAGAGAGGTTTATCTTTTGTGCGGTCATTAAGGATTATTCTTTAGGTCGGTTCATTTTGTTGTAGGAATTTGTTTTTCTGTGGTTTTGGTTTTTTGTAGGTCACATGGAAACAGGTAAAGGTTGTGGGCGAGGGTATGGGCAGGTAGCGAGGAAATTTGCAGGAATTTCTACTTTATGGCCGTGTCTGGGCTGGTTAAGATCGAGAGGGGTTACAGGGAAAGATAGGGAAGGGAGGAAAGTGATGTGAGAGAAGAGGCTATGGGAGAGGGTTGTATTGGTGAAGGGGATGAGGATGTTGTGGTATAAAAAAGCACATTTTTAAAACCCTAGTCCTAATATTTTCTCAGTAGACGATTCTAAGGTTTTCTTGAAGGTATTTTGTTCTTTTTGTTGTTCTGTTATCTTTGACGTTTTTTTTCTCAAATTTGTCTCTGTCAGGTCAGTCTTTTGTCCTGTTCTCCTTCCTGCCTGCTTCCTGTCTCTGGACAACCTGGCCTATGGATTGCTACACAAATTTGCTACTGCTCTATTATATAGGAGGGAGAGGAGGGGGTAGCCTTGATGGTGGGTAGCCTGTTGGTTAAGCGTTGTACATTGCACTCGTACATTTGATGCTTGTGTTCGATTCATTTTCAAGCCTTCACTCAATCGTCTTTTAAGAGCATTTTTTCTTTGGTAGTTAACACGACACAACCACAATGACTGAAAGTGATGCTTTTAAACCAAATTCATTTTGTTTTGGGGGTGGGGTTATTTTCCCTGTTTAATTTGTGGAGTACAGGCCACCCCCTAGGGTAGAGATGGAGGTAATATGGACAGGGAATTGAGAGAATTACACCGAATATAGACGACTAGGGCAGGAATATCAAAGAAAGTGTCTTTTGTGGAAGGGATTTTCCCTTGAAAGCTAACACCAGTGCCAACTCCACTACCCTGAAACGTTTATCTGTTTGAATCACATTCATTTTGTTGTCGAAATTATTTCCTGTTATTACTTGAGTACAAAGCATGGTGTAGGGGGCCTGCCCGGAGGTAATGTGGACAGAAGTGATGGAATGTTAAAGGACATCTGTATGACGTCTAGGCAGGATACAGCAGAGGAAGCGAGGGATGGCAGAAGAGGACCGGTTTTGTTGGAGAGTAAGGTGAGAGGGTGGACGGTCAGGAAGAGGGGTTCGAGGGTAAACAAGGATGAAGACTAAATCGGGAGGGGGGGGGGGGGGGGGGGGGCAGGGTGTTGTTCCAGAAAAACAACACGTTCACAACGCCAAAGCCAGTACTCTCCTGCAACACTCTGTGTTTTTTCTTGAAGGTTTTATTCTTCTTATTCTTTCATGTGGCTTCAAATGTCTCTCTCTCAGTCCGTCAGTCCCTTTTCTTCATTTCTTGCATGTCTTTGCCAGCCGACTCTGCTGGATTGCATTCGCCGTGTTTGTGTGTTTTGGTCTATGCTCTCTCTCTCTCTCTCTTCTCTCTCTCTCTCTCTCTCTCTCTTCTCTCTCTCGCTCTCTCTCTTTACTCTTTATCTCTCTCTCTTCTCTCTCTCTCTCTCATCTACTCTCTCTCTCTCTCTCTCTCTATTATATATATATATATATATAATGCTAGGCTATACTGAATAAACCAGTTCGAGTTCGAGTTCGAGTTCGAGTTCTCTCTCTCTCTCTACTCTCTCTCTCTCTCTCTCTCTTTCTCTCTCTCTCCTCTCTATATATCTATATATATAAAATACAAATATATATAAATATATTTATTATACAGTGAGAGGGAGATTTATTTATTTATTTTATTCTTTTATATCGAGGAATAATGGATAGCATTCATGTGCTTTTTATACATCCATGGCCCCGTTTGTATGCGGATTTGTGAAGTGTCTGTCATCTGTTCCCACAGGCAAACAATGGCCTACTCTTACGAAAAGGAGAACAGGATTAACGTGAGCGCAAGATGTTCTGCGTGCGTTCGCACACGGGGCCTCGGTTTATAGTCTTATCGAAGGACTTTTTGGGAGAGAGGTGTCAGCAATGATGTTAAATCAGAGGAAAAAGCATACCCTTGAACGGGAATCACCGGTCGTCAGATTGCGAACGCAATGTTCTGATCCACTGGTTATCCGTCACCCCACCCCAACCCAAACCCCCAAGAGAGAGAGAGAGAGATGAGAGAGAGAGAGATGGATGAAGAGAGAGAGAGGAGAGAGAGAGGGAGAGAGGGTGGGGGGGAGCGCAATAACCTGGTGGTTAAATCATTGGCATTGCACTCATGATTTGGTGGGCCTGGTTTCGAGCTCATTTTCCAGCATCACGGAAGTGTCTTGTTGGAAGGGAATTTTCACTTTGGAGCTAGCACAGTGTCCATTCTACTACCCTTGGATGAGACTGTGAAGCATGGCCTGTTTGTTCCAACACACGCATAACACCTTTCGCACGCCTTAAAAATTGTGGCCGTACTTTTGAAAGTGTTGGACATTTTGTGCCCGTTAGAAACATAATATGTCATTTGTAAAATCACATATACACGGGGAGCTGAATTCAAAAAAAACCCAAAACATAGGTGATTATTACATTATCATAAAAAGAAAAAAACTAATACAAAAAGTTAAAAAAATTATATATATATATTTATATTTATTATTTATATATATATCTATATATATATATTATATATATTTATACATACATATATATAATATATTATGTTTGTCTATTTTCTTTTTTCCAAGTGTGTCTTCTTTCCTGATTTTTGTTCACTATAAGTTGTGTGACTGCATATCTTGCGGAACTGTGTGCCTGGTCTGTCGATTTTGTTTGTCTGCTGCATAGGTGTTTCCAATTTACTGCTAGTGGGGGGTTGTCTTGCTTTGTTTCCGTGCTTTTTCTCTTTGCTCCTGTCGTTTGATGTTGTGCCTTTTAGGGCCTTATTTTTTTGTTTTTTTGTTTTGGGCCTTTTTTTTTCTTTGTCTATGTGTCTATTTCTTTTCTGAAATGCTTTTTTTTAACCTCTCAGTTTGTTCGTGTGTGTGAGTGTTGTGTGTGTGTGTGTGTGTGTGTGTGTGTGTGTGTGTGTGTGTGTCGTGTGTGCGTGTGTGTGTATGTGTGTGCAAGTGCGATGGTGTGTGTGGTTTAAAATTCATTTTACGTCTTTTGCACAAGCTGTGTTATCAGGACAGGGCGGGAGGCGGGGGGGTAGGTGGGATGGAAGATGTGTGTGGTGGTGTGTGTCGAGCCGCGTTGTACGAGTGTGTGTATTTTGCTGTCTGTTGTTGATTGTTTTTTCTTTTCTCTCTTGTCTTTACAGTGTTTCAGCTGATTGCAGGACTTAGTTTTCATCACCTGTTTTTCAGTTATTCGGATTTTTGTCCTTTGTTGCGGTACGATTTTATTTGTCTGGGTTTTTTTTCTTAGGTTCCATATCTGTTGTATGTTTGTTTTATTTTAGGAAGCTTTATATACCTGGAAATTCAAATTAAGTACTAGTTTTCCATGTGCGCCTTTCCACCGGCTGTCATTTTCTTGATACTGTGGATTAGGGTTATGGGTCCGCTCAGACCAAAAAATATTGATTCAATTGATTTGATCTGACATCACTGTATAGAAACTGGTCTTGACAACAAAGGATAAACATTTCTCAAAAGTTTTCAGGATGTTGTGGTGTTTTTTTTTAATGTTCCTTTGCAAGATTCACCAACGGAAAATTTCGCTTATGAGACCGGTGATTTCTACCCACGACTAAGGTAGCTGCATTCCGACTTTCGGGGGGGTACTTTTGTTCATTTCTTTCCTAGGCAGGCTTTCCACACCTTGTTCATTTGGTTGTAAAGAAACCAGAACTGTATATTTCATTTTACCT
>CM054146.1:20197847-20212847 GCA_028751875.1 Rapana venosa | reverse complement strand
ATGGTCTCTGCTTGTGGCTTTCAGGCTATTATAATATTATCTGCAGCATGACTTGCTTGGGTGGATATGAGGCTGGCTGATGTTTGTTGTGCGATAATTATGGCATTGTTGTAGATTTCCTTGTATTGGGGTCGAGGGTGATGATGCTGTGACTGTTTGTCCATGGTGTTGCGCCCATTTTCCTTGTCGCCAGATCTGGTTTTGCAGGATTCTTAGTAGGGCGCTGCTGTCTGATCATGGTTCCCTCCAGCTTGACTCAACTCAGCATGGAATGTTTTGTCAGCCCCTGTGATTCCCTTTTTCAGCGATTCTGACTGCTTGTTTCCACTTTTCTCGGAGGATGTTAGGGTGGGACTGTGTGTCTTTGCGTGCGGGTACATTAAGGACTTCCGGATCTTCCTGCCGGTTCTATAGTTACTAGTTATACAGGTCGGAAGCAGTATTCTGTCCAGATTGTTCAGAATATCCTGGTATTTCGTCAGTGTGACACTTCCCTTTTTTGTCCTTGGAATTTAAACCTTTTCCCGTTTTTTGTGCTAGTCAGGTCTTTCACCAGCTGATATGCTTTCTTGCATATTGTTTCTTTGATGTTTCACTTTCAATGTCTGGCTACTGTTCACCGAATCCATTTTCTTTTGCCTCCTGGTCTTGGACTTCCTGGATTCTTTTGTTGACTGCCCTATATTGTTCTGATCTTTTTTGTTTATTTTTCTTTTTTCTTCACTCTTCACGCTTGTCGCATAAGTTGTTAGGTGTTAGGTTTTGTGTGTGCATGGGTTTTTAGACTGTGTTCGGTGTTTGCCAAGAACTTCGCTTGCTGTTTCGTACTGCTGTATTGAATATTATTCATCAGTGTATCTATGTCTGAGGGGTCTATCACATTTTGTGCTGCAAACTTTCCTCCTATCCTTGATTGAAAAAATTTCTACTACTCTGTGGGTCCTTCAGCTTTTCGAGCGTAATTTGATCCTGATGTGGTTCGCTTGTTCATTTTCTTATAGGAACATAGTCGGTAAGTCATCATCTCAAGATCATGATCACTCTATGCTGCTTTTGGAAAAACTTCGTGTCTGCGATGTTTAACGCTAGCTGCTAGAAACCGTCCTTTTCACCCATGGATGTTGTCTTTTTGGTTGTGGTGCTCTCCATTTGGGCTATGCCATGGTCCATTTTCTGGGACTTTCGTGTTTTTTGGTGCTTGGGCCAAGTGTATTCACTAGCTGGAGGAGGAGGTAGGTTGTTACTGGCAACCTCCAAGAGTCTCCAAGCCTCTTTCATTTGCTTGGTTATGCAATGTGGCCCACAAATCCCCTCCCAAAGTTTTCCATGCATCTTCTCCTACCTTGGCGTTTCAGTCACCTTGCACACAAGAATGGCCTTTCTTAGGGAGTCTGATTCAGAACCTCTTGTAGATGATCTTAACAATTCTTCTCTATGGCTTCATCTGTGCCGTCTTCTGAGGTAGGGGCGTATGCCGTACCACAGTTAGGTTAAAGGGGGTTGGCTCTCAGCGCGGATGGTAATAGGTCTGCTGGACACTGGCTGGACAGCTCATGACGGTGGTTCACGGGGGGTCTTTGTGAAGAGAAACCCATGCCGTGTTTGTTTCATGTTTACCTGTTTTTTCCACTGTGAGTATAATTTGTGGTCTTCCCTGGATAGATTTTAGAATGACACAAAAAATGAGACATAAAAACCTTTCAAGAGAACCTTAGACGTTTATTGAGAAAATATTAGCCAACGGGTTTTAAAATTGTGTGTTTTCATACCACATCTGTCTCATCCCTTTTACCACTACATCCCTTCCCATAGCCCACTTCCTCACACCCCTTTCTCCCTCCTCTCTTCCCTGTACCCTCTCTGCCTGATCCAGCCCCCAGGGACGCCATTAAAGTAGAATTCCCAGCAAAATTTCCGTCGCTTCCTCCGATTCCTCTGCCCATGCCCTCCCCCACAGCCCTTACCTGTTTCCATGTACTCAAAAAAGCTAACCTACAGAAAAACAAATTCTACAACAAAATGAACCGAACTAAAAGAATAATCCTTAATAACCCCAACAAAGATAAATCTACTCTTTTTTTGTGTACCTCACAGTGGTTTTGCTTTCGAGCAGAGAAAATAGTTAAGGGTTTATAATATGGCCTCTGCGTTTGAATGGTGCTACAGATTATAAGTAGAAAAAAGAGAAACAGACAGACGGCCTAGTAGATATTAACAAATAGTATCATGTCGGTTGTGAGACAAAGAGGGTATAGTTAGACTGACACAGTGGCATACACAGATTGACAGAAAGAAAGACCAGACAGACAGAGTAGACTGACGAATGGCATACACAGATTGCAGACGAACAGACATACAGAGTAGACTGACAGAATGGCAATCACAGATTGAAGAATACAGAGGTAAACTTGACAGAATTGCATACACAGATTGACAGACATACCGACAGAAAATTGTATAGAGCAGAATGGCAGGAGTAGTTCACAAGATTTGACAGGACCAGACTAGGACAGGCACAATAGGACTGACCTGGAGGGCAGGCAAAAAAAAAAGACTGACAGACAATAGACAGAAAAGAAAGACAGAGAATGCGGAGGGTAAGGTTAAAGTGTAGGTAAATGACATAATGGCGATTACCAACCAGAAACAAACGGACAGACAGAAAGACATGCGGATCGACTGACGAACTGACAGAGATGGCATACACAGACTGGCAGGTAAAGACGGACGGGACAGACAGACAGTGACGATAGAGTAGGGTCTGATAGAGTTGCTACACAGACAGACAGACAGAAAGACATACAGTATGGTCGGAAAGGCTAGCAGGGCAGATTGGGCATTGTAGCATACACAGACTGACAGATAGATGGACAGACAGGGCAGAGTATAGACCAACATAAGTGGTTTTTATAAATTGATTAACGTGGTTACGGAACCTAAGGTCTGAACAGATGAGAGAAGCAGTACAAGTCTGTATGCACAGATTGCCACACAACTAGATACACACAAGACCAAAATTGCAAGTGATGGACTCAAAGGAAGACAGAAAACGTGATATAAAAGAAGAAAAATAATGTCCACAGACACAAAAATATTGGGCATGAACTTTCAAGAAGTGCCCGCTCTATCTCTCTTCTCTCTCCTCTCTCCTCTCTCTCTCTCTCTCTCTCTCTCTCTCTCTCTCTCTCTCTCTCTCTCTCTCTCTCTCTCTTCACCCGCACACACACACACGCACGCACGCACGCACACACGCACGCACGCCCACCACACACCACACACACACACGCGCGCGCGGCGCGTACACAACACACACACACAAAACAAACAACACACACACAACCAACTCCACACACACACCCACACCTCCTTTCCCTTGACCCCTATTACTGTCTGCAATAATCTGGCCAGACCTCGTAAAAGCAAAGATTTACCCACTGCTTACCTCTTATCCCATTTCAAAAACACACACACGCATACACACACGCAACACCCCCCCCCCCCACACATATTTACATATCACCACACCCATCACGCCCCCGCCGCGCAACGACGCATCGAACTTGAACACGCGAGTGCACGCACGCACCACCCACAACACACACACACCACACCACACAACACACACACACACACACACACACCCCGGAGGGAGACAAGCAGATAGATTAGTAAAGAGAGGGCAGAGGATGAGAGCGAGAGAGAGGATAAAACAACAAAGAAATGAAACAAACAAACAAAAATTTTCGATTACTTTTTTGCTATCATGGCCTTGTAATAGATGAGAAAAAAGGAGGACAGGGCAACGGTTATGTTGATAAATATCTAAGCAAAGAGATAGAAGACAGAGAAAGGACAGAGAGACAGACAGCAGGCAGGCAGAGAGAGAGGAAAGACAGGACAGTCTTGACAGACAGAAAGAAATGCGAATGCGAATGCAATGTTAATTTAACACATATGAAAAAAATTGAATAATTGCTAATTATTTCAGATAAATTCTTGTGCTCTAAGGCATTGTTTTGTCCCATGCACTCAACAGCCAAAAACCCTATCACCCTGCCAGGAGTGTAAACCTTTCTGTGTGTGCGCGGGTGTGCGTGTGTGCGCGTTCTGCGTGCGCCTGCGTGCGTGTGTGTATACATTTTGAACTTGTAAAAAGAAAAAAATCCCTATTAATTGTAAATGTCTGCATGTGGAATGAGTATGGTGAATGAAAGCACTTTTGATTTGTTTTTGCCGCTGTTATAGTTCCGATATAAATTCCATGTATTATCATTATGATTATTATATTATTATTATTATTTTTTTATTTTTATTTTTATTATTATTAATTATTATTATATATTATTATTATTAGTATTATTAGATTATTATTTATTATTATTATTATTATTATTGCTTGTTGTTGTGTTGTTGTTGTTGTTGTTGTTGTTTATATTCTTTTCGTCTGTATGTGTTTGTGTATGGTTCTGTGTATATTGGTCTCTCAGTTGTTCTGACTGTCTCTCTGCTGTTAAAATGTGGTTTTTTTTGGTGGCCCCACTCTGTAAGTCTTCGGGAGAGTGGAGCTGGTACAGACATTTATTCTAGGGGGTAAACTCCCTTTTAAGGGCGTCTGGTGGGGCTGGAACCCACGTCATCTGTTGGAGAGCTCAACACTTTAATCCATCAGGCTATTTCGCCCCCTGAGGTGTGATACATCTTTCACAATGCTGGTTGTTACAGGTGGTGTATACATATTTTGTTTGTTATTGGTGCTTATAGGAGGTTATAGATGCCATGTTTTAGTTTGTAGCAACATAGGTAAACTTTCTAAGTTGGTGCTCATCGCATTATGTAGCGGGGAAAGTGTTAGTTTCTTGGCTAGAGCTCTGAGGTTCACTAAGGGGGAGATTTTGTGTACGTTATCATTTTTACCCACTAGTAATGTAGCAGAATCCGGACTTCTAAAATTTCGTTTATTTTCAGGCGGGGACGGGATAGCTCAGTAGTCGGAGCACGCGCTTTCCCCCAGCCAAGTTAAGCAGCGTCGAGCGTGGTTACCAGTTGGATGGGTGACCGTTTGCACGCCTTGGCTTCAGTACAGTTTCCCCCAGTTCACCCAGCTGTAAATGGGTACCTGCCCTCTTTAGGGTCAGGGAAGGTAAAGCAGCGAGGGATAGGAGATAGGCGCCGCCCTCAATATGTTGGCCCTAGAGAAGTGAGGTCTCTGACGCCTCGCTCCCCTACGACCTTATAGGTTATGGGACTCCTTTACCTTTTTTTTTACCTTCAGACGAGTACTTTTAATGCGCTATTAGCGTTTCAGATTGGCGACTTTTTTTTTAAAATTACGGGTTGTGGAGTTAGTGTTCCTGTTTTTTTCGTTTCAGATTGGCCAGCTTCCCGATGGAGATACCAGGAGTCAGTATAAACAGCATCCCCACCTTCTGAAAATGCTGTGCTATGAATTTTTTTTATTCTTCTGTTTCTGCCTTGTTCCTTTTCTTCTTGCCACCGCCTCGTCTATCTTCTTCCGTCTTGGTCCATTCTCTTGCAATTTTTTTATCAAAAAGACTCAGAATGATAATTTTCTCTCATGCCAAAGTCGGATGTGCTGAGCCCGACTTGTCAGGCACTTAACGGCATCACAACGCATTTTCACTCAAATTACAGACAGCAATAGTTGCTGTCTGAGCGTTCAGACAAAGAAAGGAAACTGGCGGTGTAGCGTTATTTGGTTTGCTTTAGTTTGGTGGTTTTAATTTCATTATTCCTTGGTTTGGTTTGGGTATAAAGTTTTATTGTTATAGGCTCCGATGTGCATTTGTGGTGAGCGTGTTTGACATTGTCCGTTATACAATATAAATGTTACCGATATTTGCATCAGTTTGGAGGTTTTAGTGTCACATATACGGTTTGTCTTTGGATTGGAGCCGATAGTGCGTTTCAGATGTCCTGCTTTGGTTTAAAGGCAATCGTGTGTTAACGATACACTCATTGCTTCAGGTTACAGTTAAGATAAAGGCGTTACCATAGCTCAAGGGGTCGTTGGGGAGCAAGGTGTCACAGACCTCAGCTTCTTTAGGGGCCAGCGCACCCATCTCCTCTCCCTCGCTGCTCTATCTTCCCTTACCCTAAAAGGTGCAGGTACCCGTTTACAGGTGGGTGAACTGGGGGACTGTGCTGAAGCCAAGGCGCACAAATGGTCACCCATCTACTTGGTAATAAGGTTCAATGCTGCTTAACTTAGCTTGGGGAAAGCGAGTGGTCCAACCACTGAGCTATCACATCTCTATCAAACTTTTTTTTATGTTTCTGGTTGGTAATCCAAGTGTATTGAACGTCTATTTAAGTTTTGTTGTTATTCCATTTGTTTTTGACTGGTTATACACACGTTTTGTTTTCGATTGATTGTTTATGAACGTCTATTTAAGTTTTTGTTGTTATTCCATTTGTTTTTGACTGGTTATACACACGTTTTGTTTTCGATTGATTGTTTACTTTTTATGGAGATGGTTGTGGTTGGTTTTTGAGGTTATCAAGGCAAATCACTTGTCTTGTTATAGTATCACTTCTTTCGTTGTTCTGTCAGGATTTATGGTTAGTGTGCTCCATTTTTGTTTCTGGTTGGCAGTCTCGTGTGTAATAGATCAGCATTGTTTCGGATTGGTGGTTATAGTGTTTTTAAAAGGTACGCTTTCTTTTAAATGCCAGATGCTAATGCTACGAATTTGTAGGTCTTATAGTCTCTCCCCTTGTGTTTGGCGTGGTGGGTATAAGATATTGTATGTTTGGGATCTAAATACAGATTTTGTCTCCTATTGATGGCTGTAGTGTTTTAAGTTCCGTTTCGGATTTGCCGCTGTAGTGTGTTACACATTTCAGGTTAGCCTTTGTAGTGCGTTACATTTTTCAGGTTGCAAGTTGAAGTGTGTTACATATTTTAGGTTGGCAGTTGGAGTGCGTTACATTTTTTAAGTCGGCGGTTGTAGTGCGTTACACATTTCAGGCTGGCGCTTGAAGTGCGTTACATTTTTAAGGTTGGCGGTTGAAGTGTGTTTCATTTTTAAGATTGGCAGTTGACTGTTGTAGTGTTACATTTTTAAGGCTAGCGGTTGAAATGCGTGGCGTTTTTAAGGTTGGCGGCTGAAGTGCGGTACATTTTTTAGATTGGTGGTTGAAGTGTGTTACGTTACATTTGGTATGGTTGGCGGTTGAAGTGTTACACTTCTCAGGTTGGCAGTTGTAGTTTATATTTTTCTGGTTTGGCGGTTGAAGTGCGTTATATTTTTAAGGTTGGTAGTTAAAGTGTTACATTTTAAGGTTGGCAGTTAAAATGTGTTACACATTTCAGGTTGGCGGTTGTAAGTGCGTTACACATTTTAGATTGGCGGTTGGAGTGTGTTACATTTTAAGGTTGGCAGTTAAAGTGCATTACACATTTCAGGTTCGCGGTTGAAGTGCGTTACACATTTCAGGTTGTTGAAGTGTGTTACATTTTTTAGGTTGGCAGTTGTAATATGCTACATTTTCCAGGTTGATGGTTTTAGTGTTACATTTTCCAGGTTGGTGGTTGAAGTGTGTTACACTTTCCAGGTTAGAAGTTGTGTTTTACATTTTTCAGATTGACGGTTGAAGTGTTACATTGTTAAAGTCGGCAGTTGTAGCGCTACATTTTTTATGGTTGGCGGTTGAAGTGTGTTACTTTTTAAGGTTGTCGGTCTAAGTGTTACATTTTTTAAAGATTAACGGTTGTGGTGCTCGGTCTTAGTGTTACATTTTTTAAAGATTAACGATTGTGGTGCGTTAAACATTTCAGGTTGGCAGTTTCAGTGCTACATTTTTAAGATTGTCAGTTTAAGTGTTACATATTTTAAGATTGGCGGTTGTGGCGTGTTACACATTTCAAGTCATTGGTTGTGGCGTGTTACACATTTCAGGTTATTGGTTGTGGCGTGTTACGCATTTCAGGTTGGCGGTTGTAGTGTGTTACACATTTCAGGTTCGCAATTTAAGTGTTACATTTTTTAGGTTGTCAGTTAAAGTGTTACATATTTTAAGATTTGCGGTTGTAGTGCGTTACACATTTCAGTTTGGCGGTTGTGGTGTGTTACACACTTCAGGTTATTGGTTGTGGTGTGTTACACACTTCAGGTTATTGGTTGTGGTTTGTTGCACATTTTCAGGTTGGCGGTTGAAGTGTGTAACATTCTTAAGGTTGTCGGATTAAGTGTTACATTTTTTTACGATTGGCGGTTGTAGTGCGCAACACATTTCAGCTTGACAGTTGTTACACGTTTCCGGTTGATAGTTGAAATATTACTCGTTTCAGATTTGTGGATGTAGTGCGTTATACGTGGTGTTTGGTTGACAGCTGTAGTCTGTTCATACATTTAGTTTCGAGTTGGCAGTTACAGGACCCCTGTTGTTTTGGATTGGTGGTTATAGTGTGCCATGCTTTTAAAACAGTTTTGGAGTAGTTGCAGTCGCCAATCCAGTCCGACCTTGTTGTTTATAGTCCCGCCAACCACATAGGCCATATCAGGGCTGTAACCTTGTCAGTTTTCTTTTTAAATCTATGATTTTTTAGAAGAATTATGCCATTATATACATATCAAAGCAGTTTTACAACCACCTCTACTGTGGTTCCTTGTATCAACACCCTGGCCAACCAGAAGGGTCAACCCTGAACAGTTGCTGCTTTGTGGTAGAAACCACATCAGACATAAAATCAAAACCAAATTCCTTAAAACAACCCTGTTTACCTAGAGACAAACTGTGAATTCTTCTCTCATATCAGACAAGAAAAGCCCAATTCTCTCAGTAAGTTAAAAATGGTGTCCGGTGGAACATCACGTAAAAACGATCTTTAGGGAGTCTGCAGTAAAAATGGTTGTGCTAATATCCTGGACATCTAATCCAATCTTGCCGTTTATAGATCCACCGACCACAGAGGTCATATCAGAGCTGTCGCCTTGCCAATTATTTTAAAACTTAAGATTAACATTTTGCCGACGTGGCCAAATTTCTGACAACTGAAGCATATGAGCAAGAAAGGGACATACAGAGACTTCTTTTTCAAATAGCCTACTTTGATTTGTCACCAGAATGGTGTTAGCCATCACACACAATGATAATGACATGATTCTCCTTCTCCGCTTTGCTGGCCCTGCTGACTTCATGAATCCTCATGCCATTGGCCTCGGTGATGTTGCCATTGAGAGAAGCTGGTAGTCTGCCTTTTTTCTGTTGTTCCCGGTCTTGCCTTAATAGACTGTTTTCATGAAGTTCGTATCTTGGTTTCCTAGCACATGGCCTACATGTCTTAGTTTACGTTAATACATTAAAGTAAAACTTTTTTCTCGTTTCCAGTTGGTATGATATGCTTTCATTTGCTCTATTATCTGTCCAACAGACTTTTTCTTTGATTTAAGCAAGGCAATTGTGCAGCTGAAGTCAAAGGTGTATGTGGGGACCCCGTCTCCCCCTTCCTAATCTGCACACAGTGCACATCCACAACTCGCTGTGATGCTAACTCACTTTTTTATATTTGTTTCAGTCACGCCCTGCACGTTCCTACACCTGATTTTCCCTTTGCTGTTATTCAGAGCGTTGTGGTGGGTTTTCCAATAGGGCAGGTGACCAACTGCATACATTTTTGCAGCCTGTTTGACTGCTTTAGAGTTGCATTTAGCCAAATGTATCCCGTTCTGGAACTTGCGTACAGTTGTGAAGTTCCCAGCGATGCCTTTCAGCCTTTAGCAACGGTACAGTATCCAGTTTTGACAGGGGTGGCTCTGCCTCCACTCCCTAGCCCGCCACCAGCTGGTTCCAAACCCACTCCTTTTTGATTTCTGTCTCTGGATCGCTGGAGACATCCCCAAAGAGGGTCAGACTCTCTCAAATTTCTTTTCCTTTTATTATCTAAGGGTTTATGAGGGAGGGGGTGGTGGTGGTGATACCGGATAGACTCAACAATGGCAGACAAAATAGGTCGCTTCGGCAGAGCTGCCTTACCGAGTTAGATGCTAAATGTAACCCTTATGGAAAATGCCTGCGCAAATCTATACAGGGAATCATTTGTGATTGAATTACGTACAGCCACCCTTCCCTTGGCCAGGTCTCGAGCGCACGATTACGGGCTGCTTGCGGCAACCACTCGGCAACTGAGAAACCAAGACTGAGACATAGGAGTTATGCTGATCATAGTCAAAAAGATCCCTTGAAAGAAGAGGGAAGTACACAGTAAAAAGGATGGGCAAGAATAAACATCGGACAGGACGCCGATGAAGATGTAACTATAAATTAAGTTTACAGGGTTTCTGGAAAAAGGAAAGATAATGGACCAAGAAGGCAAAACAAAAAGGATAGAAGGAGGAGAGGACAGGTAGAAAACAAGGCAGAGACAGAGAATAACGTAAAACAGGAAATTCCAAGCACAGAATTTCCATGAGGGAATACTATTTATACTGTAAGGCCCCCGGAATCCTCACGGGGTCAGGGCAGTTGTAGTGATATCATACGTTTTATTTCAGATCGGTGATATATTGATGCGTTTTTGATATATTGATGGTTTTTCGTTTCAGGCTAGTTAGTGTGCTATCCATACAGTGTTGTAGATGGTTATATTTTGAAAAGTGACTGTGACAGAGTGCGATAGACGGTAGAAAGCGAATGACTGAATGACGTTCAATGCACACCCATGGACACGCACATCTAACAAATAAACAGGCAACTAGATGTCCATGACATAACTCCCTCCCTCGGCATGGGAACAAAATGGCTTTCTGGGGATTTGGGCTGTAAAGGAGAGGGAGGAAGGGGAACTGGTTGTATTAAAGTCGTAGTTTAAAAGCTTTTATTTCAGCAGTACAACCAAATGAAAGTGGGGAATGTGGAATGAAAATATTATTTCAAGCCTATGAGTTGAGAGTCCTCATGTCAGACTGTGTGA
Source organism: Rapana venosa (assembly GCA_028751875.1). Classification (NCBI taxonomy): domain Eukaryota; kingdom Metazoa; phylum Mollusca; class Gastropoda; order Neogastropoda; family Muricidae; genus Rapana; species Rapana venosa. Next base: position 20,201,914 of record CM054146.1, on the reverse strand, counting down.
TCCAACACAGTGGTGATCATTTCAGAAAGAAAATAAGTCTTTTTCAGGAACAGCAGTAGCCCATGAAACATTATTGAACACTAACTTTGTTTCATCACCTTCTTTCCCCCTCCACGGCAGAAGCTGATGCCATCCACACTGCTCCATTAGCACTACTTCTACATGCAAAGTCTAAATCTACCCGCAATACTCCTATCAGTTGAACCCCCATATACCAAAATTAAAGTGATCCAAAATACTCCATCAATTCTAACATATGAAAGATTGGAAATGTTCCATCAACCATACCCTACACTCCAAGACTAAAGCCATTCAAAATACTCGATACATTCTTCTGTACATACCAACACTTAAGCCATCCAAAGGCTCCACCAATCCTTTCCCACAGGGCAAAGCAAAAGCATCTAAAAGGCTTCATCAATCCTACCCCCATATGCCAAAGCTAAAGCATCTAAAAGGCTTCATCAATCCTACCCCCACATGCCAAAACTAAAGCATCTAAAATGCTCCATAAGTTCTATCCCACATGACAAAGCTAAAGCCATTCAAATTACTCCACCAAACCTACTATACAGGCTAAAACTAAAACCACTCGAATTACTCCCAATTTCAAGCTAAATTGTGTTAGTGTCAATGTCTGTTTGGTGTGGAAAAGGTTTTCGTTGTCCCCTAACATTTCTGGCGTCCTGTTTTGTTTTCAATCGTCTGGTGTAGTTTTCCATCTAGTGTGTCACAACCTCGTGTTGCTGCCTCTTCCTTCCTGGATACCTTCTGCACACAGCATTGTCATCACCACATCATTCACAATATAACACAGCATGGTCAGCACCACATCAGTCCCATTATAACACAGCATTGTCAGCACCATATCAGTCACAATATAACACAGCATTGTCAGCACCATATCAGTCACATTATAACACAGCATTGTCAGCACCATATCAGTCACATTATAACACAGCATTGTCAGCACCACATCGCTCACATTATAACACAGCAATGTTTGCACAACATCACTCACAATAATAAAACACACGCAGCATTATCATTACCACATCAGTCACATTATAAAACACAGCATTGTCAGCACCACATCAGTCACATTATAACACAGCATTGTCTGCACCACATCAGTCACATTATTACACACAACACTGTCAGCACCACATCAGTCATATTATTACACACAGCATTGTCAGCACCACATCAGTCACATTATAACACACAGCATTGTCAGCACCACATCAGTCACATTATAACACAGCATTGTCAGCACCACATCAGTCACATTATAACACACATCATTGTCAGCACAACATCAGTCACATTATAACACAGCATTGTCAGCACAACATCAGTCACATTATAACACAGCATTGTCAGCACCACATCAGTCACATTATAACACACACAGCATTGTCAACACCACATCAGTCACATTACAACACAGCATTGTCAGCACCACATCAGTCATATTATAACACAGCATTGTCAGCACCACAGTCACATTATAACACAGCAATGTTAGCACCACATCAGTCACATTATAACACAGCATTGTCAGCACCACATCAGTTACAATATAACACACAGCATTGTCAGCACCACATCAGTTACAATATAACACACAGCATTGTCAGCACCACATCAGTTACAATATAACACAGCATTGTCAGCACCACATCAGTCACATTATAACACAGCATTGTCAGCACCACATCAGTCACATTATAACACAGCATTGTCAGCACCACACCAGTCACATCATAACACAGCATTGTCAGCACCACATCAGTCATATTATAACACAGCATTGTCAGCACCACATCAGTCATATTATAACACAGCATTGTCAGCACCACAGTCACATTATAACACAGCATTGTCAGCACCACATCAGTCACATAATAACACAGCAGTCACATTATAACACACAGCATTGTCAGCACCACATCAGTCACATTATAACACAGCATTGTCAGCACCACACCAGTCACATCATAACACAGCATTGTCAGCACCACATCAGTAACATTATAACACAGCATTGTCAGCACCACATCAGTCATATTATAACACAGCATTGTCAGCACCACAGTCACATTATAACACAGCATTGTCAGCATCGCATCAGTCACATTATAACACAGCATTGTTAGCACCACATCAATCACATTATAACACAACATTGTCAGCACCACAGTCACATTATAACACAGCATTGTCAGCATTACATCAGTCACATTATAACACACAGCAATGTCAGCACCACATCAATCACATTATAACACAGCATTGTCAGCACCGCATCAGTCACATTATGACACACACAGCATTGTCAGCACAACATCAGTCACATTATAACACACACAGCATTGTCAGCACCACATCAGTCACATTATAACACACACACAGCATAGTCAGCACCACATCAGTCACATTATAACACACACAGCATTGTCAGCACCACATCAGTCACATTATAACACACACAGCATTGTCAGCATAACATCAGTTACATTATAACACACACAGCATTGTCAGCACAACATAAGTCACATTATGACACACACAGCATTGTCGGCACAACATCAGTCACATTATAACACACAGCATTGTCAGCACCACATCAGTCACATTATAACACACACACAGCATAATCAGCACCACATCAGTCACATTATAACGCACACAGCATTGTCAGCACAACATCAGTCACATTATAACAGACACAGCATTGTCAGCAACACATCAGTCACATTATAACACACAGCATTGTCAGCACCACATCAGTCACAATATAACACACACAGCATTGTCAGCACAACATCAGTCACATTGTAACACTCACAGCATTGTCAGCACCACATCAGTCACATTACACATCATCGTTTACCTTATAACACTGGCGTAGTACACACACACACACACACACACACACACACACACACACACACACACACACGCACGCACGCACGCACGCACGCACTCACGCACAGGCAAACATGTGGAACACCGAGAAACGTACACCGCAATCATGCATAATCACCACCTCTTCACTCATTAAAGCAAACAAAATTAAGACCTATAAACTATACAACTTAAGATACCTGTATGCTGTCGACATTTTTTTTCTCCACATTGTTATAGTCACACTTTCAGTGTCGATTATGTTTATAAACATATTAATGGTGATAATGATTTAGGGAAGTGACCAAGGGAAGTGAGCCACAAATGCATTTTTGATAATCCGGATGATGATGTTGATGATGATGATGATGATGATGATAAGAGTGACCAAGGGAAGTGAGCCACACTTGCACTAATGATGGATAATGATGATGATGATGATGATGATGATGATGAAAATGATGTTAAGGGAGAGCAGCCAAGGGAAGTGAGCCACAATTCCATTGAAGATGATGACAATTATGATGATATTGATGACGATGTTGATGATGATGATGACGATGATGATGGTGATGATGATGATGATGTTGGTTGTATATTGTTTGTGTGGGTACATTTGAATTTGTTAGAATATAGTGAGTTATTGTTGTTGCTTGTGTAGGATCGGATTGAATGGAAGCGCTCTGATTTGTAATTGCAAGATATAGCACTCTATAAATTCCATATATTATTATTATTATTATTATTATTATTATAAGGGGAAGTGAGTCACACTTTCATTGTTGATCATGTCTATAATGACAATGATGGTGATAATGATGGGAAGGGATAGTGACCAGGGAATGTGAGTCACACATGCATTGATGATTATGATAATAATAATGATAATGATGATGATTAGTGTGACAAGGGGGAGGGAGTCACACTTGTATAGTTGATGATGTCAATGACGGTATGATGATGGTGATAGGAAAGTGTGGCTGATGGGAGCAAGCCCCACTGGCATTGATAATATCAAGGATAATGTTGATAATGATGGTAGGGAAGATTAACCAAGTAAAATGAGCCGCATTTGCATTGGTGATGATGCCGATGAGGATGATGATACTAGATAATGATAGGGGTGGGCGGTGGACGCAGGAAAATGAACCGCATCT
>CM054146.1:20155347-20192847 GCA_028751875.1 Rapana venosa | reverse complement strand
AGGACTGAGGAGTATGTTTGATTATGAGTCCTACTGCTAAACTCCCTTGCTCTTTTTCCTCCGCAGCTCGAGACAGTGGCAGATCCTGGGTTGCATAAATCACCGAAGAGATCTGCATTTAGAGGAAACGAGAGAAAGAGAGAGAGAGAGAGAGAGAGAGAGAGAGAGGAGAGAGAGAGAGAGAAGAGAGAGAGAGAGAGAGGAGATCAGTAAAAAAATAAAATAAAAATAATGCACAAGAAGGGAAGAAAACGAGTAGGAACAGATTAAGAAAAAAGCAGAACAATTACAAGTAATAAGTACTAAAGCACTCTCGAAGTTGATATAAAAAACAACCACGCAATAAAAGCCCAGCTATAATGGACAGCACAAAGGACAAGAGATTCACGAGTGAAAATAAAAATATCCAGACTGTGAAAAGAGACAAAAATGAACATAAGATTGTAACATGCTTTACCTGTCTTCCATGAACGCGTTGGTCATGATGGCTGCCATCACACATGTCAGGTCACTGGCACTGGAATTCATCCCAGCTCCCCAGTCCCTGAAAGCACAAGCTCACCGTCAGTCACACTGCTGAACACTCCTGTTGTTTATGCAGGCTAAAATATCACAAGAATGCTATTTTATTACTTTAACGGGTTTCACACAAATCTGTTAATTAGCCTGTCACTATCTCATCTAAAGACTGAATGTAATCAAGTTACATGTTTTATTAATCATTTAAATGTATGATGGACCATAAAGTAATTCTAACTTAATACTATAAACACAATAACTTGCAAACAAGAAAGCACTTCTTTCTACATATTTTCCATTCCATATGTATGCATACTGCCATATTTACAGCAACCAAACACCTCAAGCCCTTTTTTGAAAAAAAATAAGTAAGACCATTTCATGGTAAGTGTTTACTGAAAAACACAGACATAGCTAAAAAGTGAACCACTACGTGTAACAAGGCTATTATTCAAACATAGCTGTACAATTGTTTTGGTACTCACCCATATAAGGCCGTAAAGCACATTTCCCCCAGATGACAGCCAGCACCCTGAAGAGCCAGCCCCCAATGATCCACATGATTTAAACCACCCGGTTAGGACCCATGTATCCAAGGAGGAGGAGGAGAGGGATCTCTGCCAAGGAAATGATCAAAACATGGAGTGACAGTGTCACAACAAGTCATCACCAGTGTGCTAAAGCCTTTGTACTTTGCAGACACCAAGATCACTGTCAGCATTCCTGAAGTCGGAATAAGGTAAAGGTAATGGTAAAGGAGTCCCATAACCTATAAGGTCGTAGGGGAGCGAGGCGTCAGAGACCTCACTTCTCTAGGGCCAGCATATTGAGGGCGGCGCCCATCAGCTCTCCCTCGCTGCTTTACCTTCCCTGACCCTAAAGAGGGCAGGTACCCATGTACAGCTGGGTGAACTGGGAGAACTGTACTGAAGCCAAGGCGCGCAAACGGTCACCCATCCAACTGGTAGCCACGCTCGACGCTGCTTAACTTGGCTGGGGGGAAAGCGAGTGCTCTGACCACTGAGCTATCCCGTCCCCTAGGACCCCTAGTCGGAATACAATTACCTAAATGGTGGGGGGGGGGGGGGGGAGCTAATGGTTGAACACGCAAAAGTCTCACCACTCGTGAACCTTGGAACTTTTGCCTAGAAAACAAACAAAAGTAAACTAAAAAAAGCTGTCTCCATCTCAGACAGCGCAGGCTGGGCTTTGTCTTGCCACATCAAGGACAGTCATATTCCAAAGAATCACTTTGCATGGAGTGTTGGCATGTGGGAGGAGAACCCTAGGCCGCCCACAACTGCACTACACGGATGCTTACAAGAGAGACGGGAAAGCACTCAAAATTTAACACCGAAACCTGAGATAACCTTGCAGCTAAATGAATAAGATGGAGAATCACTCTGAATCAACATAACAATCAGCTAAAGAGAAGCTGATGGACACAGCAGTAGGGAAAAAAGACCTTGCAGAGGGGAACCAACCAACCCCAAACAGACCAAAGACAGCACACAAAATTAATGCCAACTTTGCGACAGAGATGAAGGCGTGCGAGTAGCGAGCCAATGATCACCAGAAGAAGATGCAAACAGAGTAAATGCTATATGATGAATGTTGCCACAAATTTCCCACCACCCCACTACCAGCATCACTCATATCAGCTGCAAACGAAGCTGCCACAATCAGACAGACGGGACAACCAGGATGTACGTGTACCCATGCTCTAAACTGAACGACAGAGACTGGACCTTCTAACTAGGAGAAGACACCGAAATCACTGTCACCAGGACTGCTCTCCTCTTGATACCCCCTCCCCCCTTTTTGGGTTTTAGTTTGCTTTTATTTCATTTTGTGGGAAGTGATACATTGTAATGTTTATATGAGTGATATATTTATATGTTTATTTTGCTACATTATTTTATTTTACTTTACGTTGTGTTCTTTTTATTTTCCTTTGATTTATTTCATTTTTAAAAAGTTTTATTCCATTCTATATTTGCTTTACATACCATTCTATTTTTGGATTTCTTCATTTTTTAATTTTTTTTATTTTCCTACGTTTCAAGTTTTATTCTATACTTATATATTTTGTCTAAGATTTTTTTTATTGGGGGTAGGGGGCGATGGTTTGCTTTATTTTTGAACTTTTTAAAAAGGAGATTAAGTCTATCAATTTTATTTATCTTTTAAGCGAGGAGCCCCGACACAATCCAAAATGTGGTGTCCAGTAATCATTCAAAGCTAACTGACTAATCCGACTGAAAGAAAGAACTGATAGGCAATCTCACCAAAAAAGCAACTGACGAATCTCACCGAAAAGACAACATAACCGGAAAGACAACAGACGAATCACAACGGAAAGACAACAAACGAATCTCACCTAAAAGACAACATCACCGAAAAAACAACTGACGAATATCATCGAAAGACAACTTCACCGAAAAGACAACTGTCCAATTTCACCGAAAAGACAACTGACGAATTTCACCGAAAAGACAACTGACGAATCTTACCGAAAAGACAACTGACGAGTCTTACCGAAAAGACAACTGTCGAATTTCACCGAAAAGACGACGAATTTCACCGAAAAGACAACTGACAGGCAATCTCACCGAAAAGACAACTGACGAATTTCACCGAAAAGACAACTGACGAATTTCACCGAAAAGACAACTGACGAATTTCACCGTAAAGACAACTGACGAATTTCACCGAAAAGACAACAGACGAATCGCACCGAAAAGACAACTGACGAATTTCACCAAAAAGACAACCGACGAATTTCACCGAAAAGACAACTGAAGAATCTCACCGAAAAGGCAACTGACGAATCTCACCAAAAAGACAACTGACTAATCTAACCAAGAAAGACAACAATTGACGAATCTTACCGAAAAGACAACTGAAGAATCTCACCGAAAAGACAACTGACGAATCTCACCGAAAAGACAACCGAAAGAGCAATGATGAAGGCTGCAGTTCTGGTGATGTTGAAGTCCTGGCGATGATGACGACAGAAGTGCGGGCGATGACGAAGGCTGAAGTCCTGGTGGTGATGATGAAGACTCAAGTGCTGGGGATGAAGACAAAGTCCTGGCGATGATGAAGACAGAAATGTTGGCGATGATGAAGACAGAAGTGCTGGCGATGATGATGAAGACTGAAGTGCTGGCGATGATGAAGACAGAAGTCCTGGCGATGATGATGTAGACTGGAGTGCTGGCGATGATGATGGCAGAAGTGCTGGTGATGACGAAGGCTGAAGTTCTGGTGGTGATGATGAAGACTGAAGTACTGGTGATGATGAAGAAAGAAGTGCTGGTGGAGATGAAAATACAGTCCAGAAACTGATAAGAGACTGAAGTGCTGGCGAAATCCTGGTGATGATGGAGATTGTAGTCCTGGCAATGATCAAAATATGGGCGACGGTGAAGTTTTTGTGATAATGAACTTCTGGTAAAGACACATAGCAAAGTAACAGTATTATCTCAAAAGAGAAACTGGAGGAACCCGTGAACAGGATGAGGGTCTGTTCAGAATTTTTGTTAATCAAAAAAGAAAATTCAAATCATCATAGAACTCAGTGCAGTATATCATTTAAGCATCATCATAATTATTATGCAGACTACTACTGTGCGATACATTTGCACGATTTTAGTCGGAACATTTAAGAAGGTAGGTGGCAGGGCGGTTTAGATGTTCACCCTCCTAACAAGTAAACCATGAGGTTCTGAGTTCAATTCCCAGACTTGACCCTTCTTCCAGCTTTGATAGGAAAACTAAAACGAATCTTTCAGAGGAGGCTATAAACCAGTCGGATCTGTGTAATTACAGTCCCGTGCACATTAAAAAGAACCCACAGCAACTGAAAATCACAAAGTACCAGGGAAGTTTCTCCCCACTGCCTTGGGAAAATGGGTAGATTCAATTCCCAACAGTATCCCCGGAGTTGGAATACAGCTACCTTAATGGTGGGAGCCAGGGGAAGGGGGAGGGATGCGGTCGCTTACGCAAAAATCTCACCATCGGTGAATCTTGGAGCTCTAGCCAAGAACGAAAAGCAATCAAAACATTTTCTATTCATAGAAAACTTTGTTCATAATATACACAGGTTCAGTTTCACAAAACTTCAACAGCAATATTACCTGGGTACTCCAGCAACAAGGTGGTATCCATTAAAACAACAACCTTAAAATCATTTCTAGACATTATGAAGAGCATAAATGACAGAACATACCTTGAAGGGAACCAATGGACGTGGACTTTTGAAGTCCTGGCAATTGAGACATCCTTGCGATGATAAAGAAGTCCTTGAAAAGACGAAGAAGTTCTTGCTACGATGAAGAAAGGCATTGTAATGAAGTCCTTGCAACAATGAAGAATTTTTTACAGTGACGATAAAATCCTTTCAATGATGCAAAACCGTTGCAGCAACGAAGAAATAACTGCAGCGATAAAGAAGATGAAGTCCTTGCAATGATTAAGACATTGCAGCGATGAAGAAGAAGTGACTGCAGCTATGGAGAAGTCCTTGTAATTATAAAACAACAACAGTATCTACAATGATAAGGAAGCTCTTGATATGATGAAAATATCTCCGCAGCAATGAAGAAGTCATTGCAATGATAAAGGGGCCCTTGCAATCATAACGAAATCTTTTCAACGATGAAGAAGTTCTTGCAATGATAAAGAGGTCCTCACAATGAGAAAAAAGTCTTTGCAACGATAACAAGTCTCTGCAATGATGAAGAAGTCATTGCAAAGATGAAGAAGTCCTTGCAATGATAAAGAATTTCTTGCAACGATGAAGAAATCCTTTTAGCGATGAAGAAGTTCCTGCAATGATGAAGAAGTTCCTGCAATGATGAAGAAATTCCTACAACAATGAAGGTCCTTGTATTGATGAAAAAGCTCCTGCAACGACGAAGAAGTCTTTGCTACGACAAAAAAGGCTTTGCAATAATGAAAAAGTCCGTTCAGTGACGCAGAAGTCCTCGCAATGATGAAAAAAGTCCTTGCAATGATCAAAAAGTCTCTGAAGCAATGAAGAAGTCATTGCAATGATGAAGAAGCCCTTGTAATGATAAAGAATTTTTGGCAACGATGAAGAAGACCTTTCAGCGATGAAGAAGTTCCTGCAATGAAGAAGTCCTTGCAACAATGACGAAATCCTCTTGACAATTTAGCAATCAAAAAGTCTCTGCAGCAATGAAGAAGTTGTAGCAATGATAAGAAGCCCTTGTAATGATAAAAAATCTTAGCAACAGTAAGTCTCTGCAGAGATGAAGAAGTCATTGCAATGATGAAGTCCTGCACTGATGAAAAAAGTCCTTGCAGTGACGTAGAAGTCCTTGCAGTGACGAAGAAGTCCTTGCGATGATGAAAAAGTCCTTGTAATGATGAAGTTTTTGTGATGACGACAAAGTCCTTGCATTGATGAAAAAGGCTGTGCAACGACGGGAAAGTCCTTCCAACTACAATGAAGTCCTTGCAATGATGAAGAAGTCTTTGCAACAATGAAGAAGTCACTGCAGCGATGAAGGAGTTCTTGAAATGGTGAAGAAGTCCTTGCTATGATAAAGAAGTCTTTGCAACGAGAAAGAAGTCCTTGCAATGATAAAAAAATCCTTGCAATGATAAAGAAGTCCTTTCAACAATGAAAAAGTCTCTGCAGTGATGAAGAAGTCATTGCAATGATGAAGAAGCCCTCGCAACGATAGAGAAATCTTTGCAACGATGAAGAAGTTCTTGCAATGACAAAGAAGTCCTTGTATTGAAAAAGAAGTCCTAGCAACAATGAAAAAGTCTTTTCAACGATGAAGAAGTCTTTTCAACAACCAAGAAATCCTTGCAATAATAAAGAGCTAAGTTTTACAATAGATCTTCAAATCTGTCAGTGGTAGATCAATACACATATTAGTAGCCAGAAACGCAAGCAACACTGCCATCTTAAGACAACAATTTTTTACGATGGACAAAAGTACAGATTATATATTTTAAAAAATTCAAACTCAATACAAACATGTATAATGATAACAGAAACACACACCGGGTCAAACACAATTTGTTTTATTTTTTGTGGGGCCTCTAACCACTTATTTTCCCCAACTTTTTCTTTTGCTTTTTTCCTTTTCTTTTTTTTTGCTTTTCTCTCTTTTTCTTATTTTTCTTATTTCTTTTTCTTTTCTTTTTTTTTCTTTTCTTTTTTTTCTTCTCTTTTTATGTGTGGGGCCTCCAACCTCCTTTTCTTTTCCCCTGTTTTTTATTTCATCCATTTTCTTTTTCTCACTTTTCTTTATAGTTTCAGATAGCCAGTGCACAGATCTGCTTCCTCACACGCACGCATGCACACACACATGCAGATACACAGAATAAGAATAAATAACTAAAACACACAGATGAATACAAACTAAAAATCACACAATACCTACTGACTGCTACAGACACACACATATTTATACACGCACGCACACACACACACACACACACACACACTTACACACGCACGTACACACACACACGCACGTACACACACACACACACACACACACACACACACACACACACACACACACGCGCGCACGCACATGAATGCAAACTAAAAATCACACAGTACCTACTGACTGCTAATTGCCAATTCCACACCCCGAACCATGCCCAAAAATTCATGCTGTTTTGACCTCTTGTGTTGCAGTCAACGCTGCTGGGGTATCATCACCAGTCCTGAGGCCACAGCATGGATTTGCCCACAACACAATCCGTTCCGTTCATCCCGACATGAACAGTTACTTCAGGACCACAATCTCATCAACAGATCACCAAAAGAAGGTTTTGATTCTGGACTATGAGGTTTTAAACAGAAATTCAGTTTTGATCAAAATTACTTTAAAAAAAAACCCACACTAACTACTTAGGTAACTATTTTTACACTTGAAGCAGTATATACACATGAGTGTTGGAATCTAAGGCTATAATTACAAAATCATACAAAGAAGTAATGCACATTTGGTCTTGCTTTCACAAATTATAAACCTCTAGTCTATCCTATCCACAACACACGCGTGCACACACACACACACACACACACACACACACACACACACCCACACACACACACACACCCTTATTTGTCACATTCTCACTGACCTGCATACGCATAACCTACATCTTCATGTACACCCCTTTCCTTAAACTTTCCCACCCTTACCCCTCTGCCAATTGCATACATGCATCCTTCTGGCTGTCAGCCAATGTTTAACAAATGGCAATGTCTATCAACTTTTTATATCTAAATATCCTTTTTTTCTAGAATCCCTCTGTCTTTCTTCTTTAAAAAAGCAAAACATCTCACTCCTCCCCCCTCCTAACCCCTCCCCCCAAACCCCCCCCCAAAAAAAAACCCAACAAAACAAACCCCAACACATCCTTCGGATGAGATTAAACCGACATCCCATGTGTGACCGCACACACAACATCTAGCACACATGTTAAAACCCGTTTAGCTTTTAGAAAGAGTAGGCCATTGTCTGCTGATGAGAACGGACGACAAAGTTTACTAAATCTCAGGCATATGTATAAAAAACGCTCACGACTGCTTATTCCCTATTCTCTATATACAAAAGTTGTTTTTTTAAATCTTCTTTGCCACGGACCTGAATAACTGTCCCATTTCTTTCTCCTAAATATCATTTTTTCTCAAATTTCACCCTTCCCTAACCTATTGATTGGTTTCAGGAGAGGAGAGTTTCCATTATGTTCATGTACCATTGTATCCATCTGCCAGTGTGTTCACTGCAGGGATAAGAAAATCGTCAAGGTCACTGCAGAGAGTTAGTATCAGGTTAAGATTAGTAGTTGGAACTGGGCCTGTCAGTCCATATGCATGCATGATAGTATGCATATAAACACAATGGCATGTGGACACCATGGTTTTTCGACTGTTTTACTTGTGCACACAAACTACTATTCCCACCAAAAGCAAAAAGTAGTAGTATTTTTACGACTTTTAAATTTTTTACTCCAAGTTTAAAACCAAAAGCGAAAAAGGGCTTCGGGGCTTAAATGTTTCTATAATGAACGTGGCAGAATGATTAAGACGCTCATTTGCCTAATAAATACATCGCGAGGTTATGATTTCGACTCCCAGCCTCGCCCTTTCTTCCCATTTTGACGCGAAAATCAAATAGTACGACAGGTATTTTAGAGGAGACTCCTTACAAATCAGACCCGTGTGTTTACGGACTTGAGCACGGTATAAGAAACCCACGATGGTTAAAAAAAATGGAAAAAGCCGGGAGTTTCCTCTCAACTGTGTCGGTAAAATCTGTAGTTTGATTTCTCAACTGTAGCCCCAAAGTCGAAGTAATAATAATAAGAAGAAGAATTTAAAAAATAATAATGATAATAATCATAATGACAATAATAATGATAATAGTAATGATAATAATAATATTAATAGAATTTATATAGCGCTGTATCTTGCACAGACAAATCAAAGCGCTTGCACTCAACTCATTCTGACACAGTCATGCAACCAATAGCAAGTAATAGTTCTAATAAGTCCAAATACACAACACACACAGACAAGACACACACACAATCACACACACACACAACATGCACAAAACCCCACACACACACAACACACACACCACAACACACCACACACACACACACACACACAGTGAGGCTACCTTAATAATGTGGGGAAGAAAATAGTCACATACGCAAAATCTCACCACTGCTGAACCCCGGGGCTGTAGCCGAGGAATGAAATAATAAACATATTTTCACATGAATTATCAATACAAAGAAAACAAAAATAATGATTAAGTATGGAATGAACAAGTTTCTCCAGCCTTACTATACTTTTCCATTAATAACTGATGTGAACATGCATCCTATTTCCTTCTTTCAAATACCCCTTTACATTAAAAATCGCTATTCAATCAAATTGTAATAGTATGCCCACCAACCCCTTCAGAAAGCACACACACACATACGGGTTGACACATCACCATAACTACACTAATTTATCTACATGGGAAAAATAACAGCACACACACACACACACGCACGCACGCACGCACGCACGCATGCACGCACGCACGCACGCACGCACGCACACACACCCACACACATACTAATTCCTCTCTTGTACTAGCCTTAGTGGCCGACCATTTCATGCATTTGTAAGCAACATCTAGTGCTGCTGTAAAACAGGGAATAGCGTACCAACACTAACACTGGTCGTCCCTAGTCATTTCCAATCCTAACATCCACATCTCATCTGAATTTCATTTCAAAAGCATACTAAACCTACAGAACAACTTTGTGTATGCTTCTACCATTATACTATACTAAAATGCGTGCATCTAATCATTTTGGGTAAGTTTTAACCTATTTCGTCCCTTATTCAGACTGTATCATTGTTTTCAATGGACCTACGATATATAATCTTAAAAACAAATCAAGGGTACATGTCATACAAGTAGTCAAACATTTCAATTTTTCTTCCATTTTTTTCTCTCTGAGGGTTCCATCTTCCTTTGTTTCATGGGACATAGGGGAGAGGGAGAATAGTTTTTTTTAATGTTTTTTTTTTTTAAAAGAACGTGAACGATTTATTCACAAAAAGGCCATTGGCTCATACATGAAGGGGATTGCCGAACTGCTTAGTATTTTGGTTGGAGGAGGGGGGTGGAGGGAAGCAATAATAACAACAAAATGTTATTGTATAACAAAAAAAGCCAGTTACAAAAATATGACTTAGGATAACGAATATCTCTCTTATTCTGAAAGCTTTCCACAAATATAAAGTGAGGCTGCGCACAACCTCAGGGTGACTTGATGCCATGAGTAAACAGAGTAATAGGTTTTTGGTTGGGGGAGGGGGAATGCGTTTTCGGTATTGGGAGTTGGGGGGGGGGGGGCGTTTTAGCCTCCTGACTGTTTTCGTCTCAATATTATTTGACCGTTTCTTTTCCGGGGTGTGGGAGGAGGGGGACTTTACTTCCTGGAAAAGAAACAGAAGTGACGAAGTCGTGGTACTGAAGAAGTTCTCATGATGATGAAGCCCAGATACTATGACTATGAAGATTATTGTAGTGACGATCTAAGTCCTGTGCAGATATCTTCTTGATGGTTAAGTCCCAACGATGATGAAATCTTGTCGTTGTTGAATTTAAATCGTAATTTTTAGTCTTAATAAAAGAATGAAATTTGTGTTGAAAAAGTCACATGGTGATGAAGTTCTGGTGCTGATGAATTATTGGTGTTGATGAAGTCTTAGTGCTGTTGAAGTCCTGGTGTTGATAGAAGTCCTGGTGTTGATGAAGTCCTGGTGTTGATAGAAGTCCTGATGTTGATGAAGTTCTGGTGTTAATAGAAGTCCTGGTGTTGATGAATTCCTGGTGTTGATAGTGGTCCTGGCGTTGATGACATCCTGGTGTTGATGAAATCTTGGCATTGATGAAGTTTTGGAATCGATCAATCTTGGTGTTGATGAAATATTGGCATCGATGAAGTCTGGTGTGATGAAGTCTTGGTGCGATGAGTCTTTTGTGAATTGGATGATGAATCATGGTGATTGATGAAGTTTGGTGTTGAATGCCAGTTGTGGTTGATGAAGTCTGGTATGATGAAGTCGTGGTGTTGATGCAAGTCATGGTGTTGAGAAGTCTTGTGTTGATGAAGTCCTTGGTGGAGATGAAGTCATGTGTTGGTGAGGTCGTTGGATTGATGAAGTCATGGTGTTGATAAGTTTTGGCATTGATGAAGTCTGGTGTTGATGAAGTCTTGGTGTTGGTGAAGTCTTGGATTGATGGAAGTCATGGTGTTGGATGAAGTCCTTTTGGTGAAAGTCTGGTGTTTGGAAGTTTTGGGACGGTTGATGAAAGTCATTGTGTGCTTTGATGAAGTCATTGCGTGAAGAAGTCTTGTTTTTGTTGAAGAAGTCTTTGGGTTGAAGTGTCTTTGGTGAAGAATCTTTGGTGTCGAGGAAGTATTTGTGTTGAAGAAGTCATGTTAGTATGTGTTGAAGAAGTCATAGTGTTGTGAAGTATTTCTGTTGAAGAAGTCAGTGTTGAAGTATTTGTGTTGAAGAAGCCTGTGTTGAAGAAGTCATGGTGTTGAAGAAGTCATTGTTTCAAAGAAGTCTTTGTGTTGAAGAAGTCTTTGTGTTGAATAATTTATGTTGAAGCAGTCTTGGTGTTGAAGTCTTTGTGTTCAGGAAGTCTTTGTGCTGAAGAAGTCTTTGCGTTGAAAAAGTCTTGGTTTGAAGAAGTTTTGGTGATGTGTTATCCTGGCATTTTATGTTGTCTTGGCAATAATGCACTGCAGGTATTGAAGACTAGGCAAAGACGACTTCTTGGCAATGGTGACGTTTTAAAGTCCTGGTGGCAAGTCCTGAGGATGACAAATATCACAAATATATTACTATATAAAAAGAGAAAAAAAGAACAATTGCATTAATCTTAAAGCAAAGAATCAACAATATTCTTTAAAATATTAAACAAAAATCACCACATATGAATGATCCAAAATGGCATCAATGTATTCTATGCATAAATCATCCATTTTTATAAGAGACGTTTACATTATAGAAATTTAATATACATTTTCATATCAAGAAGTAGGACAACCTAGGGGTTAGGAGTGCTGTGCTAATAGATCTTTTGGTCTGGGATCGAGCAGCCACGGAGATACTTGTTTTAGGGGATTTAACCCTGGAGTAAACATTAGTACTGCCTCCTCTCACCCAAAAAAATTCTTTGGATGAGACAATAAATAAGACCCCATGAGCAAACGCTCGGGCCCAAACTGGGATCAAACCACCACACACTTCTGACCCGGACTTTCCCCTTTCTAGGCAGGCGTGTTTCCTCTAGACCACTGATCCACTACTGTTTACAAAGGGAGTAGAGCAGCTGGACTTGCACGTGGCAGCTAGCTCAAGCACGTTTGGTTTGCCCAATTGTGTGTACCTGTACAAGTGTGGTGAAGAGGAGTTTGGGGAGGGGGCGTGAAGAGAGGTTCTTTGTGGGCATAGGCATATGTGTGTATGAAAGAGAGTGAGTGAGTGAGTGAGTGAGAGAGCGGCAGACATACAGAAAGAAAGAGAGGTCATATTTCAAGTTTTATATAGTAAGCTGCCTGCTTATGCGCGTATATGTATGTGCACGCGTACGAGTTTGTGTGTGTGTGTGTGTGAGTGTGTGTGAGAGAGAGAGAGAGAGAGAGAGAGAGAGAGAGAGAGAGAGAGAGAGAGAGAGAGAGAGAGAGAGTAGCAATCAAGAAGAGAGAGAAAGAGGTAGAGAGAGCGTCAAACTTTTAGTTTTAAGTGATACACGCGAGCGTGGGCGTGTGTGCGCATGCACGTGAGCACACGTCCACCATGATCCCAAGTGCAACATTCTTGCGCACATAAAATAATAAGATATTGCAACCAATGTTGTCCCCGGCAAAATCCTGTAAAAAAAAGAAAAGAAACCTACTCACTGGCAAATTAACACCTGCTGACTAGGTTGGTGGGAAAGCCCATTGGCCAAAAAAGGAGGAAAGATTTCCATACTTAAGGAGCAATCAGGTAACAGTCTAAACATCGGGTTGACGATCACAGGGTGCGCAGCTTAAATCTACACATAAGGATTCCCCCCACCCCCATTCCACTTCTCCCCATTAACTAATATGACTCCATTGGTCATCTGAAACATCATGCGCACATTGAAACCTGTTCCGCCTTTCGAAAGAGTAAGGCATTGTGGCTGTGGGAATAGATGACAGAATTTATAAAACAGCATGCACATGTGGACTACATGTTAAAACAGCAGCACATGAGTGCTTATTCCATGGCCCTTACAAATAAAAGAATAAATGAATAAGAATAATAATAATAATAATAATAATGTATGGAATTTATATAGCGCTGAATCTTGTAAAGCAACAAATCAAAGCGCTCAGATGAAATGATTTAAAAATTTTTTTTAATTAATTTATTTATATGAATACATCTGCAGATTACATTTATAAATAAATGGAGTTCACGTGTGCTAGCTTGACGCAGGCCTTACTCGTACATACACGCTTTAACTTTATTTTTAAAAACAAAACAAAACAGGCCTGTCATAATCTGTAGTATGGATAACACGTACTATCCCGCATGTAACCTGCTTGCTATTAAATTTCTCGTAAGAAGCAGGCCACAGGGGCAGTACAATATCCTCACCCTGTGAAGACCGAACACAACATATAACATGAACACGCTGCCACTGAGCATGCACGAGCTAGACAATGAGCACAGCTTTGCATTGGGACACATGGACACAGACATGTCTGAAGAAAGTTTTACCAAAAGCTTCCCTGAAACAGCAACTATCATTATAATTATAATAATATGTTTCTAACAAACGTGCAAAATAAAAATTATCATCAATGACTTGTTTAGAGCAAAAATTAAAGAGGGGAAAGAATTTAAAACTCGCCTTGTAGTATATCATGACTGCCAGCCAAGTGTTGGACGAGATGGCGACGTGAAGGTCACGTGATAAGCATGCGCAGACGCAGCAGGAACAAGTTTAAACATTCAAGTGCTATTTTTTGTAAATACTGGGAACACGTGATGCGTGCATTGGCGTTTGCGCTTTGTGTGTGTGTGTTGTTGGGTTTTTGTTTTTGTTTGTTTGTTTTCTTTTTTGCTCTTGGTGTGACTTTCCTTTCTAGCTGTTTTCGAGGCGCTTGTTCCCAACTTTCCTGTCTCTGCCATGACAAGGCAAGGCTCGCCACGTCGTGTTCTTGGGACCAAAAGCAGGTTGATTATCAATGTTAGGACTGTGGTGGGCTTTATGATAAAATACGTGCGCGAACGCACGCGCCCACGCACACACGCACGTGCGCTCGCGCGCGCACTCCCATCTGTGTGTGTGTGTGTGTGTGTGTGAGAGAGAGTGCTCAGGTGATACATCAATAGCGGTGCAAGCTCATCTTGTCTAAGCCTATCCGCTATGGGATAGCCTGGGTGGTTAGAGTGATGTATTCGTGATCTGCTGGTCCAGGTTCGAATCTCGTTCAAGAGGATTTTTCCTCTGGAGTTAACATCAGTGCCGACTCCACTCTCCCCAAAAGTCCTTCAGATGAGACTATAAACCAAGGTCCTGCGTGAGAACGAGCGCAGAACATCTTTCGCACACGTTAAAACCCGTTCCGCTTTTTGGAAGAGTAGGCCATTGTGTGCCGGTGGGAACGGATGAAAAAATTGACAAAACTGCATGCACATGGGAACTGGATGAAAAAGCACAAGAGTGCTTATTGCATTATCCTCGAAATAAAAGAATAAAATGAATGAGGATGTGCTTGTGTGTGTGTGTGTGTGTGTGTGTGTGTGTGTGTGTGTGTGTGAGTGTGTTGTGTGTGTGTGTGTGTGCATGTGTGTGTATGTGTGTGTGTCTGCGTCTGTGTCTGTGTGTGTCTGTGTGTCTGTGTGTGTCTTGTGTGTGTGTCTGTGTGTGTGTGTGTCTGTGTGTGTGTGTGTGTGTGTGTGGTGTCTGTGTGTGTTGTTGTTGTCTTCGATTTTACGTCTGTTCACTCTCAGTGATATTAGACGAGAAAAAAAAAATATATATATATACAAGGGGTGTATGAGAATTGAGGTGGTGGTGGAGGCCCTACTGAAAAATGCGAGGGGGGAAAAGTAGTTGAATAAGAAGATGTAGGTTTTGCAGGTTAGCCACTGGACAGAAATGAGAGCACTAGCAACACGGGAACCGCGCTGTATGTAGTAAGGTAGACGAGTTGCACAATACACCAACAGAAGGAAAAGGGAAGACAGTTTCACATACCACAGCGAGTGGAGCATTACGTTCAGCACGTGCTAACAGTGGCACAAAACCAGGTCAACATGACACTCCAATACACACCAACCCTCACCCCTCAATCGCTGTCTAATATGGCGAGTGCTTAACATTTTCGAAAATGACTTACTCAGATCTGAAGAATGAGGACAAACACTCCACAATGGGTATCCACATTTAGTTGATGTACAATCAGGAGTTCATCACACACATCCCTGCACAATTTCAGCAGCGCAAAAACACTTCATTCACATAAAATCATAATTTCCTCAGAGGAACACACAACCCAACCTTCCATAGCCGCCATCTTTATTTTATTGTCTTGGTAAACAGGACTCCGCATACACAGCTAAACTTAGGACTCCGAAGTCTAAGGAGTCTTCTTCTTGCTTGAACAGTCACACAACCACTATTGTTATCTGTTATTGTATTATGAGCAAAAATGCGTTGTGCTGCCGTTAAGCGCCTGACAAGTCAGGTCCAGCATGTAGAATTTCGGCATTGGAGAGAATTGTTATCTGTTAAGTCTTTCTGGAAAAATAAACAGCAATAGGTCCGGATGGGTTTAATGGGTCTGAAGTTATGAGTGAGGGGGAGGCTGTGGTGAATCCCGATAATGTTAGCGACAATAGTTCTTTGTTTTTACTGGCACAAGCGTTAGCTTCATAGTCGTTTCTCTCTTTTTTTGCCCCTCTAGATAGCTAAGACAAACACTGGAAGTATGTGTGTGTGGGGGAGGGGGGGGGGGGGGGGGGGGTGGGGTTTAAAAGGGACAGGATAGCTTAGTGGTTAGAGCGTTGCGCATTCCGCTCGTGATCTTCTGACCCAAGTTCGAATCCCGTTCAAAGAGAGTTTTCCCCCTGGAGTTAACATCAGCGCCGAATTCACCCCAACACTCCCCTAAGTCCTTGATTTGGGTTTGATCCCCGATTGTGCCCCAAACTTCTTACCCATCCATTTAGACTGTGAGGGGTGGTCTGGGTGCTGATTTTGATGAAACGATAAACCGAAGTCCCGTGCGCAACACGTATTTAGCGCACATAAAAGAACCCACGGCAAAAAGAGAGTTATCCTTGGTAAAATTCTGTAAAACAATAATGTCACTCTGAGAAAGCGTTGCCCGCGTTGTGGCAACACATTTCCCCTTGGGAGAGCAGCCCCAATTTCATGCAGAGAGATCTACCGTTACTTGAAGTGGCATACAATGTAACACACACGAAGAAAAAGAAGAAGAAGAAGGATGATGATGATGACAATGATGATGTAGATGATGATGACGATGATGATGATGATGATGATGATGATAATTGTAGTAGTAGCAGTAGTAGTAGTAGAAGTAGTAGTAGTGTAGTAGTAGTAGTAATAGTAGTAGTAGTAGTAGTAGAAGTAGTAGTAGTAGTAGTAGTAGTAGTAGTAGTAACTAGTAGTAGTCGTAACAGCAGCAGCAGCAGCAGCAGCAGCAGCAGCAGCAGCAGCAGCAGCAGCAGCAGCAGCAGCAGCAGTAGTAGTAGTAGTAGTAGTAGTAGTAGTAGTAGTAGTAGTAGTAGTAGTAGAATTCATGGTATATCATTTACAGTCACGGCAAATGTTCTTTTGCATAACACTGGGGCAACTTCTGTCATGTAATAAATACTGTGAAAAGTGTCTGGCACATTTCTTTACGCCTTTGTTAGAGATGCAATAACGTCAATGACTCATTTTTCTTCACCTATTCTTTTTTTCTTCCAGGGCTTGTTTTTGTTACGTTTCATTTTTTTCTCAACACAGATTTTTAAACATCCCCCCTCCACCCTCCTCCGCCCCTTTCTTCCTCCCGCGTCTAATACCACTGAAAATGTCTCGAATCAAAAAGGAAAATATCTATTACTCTGATTCAAGCCCACACATAACCTGTCAGTCTATAATAAAGAGTACTGACCACTGCATCAAGGTGACCTCTACCTTCAAGCAATGTTGTGCCTTAAAAATAGAAAAAAATATTTATTTTAATAAATTGTGTGTGTGTGTGTGTACGTGCGTGCGTGCGTGCGTGTGCGTGCGTGCGTGCGTGCGTGCGTGTGTGTGTGTGTGTGTGTGTGTGTGTGTGTTCTTTTGTTCGTTGGTTTTTGTATATAACGTCTGGTCACTAAAAGTAATATTAGACTCTCTGTGTGTCTGTGCATTTGTCTGTGTGCATGTGTGTATGCATGTGTGTGTGTGTGTGGGCATTTGTCAGTGTGTATGTGTGTATGCGCACGTGCTCACGCGTGTTTATGTTATTAAAGATCTAATTGTTTGAGTCCTAGCTGCCAGATTTAGAATGTCGAGACATTCTCCGGTATTCAACCCTCCCCCACTCCACCCTTCCCTCACTCGCCCCCCCCCCCCCCCAGCCTTGTCTTCTATCTCCTCCTGCCTGCTACTCAGACAGGCTGACTGACAGATGCAGATTGTAAGCTGAGTCAATGGCCTCTAGAAGTGGGCTGTTCTATTCCTGCTGGCCATGGCTAATGTCAGTAGGGAAAAAAAAAGGTTGGTGCACAATCAAGTTGGGGAAGGGAGGACAACAGCAAAAAAAAAAAAAACAAAGTCAGAGAGAGAGAGAGAGAGAGAGAGAGAGAGAGAGAGAGAGAGAGAGAGAGAGAGAGTGTGTGATTGTGTGTGTGTGTGCGTGTATGTGTGTGAGGGTGGTTTTTGTGTGTGCATGTTTGTGTTCGTGTGTGTGTGTGTGTGAGTGTGAGTGTGGGGTGGTGGTGGTAGGAGAGGGATGGGTATGGGGGGTGTGAGTAAGTGAATCTGGGTGTGTGTGTATATGTGTGAACCAATCAAACAATAAATCAATCAATTTTTATTACCTTTTAACTATATGGGCCATACACCGGTAATTACAATCACTGCGATCTATCACTGAGTTGGAAATCACAGCAACTGTAGTGCCTTATTTTATAAAGTGTATAAAGATAACTATTGTAACAGAGCAAACTGTTTCTGAAACTGTGCTGTAAGAAAGAGAGCGACAGAGACAGAAAGAGAGAGATTTGTCGTGTTTTGTTGATACTGCAAAAATATTGGGATAAAAATAACTTTGTCAAAATATCTCTTGAGATAGCCTGGTGGTTACCGTGATGCCTTCGTGATCTGCTGACCGGGATTCGAATCTCGTTCAAGAGGATTTTTCCTCTGGAGTTAACATCAGTGCCGACTCCACTCTCCCCAAAAATCCTTTCGATGAGACTATAAACCGAGGTCCCGTGTGTGAACGCACGCAGAACGTCTTGCGCACAGGTCAAAACCATTCCGCTTTTTTGTGTGCCGCAGTGAACGGATGAAACAATTTTCAAAACTGCATACGCACGGGGGACTAGATGTGAAAAATACATATGAGTGCTTATTCCATTATCCTCGAAATAAAATAATAAATAGATAGATAACAGTATAGATATATGGTTTGTTATCCAGTTCATTATCTATTTATTCATCTACCTGTTTATTAATCTATTGGCCTGCATGACTATGTATTGATTTATTTATTCATTACCTCATCTATTCACTCCTATATTTGCTGTGCGCTAGTTATTACGATGTTGGTTTTTTTTCCTTTTTCACTTATGTCTTCCATTTACCTGATTTTATATTACTGATCTTTCTTTTCCCGGTCTATTTCTGCCAACACTTTATAAGCATTCTTCTTATCCACTTCATTGCGTTTTGGACTTTGTGGTGTGTGTTTGTGTGTGTGTGTGTGTGTGTGTGTGTGTCTGTGCGCTCTCTCGCGCGCACACGTGTGTGTGTGTGTGCGTACGTGCTTGTGTGTGTCCGTGTATGTGTGTATGTGTGTGTGCACAGGTGCTCACGCGCGTGCATCTGCGTTTGTGTACACGTATGGGTGTGTTTGAGTTTGCGCGCGCACACGTGCCTGCGTGTGACAGTGTGCGTGCGCGCGCCCACGCGTGTGTTTGTGTGGGAGTGGGGAGGGGGGGAGGAAAAGAGAAGGGAGTGAAGCACCGAAAATCCTGCTTTACGACGTCTGAGCGCAAAGAAGTAGGCAGAGACAGGGTGGGTGGAAGTGGAGGCTGGTGGGGGGGGGGGGAGGAGAGGGGGGGACAGAGAGGGAAGGAGTGAGTACGGTGGGGTGGGGGTGGGGGAGGGGGCTAGGAGAAGTGGGGATTGAGGATAAGGACCTAGGTGCCAGAAATCCACTTCTGGAGTGCCGAGCCCCATTATTGTGTCTGCGACATACTCTCATTTTGTTTTCGTTGTTGTTTTTGTTGTTGTTGCTATGTCTCTCTATTCTGTATGATTAACGTTTTTTCTGCTGTCTATGAAATTTTTTTCTTATTTTTTTTCTTCTTGGTCTGTGATTGTGTTCAGATAGATTGCTTGTTGCTGTCTCGTCTGTCTGTCAGTTTGCCTGTATGTTTTTTTTTGTCTGTATGCATGTTTGTTCTACGGTCTGTTTCGTCATCTGCCTAATGATGCCATTGTGCGCGTGTGTCTTTTTTTGTCACTTCCCCCCCCCCCCCCCCCCCCCCCCCCCTCTTTCTTTCTTTCTTGCTTTTTTCTGTCTGTCTGTCTTTCTTTCTTTTTTATTTCTATTGCTCTTCCTTAGTCTCCTTCTGTATGTCTCGTTTGTCCGCCTATCTGTCTCTCTGCCTGTCTGTCTGCTTGCCCGCCTGCCTGTCTGTCTATCTGTCTCTCTTTGTCTCTCTTTGTCTCACTCTCTTTGTCTCGGTCATCTTTCTCAGTTTTGTTATGTATGGTACAAATTGTAGTATTCTTAGTTTTATTTAAGGTTTGATTTATTTGACATTGCCGTCAAAAGATTGGATAATGATCATTGTTGTCAGTTCACGCGAGCGGAAAATGCGTTGCGCTGCCGCCAAACACCTGGGAAGTCAGACCCAGCGCATCCCACTTCGGCGTGAGAGATGATCGTTATCTCCCAGATCCCTCTGATTTGTATTTATTCCGTTTATAGTTCATTACATACAGGGGAACGGGATAGCCTGGTGGTTAGAGTGATGCGCTCGTTATCTGCTGACCCGGGTTCGAATCTCGTTCAAGAGAATTTTTCTTCTTGAATTACCATCAATGCCGACTCCATCCCCCCTCCCTCAAAAGTCCTTCAGATGAGACTATAAACTGAGGTCCCTGGGCGAACACACGCAGTACATCTTGCGCACACGTTAAACCCGTTCCGCTTTTCGGAAGAGTAGGCTATTGTGTGCCGGAAGGAATGAATGGCAAAATTGACAACACTACATACACACGGCGACTAGTTGTAAAATAGCGCATAAGTGCTTATTCCATTATCCTCGAAAAAAAGAATAAAAAATAAGACATTCACGTGAATACTTGTAGATATGTGAGGCTGTTTGATTCACTATGTGTATTTTTCGATGTGTCTGCATTTAAACTCTCTATTATCCATTATCTGTCTGTCGATTAGTTTGTGATTTGTCTGTCTGCGATCTCTCTGTCTCTCTGTCTCTCTGTCTGTATGTCTCTGTTTCTCTCTCTCTTCCTCCTCCTCCTCTCTCTCTCGCTCTTCCTCCTCTCTCTCTCTCTCCTCCTCTTCCTTTCTCTCTCTCTTTCGTTGCCCCCCTCTCTCTCTCTTTCTGATTGCCTCTTGTTTACCTTCCTGCATACTTTGTTTCCTTTAAAAAAAAAAGTTTGTATGTGTGGTTTTTCCCGCCTCTGCGTCATCATGTTCTTTGTCTGTTTACTTCTGTGCCGCTGTTTTGTTGTCATGTTTTCTATTTACGCCGTCATTGTCACGGTTTTGTCTCTCTCTTCTTCTTCTTCTTCTTCTTCTTCTTCTTCTTCTTCTTCTTCTTCGTTCTTTCCTTCCTCTTCTACTTCTTCTTCTTCCTCCTCTTCTTCTACTTCTTTCTTCTTTGCAATCTTCTTTGCCTTCCTCTTCTTTCTCGCAATTCTTCTTCTTCTTTACAATTCTTCTTCTTTGTATTCTTCTTCTTCGCAATTCTTCTTCTTTGCAGTCTTTATCTTCTTCTTCTTCTTCTTCTTCTTCTTCTTCTTCTTCTTCTTCTTCTTCTTCTTCTTTGCATTCTTCTTAATTCTTCGCAATTCTTCTTCTTCTTCGCAATTCTTCTTCTTCTAAAAGGCGTTCCATTCACGATCCGACAGCCCAGGTTCACGTCACTGCCATGACGTCCGTTTACAGGGTTACACGTTTTCCCTGGAGTTAACATCAGTGCTTATTCCACTCCCCGAAAAGTCCTTCAGATAACACCACAAACTAAAATCACACATAGAACGGAAGAAGAGCATCTTGCATGGTACATGTAAAATCCTGTTCCGCCTCTTCGAAGATTGGGTCTTTGTGTACCGGTGGCAACAAATGGCAAATTTTATACTGATGCAAACATTCACGTTGGAGCGGTGGCTAGCGCCTTGGGTTACGGACTGGGAGGTCGCAGGTTTGAATCTGATAAAAACGTATAGGGATATTTCGGACTACAGCCGGCATCTACCCAGAGTGAGTTTGCTGCTGGCTCATTTGGGAAGACTGGGACTACAAGACGATTTTGACACAATTTAAAGAATATCTTGCGCATACGTTAAATCCTGTTCCGCTTTACGGAAGAGTAGGCCATTGTGTGCCGGTAGGAACAGATGACAGAATTTACAAAATCGCAAAAACACGGGGACTGGATGTGAAAAACACATAAGAGCTTTTTCCATTATCCTCGATATAAAAGAATAAAATAAAAATAAATTCATAAAAGAAAAAAAAAGAAATGCACTTTAGAGAGTGTTCTTAATTATCTAACCAACACTGCAGATTTCTCGGGGCGGGTTTTCAAATGTGTATATTATGGTAGAAAGCATAGAATACAACCTTGTCACACAGTATCAAATCACATGGACGTCCATATCACCACTGAACACTACCGCAATGACCCATGATCCAAACCAGCAGTGCAGGGCTCCTCTGGCAGGTTGCCACTCCATGGCCTGACAATGATGGGCTCCGTGTGGACTTCCGACCATAAGGATGCGACATAACGAATCTGGGTATGGCTGGGGCGGAGAGATTGAAATGATCGGCGTGGGAACAGCAGGAGAGGAGGTGTGTGCGTGTGTGTGTGTGTATTTGTGTGTGGTGTGTGTGCGTGTGCGTGTGTGCGTGCGTGCGTGCGCGCGCGCGCGCGCGTGTGTGTGTGTGTGTGTGTGTGTGTGTTGCCGCGCGCGCGCACGTTTACGTGTGGTTATTTAAAAATAATTTCATTTTATTCTTTTACTTGGAGGGTAATGGAATAAGCACTCATGTGCTTCTTTCATCCAGTCCCCGTCTGTATGCATTTTTGCCAATTTTGTTATTCGTTCCCACCGGCACACAATGGCCTACTCTTCCGAAACGCGGAATGGATTTTAACGTGTGCGCAAGATGTTCTGCGTGGGTTTGCACACGGGACCTCGATTTATAGTCTCATCCGAAGGACTTATGGGGAGAGTGGAGTCTGCTCTGATGTTAACTCCAGAGGAAAAAATCCTCCT
Source organism: Rapana venosa (assembly GCA_028751875.1). Classification (NCBI taxonomy): domain Eukaryota; kingdom Metazoa; phylum Mollusca; class Gastropoda; order Neogastropoda; family Muricidae; genus Rapana; species Rapana venosa. The sequence continues at coordinate 20,169,982 of CM054146.1, read as the reverse complement.
AAACGAGAATCAAACCTTGATCAGGAGATCACCAAAACATCACTCTAACCACCAGGCAATCCCGTCTCCTTGTGTTTATTTTATTTTTTTAAATTTTCATTTATTCATTCTTGTAGATCGAGGATACTGGAATAAGCACTAATGTGCTCTTTTCCATCCAGTCCCCGTGTGTATGCGATTTTGTAAATTCCGTCATCTGTTCCCACCGGCATACAATGGCCTACTCTTACGAAAAGCGCAACAGGATTTAACGTGTGCGCAAGATGTTCTGCGTGCGTTCGCACACAGGGCCTCGGTTTATAATCTCATCCGAAGGATTGTGTGTGTGTGTGTGTGTGTGTGTGTGGTGTGTGTGTGTGTGTGCGTGTATGTGTGGTATGTGTGTGGTGAGTGTGTGTGTGGCGTGTGTGTGTGCGTGTGTGTGTGTGTGTGTGTGTGTGTGCGTGCGTGTGAGTATGTGTGGTGTGCATGCACTCGTGTATGGGTATGTTTGTTTGTGTGTGTGTGTGTGTGTGTGTGTGTGTCTGTGTGCATATATGTGTGCGTGTGCATGCAAGTGGACATGTAAGTGCAGGTATAATTATGTGTGAACTACAGTGTGTAAGTGTGTGTCCATAGAAAGTGCACTTGTTTCTGTCTGTATGTCAGTCTTTCTCTCTGTCTGTCTCTTTGCCTCTCTATCTTCCCTCTGTCTCTCTCATATGTCCAAATTTGATTGCGTGTGAGTGCATGTGTGCGTGCGCCCGCGCGAGCGCTCGCGTGTGTGTATATGTGTGTCTGTTTCGAGTTTGTATCTGCATTTGCATTGAAAGTGTGCATGTAAAACCAAAATTATTACAAACAAAGTGATAAAACAGTGGGACATAAATCACTTTACTGGCTTGAATGAAATATCCAACGATGGAAGAAGAAGAGAGCAAACCCTTGCAGGACCTAAACGAAGAAAACTCTCTTCATTGTTATAATTTTATAAGCTTTGGTGACAGCCTTCTGGGAGTGTCCAGTGTCTGATTCATTCCGATTTCAATCCAATGTGGACATATAAGAGAGAGACAGAGACAGACACAGAGAGAGAGACAGAGAGAAACACAGGCAGACAGAGAGATAGACAGATTGACATACAGACAGACAGGCAGAGAGTCAGGCAGCCTTTCAGTGAAAAACAAGGATAGAGAGAGAGAGAGAGAGAGAGAGAGAGAGAGAGAGAGAGAGAGACAGACAGACAGACAGACAGACAGACAGACAGAGAGACAGGCAGACAGACACAGAGATATAGACAGAGAGATAAACAAAGACAAAAACACAGAGAGAGAGTGTGTGTGTGTGAGAGACAGACAGACAGACAGACAGACAGACAGACAGACAGACGGATGGACAGACAGACCCACTGACATACCGAAAGAGACGCATTGACTGTGAGAATATCAAAGGCATAATTACCCAGAGAAGACAGGAAAGGAAGGAAAGAGACAGATTTGATTTTTATATATATATATATATATATATATATATATATATATATATATATATATAACATTTTTGTGTGTGGAAAGTATGGTGACTGTACCACATAATCCTTATCATTGGCTTAGATATTGCAGGGCTTTCCTGACATAATCTGGCTGATTGGAGTGCCCTTCATGGGATGAATAAAGTGTTTTTGACTTGACTTGACTTGACTTGATAAGTATGATCTTATCCAATATACTTCTAAGGTGGATCATGAACCTCTGTGATCATGAACTCACGTGTCTGGGAATTGAGAAATCTAAGGTTCTAGTAATATGTCAAAATATCCTATTTCTTGTTTTTAAAGAATAAACACTCCGAAAATTACAACGCAACAACAGAAATATTATTTTGATTAATATTTGTATTTTTTCGCCACAGAACAACCAAAGACATACAAAAAAAGGTGATGGAGACTATATGTAAGTAGGTAAACAGGCAAGGAGCTGATCTTTTTAAGTAAGAGGTACCACACAAGGGGACGGGATAGCTCAGTGGTCGGAGCACTCGTTTTCCCCCAGCCAAGTTAAGCAGCGTCGAGCGTGGTTACCAGTTGGATGCAAAGAACACATAAGTGCTTATTCATTACCCTCGATATAAAAGAATAATATAAATAAACCCACTCCCTTGTTAACATATTCAAAGAAGGCAAAAAGGAGAATCCTTTCGTTTGTATTTAATTCGAAACTTTGTTCAGGTATCCCTGTTGAATTATAAAAAATTTCTTTACTTTCTCTCCATCTTTCCCTAACTATCTGAGACCCTTGCTTGAGATCAGAGGTTAAGATTCCTTTTTAAATATATTTTTTGTGCTGACACTCCTGTTTAATTAAGATCGTACATATACGTGCGCGCGCGCGCGTGTGTGTATGTGTGTGCGTGTTTGCGTGCGTGCGTGCGTGTGTGTATGTGTGAGTGCACACGAGCTAATGTGTGTGCGTGTGTGTTTGTCTATTTATCTGTCTGTCTGTGCATGCATGTATGTTTCCAAATTAAAAGCTATAACATCAAATTCTTCATTTTCTGTCATCACTTTAGGGAAATGAACATTTTACGAAATATCAAGAAATCATCCGTGCACGAGCACGCGCACGCGCGCGCGCGCGCGCGTGTGTGTGGTGTGTGTGTGTGTGTGTGTGTGTGTGCATGCGCACGTTCGCGTGCATGTGTCTGGCCTGCAAAGACATGTGAATACAAATGCATTCATACGTGCTTGCTTGCAAAATCAAAACCCTATGCACGTGCACCTCTCTGTGTGTGTGTATATGTGATTGAAAGACAACAGGGGGAAAACTAAACGCTGGCCTCACAACAGATTCCAGCCACAAACCTATCACATCACAAGTGAGTCAAACACTTGTACATAACATCATCAACAAGATGAGAAAACCTACCAACACACACAGAGCATCTCCACTGTCATCAAGGAAGGGGAAAATGGGGAATAAAAGATGGACTTATAAAGAAGCAAAAGGAGAAAAAAATAGGAGAACAAACAAACCGCATTCATTAATAACCTTGGCTGTCAGCCTACTGGGAGAATCTAGTGTCTTGGCCATTTCGTTTCTCATCAACCTGGTTAGATGAGAAAGAGAGTGAGAGAGTGAGGGAGCCACAGAGATAGAGATAGAGGCAGAGAAAGGGAGAGAGAGAGAGAGAGCGAGAGGGATGAGAGAGAGAGAGAGAGAGAGAGAGAGAGAGAGAGAGAGAGAGAGCGAGAGGGATGAGAGAGAGAGAGGAGAGAGAGAGAGAGAGAGGAGAGAGACATATAGAGAAACAGAAACAGATAGACAAAGAGACAGACAGACACACAGAGAGATGCAGTCACAGTGAGTAAGTCAGAGACAAATCATACAGGAAAGACAGAAAAGGAGGAAACACAGACACATATTTTACATGGTTATATCTTTCATGGGGTAGCTTGACACAGACAATAGCAATGTTATATTGGCTAAGATATTGCAGGACTTTCCTGGCAGAATCTGGCTGATTAAGATATCGAAGTGCGTGCTGGCCTGATATGATCTCATGCACTATACTTATACTTACAATCCACACATCCTGATTATAAACTCACACATCTGGGAATTGAGAAATCAAAAGTCCCAATCTGGTGCTTGCAGAAACCTAAGCGAATGCATATGTATCTCTGTGAGTTTGCATATATGATGTAACAGGTAACAGGAGAAAACGAAACTCTGGCCTCAAACATATTTAAACCACAAGCCTCGCATATCGCAATTCAAGCAACTGCACTTACACAAGACTATCAATAAAACGAGAAAACCTAGGGATACACACACACAGAGCATCTCCACTGTCATCAAGGAAGAAAAATGAATGGGGAATAAGAGATTGGACTTCTAGAGAAGCAGAAGAGAGATTTTAAAAAAAAGGAAAGAACAAAATCCCTTAATGACCTGGCTGACAGCCTACTGGGAGAATCTAGTGTCTCAGCCATTTGTTTCTCATTAATTTGGTCAGATGTGACAGAGAGAGAGAGAGAGAGAGAGAGAGGAGAGAGAGAGAGAGAGAGAGAGAGAGAGAGAGAGAGAGAGAGAGGGAGAGAAAGAGAGAGAGAGAGAGAGAAGAGAGAGAGAGAGAGAGAGAGAGAGAGGGAGAGGAGAGAGAGAAAGAAAGAAAGAAGAGAGAGAAGAGAGAGAGAGAGAGAGAGAGAGAGAGAGAGAGAGAGAGAGAGAGAGAGAGAGAGAGAGAGAGAGAGAGAGAGAGAGAGAGAATAAGAAAATCAGAAACATAATCACACAGGGAAGACAGGAAAGTAAGGACATTGACTCAGATCTGAGATAGATGATTCAGGGGATACCTTTACATGACCACAGCAATGTTATATTGGCCAAGATATTGCAGGCATTTCCTGACACAGTCTGGCTGATTAAGATTAGGAAGTGCGTGGGGGCCTGCTATGATCTTATGCAATATACTTCTATGGTGGTTTATGCCCCCCTCCTACCCTCTTTTGTGATTATGATCTCACACATCTGGGAAGTGATGAATCTAAAGTTCCAATCCTGTGCTTACAGAAGCGTAAGGGAATGCACGTGTGTATGTGTGTTTGTGTACATGATCAAACAGGTAATAAGAAAAAAAGCAATCTGGCCTCCAAACAGGTTCAAACCACAAACCTCTCCTATCACAGTCAGGAAAATACATTGAAACAAGATTCTTATTCCCCATTCATTTTCCTTTCTTGATGACAGTAGAGTTGCTCTCTGTGTGTATGTGTGTGCGTGCGTGTGTTTTATCACATGAGAACACCTAGAAACACACACACGCACGCACACACGCACGCACGCACGCACACACACACACACATACACACAGAGAGCAACTCCACTGTCATCAAGGAAGGAAAACGAATGGTGCTTTAGACCACGAACCTATAGAGAAGCAGAAGAGGGAGAAAAAACAGAAAAAAACATCCCTTAATGATCTTAGCTGACAGCCTACTGGGAGAATCTAGTGTCTCAACCATTTCGTTTCTCATCCATTTGTTGAGGAGAGAGAGAGAGAGAGAGAGAGAGAGAGAGAGAGAGAGAGAGAGAGAGAGAGAGAGAGAGAGAGGGGAGAGAGAGAGAGAGAGACAGACAGACAGACAGACAGACGGACAGACAGACAGACAGAGACACAGATAGACAGACACACACACAGACACACACCAGACGCACAGTCAGAGACAGAGAGACTGACAGACGAAAGACACACACACACACACACACACACACACCACACACACACACATACACACACACTAACAGAGACACGGTCACAGTGAGAAAATCAAGGGCAAAATCACTCAGCGAGGACAGGAAAGTAAGGACACAGCCACAGGTTTGACATAGATCTTTCAGAGAGTACCTTGACATGATAACAGCAATGTTATATTGGCTAAGACACTGCAAGGCTTTTTCTGACATAATCTGGATGATTAGAGTGCCCACCTGATAAATATGATCTCATGCAATATACTTCTTAACTGGTTTATGACCCCTCTCCCCCCTTGTGATTATAAACTCACATGTCTGGGAAGCGATGGATCTAAAGTTCGAATCCCGTGCTTACAGAAGCGTCAGGGGATGCACGTGTATGTATGAGTGTATGTATGCGTGTTTGTATTCGTGTTTGTGTACATGATCAAACGGGTAATAAGAAAAAAGCAATCTGGCCTCCAAACAGGTTCAATCGACAAACCTCATATCACAGTTCAGGAAAATGCATTGACACAAGATTCTAAAGAACATGAGAAAACCTGGTAACACACAAACACACACCCACACACACAGACACACACACATACACACACACACACATACACATACACATACACACACACACACACACACACACACACACACACAACGCATGCCACTGTCATTATGGAAGAAAAATGAATGGGGAATAAGAGACCAGGGATTTATGGAGAAGCAGAAGAGAGATTTAAAAAATGAAAGAAAAACCCCCAACAACATCCCTTAATGACCTTGGCTGACGGCCTACTGGGAGAATCTAGTGTCTCGGCCATTTCGTCTCTCATTAATTTGGTACGATGTGACAGAGAGGAAGAGAGAGAGAGAGAGAGGAGAGAGAGAGAGAGAGAGAGAGAGAGAGAGAGAGAGAGAGAGAGAGAGACGGACAGACAGACAGACAGACAGACAGAAAGAAAGAAAGAGAGATACAGAGAGAGAACACACAGACAGACAAACACAACATAGACACATAGACACACCAACACACAGACATGCAGACACGCGCGACACAAAGCACCACACACACACACACACACATACATACATACACACACACTAACAGAGACGCAGTCGTAGTGAGAAAATCAGAGACATAATGCTACAGGGAAGACAGGAAAGTAAAGACAGACATAGCTATGACTTCGATCTTTCAGAGAGTACCTTGAAATGACCCGAGCAATGTTATATTGGCCAAGATATTGCAGGTCTTTCCTGACACACTCTGGCTGATTAATATTAAAAAGCGCGTGGGGGCCTGCTATGATCTTATGCAATATACTTCTATGGTGGTTTATGCACCCCCCCCCCCCCCCACCCTCTTCTGTGATTATGAACTCACACATCTTGGAAGTGATGAATCTAAAGTTCCAATCCTGTGCTTTCAGAAGCGTAAGGGGATACACGTGTATGTATGCGTGTTTGTGTACATGATCAAACAGGTGATAAGAAAAAAAAGCAATCTGGCCTCCAAACAGGTTCAAACCACAAACCTCTTCTGTCACAGTTCAGGAAAATGCATTGACACAAGATTCTAAAGAAAAGGAGAAAACTTAGAAACACACACACACACACACACACACACACACACACAACACACACCAATGCACACACTCACACACACACACTCGCACAGAGAAACTCTACTGTCATGAATGAAGAAAAAATAAAATGAGGAATAAGAGAGGGACCTATGAAAAAGCAGAAGAGATTTTTTAAAAGTCTCTTAATGACCTTGGCTGACAGCCTATTGGGAGAATCTAGTGTCTCAGTCATTTCGTTCTCATTAATCTGGTCATATGTGACACAGAGAGAGAAACAGAAACAGATAGACAAAGAGACAGACAGACAGACACACGGACAGAGAGATGCAGTCACAGTAAGAAAACCAGAGATATAATCCTACAGGAAGGACTGGAAAATAAGGACACAGACACAGATTTGAGATAGACTTTTCAGAAAGTACGTTTGGCATGCAGGCCTGATAAATATGATCTTATGCAATGTGCTTCTAAGGTGGTTTACCTCTCCCCTCCATGTGATTACAAACTCACACATCTGGGAAGTAATAAATTTAAAGTTCCAGTCCCGTGCTTGCAGAAACGTAAGCTTATGCACATGTAGCATCTCTGTGCGTTTGTGTACATGATCTAACAGTCAATAGAACACAGAAACCCGGCCTGAAAAACAGATTCAAACCATCAACCTCTCGTATTTACATTTCAAGCAAACATCTTCACACAAAAATCCGATCATCAACAAAACGAGAAGACCAAGAAACACACACAGAGCAATTCCACTGTCATCAAGGAAGAAAAATGAATGGGGAATAAGAGACCACGAACCTAGGGAGAAGCAGAAGAGAGAGAAAAAAGAAAGAAAGAAAAAAAAACCACAACCTTAATGACTTTGACTGACAGCCTACTGGGAGAATCTAGTGTCTCGGCCATTTCGTTTCTCATTAATTTGGTCAGATGTGTTGCGTGTGTGTGTGTGTGTGTGTGTGTGTGTGTGTGTGTGTAAGAACGGAGAGAGAGAGAGAGAGATGAGATGAGGAGATGAGAGAGAGGAAGAGAGAGAGAGAGAGAGATAGAGTACGCACACACACACAACACAAACACACACACAAAACACACACACCATTTTGTGCCGGTGGGAAGGATGACACAATTTACAACATAATATACACACGGGGACTGGATTTTAAAAAAAAAAGTACACGAGTCCTAATTCCACTATCCCCTAAATAAAAGAATAAAAGAAAGAAAAAGTAGCAGTGAGAAAATCAGAGACATAATCACTCAGGGAAGACAGGAAAGTAAGGACAGAGACACAGATGTGAGATGATTAATATAATATCTCTAGAGGTATCTTGACATGACCACAGAAAATGTCAATAAAAATTGGCTGAGTCACTGCAATAGCTTTCCTGACATAATCTGGCTAATTGAGATATAGGAGTGCTGGCCTGAAATGATCTTATTCATCACACTTCTAATGTGTGTGTGTGTGTGTGTGTGTGTGTGTGTGTGTGTGCGTGCGTGCGTGCGTACGTGCGTGCGCATGGATTTGAAATCTGTTGTTCATTATGTTTAAGGAGAGTTGCATGCCTGTAAATGATTTGAAAGCAAGCGCTTCGATTTTTTTACAAGATTCAGCGCTATATAAATTCCATATATTATTATTATTATTATTATTATTATTATTATTATTATTATTATTATTATTATTATTATTATTATTACTTCTAAGGTGGGTCATGGCCTCTGTGATTATAAACTCATTCGTCTGGGATGTAGGAAATCCAAGGTCCCAATGCCAGTTCAATATATTGATTTTTTTGGCTAAGTAGTAAACTACCTAGACATTCCACAGCATCTAAACAAGGTCTGCTTTGACTCATAATCCTTACATTTGTGTCACAGCACGACCAAGGATATTAAAAAGAGGCAATGAAGACGAAACTGAAATAGGTAGACATACAAGAACTACATTTCTTATCAAAGCGATAAGTCAGACAAGTCGAGTTGATTTTTGAGTTGTTTCTTCCTGAGCTGGGTGACCGTTTGCGCGCCTTGGCTTCAGTACAGTTCCCCCAGTTCCCCCAGCTGTAAATGGGTACCTGCCCTCTTTAGGGTCAGGGAAGGTAAAGCAGCGAGGGAGAGGAGATGGGCGCCGCCCTCAATATGCTGGCCCTAGAGAAGTGAGGTCTCTGACGCCTCGCTCCCCTACGACCTTATAGGTTATGGGACTCCTTTACCTTTACCTTTCTTCCTGAGCAATAGGAGCAGGTGAAAAAGAAGAAAAGGATGCTAAGATAATAAGATACTGAAACCATGATAATCATGACAGGCAGCTGTATACTAATTGTCAAAAAAGAACAACCCTACAACATATCCACAAAGAAACTACGGTGATTCTTGTCAGTCTGTGCTGGGATAACCTGACAGTTATGGATAGTTTCAAGAAACATCTTAGACATTGACAATCCTACCATGGATAATTTATGCATGACGTAATCCATAGAACTAGCGACAAAATGGTGCATTTGAGAAACATGGAGTTTGCAGCAGAAAGACAATTTTTTGGGGGGATGTATTTTCTGAATAGAAGAGTTTCACAGAGAGAGAGAAAGAGAGAAAGAGAGAGATAGAGGGATGGAGGAGAGAGAGAGAGAGAGAGGGAGAGAGAGAGAGAGAGAGAGAGAGAGAGAGAGAGAGAGAGAGAGAGAGAGGAGAGAGAGAGACAGAGACAGAGAAAGACAGAGACAAAGAGAGAGAGAGAGAGAGAGAGAGAGAGAGACAGAGACAGAGAGAGAGAGAGATAAAAGCACAGGTTAAAAAACCCAACATAACCCGGATAAAACAAAACTACAACCAGCCAATCAAAGCCATTTGTACAGCACTCTAATCCGACAAGAGTTATCTTTTCTTAGTCCGCAGAAACAAACGGAGCGAAGATAATGCTTGCAGCACAATTTTTGCGTAATCTGTTTTGCATGAAATAGTGTTTGAATCCCTTTTCCGATATGCACGCTTCAACACACCAACCAGACTGCCCTCATCCCCATAAAACAATGACCCAAATAAACACCAACAAGACATGTCACTAAATAATTGATCGTATCCTGTTTTTACTGTTACAGCAGATTTCCATTACTGTTGTCAGAAAGACCTTCTGTTTTTTGAGGGGGTCTGTTTGACAACTCATTACAGCTGAAGACCTGATAATACCTCTCCTTAGCCATTCCTCTGTCAACTGTTGTGACAGCTGTCAGCGCACCCATTAAAGAAGTCCCTGCACAAGTACAAAACAACACGTTAGGATTATTTATTTCTTTTTGCCTGTTGGTCTGTGTAATTTGATGCTGCATCATCAAGCTGATAAGCAGACAGATAGACAAACAAACAACGAGACAGACGGATAGATAGACAGACAGGCAATAAACTAGACAGAAAGACAGACAGACAGATAGCCTGACAGACAGACAGACAAAACAGAACAGACTTGAACATCGTAAATTAACACAGAAAGAGAGAGAGAGAGACAAAACTTGAGACCGAAGTTAGACACAGAATAAAACGACAAGAACGAGACAGAGCTGAAAGCCTGAAATGTCACAGACGGAATAATGGCTCTTGGCTCCAGCAGAAGTAGAGTTTTCTTACTTCCGTCTAAATCCTTGAAAACCTGTTCTCCTTTTCTTCCATTCCCTGCTGCCCCTGTCTAATTCCTTAGACCCGTAAACCATAAAGCAGAATCTCGTTTTCATGTACCCGCTAACACAGAAACAGACAGACAGACACAGATAAACACAGACACGCACGCACGCGCGCGCGCACTCACACACACACAGCACACACACTCTTATAATAAAAATGATAATAATAATAATATATGGAATTTATATAGCACTGAATCTTGTAAAATAAGCAAATCGAAGCGCTTGCACTCAACTCATTTACACGCATGCAACTTTTCTCAAATAACATGATATTTCAAGTTAATGCACACACACACACACACACACACACACACACACACACACACACACACACACACACACACACACACACACACACACACACACACTTAGGTGGTGATGAAGGAGACGAAGGATGCTGTTAGAAAAAGTAGGAACAGATATGCGGGGAAGTGTCAGGTAGGAAATAAGTGCGTTTTCAGGCTGGATTTGAAAGAATCAAGTGAAGGCTTTTGGCGAAGTGAAAGAGGGAGGTCATTCCAGGTGAATGGACTAGAAACAGAGAAAGAGCGACGGCCAACAGTGGTTTGTTTGAATCTGGGTGTTCGAAAAAACAAGGTATCTGCAGTTGAGCGAAGGGAACGGGATGGAGTATACAGGTGTAGACAGTTACAGAGATAAGAGGGTACAGCTTTGTGGAGACATTTGAAATAGAGAGTAGTGACCTTATACCTCAGTCTCTGTGAGACAGGCAATCTGTAAAGAGATCGCAGAATAGGAGTAATGTGTTCAGATTGTTTTCTTTCTTAGGACTAGTCGAGCTGCAGAGTTTTGTATGTATTGAAGAGAGTAGATGGATGATGCCGAAAGACCAACCAAAAGAGAATTACAATAGTCTAAACGTGAAAGAATGAGAGATGTGACAAGCTTGGAAGTTGCATCAGTGGACAGATACTTGCGAATCGCGCTTATGCGCCGTAGTAGCAAGACTGCCAGGTCTGGGTGATGGATGTTTTTCATAGATAGTATGTTGTCAAGAACTTTACCTAAATACTTCGCAGAGTTGGACAAAGGAACTGACTCATTGCCAAATTCTATTAAAATTGTTGCGATGGAGGACAGTTTATGTTCGATCCCTATGAGCATGGTTTCGGTTTTATCAGCATTAAGTTGTAACTTGTTCTGAGTCATCCAGTTTTGAATATCTTAAATATAGTAGGGCATATTTGTCAGGAGGGAAAGCCAGTTTTCAACACTGCATTGAAGCTGGGTATCATCGGCTTAGAAATGATCAATATGATGGTGGTCTATTACATGTAAGAATAGAGCAGTATAGAGATTGAAGAGAACAGGGCCCAGATTTGATCCTTGTGGGACTCCACATTCCAGTTTGACAGATTCTGATTGAATTTTATTTACAATAACTTTCTGGAATTGGTCTGTGAGGTATGAACTAAACCAGGTGAGGGCTGTGCCATTAATACCAAACGTATTTTGGAGGAGAGAAAGAAGAATTGGGTGATCTATAGTGTCGAAAGCTGCAGATAAGTCTCTCTCTCTCTCTCTTTCTTTCTCTCTCTCTCACACACACACAAACACACACACACACATACACACACACACACACACACACACACACACACACACACACACACACACATATATATATATATATATATATATATATATATATATATATATATATATATATATATATATATATATATATATATATATATATATATATATATATATATCTACAAGCACGCACGCACACACAAATACATATTCATTTATCAAACAGAAGCTAAAAAGGAAGAAATCAAATGGAGAAAAAATACATACCATAAACGATTTCTATAAATAAATACCCCCCAAAAAATAAACACCACACACACACCCACCAAAAAAGAAGAACATCAACTGCAGAAACAAAAAAGAAAGAAAGAAAGAAAGAAAGACAGAAAGAAAGAAAGAAAGGAGAGAACGAACTAAGAAAAGAGAGAAAAAAAAGAAACAAAGAAAAAAAAAGCAAAACAGGAGAACGAAAATACTAGATTCCCAATAAAGATGCTCTCGCAATACCCAACCCCCTCCCTTCAAACCCCTTCTTCACTTTCATCCCCCGCCTAGCTTTCCCCTCTATTTGCTTTTCTGTCTTCTTTAACTTCTTGTTCGTCCCCTTTTCCCAACAATAATGGGAAGCGAAAAATAGGACATCCCTATTCAATCCGCCATGGAATCGGCACAGATTGTACCACTGTCAGTCATAGCTATAAACAGCAGAGGAGGAGCAGGAAGAAGATAGAGGAGGTGTGTGTGTGTGGTGGTAGTGGGGGTAAAACAAGATGCAGATTCAGATTCAGAATATTTTATTGCCATCTAAGTCAAGTAGACCTATTTGACACAACAACAAAACAAGTAAACATCATTTATAATTATCTCTTTGGCTCAGAAAGAACAACAGGTAAAGATGTCCCATAACCTTTAAGGTCGTAGGGGAGCGAGGCGTCAGAGACCTCACCTCTCTATGGGCCAGCATATTGAGGGCGGCGCCTATCTCCTCTCTCTAGCTGTTTTACCTTCCCTGACCCTTAAGAGGGCAGGTACCCATTTTAGAGCTGGGTGAACTGGGGGACTGTACTAAAGCCAAAGCGCGCAAACAGTCACCCATCCAAGTGGTAACCACGCTCGACGCTGCTTGACTTGGCTGGGGGAAAGCGAGTGCTCCGACCACTGAGTTATCCCGTCCCATTTTAAAAAAAACCTTAACCTGTTTTTTTTTCTATTTTAAACATAGAGACTAGGACTTTACACAATCGTTATGTTTAAGGAGTTTTTCCTTTCTTTCAAAAACAAACCTACAATGAAGGCAAATCAGTAGTTGTGAAACCATTATGCTAATTCATTGAACGATAAAACAAATAATAAAACAACAAAGCACATTACGTAAGAAGATGAGTATTATAACATGGCTTTTTGTGCTGGCATGGGCTAATAGTAAGTATCAATGAATAAAAAGTGCAAAGGACATAATCTACAAACAAATACGATTAGTAGCATTAGCAGGCAACAAAAGTTAGAGCTTTAGTTGGAAATGATATTTCTCTTAAAAGTAAAGGATACACGTAAGATACACCTATCTATCTATCTGTCCCGTAGTCTGACGACCGTGGGGGCACCCTCAAAGACTCAACAACCAGTTCCCTCCATTCCTCTCTCTGTTCTGTCTTTCTCAGGGTTTTGTTGAGTTCTAGGCCTGTCCATTCGCTGATGTTATCCTCAGAGCTCTTCCTTGGTCTGCCTCTTCTTCTTCCTCCTTGGACAGTGCCTTGTAAAACTGTCTTTGCAAGTCCTTTGGATCCTGTGACATGCCCATACCATTTAAGTTTACGCTTTTTCACGATCGTTAGAAGGTTCTCATAGGGTCCAATGGTTTGCTGGATTTTGTTATGCACGCTTTCGTTGCTTATGTGGTCTTTGTAGGAGATGCCAAGGAGTCTCCGAAAGCATATCATCTCCACCGCCTGTACTCTTCTCTCCAAATCTGCAGTCAGGGTCCATGATTCACAGGCATACAGAAATATGGATATGACAAGGCAGCGCATTAGTCTGATCTTGGAGATAAGTGAGATATTTTTATCTCTCCAGATGGTGTTTAGTTTTGACAAAGCTGTTATTGTCTGTGCAGTCCTGCATACTACTTCTGGCTTGGATCCCTGGTCTGATACAATGGCTCCCAGGTACTTGAAGCTTTGAACTGTTTCCAGCTTCTGGTCATTAACCCTGATATCAGTGCTAATGCCGTTGGTGTTATTAGTCATCAGTTTAGTCTTCTCTGCACTGATTTCCATGCCGTATGTTTTGGAGGCCTTATTCAAGTGTTCTGTTAGGCTGGCAAGCTCTTTTTCTGATCCTGCTATTCCATCAATGTCATCTGCGAAGCGGAGGTTTGTGATCGTTCTGCTACCAATGCTGACTGATCCTTCATGATGTTCCAGTGCATCAGCCATGATTCTCTCAAGAAAGATGTTGAAAAGAGTGGGTGAGAGTAGACAGCCCTGCCTTACTCCAACTGTTGTTCGAAACCATTCTTCAATGTTGTTGTCGTAGTACACTGCACTGATGGCTTCGCTGTACAGCTGTTTGATGACTCTGATCA
>CM054146.1:20102847-20145347 GCA_028751875.1 Rapana venosa | reverse complement strand
TGTTGTTGTTGTTGCTGCTGCTGCTACTGTTGTCATTAAAGTATCGGTAACAGCTGTTGTATCAGTTGTTTGTATGAGCATGACCGTTTATATTGTTCATGGTTTAATAGAAGCATGTGTTGGTGGCACTGGTGGTGGTGGTGATTTTCTGTCTTTCTTTCTTCATGTCTTCCTTTTTTCTTCCTTTCTTCCTTCCTTCTTTTTATTTGTTTCCTTGTTTGTTTGTTTCTGTTTTTTCTTTCTTTTTTTTTCTTTCTCTTCTTCCTGTTCTCTTGTTCTTCTTCTTCTTCCTTTTCTTGTTCTTCTTTATCTTCTTGTTGTTGTTGTTGTTGTTGTTGTTGTTGTTGTTGTTGTTGTTGTTTCTTCTTCTTCTTCTTCTTCTTCTTCTTCCTCTTCTTTTTTTTTTCTTCTTTTTGTTTGCATTCTTTTCTTCTTGGCATTCTTCTTCTTCTTCGTCTTCTTCCTTTTCTTTTGCATTCTTCTTTATATTCTTCGTCTTTTTTTTTGCATTCTTCTTCTTCTTTCCCTTCCTCCTCTTCCTTCTCTTTCTTACTACTTTCTACCTTCCGTTCAGTAGCCAGATTGTATCCTCCTCACCACCCTGCTGCCTATATTACCTCGCTGACTGCACTCTGGCCATTTGACTTTCCCCAGTCTGTCCCACAGGCTTCATTTACATAGCGCCATCAGTCACATTCTCCACAGTCAGCATCAGTCCTTGCACACACATCGTCCAGGCTGGATAGTCCAGGGGTAAGGGTGGGTGGTTGGGGGTCAGCGAAGGTTGTGGACAAAGGGAAGGAAGGAAGTAGAGAAAGGGGAAATAATGTCTGGAAGAGGAAGGAGAGGGAGTAGGTGAGGGGGAGGTGAGGAGGGATAGGGGTTGTGGATGATCTCTACAGGAATCTGAAAGCAGGGGTTATTACCTTTGCGGGAAGCTGAGGGTGTTATGTTGAGAGTCTCTGATGCCAATTCCATTTTTTTTGCTGTTGAGTACTTTTGATTCTTTGCCTCTTCTGCCTGTTTTGTTAGTAAATTCAACGTCCTAATTGCCATTTTCATTGTTGTTGTTGTTGCTGCTGCTGCTGCTACTGTTGTCATTAAAGTATCGGTAACAGCTGTTGTATCAGTTGTTTGTATGAGCATGACCGTTTATATTGTTCATGGTTTAATAGAAGCATGTGTTGGTGGACTGGTGGTGGTGGTGATTTTCCTGTCTTTCTTTCTTCATGTCTTCCTTTTTTTCTTCCTTTCTTCCTTCCTTCTTTTATTTGTTTCCTTGTTTGTTTGTTTCTGTTTTTTCTTTCTTTCTTTTTTTCTTTCTTTCTTCCTGTTCTTCTTGTTCTTCTTCTTCTTCCTTTTCTTTTCTTCTTTATCTTCTTCTTCTTCTTCTTCTTGTTCTTCTTCTTCTTCTTCTTCTTCTTTCTTCTTCTTTTTCTTCTTCTTTTTGTTTGCTTCTTCTTCTTCTTCTTCTTCTTCTTCTTCTTCTTCTTCTTCTCTTCTTCTTTTCTTTTGCATTCTTCTTTATATTCTTCGTCTTTTTGTTTGCATTCTTCTTCTTCTTTCCCTCCTCCTCTTCCTGTCTCTCCCTTCTTACTCTACTTTCTACTCTTTCGTTTCAGTAGCCAGATTGTATCCTCCTCACCACCCTGCTGCCTATATTACCTCGCTGACTGCACTTGGCCATTTGACTTTACAGTCAGTCCACAGTGCTTCATTTACATAGCGCCATCAGTCACATTCCTCCACAGTCAGCATCTGTCCTTGCCACACATCGTCCAGGCTGGATAGTCCAGGGGTAGGGTGTGGTGTTGGGTCACGAAGGTTGTGGACAAAGGGAAGGAAGGAGTAGAGAAGGGGAAATAATGTCTGGAAGAGGAAGGAGGGAGTAGGTGAGGGGAGGTGAGGAGGGATGGGGGTTGTGGATGATCTCTACAGGAATCTGAAAGCAGGGTATTACCTTTGCGGGAAGCTGAGGGTGTTATGTTGGAGTCTGATGCCAATTCATTTTTTTTGCTGTGAGTACTTTTGATTCTTTGCCTCTTCCTGCCTGTTTGTTTGAATTCAACGTCCTAATGCCATTTCATTGTTGTTGTTGTTGCTGCTGCTGCTACTGTTGTCATTAAAGTATCGGTAACAGCTGTTGTACAGTTGTTTGTATGAGCATGACCGTTTATATTGTTCATGGTTTAATAGAAGCATGTGTTGGTGGACTGGTGGTGGTGGTGATTTTCTGTCTTCTTTCTTCATGTCTTCCTTTTTTTCTTCCTTTCTTCTTCCATCTTTATTTGTTTCTGTTTGTTTGTTTCTGTTTTCTTCTTTCTTTTCTTTCTTCGTTCTTCTTTCTTCTCTTCTTCTTTTCTTTCTTCTATCTTTTCCTTCTTCTTCTTGTTCTTCTTCTTCTTCTGTTTGTTCTTCGTTCTTCGTTCTTCTTCTTCTTTTCTTTCTTTTCTTCTTCTTTCTTCTTCTTCTTCTTCTTCTTCTTCTTTCTCTTCTTTATATTCTTCTCTTTTTGTTTCATATTCTTCTTTGCATTCTTTTCTTACTTGACCTTCTCTTCTTATTGTCTTCTTCTCTTCTTGCATTCTTCTTTATATTCTTCGTCTTTTTGTTTGCATTCTTTTCTTTCCCCTCCGCCTCTTCCTTCTCTTTCTTAACACTTTCTATTTTTCGTTTAACAGCCAAATTTCATTCTCCTCACCACCCTGCTGCCTATATTACCTCGCTGACTGCACTCTGGCCATTTGACTTTCCCCAGTCTGTCCCCACAGGCTTCATTTACATAGCGCCATCAGTCACATTCCCCACAGTCAGCATCTGTCCTTGCACACACATTGTCAAGGCTGGATAGTCCAGGGGTAAGGGTGGGTGGTTGGGGGGTCAGCGAAGGTTGTGGACAAAGGGAAGGAAGGAAGTAGAGAAAGGGGAAATACAGTCTGGAAGAGGAAGGAGAGGGAGTAGGAGAGGGGGAGGTGAGGAGGGATGGGGGTTATGGATGATCTCTACAGGAATCTGAAAGCAGGGGCTATTACCTTTGCGGGAAGCAGAGGGTTTTATGTTGAGAGACTGTGATGCCAGTTATTTTTGGAATTTTTAGTTATAGGCCTCCTCTCCTTTTTGTTACTAATTCACGGTCCTATTTCTGACTGTCGTTGGTGTTGCTATTGTTGTTTCTGTCAATGTTGCTGTAGCATAACCTGATAGTCCTAAATTTAACGGGTTTGAATTTTGGAGAACAAAAATGTCAGGCTACTGGTGTGTTATGACACCATTCTTTTACTACCATGACTACCTATACCACCACATACAACAACAACAATAACAACAAACAACAACTATGACACCATTCTTTTACTATCATCTCTACTTATACCACCACATACAACAACAACAATAACATCAAACAACAACAAACAAAGGCATGGGTCAATAACAGATTTCTTTGCAGATCATCCATACTTTACAAACAAGGCTTCCAGGTAAGTTATGTCTATATTTCTTCAGAGGCCTACTGTTCAGCTATACACTTCAGAGCATTTTTTTCTTTGCTTTATCCTTTTGTGATTCGTCATTAGAGGTCAAAATGGATGTTTCGCCAGAAGAACGGTTGAACAAACAACAACAAAAGAGATTGTGTTGCAACGATTCTTAGACAGTCCTGCATTCGTTTTTTCCCCTTGTTCTAGTTTTTTAAATTTAAAAACATTTTGGGATTTTGTTTTGCTTTGTGGTGTAGCGATTTCTTTCTCTCTCTCATCTGTCTCTCTCTCTATCTTTCTCTCTCATCTGTCTCTCTCTCTATCTATCTCTCTCTTTTCTCTCTCTCTGTCTCTCTTTGTCTGTCTCTCTCTGTGTTTGCGTGTGTGAGTGAGTCTCTGTGTGTGTTTGTCTGTGTGTGGATGAGTCTCTGTGTGTGTGTCCGTGTGTATATCTGTGTGTGTCTGAGTGTTTGTGTGTCTGTGTGAGTGACTGTGTCTGTCTCTGTGTGTCTGTGTATGTGTATGTATTTGTATGTGTATCTGTGTGAGTGTGTGAGTGAGTGTGTGAGTGTGTCTGTCTCTGTGTGTCTGAGTCTGTGTATGTGTTTGTATGTGTATGTGTGCATGCGCTTGTGTGTGCGTGTGTGTGTTTCCGTGTGTGTGACTGTGTTTGTCTCTTTGTGTCTGTGTCTGTGTATATGTGTCTGTGTGTGACTGTGTCTGTCTCTGTGTGTCTGTGTATGTGTTTATATGTGTGTGTCTGCGTGTGAGTGTATTTGTATGTGTGTGTGTCTGTATGTGTGAGTGTGTCTGTCTCTGTGTATCTGTGTATGTGTTTGTATGTGCGTGCGTGTGTGTGTAGTTTGGCAAAAACAGCACTGTCATCTCATGCTCTGCCTGTCCCTCCTCTTCCGGTTTCACTTCCTTTCAGCTGTCAGAGAGAGAGAGAAAGACAGACAGACAGACAGGCGGACAGACAGAGAGGCAGAGGGGCAGACAGAGAGCAGAGAGGCAGAAACAGAGAGAGAGAGAGAGGGGTGGAGACACAGACAGAGGGGGGGGGGGGGTGGAGACAGAGAGAGAGGAGGGAGAGGGGGAGAGAGACAGAGACAGATTGAGAGAATAAGACAGACAGATAGAGAGATAGACGGAAAAAACACACACATATTTAATCATCACTACAGCTTGCAGCCTCTCCAAGATTCTGGGACACAAATACCACAGCTCAAACTCTGGGGAAATAGCGAAGGCAAATTCGTTTCACTTTGAAAATTGAGCCTGGAATCCTTATTGTTTAAAAGTAGCATACGGTCATTGGACCACATTGAACAGCGGCATTCGAATGGTTTATCGCCACTAGACTACATTACAAACCGTCATTTCAACGGCGTACAGTCACTAGACCACGATGAAAACCGTCATTCTAATGGGATTCGGTCACTAGACCACAATGAAAACCGGCATTCTAGATAGTATACGGTCACAAGACCACAATGAAAATCGTCATTCTAATGGAATACAGTCACTAGACCACAATGAAAACGTCATTCTAATGGTATACAGTCACTAGACCACAATGAAAACCTTCATTCTAATAGTATACGGTCACAAGACCACAATGAAAACCGTCAATCAAAATCAAGGACAAGCACTATCGTCCTATGTACGATGTCCCACAGGGCTGTGGTACCTTTTGTTCCACTATCAGAAAATCTCCGAGTCTGTTTTGCTGAACACAGTATGAGTTATGATGCAGTAGCAGCTATTGCCGCAGCCTACATTTGCACAGATCAATGGAGATGGCCACATGTTGTCCACTGGCATTCCAAAAACTGCTTGTCTTGGCATGTGTCGATAATGGATTTTACTGTCATTTGCTGAGACTGCTCTATTTGCTTTTTTTTGGTTAAGAATCCGAGCAAAATGTGAAAGAGAAATCTGTCTGCTCTTTGATTTTTTTCTCTTTTTTATTTTTTGGGGGGTCGTTCTTTTGCGTGTTTGTTTGAGATTTTTGGTTGATTTGTTTTGTATTGTGCATCTCTGCATGTGGCTTTTTGCTGTGTTGGTTTTCTTTTAGGAAAATCACTGTGTAAAAGTACGCACTGTGCACGTTTCTTGTTTAAAGCTTTTTCTGTGGTGTTTTTGTTTAGTGTTTCTTTAAGCTTTTCAACTTACACAAATATTTTTCCTACTATTTTTGAAAAAAAGTCTAATCATGTGCAAACATGTCAGCTTTCCTTTTGGGCTGTGCTTTATGTTTTTCTTTTATTTGTTTAGTTTGCACATTTCTTTTCTCTTTTCTTGGTTTTTATGGGATAATCGTTAATTATTTTTGCGGATTTTCAAGAAGGGTGCACTGACTTTATTAAAGCAAAAAATCAAAATGTTTGTGGTGCATGATGGAGTATAAAATGGGTCTGTTATTATCACGTAATTTCACCTTGGTACAGATCTGCTTTGAGCCTTACTTTCAAAAGAATGTACACACATTTATAGTTATATGATCAGCACTGTATATTAGCATTTGATTGGGGTTGAAATGCGAGGATATCATGCACACAAAGCTTGATCAGTACAATGGGGATACACAGGTGACACAACGTTTTGTTATGTCACTTTTCAAAAGTATAGTTTAGTGCCAAGGACAAACATTCACAGGCAGGGACACTTCTTTGCAAAATTGCAAACTGAAAGTATGAAACATTACCTGTTATACTTGCTTTTACTGTTGTTCAAATTGTTGTTACTTCGCAAGCAGTAGCTTATTATCCCCATCAAACATTAAACTGTTATTGCTGCTACTTTTAAATGTTGTTTATGTTGTTGACATTTCATAAGCAGCTATCTACCATCTCCTCCACTACTACCGTCATCACCACAATCATCAACAATAACGGCATTAATCGATGTAAGCTCTCCAGAATCACCCGTCCTTCAAGATGTTTTTCGTTCCTCGGTAAGAGCTCCGAAGTTCACCAATGGTGAAATTTTTGCGTATACAGTCGCATTTTCTCCCATCATTTAGGTAGCCAAATTCCGACTTCGGGTATGGTGTATAAAAACACCTGTGTGCGTGCGTGGTTTTTTTCTTTAGTCATTCGTTTTTTACCGGCACACAATGGCATACTCTTCCAAAAGGCGGAATGGTTTTTGGAACATGAACGCCGAATATTCTGCGTACATTCGTACATGGGGCCTCGGTTTATGTTTTCATCCCAAAGACTTTGACATTCAGTTCGATTCTTTTCGACAAAACGAAAAGGAAGAGCTAGGGTGGGAATCAAACTCAAGACTCACGGTTTACATGGTAAGCAGGTGAACGTCTTAACCGTCCTGCCACCTTCCTTCTTGTCCTCCCAGAAGTATTTTTCTCTATATCCATCTTCCTTTTTTTGTAAGGTTCTGCTCTACCAATGTTCACAGAAAAGATATCTTCTTTTTTCCATTGGAATTCATCTTAAGAGATCGGAATAGAGTTTCTTCCAGGAACCGAGTTGACAAATAGAGGATTGCTCTGCAGCAGGTCTTGTACATGGTTTCGATTACGGGATCCATCGTTTCTTTCTCTACTCCTTGTTCATGCTTTTTATTCTTCTCCAAGACTTGGGATTCGTTTTGTTGTGTTGTGTGGTTTGTTGCTTAAGTTTATGTGTGTGAATCCATGTGGTGTGTGTGTGGCTTATGTATGTATGTATGGATGGATGTATGGTGTATGGTGGTATTGTATGTATGTATGTATGTTATATATGTATTTTATGTATGGATGTATGGATGTATGTATGTATGTATGTATGTATGTATGCATGTATGTATGCATGTATGTATGTATGGATGGATGGATGGATGCATGTATGTATGATGCATGTGTGTATGTGTGTATGTATGTGTGTGTATGTATGTATGTATGTATGTATGTATGTATGTATGTATGTATGTATGTATGTATGTATGTGTGTATGTATGTATGTATGCATGCATGCATGAATGTATGCCTCATATGCCTTTTGCTTTTATCTATTTGATCTGCTACCATCCATACGTGCATGCTTTAAATGTAATACTTTTGGTTTTCTTGAATATAAACATCGTATTTTGACGCCCCCAATTTGTATTGCTATGTGTTTTGTATTGAGCTATATTCTGTATTCTTGATGGCATATTCAACAGATGCCAGAGCCGTTAAGGATAGACCTGCAATCCTAAAAAACCTCTTTAAATAAACTTGAGGATTCGAATCTGAGTAGTTTCAAGTTAAGTCAAAAATAGTTTAATCATCCTATGACGAACAATTACAGTGACGACAGGCACATTGATACGAGTCATAACCTTAAAAGGCACAAGAAAGCTACATTTCATATCGTAGATTTTAGCAGATTTTCATTTTCCACCATGTTACATAAATTATGAGTAGAAATGGCACCGATTTTGCTCCTTTATGTGTTGACGTGCATGCAAACACACAATGAATGAACGTATTTAGTTTATATACTCCTTAGATTTAATGAAAGAACTTACTTACAAAACATCATACACAACCAATATATATGCAAGGCTTGATTAGTGCAATTAAACATGTAATTATAAAACATTTCTTTTGTGAATGTCATGAAAAACGCAGTAGTGAACCTAAGCTACGTTTTTTTTCTTTTATGCAAACAGTGAGGTTTTGCCAAAACCAGTACAGTAGTGTATGACTTTAAGGGGTATAAAGTATGTAAAAACTAAACTGTAGGAACATTGTAAGTAGATACTGTTCTTATTGTTACTGTTTGTCGTTGCTGTTTTATATTCTGAAAAAAGCACCATCACTACTACCACTGCGACTACCAACAGCAACGAAATAAAAGGAATGATCAATTTAATCTCCCTCCCTCTGTCTCTCTCTCTCTGTCTCTCTCTCTGTCTCTCTCTCTGTCTCTGTCTCTCTCTCTCTCTCTCTCCTCTCAAAAAGCCACCCTTCTTTTTACGAACAAGGTTTCCATATTACCTTGTTCGTAAAAAGACCATAGCTTTTGCCTGCTTTTCCTTAAGGTGTGTTCTCTGTATGAGCACGAAGACATTTATCTTTTCCCCCTCCTTTTGTAGTTTCTCTTAGAGAATCAAAATAGAATCTCTACCAAGAATGAAGTTTGAAATTAGAAGGTTGCGCAGTTACAGGCTTCTACGTGGTTTCAGGTACTGGAATCAGATAGGTTTTTTCCCCTTGATCTATCTCCAACTTGTAATTTTTCTTTTAAGCGGGGAATGTCTTTATGTCTTTTTAAACCTTTATCTATGTGAGAAGGGCTGAGGTCTGCGTATGTATTTATTTTATTTATTTATTATTTTATATCGAGGATAATGAAATAAGCAATCATGTGGATTTTTTACGTCCAGTCCCCGTGTTCATGCGGTTTAAAAAAAATTGTCATCTGTTCACATCTGCTCAAAATGGCTTACTCTTTCGGAAAGAGAGAAAGAAAGAGCGAGAGCGAGAGAGAGAGAGAGAGAGAGAGAGAGAGAGAGAGAGAGAGAGAGAGAGAGAGAGACAGAGAGAGTGTGCGTGTGTGAGTGTGTGTGTGTGGTGTGTGTGTGTGTGTGCCTGTGTCTGTGTCTGTGTGAGTGAGTGAGTGTGTGTGTGTGTGTGTGTGGGTGTGTGTGTGTTCTTCACACTTTAAGTGATATTAGACGATAGAGAAAATGATTATAAAAAAGTTGCTTTTAAAAAGGGAGGAAAGAATGTGTATAAATGAGCATTATTATTATTACTATTATTATGACGATGATGATGATGATGACGATGATTATTACTACTACTACTACTACTACTACTACTACTACTACTACTACTACTACTACTACTACTACTACTACTACTACTCCTCTTCTTATCATCATCATCACCATTATCATCATCATCATCATCATTATATTTCGAGGAAAATGGAATAAACACTCATCTGATTGTTTTTCATACAGTCCCCGTGTGTATGTAGTTTTGTAAATTTTGTCATCCGTTCATGTGTGTGTGTGCATGTTTCTGTGTCTGTTTGTCACTATGTGTCTTCCTTGCTCTCTCTCTGTCTCTGTCTCTGTCTGTCTGTCTGTCTGTCTGTCTGTCTGTCTGTCTCTCTCTCTCTCTCTCTCTCTCTCTCTCTCTCTCTCTCTCTCCTCCTCCTCCTCCTCCTCCTCCTCCTCCTGCTACACTTTCTCTACATGCACGCTAATCATGTCACTATCTTTGTACTTGGATAGTAGCTTTTCATAAACCTCCTGTGGGGTTAAATCATATATTTTTGTCATGGCAATACTGCCTCAGTCTACACAATAGGCATCAGTTTTTGAACAGGAAGCAGCACACAGCAGAGGATAGCAATCATGGATACAATGAGTAAAGGTAAAGGTAAAGGTGTCCCATGACCTATAAGGTCGTAGAGGAGCGAGGCGTCAGAGACCTCACTTATCCAGGAGCCAGCTGAGGACGGCTCCCATCTCCTCTCCCTCACTGCTTTACCTTCCATGACCCTAAAGAGAGCAGGTATCCATTTACAGCTGGGTGAACTGGGGGAACTGTACTGAAGCCAAGTTGCTCAAATGGTCACCCATCCAAGTGGTATCCACGCTTGACGCTGCTTAACTTGGCTGGGGGGAAGCGAGTGCTCTGACCACTGAGCTATCCCGTCCCCAGGACAATGAGTAGTAAAGGAGAATAAGGAAGCATGGGCCTGGATCATGACCAGGTTCTTAAAGCAGGGTTTGTTGTTTCTGTACAAAGCACAGATGTTTTGGGGGTGATAGGGGTGTTCAATAACAGTGTCAAAAAAGGTTTCAATAAATTTCATTTTTAGTGCTGGTACTTTAAAGTGTGTTGTGTGGTGTGAGGGTGTGGAGGGTGTTGTTGTGTGTGTGTGTGTGCGTGTAGTTTGGGGGGGGGGGTTATTGTGTGTGTGTGTTTGGTGTGTGTGTTTTTGGGGGGTGTTCGTTTGTATGTGCGTTTGTGTGTTTGTGTAGGTGATTGTTTCATTTCATTGTTGCATTATTTTATTTTATTGATTTATTCATCTACTATTTTGAGGATCATGGAAATAACACTCAGATAATACAGTTTTAATGAAGTCCCCATGTCCATGTGGTTTGTACATTTTCTCCTTTCTTTCCCACTGACAGACAAATGGCCAACTTTACCAAAAATGTGGAACAGGTTTTAACGTGTGTTTAAAATGTGTGTGTGTGGTGGCGCGGTCGCGTGTGTGTGTGTGTGTGTGTGTGTGTGTGTGTGTGGTGCGCTGCGTGCGTACTTGCGTGCGTACGTGAGTGGTGTGTGTGTGTGCGTACGTGTGTGCTTGCGTGCGTGCGTGCATGCGTGCGTGGTGTGTGTTGTGTGTATGTGCGTGTGTGTTTGTGTGGATTGTGTTTGTGTCTGTGGTGTGGTGTTGTGTGTTGTGTGTGTGTGCTGTGTCTGTACGTGTTCCTCTTCAGTCTGTGCTTGAGATACTTCCGTCTCCGTCTCTTTTGTGAAGAACTTTGAAATCTATTTGCAGAATAAAAGGTTTACAAAGTGTGAGGTGCATTATGTGGCTTTTTTCTGTCATGTCACATTTCGCAGCATACGATAGTGGCTGTATTCTAGGAAAATAGGTTTTAGGTATACTATGGTTCTTCCATTGTTCCATTCTTCCTCTGTGTGTATTTGCCTAACTGTAACAAAGAAATTATAGAATAGCCATGTATAAATACAGTACGTTTTCTAGATATTATTTATTTAATGTTTTTGTCAGTCAGTTTTGTGGTATGTTTTGTCTGTTTATTTAGTGGTTGTTTTTGTTACATTATATTATGTATTCCAAACTTTGCGAATGAAAGGAGCGTCATGGATAACGTGAAATCAAGCCCTCTTCATATTTATTGGTCTTTTGTGGATTTTAGACCCCCCCAAAAAAAAAACCCCTCAAAGGCAAATATATCACCACTCAGCGTTTTTGTTTAACCTGAAGAACATCTTTCTTCTTAACCAAAACAAAACACATACCCCTTATTGAAAGCTCATCGAAAGTAACAGACAATATGTTTAATAATAACAATCCCATTTATCAGTCAAATACTATGTTCTTTTATATGATAATCATCACACGGGGCTATTATACCTTCTGTGCCACTGTCTGTCTTTAAAAAAACAACAGGATGGGGCGGGATAGCCAGATGGTTAGAGTAATGCGCATTGCGCTCGTGATCTGCTGACCCGAGTTCGAATCTTGTTCAAGAGGATTTTTCCTTTTGAGTTAGCATCAGTGCAGACTCCACTCCCACAAAAAGTCCTTCGGATAGACCATAAACCGAGTTCCCGTGTACGAACTCACGCAGAACATCTTGCGCACAAGTTAAAACACGTTCCCCTTTTCGAAAGAGTAGGCAATGGTGTGCCGGTGGAAACGGATGTCAAAATTGACAAACTTCATGCACAAGGGGACTGGATGTTAAAAAAAACAACAACAACAGCACATGAGTGCTTATTCCATTATCTTCAAAATGAAAGACTAAGAAAAAGCAAGGCAGGAGCCGGTAGGTAGTAAGTAGCAGCTACTGCTGCGCTCAATGCACAGTTGGACAGATCGCCATCACACAGACTGTCGTTGCCCCAAGCATCAAACGCTACAAGCCTCTGACTTTTGTCCAGACTAGGTTCTACTAATATATCCGCTAACACTGTATTTCATACATTCTGAAAGTCTTCAAAGGTAAAGGTGTCCTATATCCTATGTAGTCGTAAGGGGGCAAGGCATCAGAGACCTCGGCTTTTCTAGGGGCCAGCATATTGAGGGCGGCGCCCATCTCCTCTCCCTTGCTGCTTTACCTTCCCTGACCCTAAGGAGGGCAGGTACCCATTTACAGCTGGGTGAACTGGGGGACTGTAATGAAGCCAAGGCGTGCAAATCGTCACCTTATGGTACCACCCTCAATCTACTAATTTGGTGGGAAAGCGAAGCTCGACTATGAACTCCGTCTCTAAATCTGACAACATGGTTTAAAAAAGTGTTTTCGGTGCAAGGCTTTTTTTGGTAATTCTGTTTGTCTTTGTTAAGGAGGTCTTAATATTCTGTCCGTAATTACTGTGTTGGTATTGCGTGTGTGTGTGTGTGTGTGCGTTTGCGTTTTGTGTTGTGTGTGGTGAGTGTGTATGTATTGTGTGTGCGTGCGTGTTTGTTGTTGTGTGTGTGTGCGTGGTTGTGTGTGTGTGTGCGCGCTGAGTGTGTGTGAGTGTGTGTGTGTGCGTGCGTGTTTGTGTGTGTGTGTGTGGTGTGTGTGGTGCGCTGCGTGCGTTTCTGTTAACTTAAAGCGCTAGTACTACCCATGTCGTTTGTGTGGGGCTTTTTTTCCAACAGGTACGATAGATAAATGTTTTAGGGGATAGACTTTGAGTTTTTGAAAGCTCTGAAAACTTATTGATTATGGGTGGGGCCTTTCATTATCTTCCATTTTAATACTATGTGTAGAACTGATTCTTGCTATAATCCTTCTTGAGTGTGTGAACATTTCCAATAATGTAGTGCGGACATCTAATCTTCGTAAATTGATAATAATGTTTCTTGATTTTCTCATCTCACCTCACATATCCCGGAGTCCTGTGGACCGTTGGGACACCAATGAAGATTTTGCAAACCAGCTTCCTCCACATTCCTCAGCTTTTCTTGAGTTGCAAAAGCTCAATATACCCAGCATAGATACATAGTTAGCGAGCACACTGAGCAATGTGTTTAAGTTGTCTCTTCTTTTAAAGGATATAGTGTTGTATCTAATGAGGCGTGTATACTTTGTGTCACAAGTGAAAAATAATAATTTCTGCAAACAATTGAAAGCTGAAAATATGAAATAAAATTTGATGTGTATTGTGTGTTGTCATTTCATCTCTTTTAAGCTTGTTTCTTGTCATTTTACCGCCTTTATGATAATATTTTACCAGCATCTTCACTATCATCACCATTTCTACTATTACTAACAACAGCAACAGCAACATCAACAACAATATCAACAACATCAACAACAACAATATTAACAACATCAACAACAACGTCAACCAACAACTCACAATACAACAAACATCAACAACAACAGCACAACAACAACAGCACAGCAACAACAACAATATTAACAACATCAACAACAACGTCAACAACAACAACAACAACAACGACAACAACAACAACAACAGCAGCAGCAGCAGCAGCAGCAACAACAACAACAGCAACAACAACAACGTCAACAAGAACAACATAGATCTCTGCAATCTCTCTTCCAAGGCACCTGTCTTGAGGAACACGTTTTCCAGGTCTGTCTACCATTTCCGTACATTTCTGCTTTTCAACTGTCTACTGAAGCTATCCCTTTATCTGCCTGTGTGATTCTCCTTTCACAGATGGAAATAGATTTTGTGCCAGTACAGGAGCTTAAAAATAGACCATTGCTCTGCCAATGGTGTTATCTAAGGGGCCAGTGGCTGGAATCAATTCTGTTTTTCTCCCCCTGCTGTTATTCTTTGAAGGAGAGAGAGAAAGAGAGAAAGAGAGAGAGAGAGAGAGAGAGAGAGAGAGAGAGAGAGAGAGAGAGAGAGAGAGAGAGAGAGGGGGGGGGGGGAGAGATACAGACAGACAGATGCAGACAGAGAGACAGAGAGACAGACAGAGACAGACAGACAGTCAGAGAGAGACATAGACAGCCAGACAGACAACAGACAGGCAGGCAGGCAGGCAAACAGACAGACAGGCAGGCAGGCAGACACACAGATAGAGACTGAGACAGAGACAGAGAGACAGAGGTTAGTGACATGCTGTTATAAGCGCTTACAGTAAAATCAGTCTTTGAGAAGAGAGACAGCCACTATAGGTTGGTTTTATTACCGTCTATTTCTTTATGAGAAAAAAAATCAAACTTGAGAGTCTGGGTTGTAGTTTGAAAGAGAGAACTTTTGGGTCGCCATGTTTAAATATTTTCCACTCTTGACAAACTGTTTGGCATAAGATTACAACCACTGACTTGGAAGGGGAGTGTCGTTAAATGTAATACCAACCAATTTATGTTTTATTTCACTGACTGTGTACTTGCTTGTCTGTAAAAAGGGAGGTTACAATATTATAGCAAGTTTTTATCAAAGTAAATGTCTTCACTTCCTTCACCTTCACCTATCCCGTAGCCCCGTGGACCGTGGTGGCACAAATGACAATTTTGCAACCAGCTTCCTCCACACCCCGTGGTCCTCTGATTTCCGTAGATATTCGTTTCATTCAAGGCCAGTCCACTCTCTGATATTGTCTTCCCATCGTTTTTTCTGTCTGTCTCTTCGTCTCCCTCCTTGTACTTTCCCTGTAGGACAGTCTTGGCCAGTACAGATGTTCGTGTGACGTGCCCGTACCGCTTTAGTTTGCTTCTTTTCACCGAAGTCAGAGGCTCTTCATATGGTCCGATGGCGTTTTTGATACTGCTTTTTACTCCCTCGTTAATGATGTGATCTCTGTATGAGATACCAAGTAGTTCGCGAAATCGCCTCATCTCCATTGCCTGTATCCTTGGAAGCAACAAGCAATCGGTACAGGCAAACGTCTTATTGCCTGTAAACTATTTAACAAAGTAAATGCTCCTTTCAGTCATGACTAACGTTGTGTTACTACTGTTTTGATTACAATGTTTTCTTAAATGCAAGCGCACAGACCACCTCTCTACCCCGTGGGGATGCCGGCAGCCTGTCAGTAGAAATAGCACGACCACCTTCTGGAAATTCTATGCTATGAATTCCCTCTTTACTATCCTTTTATGTTTTTTGCCTTGTTCCTTTTCTGTTGGCTACCTCCTTTTCTGTCTATTTTCTGCCTGTTTAGTCCATTCTCCTGGATTTTTTCGAGAACAATATTGATAACAGGTCCCTCCCACGCCAAAGTCGGATGCACTGGGCCTGACCTGCCAGGCACTTAACGGCAATGCAACGCGTGTTCGCTAAAATCATGACAGACAATAATAGCGGCTGCCTGAACATTCGACAAAGAAGAAGAAGGAGAAGACAATATCTCAGGGTCTGGGGGAACTAGAAAGAACAGCCTTTTCCATATAAAGAAAAAACGCAAATCGTTGACTACTTAAACACATGCATGGGAACCTGACCAGTCATTTTCGTCATCAGAAGTCTGTAGCCTGCAGTCAAATAGCGTTGTTCTATATGGTGTATTCTTGGTATAGGATATCTTCTGTTCCTTCCAAAAATCTTTTGAGATTGCTTTGCAGAACACATTGTTAGCCGGGAGCTAGTTGCAACTGTTGCTGTGCTTTGTGTGTATTTAGACAGATCCATACACACTGCCATTTCTTTGCTCACTGGAACAACAACAACGGCTACAAGTCTCTCTGTGTCGATTTCGGGTTTTATTCAACTGTGTTTAGACTGTTCTAATTACTTTCTAAAAAAGGAAAGCTTAGCAGTAATTTAATGACTTAGTTACCCTGCAAGCTTATTTTCTATTGTACTCTTTTTGAAAGCATTTGGCGATTGCACTTTTTGTATCTTTTTGTGTTACCTAGGTAAAGACCACGTGCAATTGAGTGCAAAGATATAAGCTTTTTTATTACGTTGCTCATTCACTTGCTTGTTGTATCATCTTTTGTTCGCCTACTTGCTCATTTGCTGGTTCACTTGTTGGTTGTTCGCGTGAAGCCGTATTGGTTGTCCACTTCCCCCCAAAACGTTAATTTTAAAGTTAGTTGTGTGTTTTTTTTTACAGAAAAATACACAATGATTATGTACAAGATTCATGCTTTTATATTGTGTTTCCCTTCTTAGCTACAGCTCCGAGGTTTACTAGTGATTATTTTTCTGTGTGTATACAACCATTGTTTGCCCATCATTTAGGTAGGGGATTCCATATAGTCTGCTTTTTATTGAGTTTCTCTGATTGATTTTAGACTTGCATGTTACATGTTTCAGAATTTGTGTTTGGTTTGCTTTTCTTTATTTGAAAGGTATTGCTTGCTTGATTACCCTTTTTTGTTTAAAAAAAAATCTGGATCTCTCACAAGCTGTTTTGGCAAGTGCAATATAGCTGAGAATAGGCTTGGAGGATAGGCTTCAAGTCCATAAAACTCTGAAGTGAAGGGTTTGAATCTCAGTTATAGCAGTCTCTTATTGATTGTGGGTGGGGTCTTTCATTATCTGTTGTGAAAGATGAAGCGTGCACATTTAAGCTCCCAAATGCATGCGCAGTGACATTTTTTTTGTGTGCTTGGTTTTGTGTGTGCTTGGTTTTGTGTGTATGTGAGAGAGAGTTCCCACATGCATGCGCGCGCATATGCGCGCGCGCGCGTGTGTGTAGTCATTGCTACAGACACAGAAAATCCCCTTGAACGGGCTTTTTAGTGGTGGCCCTAACCCAAGCTTTATCTTGGGCTGTCCAATCAAAGGCACAATAATCTAACAACTAGGCTATCCCACCATCATAATGTTTATAACCCTTACCATTAGCGCCATCTCTACCACCACCATCATGGCCACTACCACACAACAACATCTGAATCATTGATTACTGTAAGCTCTTTTCCCAAGCATCTGTCTCTTTGTGGAACAAGGTTTCCAATGCTGTCTATCCTTTCTCTAAGGTTCTGTTTGTCAACTGTCTCCTTAAGATTTCCCTTTTCTGTCTTTGTGAGTCGTCCGAAGAGATCGAAATAGATTTTGTGCCGGTACAGGAGCTTAAAAATAGAGGTTTGCGCTGTAAAGATTTCTTCTGAAGGCTTTCAGTAACTGGAATCAATGTTTTTTTTGCCTTTATTCTTTGTCATTTTAAAGTTTTCTTTTTCTTTTTGTTTGGTATGTGTGTGCGTATGTGTGAGTATGTGTGTGTGTGAATGTGTGTGCGCGCGTCCGTGTGAGTGCGTGTGTGCGAGTGTGTGTGAATGTGTGTGTGTGTGTGTGTTTGCATGCATTCGTTCGTATGTGTGTGTGTGTGTGTGGTGTGTGTGTGTGTGTGTGTGTGTGTGTGTGTGTGTGTGTGTGTGTGTGTGTGTGTGTGTGTGTGTAACGTGCATGCATGTGTGAATGTGTGTGCTTGCATGCGTGTGTGCGTGCATGTGTGTGTATGTAGTCAATACTCTATACAAAACGAAATCCCTTGACTGGGCATCTCAGTGGTTGCTCAAACTCAGGCTATATCTTGAGCCCTCCGATCAGGAGATCAACCCTCTAACGTCTAACTAGGCTATGCTTCCCTCATAGCCCGGGACATTGGCACCATCTGCACTGCCACACAACAGTAACAAAGGCGTTGATTACTGTAAGTTCTTTTCCCAAACATCTGTCTCTTTGTGTGAAACACGGCTTCCAATGCTGTCTATCCTGTCCCTAAGGTTCTGTCTTTTCAACTGTCTCCTTAAGATATCTCTTTTCTGTCTTTGTGAGTCGTCTGAAGAGATCGAAATAGATTTTGTGCCGGTATAGGAGGTTAAAAATAGATGTTTGTGATGTGAAGATTCCTTTAAAGGTTTTTGGTGACTGGAATTAGAAGTGTTTTTATTGGTTTTATTTTTTTTAAAGCATTCTAACGTTTTCTTGGTTTGTAGAGAGTGTGTGCGTGGGAACGGGGGGGGGGAGTGCGTGTGTGTGTGTGTGTGTGTGTGTGTGTGTGTGTGTGTGTGCGTGCTCATGTGTGTGTGTGTGTATGAATGTGTGCATGCATGCATGTGTGTGTGTTTGTGTGAATGTGTTTGTGTGTGAATGTAAGTGTGGGATTGCATGCACGCGTATGTGCATTTGTGTTTATGTTTGTGCATTTGTGTGTGCTTGCATGCATGAGCGGGTGCATGTGCTTGCATGCATGCACACATGAATGTGTGTATGTGTATGTAGTCAATACTCTAAGCAAAAACAAAATCCGATGAATGGACGTCTCAGCGATGACTCAAACTCAGACTCGATCATGAGCCATCAAATCCGGAGCTCAACTCTCTAACATCTAGGCTATCCTGCTCTCATAATTTTTATTTTTAAACAAATCCCTGGAGATAAGCACCATCTGCACTATCACACAATAGTAACAAAGACATTGATTACTGTAAGCTCTTTTCCCAAGCTTCTGTCTCTTATGGTTTCCAATGCTGTCTATTCCTTTCCTTAAGGTTGTGTTCTTCAACTGTCTCCTTAAGATATCCCGTTTCTGTCTTAATGAGTCGTTTGAAGAGATCGAAATACATTCTGTGCCGGTACGGGAGCTTCTAAATAGAGGTTTGAGCTGTGAAGATTTCTTCTAAAGGCTTTCAGTGACTGGAATTGATTGTGTCTTGCTTGCTTTTATGTTTTTAGTATTTGAGATGTACTTTTGTTTTGCTTTGTAATGTGTGTAAGTGATGTGTCTGTCTGTTTAAGTCTCTGTGTGACACCCACACCCACACCCGCACGCACACGCGCGCGCACACACACACACACACACACAATGAGTTTTATTCGAAGAACTAGAAAAAGAATGGAATCGAATAAATATACATTTTACAGCAGGAAAAAACCCGCTTATAAAGACGACTCAGTGGGATTTGATCAAACGCTCCCAGCAAAGACATTGGAATCACCAGTCCAACACTCTAACCACATTGCTATTGTACCTCAGCTGATGACGTAGGAAGAAGCAGTAGTCAATAAGAGAGGCCAGTTTCTAATGCGATGCATAAACATCACCATCATCAACAACAACAACAATAACAACCAACCAACCAGCCAGCGAACAAACCAACCAAACAAACATACACAAACAAATCAAGGATAATAAACTGCACTGCGTACTGACGCCGTGGAAAGTGTTTATGTTCACTGCTGTTGAAAAGTCAACAGAGTAAAAAAGCAAAAAAACAAACAAACAAAAAAAGGAAAGATATAGAACAGGCACCAAGGATTAAATTTTGACATGCAGACTGACAACTAACCAGTTTGCATACATATACTTACGATTATAATGACCAATATTAGCGTGGGAAACAATGAATCTGTGCCTCCCCAAGTGACCTTAGCTACCCCTCCCTCTACGTAAACCCACCGCCAGCTACCTTTTCCTGCTACCCTTCCTCCTGTACTCTACCCCTAAAATCTCCTCCCAAGCTTCCCCTCCCCCTGTACTCCCCCTCTCCCTGTATTCTCCTCCCAAGCTATCCCTTCCCCCCTGAATTCTCCTCCCAAGCTACCCCTCCCCCCTGTACTCCCCTCCCCTGTATTCTCCTCCCAAGCTACCCCTCCCCCCTGTACTCCCCTCCCCTGTATTCTCCTCCCAAGCTACCCCTCCCCCCTGAATTCTCCTCCCAAGCTACCCCTCCCCCCTGTACTCCCCTCCCCTGTATTCTCCTCCCAAGCTACCCTCCCCCCTGAATTCTCCTCCCAAGCTACCCTCCCCCCTGTACTCCCCCTCCCCTGATTCTCCTCCCAAGCTACCCTTCCCCCCTGATTCTCTCCACTACCCCCCCCTGTATCTCCCCCCTCCCCCCTGAATTCTCCTCCCAAGCTACCCCTCCCCCTGTACTCCCCCCCCCCCTGTATTCTCCTCCCAAAGCTATCCCTTCCCCCCTGAATTCTCCTCCCAAGCTACCCCCCCCCCTGTACTCCCCCCCCCCTGTATTCTCCTCCCAAGCTACCCTTCCCCCCTCCTGAATTCTCCTCCCAAGCTACCCCTCCCCCTGTACTCCCCCCCCCCCCCCCCTGAATTCTCCTCCCAAGCTACCCCTCCCCCTCTTACTCCCCCCCCCCCCCCCTAATTCCCCCCTCCCAGCTATCCCCTCCCCCTGTACCTCCCCTTCCCCCCCTGTATACTCTTCCCAAGCTAGCTCCCCCCCCCCTATTCTCCTCCCAAGCTAGTCGCCCCCACCCCCCTGTACTCCCCTCCCAAGCTACCCTTGCCCCCCACCCCCCTGTATTCTCTTTCCAAACTACCCCTCCCCCCTGTACTCCCCTCCCAAGCTACCCTCCCCCCTCCCCCCCTGTACTCCCCTCCCAAGCTACCCCTCCCCCTCCCCTCTGTATACTCCTCCCAAGCTACCCCTCCCCCCTGTACTCCCCTCCCAAGCTACCCCTCCCCCCTGTACTCCCCTCCAAGCTACCCTCCCCTCTGTATACTCCTCCCAAGCTAGCCCCCCCCCCCCCCCCCCCCTGTATTCTCCTCCAAAGCTACCTCTCACCTTCCTCCCCCCCTCTCCCAACCAAGTTACCCCTCCCTCCCTCCTTTCCGCTGATACCACTTCCCCAATTTTTTTTTAAAGCACAAACATGGGAAGATAGACAACACATCACCTCCAAACTTCAGAGGATTAGAAGTTAAGGGGTGATCCTCATAAAGATCACAAATTCCTATAGCTCACAGCTAAGTTGCTGCATCTATAGTTTTACAACGTTTTATTGAAACTAACAGTTCCAAACTGTAAAGGTGTCTTTCCCTATATTAGTTCGGAAATAGCAAAAATGTTTATCCTAAAAACTCAGTTTTACCCTGTACTCGTTTCAGACATGTAAACAGTAGAGTCTACAATCCTATATAAAAATTGCTGCTTTATTACTATCAGATACAAACTTTTATCTTGACTTCTGAGCAATGTCAAACAATGAAAAGAAATGTAACTGTTTATGATAGCCTATGAATGGGAGGTAATATTGCCATCAGAAACAATGAAGGCTTTACTTCGTACATATAATGTGTCCAAAACGCTAAATACAGTTGAGCAACGTTTATATGCAGCATAAGTTAACACACGTAAAATAACTTACACCTTGAAGAGAGTTTAGGAGGATTAGGAGGTCTTCATCTTATCTTGAAGTGGAAGTTGTTACAGTTATTGAAACTAAGTGAGGTGACAGACAAAATATGACATTCATGGTCAGTAAGGCTTTAACCAAGACGAAATGAAGTAATATTATCAATGGTAATAATAATAGTATTTAAATTATATGGCGCTTTATCTTATAAGAACATATCAAAGCGCTTGTGTTCAACCTATTCTTATATATACAATCAAATAAACAATAGTTTTACATACTGAAATTCACACACACACACACACACACGCACGCACGCACGCATGCACACACGCACGCACGACACACACACACACACACACACACACACACACACACACACACACACACACGCACACACAAATTTCAACACATACATGCAAACACACAGTCATTCACACATGAAATTATTAGAGCGCACGAGTACATGATATGATATTTAGACACGTTATGTTTATATGCAGATACGGGAGAGAGAGAGAGAGAAGAGAGAGAGAGAGAGAGAGAGAGAGAGAGAGAGAG
Source organism: Rapana venosa (assembly GCA_028751875.1). Classification (NCBI taxonomy): domain Eukaryota; kingdom Metazoa; phylum Mollusca; class Gastropoda; order Neogastropoda; family Muricidae; genus Rapana; species Rapana venosa. Next base: position 20,123,573 of record CM054146.1, on the reverse strand, counting down.
AGAGAGAGAGACATGACAATGAAATGACAATGACAATGACAATGACAATGACAAATTCTTTTATTTCGAGGATAATGAATAAGCACACATGTGCTTTTTTACATCCAGTCCCCGCCGTTAGGGATACATCTTAATAATAATAATAACCCAATACTTATACAGTCTCACAATAAAAACAAGGGGAAATAACCCTTTTCAAAACAGCTCCCCCCCAACAACCCCCCCCCTTCCCCAAAGCAAGCAATTAAAAGAAAATCCTAAAAATACCCCACCCCTACCCCCACCCCCCAAAAACCCTAACCAAAACAAACAAACAAACAAAAGAGAAGAAAAAACCAAACCAACAAAAGATGATAAAAAAGAGAAAAACAGACAAACAACAACAACAAGAACAAGAACAACAACAAAGCCAAGAAAAATAACACAACCAAACTTAATAAGTCATGAAGATAAACATCTACACATTGTCAAATGGTACACATACTTGTTACACATAATTATAAGATATTGAAATAGGGCACTCATTAAAACTTAAGTACAGAGGCAAGTCCAATAAAGTATTGAAAATATAAAAATATGAATCCTTCATCAGGATATACTATGACTATAAGCAGGACGATAAAAGGTGAGAGAGAGAGAGAGACAGAGAGACAGAGAGTGTGTGTGTGTGTATTTCAGAGATAATATCCAATAGATAATTCCCAAAACAGTATGCGATCCCATCAACACTCATTTTAGATTATACTCGTTTCAAATTATATGTCATGATAATGAAATAAATTTAATACCCATATATCCACACAATAAAAACAAGAAACAAACCAAGAAGAAATTTAAAACTTACAGTCGTTGAGGGAGAGAATATGAGTGGGTGAGTGGTAGTGAGTGAGTGAGTGTGTGTGTGTGTGTGTGTGTGTGTGTGTGTTGTGTGTTGTGTGTTTGTGTTGTGAGGTGTATGTTTTGAGGTGGTGTGGGGTGGGGGGGGGGGGGTTTCAGGGATAATACTAAATATGTAATACTCACATAGCACACGATCAACACAAACACTTTTTAATTATGCTCATGCAAATTGAATGTCATGGTAATAAAATAAGTGCAATACCCATACACTCACATAATAAAGAGGGGGAAAAAGCCAATAAAGTCATAAAAAGAACATCTACACATTGTAAGTAATAGAAACAAAATCTTTTTTTCCAGGATAATGAATAAGTATTCATGTGCTTTTTTACATCCAGTCCCCGCCCATGGGGTCACATTTAAAAATGCACTCAGTACTCATACTTTCAAGCAGAAGAAGCGAAGGAAAAAAAAAGAGAGAGAGAGAGAGAGAGAGAGAGAGAGAGAGAGAGAGAGAGAGAGAGAGAGAGGAGACATATATTCGTATCGAGAGATATAAAATAGTTAGAACGAGGTTTTTTCCTGCTCAATAATAAAAATGTATAGATTGTTTGAATCTAAGCAGCCCTCCACCTTTCATTTTATTGTCTAGGTCATATAGCACCAGTTCGCTGCTCAAAATCCTCTTTTTTCAATCAAATACAAAGGTTTTCTTCTTCTTCTCGTCATCGAACGCTCAGACAGCAACTACTGTTGTTTGTCGAATGAGCGAAAATGCGACAAATCAGGCCTGGTGGATCCGACTTTGGCATGGGAGAGATTTTTTTTAATTGTATAAGTCTTTTTGGAAAAAGCCAGGAGAATGGACCAAGAATTCAGAAAATAAGACAAGAATGAGGTGACAAGAAGAAAAAGGAACAAGGCAGAAACAAAGAGAGGGATAGAAAGAGGGAATTCCTAGCACAGAATTTTCAGAAGGTGGAGATGTTTTTATCTGACAGAATTTTCCCCTCCGCCCCCTCCCCGCATCGCCACGGAGTAAATCCCAAGGTTTTAAGCCCCGCCGATCACAGAGGTCGAAAAAAACATATCACCTTATAAATGTTAAAATATCATGTTAAATCCATCCCCTAAGTCTGAATGTTCCTACAATCTTAACGGTGAGTAAATGGCCGCATACAGAAAATCTCTCCATTGGTGAACCTGGGAGCTCTAGCAGAAAAAACCCACGCAATTATTTACGATTAAAACACGTTTAAAACCAACTCCTTTGTCGTTCCTGGTATCAACGCCCCAGCCAACCATAAGGGTCAAACAAAGATGGTAATTGCATTCCCCACTATAATAAGAATAAATGTTAACAAACAAACATAAAATGAAGTCAGCAGGCCACCACAATGGCAGTGCGACCCAATTGTTCGTTTCATTATATTTTCATTTATTCAGTTTGCATCTGCATGTGTAACTGTTTTGCTTTAAGGGTGACAGTTTCTACAGAAACTTTGCAAGTGACCACTGTCTTCAAGCTGTAAATTATTTTACTGCATATGAACCTTGTTTACTTATGTTTAGATTGACAAACACGACGTGTGTGCTATTTCAAGTCAGTATTCCTTCTCCTTCACATGAACCTTAAACAATTACCTCCTTTTTTTTGGTTTGAAGTTGCTTCATAATTCAGATCAAAGTTCCCATGTGATGGAAATGAAGCAACAATTTTTTTAATGACATTGTGCAAATTGCTGTTTACCTGTCTGAAACAAGTGATGGCTGAAGTAAATTTATTGTAGACATGACTTTTTTTTAAATTTGTAAAATGATATACAAAGACACCTTCAAAGTTTGGAGTTGTTACTTTGATAATATATCATAAAATAGGATGCTACAGCGTAAATTGTGAGTTAGATTTCTGTGATCTCCACGGGGATCACCCCTAACTTCTAATCCTCCGAAGTTTGGAGGAGATGTGTTATCTATCTTCCCATGTTTGTGCCGTGTTTTTTTCAATTTTTTTAAGAGAGGGGTAACTCGGGGGAGGGAGAGGAAGATGAGAAATAGAAGGGGGTTTCTGGAAGGAGGAACATCTTGGGGGGAGAATAGAAGGAGATAGGAGCAGCTTTGGGGAGGAGGGAGAGGGGGATAGAGGTGGGGTAGAATAGAAGGGAAGGGGGGGGGAGAATAGAAGGAGATAGGAGGGGTAGGAGATAAGAAGGGGATAGGGGCAGTTTGGGGGGGGGGGAGAAGGGGGAAGGGGCAGGGGTGTAGACTAGAAGGTTAAGGGAGGGTTAGCCTGGGGGATAGGGGGGATAGGGGGGATAGGGGGGATGGGGATAGGGGATAGGGGCAGGTTCGGGGGGGGGGGGGGTGGTAGGAGGTAGGGGCAGTGGGTGGGTGGGGGGAATAGAAGGAGTAGGGGCAGCTTGGTGGGAGGGGGAAGTGGGGGGGGGGGGGAGAAGACAATGGGCAGGGGCGTAGACTAGAAGGTTAAGGGAGGAATAGAGATGGGGTATAGATGGGGAGCACTTGCTTTCCCCCAGCCAAGTTAAGCAGCGTTGAGTGTGGTTACCAGTTGGATGGGTGACCGTTTGCACGCCTTGGCTTCAGTACAGTCACCCAGTTCACCCAGATATAAATGGGTACCTGCCCTCTTTAGGGTCAGGGAAGGTAAAGCAGCGAGGGAGAGGAGATGGGCGCCGCCCTAAATATGCTGGCCCTAGAGAAGTGAGGTCTCTGACGCTTCGCTCCCCTACCACCTGATAGATTATGGGACTCCTTTACCTTTCCTTTTATATATGGAGAAATGTACACTGTGGTATACATACAGACAGACAGACAGAAGGAAAATAAGAAAGACAAACATACTGAAAGAAAGACAGATACAAAGAAAGAAAGACAGAAATACAGCAAGCAACAAAGAAAGAAAGAACGACAGACAGAAAGAAAGAAAGACATAAAGAAATAAAGAAAGAAACAGAGGAAGGAAGGAAGAAGAAAAGAAAGAAAGACAGAAATCAGACAGAAAGACAGACAGACAAACAGACAGGCAGATAGACAGACAGAAGGAAAGAGAGAAAGAAAGAGTGACAGAAAGAAAGAAAAAAGAAAAAAGACAGAAAGACAAAGAGAAAGACAGACATAAAGAAATATACACAAAAAGGGAGAAAGTCCAAAAAGGAAATAAAAGATAGATAAAAATAGAATGAAAGCAAAAAGACATTAATTCAAGACAGAAACTGGGAGAGAGAGAGAGAGAGAGAGAGAGAGAGAGAGAGAGAGAGAGAGAGATCCAGAGGCAGACAGACATGCAGGCAGGCAGGCAGGTAGCGAGACAGAGAGCCACAGACATACATACATACGAACACACAACACACACACACACACACACAACACACACACACACACACACACACACACACACACAGATAGTCAGAGACATAGAAACAGAGAGAGAGAGAGAGAGAGAGAGAGAGAGAGAGAGAGAGAGAGAGAGAGAGAGAGAGAGAGGAGAGAGAGAGAGAGAGAGAGAGAGAGAGGAGGAGGAGGAGGATACATATAGATAAAGGGAAAGCGACCATAAAAAAATAAAACAAAAAAAATAATGAGGACTAGATGTATATACTTTGACACTGTCACGTACAGAATCATTATATTATTAACTGAAGGTGAGACGGCCACAAACCCACTTAATAAAACACGTAAGCATAAAAAAAAGAAATAAAGAAAAAGAAAAGTAATTTCCGCGCTTTTCCTTGAGTTTCAAAGAGGCTAGCTTATGCCTTTTTATTAAAAGTCCAAAGTATTGTACTTTTACAACCTATACAGCACGACTATGTGACTCACAAGCATGTGACGAAGCAGTCAAGAATAAACGTGTAATGTATAAGATCTATCTAAAAGATAAAACACCAGAAAACTATGTAAAGCAAAAACAAGCCAAAAATTACAGCAACATAGTTATTACTCAGGCTAAAAGACAGTATTGGTCTTGTTTTTGTGCCAGTGAAGTATCCAGTCATAAAGTTCTTAAAGTGGTCTGGGAAAAATTAATGAAATGAAAATGGTGTAAATCTACCAAGTTGCCCAGTAAAGCTGGGGAATAAAGAATTTCCATCCAATGTAGAAAAGGCTGAAGCCTTTGCAGACATACTTTCAGAATCAATGCGCATTGAAGGTTTATCATGTGAACATAGAAAGCATAGAATAGAAGAGGAAAGCAATCTAGAGTTGCATGCTAAACCAATCACTGATAATAATGAATATGTCAAAGCTCCAATCGTATTGAATAAAGTAAGAGAAGCATTGCTTTCACTTTCCAACAAGAAAACATCTGTCGGATTGGACGCAGTATGTAATTAAATGCTGAAACCTTTACCGGAAAAGTTTTTATTTCTGCTGCACAAACTTTGTAATAAATGTTGGATTGATGGTGTCATGCCCATGAAGTGGAAACAGGCTATAGTTGAGAGAGAGTCTATAGTTGCTCCTATACATAAGTAGGGAAAGCCAAAAACAGATATAAGTAATTACAGACCTATTGGTTTTAAAGCCAATTGGTACGTATGTTTCAGACCTTTTTGAAAAGTCTGGAATCAATCACTATACTACTGGCACACAAGCTTAAGTTCTACCTTATCCGTCATGGAAAATGAACAAAGCAAATTTTGACATAGAGTACATTCATATGGAAAAGAGTGAAAATCAAAATATTATGATCTCTAAAGTTCAATCTCACATTCATCATAGATATTCTCATCATTTAAAAGTATTACAGATGGTTCACATCTAGATGATCAAGAAACAGGTTCATCTTTTGTAATACCATCGCTTACAATAGAAAAATGTTATTATGCTGGTAAAAATCATTCGATATTCACAGCTGAGCTAATAGCAATTTTAATGGCTCTTAATTATATTATTGATCTTCCGGTGAATATATTTCAAACTTTACTATGCATTTATTCGAAATCGGTACTTTATACATTAAAATCCACAGGTTCTGAGAAAATGTCTACAGTTGTACTAGAGATCAATCATGTCATACACGTTATAGCTTCAATGAGTATCTGTGTCGCCTTCTGTTGGGTACTTTCGCATGTGGGGTTCTTACCAAATGAGTGGGCTGACAGAGCTGCAAAGAGAGGTGCAAAGCATGGAGAGGATTCTGTAGAACTACATGTTTCATTATCTTTAGAAGAGGGCTATCATTCACTAGAAAAGGCATCGTGGAGCAGGGCTAAAAAAGCTTATTATGAAATGGAGCACCTTTCAGACAGATCTTTAATCACTGTCCCTGTTTTTAGGGATATTGATCACTCTGAAACCTACACAAGTTTGATCATGGCAAGAGAGGTTAACGCTTGATTTTTTAGGATAAAACTGAATGCTTTTATCACCAAATGTAGCAAAAATATAAAATGTTTGTGTGGTGAGAGAATTACTAGCGTTCATACATTTTTTGAATGTAAGAGTCTAAAACCCTTCTTACCTTCTATTTATGAAAAATCCTTGGATAAGATATTATAAAATATTAATTTGGCATTTCGTATAAACATTTTAATGAATAGTTCTATAGGACATTTGTTACAGTTATAAGTCGCATTAGCATTTTTTATGTATTTATTTATTGTTATAATTGCTTAGCCTTTTTCTGTATACTGCCTACACTATTTAACAAACAGATACCAATTTCAGATCACACAACCATGAACATCAATGTCCTCTCCCCTCCCCTTCCCATCGACTAATATCACTTTGAGTGAACAGACATAGCAAAATCGAAGCAACAACAACAACAGCAGGGCTAAAAGAGTAAAAGGCGTCCCATAACCTTTTGCGATCGTAGGGTAGTGAGGCATCAGAGACCTCAGCTTCTCTTGGTGCAGCGTTTTGAGGGCGGCGCCCATCTCCTCTCCCTCGCTGCTTTACCTTCCCTGACCGTAAAGAGGCAGGTACCCATTTACAGCTGGGTGAATTGGGGGACTGTACTGAAGCCAAGGCGCGCAAACGGTCACCCATCCAACTGGTAACCACGCTCGACGCTGCTTAACCCGAGCTGGGGGAAAGCGAGTTTTGATCAATGAGCTACCCCGCCCTCACAACACCACTAATTGTAAATAAATTAGGCTAATGAGGAATTAAATGCTCTTGCTATTCTCAAGCGTTAAAATAGCAGAACTTATTTTGTGACGTGTACTGAGCGTTTTCTAAAAACTAGAGAGGACCTGGACTTTGGGTTTTTGCTTTCTTAGCTTGTTTGATTACTTGTTTGTTTGTTTTGTTTTACCGTTATTGGCTTTGTTCGCTTCTTGGTTTGTTTGCTCGTGTGCTTGATTTTGTTTTTCTTTGGTCTTGTTTTGTTGACGTCGTTTGTCAGTGTGTTACCCAAAAATGGAAAAAAAAATGTTCAATTTTTTGTCGTCCATTTTCTTAGTAACCCTCTGTATCACGTCACCTTTATATTTTTTTTTATTTTTTTTTACAGTACTGAGAATAATGGAGAGGGAAAATATAACTGTGATAATGATAAGTAAAGTGATAAAAATGATAATAAAAAGTAAGTAAAGTAATAGTAACGATAACACCAATCTTCATCATCAACATCAATATCATCGTCACCGCCATCATCATCATTATCATCGATATCATCATCATTATAATCATCATCGTCATCATCGTCGTCGTCATCATCATCATAATCATCTTCATCATCACAATCATCATCGTTGTCGTCGTCGTTATCGTCATCGTCGTCGTTGTCTTCATCATCACCATCATCGTCACCGTCACCGTCATCTTGAACCACCACCACCATCATCATCATCGTCGTCATCATCATCATCAATCATCAATCATCATCGTCGTCGTCGTTATCATCGTTATCGTTTTAGTCATCGCCATCATACTCATGATCCTCATCTTCATCCTCCTCCTCCCCCCCCCCCCACCCCCCATCGTCATCATTATCATCATTGTCGTCGTCGTCATCAAATCATCATTATCGTCATCGTTGACGTCATCATCAGCAGCAGCAGCAGCAGGAGCATCACCTTAGCCACTGTCATCGTCATTATCATCATCATCATCATCATCATCATCATCATCATCATCATCATCATCATCATCATCATCATCATCATCATTATGAAAAACTGGACAATGACTCCGTTTCACTCTATTTGTCTGTTGGACAATCCCGATCTCTTTCTCTCTCTCATATAAGCCAATTCTGTCTTGTATATGCTGTACTGTAAAAGAAAAGATGCTTCTGCTTTTATCATATCATGAATTTTAGTCATCTTTGTCTGAAAGACCCTTCTCCGTAACGCAACACGGGGATATAGTACTTTCCCTCTTGTCCGAGTAACATTACATTTGCAAGAAGCCATTCTTTCTCTTACTCGACTCTCATACTTTCTCTGTCTCCCTGTCTGTCTACCTAGTTTTGTCTGTTTCGTTGTCTTTCTTCGTTTGTCTGCTGAACTATTTGTTCATCTGTCTGGTTATCCTTTCTATGAATCTTGTTCCCACTACCCCCCACCCCCCTCTTTCTTTCTCTCTATCTCGGTTATCATCGGTCCACCTATGATTTTTTTTCCTATCACTCCGTCTCTCATTCTTTCCTGCTCTTTCACTCTGTCTCTTTTTCATAGATTCTCTGGGTTTATGTTTTCTTTCCTTAATTTTCTTCTTCTTTCTTTCTTTCTTTCTTTGTTTCTCTCTCTCTCTCTCTCTCTCTCTCTCTCTCTCTCTCTCTCTCTCTCTCTCTCTCTCTCTCTCTCTCTCTCTCTCTCTCTCTCTCTCTCTCTCTCTCTCTCTCTCTCTCTCCTCTCTCTCTCTATTCTTTTATTATTTTCTGGGTTTTTTCCTGTGTTTTTTTTTGTTTTTGTTTTTTTGTGAGAGCATGGTGTAAAGAAGCCCTGTGCTTATCCATTTACTCTCAATACTCTGGTGGATCGGTGGTCTAGAGGTAACGCGCCTGTCTAGAAAGCGAAAAGTCCGGGTCTGAAGTGTGCGGCGGTTCGTACCCCGTTTGGACCGGAAATTTTTCCCCCATCCATTAGACCATGAGTGGTGGTCTGGGCGCTAGTCTTTCGGATGAGACGATAAACCGAGGTCCCGTGTGTTACACGTAATTATTTAGCGCACGTAAAAAAACCCACGGCAACAAGAGAGTTGTCCCTGGCAAAATTCTTAGAAAAAAGCCACTCTGATAGGGAAAAAAATACAGCTGCAGCAAAAAAAAAAAAAAAAAAAAAAAAAAAAAAAAGGGTGAAAGGGTGGCGCAGCGCTAAGTGGCGACGCGTTCTCCCGCTCTCCCCGGGGAGAGCAGCCCGAATTTCACGGAGAGAAATCTGCCGTGACTTAAAGTGGTATAAAATAAATTCTGAGCGCTTTGATTTGTTGCTTTACAAGATTCAGCGCTATATAAATTCCATACATTATTATTATTATTATTAATAAAATTTCGAGTTCGAGTTCGAGTTCGAGTTCTCTCTCTCTCTCTCTTTCTCTTTCTCTCTCTCTCTGTGTCTCTCTCTCTGTGTATAAGTCTGTCTTTCTCTTTCCCTCTCTTTCTCTCTCTATCATTCTCTCTCTGTCTCTGTCTCTCTGTCTCTCTCTCTCTCTCTTTCTGTCTCTCTCTCTCTGTCTCTATCTGTCTGTCAGTCTCTCCATCATTCTCTCTTTCTCTCTCTCATTCTCTCTCTCATTCTCTCTCTCCCTCCCTCTCTATCATTCTCTCTCTCTCTTATTTCTCTCTCTGTTTCTCTCTCTCTCATTTGTTAGTTATTGATGGAAGGTCTTATAGTCTCAGAGTGTTTTGTTCATATTTAAACACAATCTCCTAGTCCTTTTTTCTCCTTACTTTCTCTTGGGGACGGGATAGCTCAGTGGTCGGAGCACTCGCTTTCCTCCAGCCAGGTAAGCAGCGTCGAGCGTTGTTACCACTTGGATGGGTGACCGTTTGCGCGCCTTGGCTTCAGTACAGTTCCCCCAGTTCACCCAGCTGTAAATGGTTACCGGCCCTCTTAATGGTCAGGAAAGATAAAGCAGCGAGGGAGAGGAGATGGGCGCCGCCCTCAATACGCTGGCTCTTAGAGAAGTGAGGTCTTTGACGCATCGCTCCCTTACAACTTTATAGGTTATGGAACATCTTTAACTTTACGTTCTCTTAGTTTTTCTCTGCCTATCTCCCGTGTAGTTTAGGCTACAAGTTTTCAAATTTCCCTCTTCCAACCCTCTTTGACAAGTGAATGAAAACGGATCAATTAGTTACTTGCATTTGTGTGTCTGGGTAAGGTACAGCTAACAAGGTAAAGGTGTCCCATAACCCATGTGGTCGTAGGAGAGCGAAGGCGTCAGAGACCTCAGCTTCTCAAGGGGCTAGTGTATTGTGGGCAGCGTCCATCTCCTCTCTCTCTCGCTGTTTTACCTTCCCTGACCCTAAAGAGGGCAGGCGGGTGAACTGGGGGAACTGTACTGAAGCCAAGAGGCGCAAGCGGTCACCCATCCAAGGGGTAACCCCGCTCGATGCTGCTTAATCTTGGCTGCGGGAAAGCGAGTGCTCTAAAAACTGCGCTATCCCGGGAAACACATGTCTAAAAAAAGCATCCAAAAAGACAAACCAGTCTAGCCTCCCAAACAAACAAAACAAAACAAAACGAACAAATAAATCCTTCCTAATGTGCTTTGTTTCCATTTTTTTTCTTGATTTCTCGTCCAGCCTCATTGCTTTTTTAAAAATTTGCGTAATCGTCTGATCCTTTTTGGGAAGGCCTAGTTTTCTTTTCCGTTAATCTTTAAGTTATCCTTGTTTATCTGTCTGTTTTGTAAGGGTTTTGCATGTTGCAGTTTTTCCCTTCTGTTTCTTTCCCGACGTTCATGATACATTTTTTTTCAGTGGGATGGGTGGCTATTTGTTTATAGATATTTTTTAAAGATCTAGTTACTTCCTTCTTTATTGTTTTCTTGTTTATTGCTTTTTCTTTTTCTTTTTGTAGTTCATTCCGTCCTCTTTTTTGTTCGTTATTTCTTTCTCCATCTTTGCTACACCCCTCTCTCTGTCTGTCTTTCTGTCTCTCTTTCTCTCGGCCTCCATTCTTCTCTTTCTTTCTTTCTTTCTTTCTTTTCTTTCTTTCTTTCTTTCTTTCTTTCTTACTTTCTCTTTATACTTAAACTCCTTTTACTGTTGAGCTGGAGTTACAGACTTTGTGAAGGGTGTGTAAAAAATTCGTCCAATTGACTTTTTTGGACACACTAATGCATCATCTCTCTTTCATTCTTTCTTTTCTCTCTCTCTCTCTCTCTCTCTCTCTCTCTCTCTCTCTCTCTCTCTCTCTCTCTCTCTCTCTCTCTCTCTCTCTCTCTCTCTCTCTCTCTCTGTGTGACATACACATTTACATTCAAACATAAAACACTCACACTCACACACACATACAAACACACACTCACACGCACATACACACACTTACACACACACACACACACACACACACACACACACCACACTCACACACACACTCTCTCTCACACACTCTTTCTCACACACACACACACACTCTCTCTCTCTCTCTCCTCCTCTCTCTCTCTCACAAACACTCACACACAAACACTCTCTCACACACACACCACACACACACACACACACACACACACCACACACACACACACACACACACACACACACACACACACACACACACACACACACGTACATACTTACCGTGAGCTAACAAGCTTTTTCTATTTCTAGTCGTTGTAGGATTATTTCAGTGTGAGATTGGTTTTTTGTTTGTTTGTTTGTTTTTTAATCATGCCATTTGCGGTCTTTTCATTTTTCTAAAAAAGGACACTGACCTAAGTTTACCTACAACTAACCAACCACGCAAACCCCTCTTCCCCTGTGTGCGTGTCTGCCTTTTTTGATCTGAATTTTTTTTAAGCTGTTTCATTAAAATTGTGCATATAGAGACAATACGGAATAATACGCAATAAGGATTCGATTCCCGTTCAAGGGGATATGTTACCCTGGAGTTAACATCAATGCAGACTCCACTCTCCCCAAAAGTCCTTCGGATGAGACTATAAACCGAGGAGCCCGTGTTCGAACGCATGCAGAACATCTTGCGCACACGTTAAATCCTGTTCCACTTTTCGGAAGAGTAGGCCATTGTGTGCCGGTGGAAACAGATGACAAAATTTACAAAACCGCATACACACGAGGACTGGATGTAAAAAAGCACATGAGTGCTTATTTCATTATCCTCGATATAAAAGAATAAATAAATAAATAAATAAATAAAAATACAAATTAATATTTAACACAAAAAACGTCTTTTCTAATCATCGTCCTCACCACTTTTAGTGCATAAATGCGCACGAGTATAACATTACTACATACACGATTCTTGAACTTACTACAGTGATGTTTGTATTTGTTAATAACTTGCAAATGGTGCTTCTTTATCAAACGCTCACACAGTAGCTATTGTTGTCCATTATATGAACGAAAATGCGTCATGCTGCCGTTAAGCTCCTGACAAGTCAACACATCCGACTTCAGCATAAGAAAGAATTGTTTTCTTTTAAGTCTTTTTGGAAAAAACAAACAAGACAGGAGAATGAACCAAGAATGCAGATAATAGTAGTTCTTCAGTTTAACGTCCTTCCACTAAATAGTGATATCAGACGGGAAAGTGTGTGTGTGTGTGTGTGTGAGTGTGTTTGTAGAGAGAGGGGTATGCACATAAATAAACAATAGCAATAAACAAATATTATGAAGAAAAAAAAACTACAAAAAAAACCAAAACATAAACAAGAATTCTGAACAGAAAAAAATGAACAGTTAAAATATTAACGTTGCAATTCATATAACTAGAAGCTATCCTCATATTAAAGGAGTCTAAACATAGGAGTATGACTTAATGACAAAACAATTTGTTTCATTAGAGGAATGTCTTGTAGAATTTGCTGTAAGCTACGAACTGGGAAGGCAGGTAAAACGTTTTTCAGATCTCTGCATCGTAAAAGAATATGATCATTGGTAAGATTTTCGCCACAGATACATGTTGCTTTTTTGGAAAATTTAGTTTTAAAAGCATTGAGCTTAAACCTGTAGATAATAGATACAACATTTCTATATTCATGTAAATTACGACATTTGATCTTATCAAAAGATAATACATGGGCTACATCATCACTCCAGGAATAACTGGTACCTTGTAGCTTCTTTTTAAAGTGTTTCCAACATGCATTTTGTAACATGTTATTAGCCCTCGTGGATGGATAGAGGAACACTTATGCTGCAAGACCCATCCCTATGTTCAGCTCCACCTTTTGCTATTCTGTCAACTTTTTCAATAATAGTAGATACCACAGTGCGAGGGTATCCAGCAAAAGGTACACACCAGTGCCTCGTATCATCAGAAAATGAATTAGATGACTAATTTCGATTATGAGATCTTGTCTCACTTTTGAACTGAAGTTTCTCAGAGCAAGTAAGACTGACCTGGAATCAACACAGAAAAGCGTTTGAAATATGTCTTTAGGAAAATCTAGAAGATAATATAAAGCCATCAAAATAGCAGATAATTCAGCTGTAAATATAGATCGATTTTTCCCAATAGAAAATGATCTCTCTACTTTCAAAGATGGAATTACAAAAGCTGCACCCGCCTCATTGTTGTTCAAAAGGGAACCGTCTGTGTATATTTTTAAATGATTTGGATATGTAGTTTGTATATATTCTTTTACTGATGAGCTAAGGATATTTTCATTACCTTTTTATGCAGATAATAGACAAGAGGGATGTGACAGGAGGAAAAGCAAAAAAAGGCAGAAACAAAGAGTGATAGAAAAGAGGAATTTTTAAGCACTGAATTTCCAGAATGTGGGGATGCTATTTATACTGACAGGCTCATGGAATCGTGCCACTTGGGGGTGGGGGTGGGGTACCATGTAATAAACGAGCAAGTTACCAATCAAACCATGATCAGCATTTACGCGGTCAGGTAAGTTAACAAACATCACTCGGACACATGGGAACAGGTACGGAATGGCACAAATAAATAATAATAATAATAATAACAATAATGTATGGAATTTATATAGCGCTGAATCTTGTAAAGCAACAAATCAAAGCGCTCAGATTTCATTTCATACCACTTTAAGTCACGGCAGATTTCTCTCCGTGAAATTCGGGCTGCTCTCCCCGGGGAGAGCGCGTCGCCACAAGAGCAGCGCCACCCATTTTTTTTTTCTTTTTCCTGTATGCAATTGTATTTGTTTCCCTTTCAGAGTGGCTTTTTTCTAAGAATTTTGCCAGGGACAACTCTCTTGTTGCCGTGGGTTCTTTTACGTGCGCTAAATAATTACGTGTAACACACGGGACCTCGGTTTATCGTCTCATCCGAAAGACTAGCGCCCAGACCACCACTCATGGTCTAATGGATGAGGGAAAAGTTTTCGGTCCAAACGGGGTACGAACCGCCGCACACTTCAGACCCGGACTTTTTGCTTTCTAGACAGGCGCGTTACCTCTAGACCACCGATCCACAAATAAACATACATATACGTCGACACACATAGACACCCAGGGTTATCAATTCAATCGCTGGTCACTACATAAGCATGCAAGTCTATCCGTTTCTTATTTGATTGATAGCACTGTCGATTCTTAATGGAGCTAATACGAGACCAAAATAGCTTATTATCACATATTCACATTAACATATAAAGTATCAGTTGCAATCAATAAGCAAAATGATCTATAGGTCACGAGTTTTTTTCCCATTATTTTGTGTATACAAATATATTATTACATCAGTAATAGACGGACTGTTTGGGAGTATGGAGACGAATTTAATCTACATAACCTTTTTTGACAAAGTTCAGCAAGCAAGCTTGATCACAAGCTGCGTTTTTGCATGTTTGTGGATAGCATTCTCTTTTTCCAGTATGAAACATCGTTGGAGATGATAATTTGGGCACCAGTGAACGAGACTTTTACATTTTTTCCCATTTAGAGGTTTTGCTCTTTGCAGACCACAGAGCTTGAATAAATTAGCTTTTAAAGCTTCATAACGAACGATTGATTTTTGTTTTGTTCACCGAAAGTTCAAACAGCAATACAAGCCCAGGGCATCCGATTCCGTCTTGCGAAAGATTTATTTTTTATTAAGACTTTCTGGACAATTGGTAGAAGAAGGGAAAAACAAAAGCAGAAATTAAACAAGAAGGAAGTAATAAGAAACAAAGCAGAAACAAAGAGAGGGATAAACAAAAGGGATGATACCCTAGCACAGAATTTCCTGAAGGTGGGGAAGCTATTTATACTGACAGGCCTCTGACATCCCAAAGAGGGGTGGGGGGTGGGGGTGGGGGGTACACTAATATTTAAACCATCCGTTTCCAACCGCTAAAGCAGTTTTCTTCTTCCCCACTTCCTTACAGAGATTAGGTATTAATAAAAAAAAAAAAACCGTTTTACTTGCTGGTCTATTTAAAGGAAGAGGGGGTAGTTGGGTTTTTTCTTGGTTGGTGTGTTGAATGTGAATTTTTGTGTTGTTGTTGTTTTTGGTTGTTTTTTTTCGGGGGTGGGAGGGGTGGTGGTGGGGGGGGGAGGTGTACGGACAAGGAAAGAACAAGAAATCGATTTTCAGGGTTTGTTGGTTTCAGAATTGTTTTTGGTCCTGGTAGTTGCTTTTCTTTTTTTTAATTTCTAAATCAAGTGGTGTCTACCTCATTGTCTGTTATATTTCTGTCAGTTTGACTTTGTATGTTTTTTTTCTACATTCTTCTGAATTTCGGGGTTTTATTGTTGTTGTCTTTTTCTTCTGATATAGTGTTTTCGTGTGTTTTTTTCTTTCCTTATGTTTTGTTCTTGCATTATTCTTTTGATATTTCCGCTTACCATCTTCTCTCTATTTTTTCTATATTTAAAAAAACAATTTTTTTCTTTATTTCTCATTTTCTATTTTTCCCTTTTCAGTTTGATTGTGTTGCTATTTTTGTCCTGCATTCACTTTATTTCCTTTGTATTACTTGTATTTTTTCATTCCCTTCTTTCTTTCTTTTGTTCTTTCTTGCTTTCTTCCCTTTTTCTTTCTGTCTTTTTGTCTCTCTTTCTTTCTTTCTTTTTTCTTTCTTTCTTTCTTTCTTTCTTCTTCCCTTTCTTTCTTTCTTCTCTCTTTCTTTCTTTTTTTCTTCCGTCTTTCTCTCTTTCTTTCTTTCTTACTATCTTTCTTTCTTTCTCTCTCTCTTTCTTTCTTCTTTCTTTCGTTTTTCTTTCTTTCTTTCTTCCATTTCTTTGTCCCTTTCTTTCTTTCTATCTTACCTCTTTCCTTCTTTCTTTCTTCCTTTCTTCTGCTGTTGTTTTCTTTAACACCTCTTGTTAATGTTAACATGACAGGTCAGTTCCGATTTATATATGTATACTTTTTTTTCATTTGCTCTTTTCTTCTGTCAAAATGGGGAAAATCCATTTCCTCCTGTCCAGTTGCAATTAAATTTGCAAGCTAGTGCCATTTCCCTTAATGTCACATTATGTCTGTCCATGTGTCTGTCTGTCTGTCTGTCTGTCTGTGGTTACTACCTGTTTTTCCGCATGATTTTATATCTTTGTTTTCTTGTCTGTTTCTGGATTTATTTGATAATTTGCCTTGCATGTATTTCTCCTTTTCTGTGTATTTTAAAGCACTCTCTCTCCATCTATCATTCCCCCACTCTCTCTCTCTTTCTCTTTTACAAGTAAACAAACAAGATTCCTTTCTGTCTGTCTGTCTGTCTTTCTGTCTGTCTGTCTCTCTCTCTTTCATTCTCATGCATTTGGTAGTTCTGTTTGATGCACCCTGCCATATGACATGCAGAAGAGCTCTGTTGTTGTTGTTGGTGGTGGTGGTGGTGTTGCTGTTGTTGTTGTTGGTGGTGGTGGTGGTGGTGGTTTTATTTTACCAACTATTGTTCATGTCAGCAATGCAGGTCAGTCATCTTTTTTTGTATTATAATGCATTTGCTCTTTCCTCCTGTCAAAGTGGTGGTGGTGGTGGTGGGGGGGGGATCCATTTCCTCAAGTTCTCTTGCAATTTAGTTGGGTTTTTTAAAAATACTGTCATTTCCTTAACTGTCACACTCACGATGTCTGTCCATGTGTGTGGGTGTGTGTCTGTCTTTCTGTTTTTTTTTCTGTCTGTATATTTTCTTCTTTCTGTGTCTATCTGTGTTATTGGCTTTTGTTTGGGTTTTTTGGTCTGAATTTGCATCTGTGTTTGCTTGTCTGTTTGTTTTTGTTTATCTGCTATGTTGTCTTGTATCTCTTTTTCCTTTCCTGTTCCTTTTAAACACACACACTCTCTCTCTCCATCTATTATCCCCCATCTCCCTCTGTCTTTGTCTTTTACAAACAAACAAATTCTCTCTCTCTCTCTCTATCCATCTATCTATCTCTCTATCTATCTATCTATCTATCTATCTATCTATCTATCTATCTATCTATCTATCCATCTATCTATCTATCTATCTATCTATCTATCTATCTTCTATCTATCTAACTATCTATCCATCCATCCATCTATCCATCTATCTATCCTTCTATCTATCTATTTGTCTATCTATCTATCTATATATCTGTCTGTCTATCTAGCTATCTGTCTATCTATCTATCTAGCTATCACTCCCTCCCTCTATCTACCTATCCATCTATCTCTTTCTCTCTCTTGCTCATTTACGCTCCATTTCCTTGTCACAAATCCCTCCTCTCTCTTTTCACCTCAACTTCATTCTCTCTCTCTCTCTCTCTCTCTCTCTCTCTCTCTCTCTCTCTCTCTCTCTCTCTCTCTCTCTCTCTCTCTCTCTCTCTCTCTCTCTCTCTCTCTCTCTTTCGTGCTCTCTCTCTCACACATACACGTACGCACACATGCACATGCTCTTAGTCTTTCTCTCCCTATCCCCTCTCTTGCCCAGGCCACTAGCTTTAAAGTTTGTATCTGAGTGAAATGAAGCAGCAATTGTTTTATATGAAATTGTAGACCTTACTGTTTACTTGTCCAAAACAAGGACAGCATAAAACTAAAGATTTAGAATAATGCTTTTTTTTGCTACATCTGAACTGATATAGGCAAATACACCTTTAAAGTTTAGAATTGTTAGTTAAAAAGTATATCCCATCTCATCTTATCTGCTGCCATAACCCCCTCGAGTGTCGTAGGGGCACTGCAGTGACGAAAGTTGCGCCAGTTGGCTCCATTTACGGCGGTTGTGGGCAAGTGCCTGGGTTGTAGAGAAGCTCTTCCCGGTCCATTCAGTGATGTTGTCCGCCCATTTTTTCTTTGGTCTGCCGCGCCTTCTCTTCCCCTGCACTGTTCCTTGCAGAATGGTCTTGGAGAGCCCATATGATCTTGTCACATGTCCACACCATCTGAGCTTCTTTTACTTGACTGTGGTGAGCAGGTCTTCGTACTGTTTTACTTGTTGGGTACTACAGCTTCATCTTTCAGTTAGGACTTTCAGATCTCTACGGGATCACCCTTAACTTCTCATCCTCCGAAGTTTACAGGAAGTGTGTCGTTTAGCTTCCCATGTTTGTGCCATTATCAGGTTTCTATAGGAGGGATGGGTAGCTGAGGGGTAGGGAAGGGAAGGGAAGGGAAGGGAAGGGAGGGGAGGGTTACCTTGGGGATAGGGGAGGGAGTGGTAGTTGAGGGGTAGGGGTCATCAACCAGACACATGTTTCTTTCTATTAATAGAAGGAAGAAATGGATGTGTCAAACTATAATTTAATGATGGGTGAGTTAAAGGTTTGTAGTTAAACAAAATATATGGTCCAGATCCTGAAAATACAAAACAAATTGTGAAGAGTATCAGCTATTAAACGTACGCTGCACTTGATGTTTGTATTTTGTTTATGATCGTGTGTTGACACTGTCAGGTATAACTCTGTTATCAACTGTGGTCCCAGTTGTGCTTTGAGCTGTGTTTCGTTCTGTAACCTTCAGCTAAGATCTGTTTGAATTGGTGGTCCAAGTCAGCACTTTATTCATGATGTTGGAACATGCATTTTCGGGAGGACAGTTTTAGGTATATGCCGAGGTACATAATTATAGGAAGGTGTCAAAGATAACGTGAAAATATTTTCCATTTTCTTCATTAAAAAAAAAATTGTATTGTGGCAAAAGGCCGAAGTACAATAAATCATTTAAGAGTTCAGTGATCTCTCTCTCTATCTCTCTTTTCTCTCTCTCTCTCTCTCTCTCTCTCTCTCTTCTCTCTCTCTCTCTCTCCTCTCTCTCTCTCTCCTCTCTCTCTCTCTCTCTCTCTCTCTCTCTCTCTCTGCCTTTCTGTCTCTCTTTCTGTTTGTCTGTCTGTCTGTCTGTCTGTATCTCTCTCTCTGTCTCTCTCTCTTTGGGTCTCTCTGTCTTTTTCTGTCTGTCTGTCTCTCTCTCTCTTTCTCCTTCTCTCTCTCTCTCTCTCTCTCTCTCCTCTCTCTCTCTCTCTCTTTTCTCTTCATCTCTCACTTTTTCTCCCTCTCTCCATATTTTTCTCTCTTTTTTCATTCCTGCCTTTATTTCCATTCTGTCCATCTCTCTGGCTGGCTGTATGTATGTTAGTTTCCCTTTCTCGTTTTTTTCTCTCTCACGTATATATCTGTCAATGCTGTTTTGTCCACCTTGTGTAGTGAAAGGAGAGGTGTGTTGGTTTTAATCTGCTTTGTTAATGCTATCATGACAGGATGACATTTTCCATTTGCTCATCTCCCATGCTGAATAAGACTGGGGGAAAAAATCCATTTCCTCTCGTCCCCTTGAAATGAAGTTTACAAGATACTGCGATTTTCCTTTACTCTCATATTACTTGGATCAGCTGTCTGTCTTTCTGTCTGCCTTTCGGTCTTTTCTTGTCTGTCTGTTTGTCTGTCTGTGTACAGATTGCTTATTGTTCTATTGTGTTTGCATATTTGATGATCTCTTTGTTTGCCTATCACACTCGTGTATGTGTATCACTTGCCTATCTCGGTTATTTCTGTGTATATCTTTCCCTTTTTTTTCTTTTGCAATTACTCTCTGTCTGCACCTCTCTCTCTCTTCTCTCTTCTCTCTCTCTCTCTCTCTCTCTCTCTCTCTCTATCTCTGTCTGTCTCTCTCTCTGTCTCTCTCTGTCTCACACACACTCTCTTTCACACTCTTTCTCTTTCTTTCGCTCTCTCTCCTCGCCAACCCCCTCTCTCTGTCTCTTTCTCTGTCTCTCTGTCTGTCTCTCTGTCTGTCTCTTTTCTCTGTATTTCTCTCTCTGTCTCTCTATTTGTCTCTGTCTCTCTCTTTGTATCTCTGTCTCTATCTCTCTCTCTCTTTCTCCTTCTCTCTCTGTGTCTCACACACACTCTCTCTCACAATCTCTTCTTTCTTTCACTCTCTCTTCCTCCCCCTCTCTTTGTCTCTCTTTCTCTGTCTCTCTCTCTATGTCTCTCTTTGTCTCTCTTTGTCTCTCTTTGTCTCTCTCTTTGTCTCTCTCACTGTCTCTCTCTCTCTCTCATACTCCTTCTCTTCTCTCTCTCTTGCTCTCTTCATCTTTCATTTTTTCTCCCTCTCTCCATATTTTTCTCTCTTTTTTCATTCCTTCCTTTATTTTCATTATGTCCATCTATCTGGCTGTATGTATGTATGTATGTTAGTTGCCCTTTCTCGGTTTTTCCTCTCTCACGTATATATCTGTCAATGCTGTTTTGTCCACCTTGTGTAGTGAAAGAAGAGGTGTGTTGGTTTTAATCTGCTTTGTTAATGCTATCATGACAGGATGACATTTTCCATTTGCTCATCTCCCATGCTGAATAAGTCTTGGGGAACAAAATCCATTTCCTCTCGTCCCCTTGAAATGAAGTTTACAAGATACTGCGATTT
>CM054146.1:20087847-20097847 GCA_028751875.1 Rapana venosa | reverse complement strand
GGCCAAAATCAAAATTGCCAGAACGTTAATCTGTCCTTCATTGCGTTAGCAGTCAGAAGCTTAGACACTTTGAAAGTTTTAGAGAGACAAAACAATACAGCCGAATTGTGGTTCTACAGCTGACTTCTAAGAGTTAACTTGTCAGACAGAAGAACAAAAGGAATCATTCTTGATGACTCTTCAGTGCAAAGACAAATTCGAGCTGAAAGTGAAAAGTGCACACAAAGCAATAATGCAAACAGAAACACACAGATAAATCTGATGGAGACCAGTTCTCCAAGGTAAGATTGAGGGCAGAAGGAAAAGAGGCAGACCACCAACATCCTACATTATCAACATCACTGAGGTCAGTGGTCTGGGAGGAAGGGCTACAGGAGATGGTAGAACTCAGCAGAGACAGAGAGAGATGACGAACCCTGGTGGCATTGCGTGGAGTTCCTACCAACGACAGCGGCGATGGAAACAGTTGAGGTTAGTTGTGCTACCCATCTTCTGATCATTATAGACCTGAGTTTTGTGTAAACCATCTTCTCCAGGATGGGTTCATTTTCTCCTGAAAAATAGACCCTGATCCTAATTGATTTACCCTCTACTTCTTATCCTTCATTTTCAGGTGCATCCACACCTCATTCATAATAAATTCGGTCTGCACAATCTTCTTCCAAAGGTTAGAAATCTGGTAAAAGAAAAAAAAGAATACACGTTTCACTTGTTGGTTTCTTCTGCTGCGTTCATACTCTCATTCATGATGAACTCAATCTGCTCAACCTTCTTCCAAAGGTTAGCAATCTGATGAGAGGGAATATACGTTTTGTTTGTTGGTTTGTTTTGCTCTTTCTGTGTTACTAGGAAGTACTAGAAAAAAATACACGCTGAGTTGGACACCTGCGTACCATATATCTCACGTTTAACCTGTATTATTAGCCACTGTTCAATACGGCTAAAAGCACGTTGAATTTTTTTTTGTTTTCAAACTAGACAACGCGGGAACGAAAGTGTTTAGTAGTTAGAGTGTTACGCTTGAAATTTGATGGCACCGATTGAGCAAAGGTTCGTGCCATCGCCGAAACAGCTGTTCAAGGAATTTTTACCCTGGAGATACCACAATGCTGACTCCACTCCTCCGGAAATCATTCAGATGAGATTATGAACCAAGGTACCGTTTGCAAACACGCGCACAGTATCTAACATACAAGGTAAGACATGTTCTGCCTAACTGAAGTGTCGGAATTTCGTGCTAGTAAGAACGGATGATGAAATTATGATGTAAAAATAATATGCAAACTGGTGTGTTTAAATATCATCTATAAAGTCGGATTCCAGGTACAGTAATGGTCGGTTAAAATGATTGTGTACGGTACGTACACTCTCACAATTCGTGTACCTTGGAACTCTAGCCGAGGGAAATAAAAGCAAAAAAAACACCACCACTACCACCAAAACCACCACTGCCACCACCACTACCACTATCGCCACCATCACGAACAACAACATAAACAGCCACAACAAACCAAGACAATAATCCAACGTTACTGTTAATCTGACTTCTTCAACAGTCAGTGTTGTTTCTGCTTTCCAATTCTCTCTCTCTCTCTCTCTCTCTCTCTTCTCTCTCTCTCTCTCTCTCTCTCTCTCTCTCTCTCTCTCTCTCTCTCTCTCTCTCTCTCTCTCTCTCTTATATATATATATATATATATATATATAATATGTGTTGTGTGATGTTGTTGTGTGTGTGTGTGTGTGTGTGTGTGTGTGTGTGTTCATTTGCTTATTTTTCTGCCCTGGTACCTGCTAAAAAGAGACAAAAAAACCTGTTTGCGTCTGTTTCATCTATAGAACTTTCTTGATGTGTTGTATTGTTTTTAACTTCATCACTGTCTTTCCTTTGTTTCTTTCATGTTGGTTTTTGTTGTTGTTGTTGTTGCTTCATCTCGTGTGTCTGCCTGGGTGTAGTTCACTAGTTGTTTCATGTTTTGAATGCTTATCCCGATTTTGCTTTTCTGAACTAGCTTTTTTTGTTTCCATGATCTTTTTTTTCTTCACTGTTCTTTTCACTCTTTTCTGATCATTCTTGTTTGTCTTTTTCATTCTTTGTTTCGTTTTTTCTGTCGTTGTTTTTCATTTTTTTTTTTTTTGTGCGTTTCATTCATTCATTAGATCTTTTTTTCTGTCTGTCTTTCTTTCTTTATTGATCTATTGATTGTTCGTTTATGTTTCTTTCTTTCCTTCCAAGAAGCACTAGGTTTGTTTGTACTAAAACTATGCTTTTGAGCCGTTCTTGAGAATATCATGTGGCGTTTATCAAGAACTTACACACGCACACACAAACATACACACATACATACATACATACACACATTCATACATACATACATACATTTATCCATACATCCATACATCCATACATCCACCCACCCATCCATCCATTCATCCATCCATCCATCCATCCATCCATACATGCATGCATACAGACATACATACATGAAAAAACCCCAGACAGATACAAAAAACCAACATGACAGAAAAGGAGAGACTAGCGGAGAGAGAGAGGAGAGAGAGAGCGAGAGAGAGAGAGAGAGAGAGAGAGAGAGAGAGAGAGAGACAGACAGACAGACAGACAGACAGACAGACAGACAGATATACAGACAGACAGACTGACAGACAGGCAGACAGACAGAGATGGGGAAAACGCAGAGAGATACAGAGAGAGACAGATATATGAGCAGAAACAGAGACAGATAGGATGGGGTAGGGGGGAGGGGTGCGAAGATAGTGAATTTGATCTTGCCAAGTGCAAACCTTCAGAAGCAGTGGAGATTTATCCTAAACTCTAAACTCTTTGAAGAGATCGCAATAAAGACCAAAGGTACGTTATGTCGGATATATCAGACATAATCAATACTGTATTTTGGAAATAATTTACACTCACCTAGTCTGGTGAGAAAACCGTTTAGATGTTTAACAAATAGCTTATCCAGTTTCAGATTTTTCTTCTTCTTTGTTAAACGCTCAGACAATAGCTTTTGTTGTCTCACCTTTGAACAAAAAAGTTAAGCAGGCCCCTTACAAGGAAGGCTCAGCACATCTGAATCGGTGTGGGAGAGAACGTCATCTTTCAAGTTTTGTTTCTGTTAAAAAAGGGCCGGAGAACGGACAAATAACGCAAAAAATAGACAATAAGGTAATAATAATAATAATGTATGGAATTTATATAGCGCTGAATCTTGTAAAGCAACAAATCAAAGCGCTCAGGTGATGACAGGAAGAAAAAAATGAAGCAGAAAGCAAGAAAGGGATAAAAAAAGAGGGAATTCTTAGCACAAAAATTCCAGACAATGAAGATACTTTTATTCCAACAGTTAATGCCATTCCCACAAAGGACAACATTTCTACCTCGATTTCAAACTCGGAGTTTATGACATATACAAACACAACAAACTTTGTCCATACAAACCTAAGCACACACAAAAGTAATTTTCACAATGCATCTAAACCCGACAATGTACTATTGTGTTTCATTGAATGTTAAAAATGAAAACACTTTCAGCATTTCCTTTTCTTAACAAAGTAGGTCAGTAGAACAACCGATTTTCTTTTTTTTCTACCACTTTAATTATAGGAGGAGGAAGGAAAGGAGAGGAGAACTGCTGTGTGGCTGTCAGACAGAGGGCAGGCCAGGTTTCATCAGGTAGGTCCTTCATCACTGCCTGATTTCACAGCCTGGGGCCATGTGTGTGTGTGTGTGTGTGTGTGTGTGGGTGGGTGTGTGGGTGAGAGAGAGAGAGAGAGAGAGAGAGAGAGAGAGAGAGAGAGAGAGAGAGAGAGTGAGTGTGTTTGTATGTGTGTGAGCCAGTGAGTGTGTTTGTGTGTGTGTGTGTGTGTGTGTGCGTGTGTGTGTGTGTGTGAGAGAGAGACAAAGAGAGAATGTGAGCGAGTGTGTGAGCGAGTGTGTGTGTTTATTTTATTTATTTATTTATTCTTTTTTTATCGAGGATAATGGAATAAGCACTCATGTGCTTTTTTACATCCAGTCCCCGGCCCCGTGTGTATGTGGTTTTCTACATTTTGTCATCTGTTTCCACCGGCATATAATGGCCTACTCTTCCGAAAAGCGGAACAGGATTTAACGTGTGCGCAAGATGTTCTGCATGAGTTCAAATACGGGCCTCGGTTTATGTTTATTTTGTGAGTGAGTGAGTGTGTTTGTGTGTGTGTGTGTGTGTGTGTGTGTGTGTGTGTGTGTGTGTGTGTGTATGTGTGTAACAGCCTGGGGCAGTGGTAGTGTGTGTGTGTATGCATGCTTGCACACATGCACAAACACTTTACTACCACAAATTCTACTACCGTAAAATCCCTAGAATAAGCCCACCATCTAGCAAACGCCCACCCCCCCCACCCCCCACTTGGGCCAGAAGTTGTGCACAGGGGTAACTACCCAGCAAACGCCCACCCTGCTTTTTTCAAAGAGACTAGGCTCACTCTCACTAAGATTTGTGCAGTCATCTTTTTCCCCTTTACCTTTTCTTGGCATCAGATATGTGGTAAATTCGTTGGAAACAGCGCCACTTGGTGTCTTGTAGACAGGGAACCAGCTCAAGCCAAAAGGTCCCTGCAGACATTGAGGATCAACTTCTACAGTTCCGACGGAACGTTCTGCGACTACGTCATCGCCATGGTTATCCTCTGTCCAACATCATGAACATGGATCAGACGATGGTCCGGTTTGACATGATGCCAGCCCGTACCAACAACAAGAAAGGTGCCAAACAAGTTAGAATCAACAGCACAAAGGCTGAAAAACAGGCTTCACGGTGGCACTTACGGCGGCAGCGGATGGAACCAAATTGCCAGCTTTTGTGATCCTGCGAGAGAGAAATGGGAACATTCCACCCCGGGTTTTTTTGCAGCTGAGAGTGCCAGACAATGTTCGTGTATGTGCGACAGCCAATGGCTGGATGACCAGAGACACCATCATTGCCTGGATTCAGCGTGTCCTTGGGCCATCCGACGAACGCCGCCTCCTGCTTCTGGACTGTTACAGTGCCCATAGGACTCAGGAAGTCAGGAACACACTCCAAGCGCAGCAAGTGGACACCATGTTCATTCCTGCAGGCTGCACCCCTTTGGCACAGCCAGTGGATGTGGCTCTTGCCAAGCCTTTTAAGGACTCCATCAGAGATTGCTGGGTGGAGTGGATGAGGGAACCCAGGCCACCGACTGCTGCTGGCAACCTCAGGCAGGCCACCAGACAAGACGTTATCAACTGGGTCAGCAGGGCATGGGACAACATTCGACCCGAAACGATCGTTAAATCGTTCCTGAGGTGCGCCATATCCAACGCCATGGATGGATCTGAGGACGACGAAGTGCTGGAATGGTTTCCGGACGAGATCGGCGCTGTCCTGCCTTGTGTTGATGGCAATGCACCTGGTCCAGAAGAGCCAGAGAGTGAGGACGACGGGGCCCAGGACGACAACCTGGATGAGAGCGACGCCGATGCAGACTTTGAGGGACTGGAATAAGTACCGGTACTAAGACTGAACCTGTTTACCTCAGCTAGGCAGTTAGCAAGATGAGTTCATGTGTTAATGAGTACTGTTCGTGTTTTTTCGAGTTTATGTTTCTTTTTTTTCTGTTTGTGGGTTTTTCTTTCTCCGAAAGATTGGGCCTTTTGAAGACAAAATCCAAGTTCAGTTGACGTTTCATTTCCAAAGACAATCGTGTCATTTTTTCCCTGTACAGAAAGAAAGGACTTCATTGGTGTTGACATTTCGACATTTGACCAAGTTTCTTTTTCCCGGAATTGTGTTCTTATTGTTTGTCCTTGCAAAGGTCTGGCAATTTTCTTTTTACTTTATAAATATGAATGACAGAAATCATGCTCGTGTTGTTTTCACAAGAGCCAGTCTCCTCTCTCTCTCTCTCTCTCTCTCAAAAGAATTTGTCATTGTCATTGTCATTGTCTCTCTCTCTCATGATTGTCCTTGTTGGCCTTCTTTGCCTCAAAGTCGCTTTTTTTTCTTTTTTCCTTCACTTCTACTCACACGACCTAACTTACATGCTTTCGGGGTTTGTTTTCACTCAATTACATGGTTGAGCACAAAAATTACTTTCTGCAAAGGGGTCCATCCCTAGCAAACGCGCACCCCCCAATTTTGCCCTAAATCAGTGCACAGGGGGGGGGGGGGGCGTTTGCTAGGGATTTTACGGTACTACTACTACTACTACTACTACTACTACTATTACTACTACTAACTACTACTGCTACTACTACTACTACTACTACTACTACTACTACTACTACTACTACTAATATTGATACTGTACGTTATTTGTATAGCGCTGAATCTTCTAAAGCAAACAAATCAAAGTGCAAATGTTTCCTTTCTTGATGAAATGGGCCAGATAATAAATGTAGGTCCCTAAAACAACTGTTGTTGTTTTTTCTAAAATCTAGGACTGTGATTACAGGAGGAAGGAAAGGAGAGGAGGACTGCTGTGTGGCTGTGTGGCTGTCAGACAGAGGGCAGGCCAGGTTTCATCAGGTAGGTCCTTCATCACTGCCTGATTTCACAGCCTGGGGCCTCCTCTGCACTGGGCCTGCTTCTGTCCTTCTTTGTTTGTGTTAGCTGTGTGTTTTTCTCTTCCTGGTTTAGTCAGTACTTTCTCTTTTGTTGTCTCTCAATGTACTTTTTCTTGTTTTTGTACCTCTTTTGGTATCTGTCTGTCTATCTGTCTCTCTCTCTCTCTCTGTTTCTCCCCACCCCCCCTCTCTCTCTCTCTCTCTCTCTCTCTCCTCTCTCTCTCTCTCTCTCTTGCTTTGTCATTGTCTTTGTGTTTTCTCTCTCTGTCTAATTGCCTCTGTCTCTGTGTGTATGTCTGTCTGTATGTATCACCGTCTTTGTCTCTGTCTCTGTGTGTCTGTCTGTCTGTATGTATCACTGTCTTTGTCTATGTCCGCATGAGTGTGTGTGGTGCACTGGTGGTATTGGTGTTGGCAATGGCGGTGATGCTGGTGGTGGGGATGGTGGTGGTGGTGATGCTGGTGATGGTGTTGGTGGTGTGTGCCAGCCTGCATAAACATTTTACTATCACAAATGTTTCCTTTCTGATAAAAAAGGGCCAGGGAAAGATGTAGGTCCCTAAAACAACTTATTCATTTTTTTCTAGGATTGAGATTACAGGAGGAAGGAAAGGAGAGGAGGACTGCTGTGTGGCTGTGGCTGTCAGACAGAGGGCAGGCCAGGTTTCATCAGGTAGGTCCTTCATCACTGCCTGATTTCACAGCCTGGGGCCTCCTCTGCACTTGGCTTCCTAGTGTCCTTTCTTGTTTGTGTCAGCTAGTGAAGATTTTTTCCCCAGCTATTTCTTGTTTTGTCTGTGTTTTCTCTTTTGTTGTCTCTCTTTGGTTTTGTCTTTCTATCTGCCTTTCTGTATCTATGGTCCCTCCCTCTCTTCTCTCTGTATTTTTTATCTGTTTGGTGTGTGTGTGTATGTGTATGTGTGTGTGCCTTTCTGTGTCTTTTGATTTATTTATATTGTGTATCCATATATATATATATATATTATTAATATATATATATATATATATATATATATATATATATATATATAATATATATATAATATGGGGTGGGCGGATAGCTCAGTGGTCACAGCACGTTAAGCAGCGTGAAGCCTGGTTACCACTTGGATGGGTGACCGTTTGCGCGCCTTGGCTTCAGTACAGTTCACCCAGTTCACCCAGCTGTAAATGAGTGCCTGTCTCTTTAGGGTCAGGGAGGGTACAGCAGCGAGGGAGAGGAGATGGGCGCCACCCTCAATATGCTGGCCCTAGAGAAGTGAGGTCTCTGATGCCTTGCTCCCTTATCTATCTATCTATCTATCTATCTATCTACATTACACACACACACATATATTATTATATATATATATATTATGAGTAGAGAGAGAGAGAGAGAGAGAGAATAAATGAGAAGAAGAAGGTAGAGATGATAGATAGATAGATAGATAGATAGATAGATAATAATAGATAGATAGACAGATAGATAGATAGATAGATAGATAGATAGATAGATAGATAGATACATAGATGGAAATTGGGACTTTAGTATCAACGCTGTTACAATTTTGAGTGCAAAAAACCTGTAAAGATCAAGAACTTTAACAAGACCAACCAATAAATGAACAAACAAGCAAACGAACAAACAAGGATCCCAAACATACAAAGAGCTGAGTACTAAGTACCTATGTACAATTTGATCTAAACGCACCATTTATCATCTTTCATCTTTACCATAAACTGAAATTTTGACCTGTAGATCAGTAGGACTAAGATCTGGTACCAAAATGGCACCATAGCAGCCTTTCCAAAAGATTTGTTTTAATGGAAATGTTGAGAAAAATACAAACAAACTTTAAAAAGGTCAAGATGATAATGATAATGTAGTACTACAGATGATCTGTAAATTTTCTTTGTGACTGGATGATGAACATATTAAATAGTATGATGTTTTAAAAAATGCTTTTGCTCATTCTTAATCCATACAGAATTTAAAACAAAAAACAAATCGTCATGTAATTTGTTCCGTATTTGTGGAAAGTGAAAAAAAATGCAAAATACTTGATGCACTCATAACAACTGATATACGGCATTGTTTCAATTTCAAATAAAGTGGAGGTTTTAAAATATACCATCTCGTCATTCGGTTATTTGCAAGATATTAGCACTGTATACAATTCCATTATTCTCTTCTTCTCTCTTCTTTCCACCCTATCCTCATTAGTAATTGTTAATTTAATTAAATTATTATTATTATTATTATTATATTAATCCCCAACTGGAATGCAGCTGCATTTAGTTATGGTGGACAAAAACAGTCCCCATACAAAAAAAAATCTGCATTGCTAAACCTCAGAGCTGTAGTTGAAAGACACAAATACCCACCCACAACATTTCATTCTGCGATAAAAGACCCTACCCTTTTTGATGAAATTGGCCAGAAAAAATGAAGGTCCGTAAAACAAAAGATGTTTTAAAATCTAGGACTGTGATTACAGGAGGAAGGAAAGGAGAGGAGGACTGCTGTGTGGCTGTCAGACAGAGGGCAGGCCAGGTTTCATCAGGTAGGTCCTTCATCACTGCCTGATTTCACAGCCTGGGGCCTCCTCTGCACTTGGCCTGCTTTCGTGCTTTCTCTTCTTTCACTAGGAGGATCTGTGTGTGTTGTGGTGTGTGTGTGTGTGTGTGTGTGTGTGTGTGTCTGTGTGGTGGGTTTTGTGTGTGTCTGTGTGTGTGTCTCTGTGTGTCTCTGTGTGTCTGTGTCTGTGTGTATGCCTGTCGGTCTGTCTGTATATATGTCTGTCTGTGTATATGACTCTCTGTCTGTTTATAATATGTCTGTCTGTAGTCAACATGTTGAATATCTTTCAACAAACAAAAAAATATTTGAATCATTTTTTTCATAGAAGCATGATATAAGAATCTTTGCTTTTGCTTTATTACCACATTTACAGCTTGTGACAGAATACAACCTGATCAGCATACAGATCACACAATTTACAAAGCAGCATGCACACCAGTGTTATGTTTAGACATTATCCCTAAAGTGGGAATATGGCTACCTACCTTAATGGCTTGTAAACAGATGCATACGCACATACCCCACCAATGGGGAACCTTGGAGTTCTAACCGTGCAACAAAATAAAATAGATATGAATAAAGAGTGATTTTTAAATCATTACTAATGTTCATCATTGTCCATTTTTTGCTGGTCATATCAAACTTACTGCGTTTTAAGTGTACATAGTAGCAATGTCAAATATCTTCCCTCTTTAGACATGTGGATTTTGTGGGCATCAGTCTACATACAAGTCTTTCCTGAAGTAAAGCGATTCCAATGTGTTGGCAACCAGTGTGGAGTACACATCACACACACACACACACACACACACACACACACACACACACACACACACACACACACACACACACACACA
>CM054146.1:20060347-20082847 GCA_028751875.1 Rapana venosa | reverse complement strand
AGCCTCACACTACGAATGATACATAAGCCTGACACTCCATCGTAAGTAGCGGTTCATAAATTTCAGTTTAGCACAGCTTCCTGTTGAAAGGCGAAACCTGAGATGTAGGCGTGTAAAGCTGCTAGAGGACTGGAGCATTTGTTTTCATTCACTGTGACTTTCACGCACACACAAAAAATGGGAAAACATATCTGTGACCTGTGTCTCTCTGCATATCTCTGCCTTACCTATAATCCTTGAAAAGGAGCAATATTGTCATCACAATGATTAATAGCATAATCAGCACGCACAATCCAATCATCACATCATCATCATCATCATCATCATCATGCATAATTATCTATCACACGACATGACATCATCATCATATCTCTCTGTATCTGTCTCTGTCTCTGTCTGTCTGCCTCATATCCTCTGGAACTCTTGTCTCACTCTCTTCTTTCTCAATTTTGTTCTTTTTTTCGTTTTTCCCTTCATTGCCATTCAGAATTTGTAATATGAGCCCCAAATGTTCATAAATATTTCCATCACTGCTCTAAGTGTGCCCAAAGGGTGTAATGGTAAACCTTTTCCCGTTTCATCTCCTTTCTTATTCATTTTCCTTTTCTTCTGTTACCTGAGTTCCAAATTTCCCACCATTTCCAATTTTTCTCCTCTGCATCAAAAGTGTGTCACTGTAAACAGCCTGCTACAGGAGACCAGCACAGTGTTTAGGGGGTGGACAGTCATTACAGTCATCACCGGCAGCAGTAGCAGCATATTCTCTCTCTCTCTCTCTCTCACTCTCTCTCTCTCTCTCTCTCATCTCCTCTCTCTTTCTCTCTCCCCTCTCTCTCAGAATTTTGCTATTTTCTCACTTTTCCACTGCATTGTTTTGTACACATCTGTAACAGGATTACCAACATTTTACATTTCCAAGCCTGCTCTGAAGTTCAATTCCTTTGAACTGTGTACATGTAAACCTCTTCTCTTTGAACTGCTACATCTTCATTGCTCTTTTATTTCTAAAATGCGCTTAAAATTTCATATTAAATTCAGCTGTTCTCCTCTGCTTCAGAAGTGTGTCGCTGTAAACAGCCCGCTACAGGAGACCAGCACAGTGTTGAGGGGCTGGACAGTCATTGTGGCCTCTTCCAAATGACGCTCCAGCAGCAACACTGGTCTTCTGTCATCCCCCAGAACTCAGCACAGCAAAGGTCATTGCCTCTCAGAACACGATGAATAGAAAGAAGCCTGACAACTCCAGCATGAGTAGCGGTTCTACGATTTCAGTTTTCACTGCTTGCTGTTTGGAGGGGCGGGAAGCCAATGAGAGTAAGTGCCTTTCACGCACGAAAAAAGGGAAAACATATCTCTGACTTGTGTCTCTCTGCATATCTCTGCCTTACCTATAATCCTTGAAAAGGAACATTATTGTCATCACAATGATTAATAGCATCATCATCAGCAGCAGCACAATCATCATCAACAGCAGCAGCATCCCTATCATCATCATCATCATCATCATCATCATCATCATCATCATCATCATCATCATCATCATCATATCTCTCTGTCTCTGTCTGTCTGTCTCTCCATCTCTCTCTGTCTCTCTCTCTTCCTTTCTCAATTTTGTTCTTTTTGTCGTTTTTCCCTTCATTTGCCATTTCAGAATTTGTAATATGAGCCCCAAATGTTCATAAATATTTCCATCACTGCTCTAAGTGTGCCCGAAGGGTGTAATGGTAAACCTTTTCCCGTTTCATCTCCTTTCTTATTCATTTTCCTTTTCTTCTGTTACCTGAGTTCCAAATTTCCCACCATTTCCAACTTTTCTCCTCTGCTCCAGAAGTGTG
The DNA here is from genome assembly GCA_028751875.1 of Rapana venosa. Classification (NCBI taxonomy): domain Eukaryota; kingdom Metazoa; phylum Mollusca; class Gastropoda; order Neogastropoda; family Muricidae; genus Rapana; species Rapana venosa. Next base: position 20,081,012 of record CM054146.1, on the reverse strand, counting down.
TCACTGTAAACAGCCTGCTACAGGAGACCAGCACAGTGTTTAGGGGCTGGACAGTCATTACAGTCATCACCGGCAGCAGTAGCAGCATATTCTCTCTCTCTCTCTCTCTCTCTCTCTCTCTCTCTCTCTCTCCCTCTCTTTCTCTCTCTCTCTCTCTCTCCTCTCTCTCTCTCTCTCAAAATTTTGTTATTTTCTCACTTTTCCACTGCATTTTTTTGTCCAAATCTGTAACAGGTCCCAACATTTTACATTTCCAAGCCTGCTCTGAAGTTCAATACCTTTGAACTGTGTACTTGTAAACCTCTTCTCTTTGAACTGCTACATCTTCATTGCTCTTTTATTTCTAAAATGCGCTTAAAGTTTCATATTAAACTCAGCTGTTCGCCTCTGCTTCAAAAGTGTGTCACTGTAAACAGCTCGCTACAGGAGACCAGCACAGTGTTGAGGGGCTGGACAGTCATTGTGGCCTCTTCCAAATGATGCTCCAGCAGCAACACTGGTCTTCTTTCATCCCCCAGAACTCAGCACAACAAAGGTCACTGCCTCACAGAACACGATGAATAGGTAGAAGCCTGACAACTCCAGGGTAAGTAGCGGCTCTAGGATTTCAGTTTTCACTACTGGATGTATGAAAGGGGCAGAAGCCAGTCACGGTGAGTGTAATGAAAGCCGCTAGAGACAAGAGTGTTTGGATTTTCATTTATGATGCTTTGATTTTTAAAAAAAAGGGGGAAATGGTGTGTATCTCCTTGTGTCATTCTACCTATCTCTTACTTGTAAATCAAGAATAATTGCTGTGTGAATGTTTGATGAAGAAGAAGAATTTGTAAATTAAAAAATATCAACGTTATCATGGAGTGGGAGTGAAATTACCTAGTGGCTAGCTTTGCTACACTCATGATCTCATGACTTGAGATCAATGCCAGAGAGGTTTTCATTCAAAGGGACTCTCTCCCTGCAGTTAATTAATATCAGCACCTCCACTCTGCTCCCCCAAAAGCCCTTCATATGAAACCATGAAAAAAATCCCTTCATATGAAACCATGAACCAAAGTCCTATGTGCAAATATCTGTAGAATATCTGCCCTGCACATTAAACCTGTTTGTCTTTGGAAGTGTATGCTATGCACACCAATGTTGTGTTTAGACATAATCCTTTTGTCAGAAAAAAACCGAACAAAGTAATATGAAGAAATACTGTGTAAAGATATTCTAAGTAAATATTATATTACAATGCAGTGCAATGTGGTACACTTAAGTGCAATGTAATTTGTGTAATGTAACGAATATAACGCTATTTAACGGAAACTTGCGTTGATTTGTACTTTGAAGTAAGTCCTATATGTCCTAAGTGCAAAGCAGTCCTGTTGTATTAATTTGTTGTGAAATCACTTCCATTTGGTTTATCAGAAATATTACGCTCTCTCCTCCTCTCTCTCTCTCTCCTCTCTCTCTCTCTCTCCTCTCTCTCTCTCTCTCTCTCTCTCTCTCTCTCTCTCTCTCTCTCTCTCTCTCTCTTCTCTCTCTCTCTCTCGCTCTCCTCTCACACACACACACACACACACATACACACACACACACACACACACACACCTCTGTTTACTGCTGTACCAGCCCTAACCTAAAAAGGATACTTTTGAATGAGTTCCAATTCTAAATGCAAAAAGATTAATACACTTGGGGGTTGGTTGTAAAACAAATCCCAAAACCTTGCATTTGGGGACTAACAACACTACATGGACTAGACTTTAGCTGTGGTTATTTCGCAGATGACACACTAAATGCAATGACCTTTCCTCATGCCAGAAAGCTTAGTACTCTGAGGTTTATCCTTTCATAAACCAATGTAACAAAATCCACACCTTTTCAGGAAAGGTAACTTTATATGATTTCAGTTTCTTTTTCTACTACTACAAGCTCCGTGATACAACCAGCTGCTTTAGGTATCCATCATTCAATGTAGCATCCTAAAATAAAAGTTTGACTTTGACTTTGATACACACACACATGCATGCACGCGCTCATGCACGCACCCACGCATGCACAAACACACACACACACACACACACACACACACACACACACACACACACACACACACACACACACACACACACACACACGCACACACCTCTGTTTACTCCTCTACCAGCCCTAACCGTAAAGGAATACGTTCACAGAAGTTCCAACTCTACATCAAAAAATCAATACACTTGGGGGATTGGCTGTGAGAAAAAATATCAGCCCAAGACCTTGCAACTGGAGACTAACAACACTGTGTGGCCTAGACTGTTATTGTGATTATTTTGCAGATGACATACTAAAAGCAACGACCTTTCCTCATGCCTAGTACTAATGCTTAGTACTCTTAAGGTTTATCCTCTCATAAACCAATTTAACAAAACCCGCACATTTTCGGGAAAGGTAACTTTATACGTTTCATTTTCTTTCTACTACTACATGCTCCACGTTACAGTCAGTTGTTATTGGTAGTCACTGATGGAGATTTGTCCAGAGAGGAGTCGGCTTTTCCTTAGAGTAGAACAGAAGTAAAACATTTTATCCTAGTTTCCCCTGCTTCTTATTATATGATCAATAGCTTTTTGCTAGTGGTTTGCCAAGGTACTAAATGACCAAAGCATTTATTTCAGTGCTACTTGATATCAGGGTAGAGTTAGAAATTCTAGCGCGTAAACTGTCACGATTTGTAAAATTTTGAAAATAAAATAGATATTCTTTCCTTCAACAATCGTTCGTTTGAGTGATTTTGTTGTTTGTGTACTGATCTTACAATTTTTTCCCTTAATCCATCATTAATGTGTGTGTTTCTTTTGGCTGTTTGTTTATTTGCTTGTTTATTTGTTTGTTTGTGTATTTTATTGTTGTCTGTTGGCATCTAGAATTTGACCTATAAAATGCTAATAAAAAGAAAGCCCGTTATTGGATTTTTCCAGGTCAGGTGAATCATTCCTGAGGATTATGCAGCTGTCCTTTGCTTATGAGAGGATCTTTTTATTCTCAAAGAGGAAGTCTTTATGGCATTGCACTGACATTTTTTTTCAAGCAGTGTGTTTTAGACAAAGTTAGACCAGGTGGGGTCCCTATGTTTCCCCGTGGTAGTGTAGCCACTAGGTTATGTTTGTTTAATTTAAACTACCGGTCAATGTGGGCTTTATTTTTCACCTTTTCTTGTTTTTGTTTTCTTCTGTTTTTGTTTTATAGTCCTTGTTGTTGTTGTTTAGTTTTGGGTGTTTTTGTTTGTTTGCCGTATTGTTGACTTTGTTTATTTTGTTTGTTTTGTGTTTGTTATTTGTTTGTTTTGTTGTTGTTGTTTTTGTTGGGTGAGGGGGGGGAGGAGTTAAAGTATAGACAATTTCACTTATGCGGGAAACTAAAAAGAGGTGGGGTAAGGGAGGAAGAAGAAGAGTCCTAGTAATGTTATACATGCTATTACTTCATTATGGTACACAGAAGTGTTATCCCTGTTGAGTTCAAACTGTGGTGTTTCTAAGTAAACCACTTTGCGCACATCTTCTCTGTTACTTTCAGTTTGAAGTGAAATAGACGCTAATAAGCCTGTGAGTCGTACTACACACACACACACACACACACAAACGCGCGCGCGCACGCACACACGCACGCATGCACACACGCACTCACACATACACACGCACACACAAACAACACACACACGCACAAATGCACACACAGACAAACAGACGCAGGCACAGACACAGACACAACATACAAACACACGCACGCACGCACACATGCACACATAGAGAAACACACACACACACACACACACACACTCCGTCTTTGAGTCTATCACTCCTATCCTGGCAACTTTTACATTACGTCACAGCTTTACAATATTTCAACCTTCTCAACAACAACAAAATCAATACTTTTGTCAACAATGTTTGGCCATAAGTAAATAACCTGTAATAGGAGACTGGCACAGTACGTGGACTGGATGCTAATTATGGCCACTTTTTGAGTGACGGACTAACAAAAAGGCTCTTCTTTCATCCCCGAAAGTTTGACAACTTTTATTAACCCTAGTTCATGACTGAAGTTGAACACACCCTGCCACGTGATCTTTGACCAATGAGCTCTTGTGTCTGTGAGTACATTCCAGTGGCCAGGGAACACTGATTTGTCTCATGTTATCCTTTGGCATGAATAGTGTGTTGTATATTGTATTGTTTTGTATTGTTTTGTATTGTGTTTTATTGTCTTGTGTTGTGATGTATTGCATTGTATACTACTTGAAGTCATGGCAAATTTTTCTGCGTGAAATTCAGAATACTCTCCCGGGGGAGAGAGTGCGTTGTCACTAAAACAGTGCCAGCCATTTCTTTTTCTTTTCCTTTGCTTACATGTAGTTATTTTCTATCAGAGAGGCTCTACAGAATGTTGTCAGGGACAAGTCTTGTTGCCATGGGTTCTTCTACGTGCACTAAATGAGTATTGCACATGGGATCTCGGTTTATGATCTCATTCAAACGACTAGCACCCGGCTCCACCACTCACAGTCTTGTGGATGGCGGAAAAGTTTCGAGCACAAACGGGGATCGAACCACAGCACACTTGAAACCCACCGGGACTTTCGCTTTCTGGACAGTTGGAATATCTCTAGACCACTGATCCACGATTTTGGATTGAAAATAAAAACAATTAAACAAACAAACAAAAAAACCCGCTGACTGAACTCAGACAAACAGGTTACACACTAAATCAGACAAGATCGGTTACTTGTGTATAGCAACACACACACACACACACACACACACACACACACACACACACACACACACACATACTCATCTTGTAAAAAAAAAAGATGGCTCTAAACAAGGTGAAATGAATCCTCACTGTGGCCTAATTCTAGTTCCCCTGTGTGTGAGATGTCTGATACTCAGACTCATTAATTTCACCAGAAAACCAATCAAGGAGGGTACAAGCACTCACACTGCAGATAATGTATGGGCGTAAGGAAGTCAGTACAGATAAATGACCAGACACATTCCTTTTCCATTCTTGTGTACTGAACTTGAAAAAGAGAGAAACTGACACTTGCATACCTTCATTTCTAAAACCTTTTGTTTTAGTGTCTATGCATGAGCATGTACACACATACGAAAATAGGTTTTCTTCAAAGGACTATGTCTTGAAATCTCAAAAACTTACATTAGTTTTTCTATTATCATTAGTGAACAAACAAAAAAAATGGAGTGCCTTTTAACTAATTTCATTGCAAAGTCTGCAGAAACACAAAAATTCTTGAAGCAGAATAATTATAAATTATATAATCGTTTCTTTGGCACATTCAAAGCTGCAAAGCAAGACCTAAACAACCAGATATATAGCTTTAGAATAATAGTTGTGATATACAATATTTGGCTAAAAGTCAGTGCTCTGGAGATAAAGTACTGAGAAACTCCATTTACCAGACAGCGCTTGTGCAAGTTGCAATTGCATCCAAGATTGGTAATTCCCATGTAAAAGTTTGTGTAATAGTTATAACTATTCATCAGCCCTTGTTGCAGAACGGGTGATTTTATAGGCTCTAACTCCTTTTCCTTGTCAATGAAAGACAGTAGAAAAGAGTGCTGTAGGGATCTTAAGAACCCTAATGGAACACGAACAGTTGAAATATGGAGGACCCATTGAAAGGAGTATAATACCATCTAAGACATTATCACGATTTTGTAAAATGAAAAATTATGGTTCATCATAAGCTTCTTCAATCAGAATGTGGATACCTTAATGGTGGGCAAGAATGTTTGCATATGTAAAATGTTACCCTTAATAAACCTTGGAACTCTAGCCAAGGACAATCACGAAATCATGATTTTATAAGTCAACACGTTTATTTGATCAAAATAGTTACTGTACAAATGACAATCAGTCACTAACACACACACACACACACACACACACACACACACACACACACACACACACACACACGTATGTGTGCGTTTACACAGCAAGCACAGAGTCACACACACACACACACACTCACATACACACACAACTGCACACAACACATACACAACACCCCCCCCCCACACACACACACAACACCCCCTCCCCCCCCCCACACACACACAGGCATACACACACATGCACACACCATGCACAACACACACACACACACACATACACACACACACGCACAGGCATCCACACATACACCACAAAAACCACACATATACACAAACACCACACACACACATTCACACGCACACACACACTCTCTCATTTTTCAAAAAAGGATGGCTTTGAGAGGTGAAGTAGGTCCTCACTGTGGCCTAGTTCTACTGTCCCTGTGTGTGAGCTGTCTGAGAATCAGACTAATTAATTTCACCAGAAAACCAATCAAGGAGGGCACAAGCACTCACACTGCAGATAAGGTACCCGCGTAAAGAGGTCAGTACAAATAGGAGACCAGACACATTCCTTTTCCATTCTTTTGTACTGAGATTGAAAAAAGAGAGACAGGGACATTTCTATAACTTCATTTCTAAGCCCCTTCTGGTTTAAGTATCTATGGGGTCGGGATAGCTCGGTGGTCAGAGCTCTTGCTTTCCACAAGCTAAGGTAAAGCAGTATTGGGCATAGTTACCAAGTGGATAGGTGACCGATTACGCACTATGGCTTCAGTACAGTCCCCCAGTTTAACCATTTGTAAAAGGGTACCTGCCCTCTTTAGGGACAGGCAAGGTAAAGCAGCGAGGGAGAGGAGATGGGAGCTGCCCTCAATATGCTGGCCCTAGAGAGTGATGTCTCTGACATCCTGCTCCCCAACGACTGCATAGGTTATGGGAACACCTGTACCTTTATGTGTGAGTATGTGCATGTGTGCACAGATATTTTTAAGTACTTTGTCTCAGCATATAAAGAATTTATCATTTTTAATTTTCATCATTATTGATTTTAAAAAAAGAAAACTGAGTGTCTTTAAATTAACAATAGCTGGGGATACAGCCACACTCTTGAAACGGATTATATAAGAAACAGAGTCTTGCTTCTTTGACACATTCAAAGTTGTAAAACGTGACTAAAACTGTCAGATTAAGTTATAGCTGCGAAAATGTTATATACTGCATATAACAAAACGCCAATAATGGGGATCTTAAGTGGCGAGAAATGGCTTTTAAAAGAGACCAGCACTACTTCCACTTTCTTACACTAAGGAGAAACAAGAACCCAATTACGTAGTGCGTTTTTTCTGTCTTATTTAAACTTTAAATGAAGCATATTAGAAAATGGTACAAAATCCTATCAGCTTGTTACCACTTTGTCTTAAATTCACCGATTTGATGATGAGTATATCATCACAGCATTCATGTACAATTACGATATGTAAATCAATCACTTTATCAGTCAATTGATTAATTAACAAGACAACTCGAGAGTTATTTTTTTTACAGAGAAAGTCATTCAGTAAATCAAAAAATCAAACCAACCAGTCAATCAATCAGACACCATTATATTCCTTCCCTGGAAGTTCTTTTAATCGCCTGAATTTTCACTTCACTCTAATCACTAAGCAGAGACAATTGTTCATATCCAAGCGCTAAAGCCATAGCTTTCTGACCCAAAAGGCTACCATGGATAATATTAACACCGGCCCTCTCCACCTTTCTCTGCCTCTCGCAGTGCTTCCTTCACTCAGCTTCAAGCCTGTCCAGTCTGAGATGTTGCCCTCCTCCTCCTCCCATCTCTTTCTATGTCTTCCCTCTTATTCCCTTGTCTGGCACTGTCCTCTACACGACCATCTTGGCAAGCCTTTCCATCGTGAGACGTGCCCACGCCACTTCAGCTCACCTCTTCACTGGTCAAAAGGCCTTCCTAGGGCCTGATAGCGCGGCGGATCTTTGTCCTTGCTTCTTTATTGGTAATTTGATCTCTGTGGGACACACAGAGGAGTTTGCAGTATATCTTATCTTAGTGCCTTTATCTCCCTCTTCTGTATGTCTTTTGTCAAGAAGAAAACAAACAAAAACACTGTTTGTTATGAGCTAATACTGCTTTCGGAGACTTCGAGCATACCTACAGAAACCAAAGTTCATCAGAATCGTTATTCAGACTTTTAAACACCAATGCCAGAACCGGTTCCTGAACAAAGTACTGGATTGAAAACCTGACTCATTAGATAAGATATGGTCATTGACGAGCTGAATAAAAAGCTAGAATAGATTGGATCAAAAACACAGATATGAGACAAGTGGTTGTTTTTGGCACTTTTTCTGCATCAAGGTGTTTGTTCCTTTGTCGACAATGTATGTCACTGGAGAAGTTATGGGAATTTAAAACGAAGTACGTGGGCTTAAGAAAGAATGACCGACTACTGTTCTGACGGATTATTGGACTCTCAGATCTGCACCGCACATTTTTATACTGTGTCCGGGCCTCCTGTTTTCAGTTGTGTTTGTTTACTTGGGCTTTTATTTCTTTGTTTTTTTGTTTCCAGATCTTCAGCTTTATTTATTTACAAGAACTTTCACGTACAAGTAGTTGGATAAAGAAAACTCCAGAAAGAAGCTAAAACCAGAACAATTCATCGAGCTTTATAAAAACGACATCTAATATTCAGCTTTAAAACTAAAGGGAAATGATTATCAGCGTGCCCCTCAGAAAGGAACGAACACACGAGACACCTTCAAAAGGTAACGTCCAGGCCACCTCATGGTTGACTGGCATGTTTGCACTTCTTCTGACACTGCAGGCCAAAGTCAATGCGTGTGAAGTGTTGGGGGTAGACAGCAGCGTGTAATAGGAAGGCGAGAGTACAGTGTGAACCAGGCGCTAATAATCGTGTTCACCTCCAGAGAGACAGACCAGCGCTTGTAACAGCAAACATTTTCCTTCATCGCCTAAAGTTTGGACAGCTTTGTTCCTGAGATTGAACATACACATACACGCGCGCGCGTACGCGCACGCACGAACGCACGCACGCGTTCTCTCTCTCTAAAAAGATAGCCGATAAATGTTTACAACGAATCTTTAAAACCATCTTGAAAAAAGTTTTTCTTTCACACACATACACACACACCTATGCACACACACACGCACACAAACACACACACTCCTCTGCACACACGCATGCACGCACTCACACACACACACGCGCGCGCGCCACACACACACACACACACACACACACACACACACACCACCACCACCACCACCACCACACCACACCACACACACACGCCCGCATGCACTTTAAAAAAACCCGAAAAAATGATCTCAGTAAGCCTTTTTTTCATCTGTGACTTTCTTTCATTTTCAATATAGGTCTAAGACCCAGATTCGCTTTCGCCCAAAAGCAATATAAAAAAGTTGAAAGAGTAAATAAGAAACCAATAAAAAGTTGTAAAGTTCGAAGTCTCTCATACACTGTGCTACCTTAGAGGCAGTAAAGAACTTTCTCCTATAATTATGTCTCTCCGTCATAGGTATGTTTGTCTGTTTGTCTGTCTATTTGTCTGCCTGTGTCTATCCCTGTCTTCGTGTGTGTGTGTGTGTGTGTGTGTGTGTGTGTGTCTGTCTGTCTCTGCCTCTGTGTGTGTCTCTCCATCTCCGTCTCTGTCTCTGTGTCTCTCAGTCTGTGTCTCTGTTTGTCTCTCTCTCTTTTTTTATTTGAATATTTGTCTGCCTGTCTGTTTCTGTCTGTCTATCTGTCTGTCTCTGTCTCAGTCTGTCTAAGACTCTATCTGTCTGTTTGTCTGACTCTCTTCTCCCTCCCCCCCCCCCCCTCCTTCCTCGATTCCTCTCTCTCTCTCCATGTGACTGTCTTTCTCTGTGTGCCTGTCTGGCTGGATATTTATATATATATATATATATATATATATATATATATATATATATATATAATATATATATATATATATATATATATATATATATATATATTATAGCCTTGTACTTATTCTTTCGCCCTCAGAAAATAAAATCTCTCTCTCTCTCTCTCTCTCTCTCTCTCTCTCTCTCTCTCTCTCTCTCTCTCTCTCTCTCTCTCTCTCTCTCTCTCTCTTGTCTAATATCATGTAATGTGAAAAGACGTTAAATTAAAGAACACACACACACACACACACACACACACACACACACACACACACACACACACACACACACACACACACACACACATTAACACTGCACTTTATAATAGAAAAGCACGCAGTTTTCTTTCAGTTGCACTTTCACCAAGGTGCCATCACCTCATTAACGAAAGTGAACATGTATGTCGATAATGGTCTTACACCATATTTATTTCCAGATTTCAGGGTTTCATGTCGTATTGTTTTTAACATACCAGACCACAGTTGGGTAGAACAGTTTTGGCTGATATATGAAGATGGAAAATTGGACAGAGAGATAGAAACAAGATGCCAGAAAGCGAACGCAGTCAGTTACCAACTCGCCCCCCTTCTAAAACATTCCAGCATCCCAATGAGCACTAAGGCAAAACTCATCAACGCTATCTTCGTTCCAACACTCACATACCAGTGTCAGACATGGGCCCTAACAAAAGCCTTAGAGAGAAAATTGATCACATGTGAAATGCGCTGCCTGAGAAAAGCTGTCAACAAAACCAGACGCGACAAGATCAAGAATGAGGTGATCAGAGACATGGTCGGACTAACACCAATTCTCCACCATATCGAACAACAAAGGATCAGGTGGTTTGGTCACCTCACTAGAATGCCGCCCAACCAACCAGCCCTACGGGCATACACCACCAAATACAATGGCTGGAAAGCCAGAGGTAGACCAAGGAGACGATGGAGCGACTCCGTGGCTGACACCCTGCGAGCCCATGACCTGTCACTACATCAAGCCTCCCTCCCGCCTTGCTGCAGACAGACGTCTGTGTCTCCCTGCGACGCCGAAGGGCACCAGCGGAAGATGAAAGAAGAAGACGAAGATATCTTTCAGTACTGTGCAGCGTCTTTTGATGATTTTTTTTTTTAAAGTGAATGAAAACTGAAAACATGTTAGGGAGTCCAAAATTCGAATGTCATCAGGTCACACACATATGTACATCAAAGTAACATTTATCCTAATTTATAAGAGTGTGTTTTTAGCTTGGTTATAACACGTAAGATGAACGGAGATTTCAGGCTATTTTGAGTATTTCCCTTTGGAAAAGGGCATTTCTATGTCATTTTTAAAATTAAGAAACGTACCTTGATGTCGGATGCCATGTTGCTAAAAAAAAGTGGGTATTTTAAAGGTGATTTGATGCATGCCATTTTGAAATCAGAAGTTGATTTGACCAATGCCATTTGGAAAAAAGGGGTATTTTGACGGATGGCATATTGGTAAAAAAAAAGAATTTTTTTTTAAAGGTTATTTGATGGATGGCATTTTGGAAAAATGTACTTTTACGGATGCGATTTTGGAAGTTAAGGTAATTTGACTGATGTCATTTTGGCAAAGTAAAAAACAAACCACGCAAAAAACAAGGTAATTTGACGGATGCTTTTTTAAAAGGTATTTTGACGGATACCATTTTGGCAAAAGAAAAGTATTTTCCTGAATGACATTTTGTTGAAATAAAAAATTCTGGATACTAATCTGGTTAAAAAAACAGCATTTTCACGACATTGTGGTAAATAAAGAGAACCATTTTTATGCCATTTTGGTAAAAATGAAAGGTATTTTTATACCATTTTTGTAAAAAAAAAGTGTTTAAAAGCGCTTACTGGATGTCAATTTGGTGTCTGACACGCACATACAAACACACGCACACACACACACGCGCAGGCACGCAGGCACGCACGCACGCTCAAAGAGAGAGAGAGAGAGTAAGAGAGAGAGAGAGACAGAGACAGACAGAGATAGAGAGAGACAGAGATAGAGAGAAAGAGATAGAGATAGACACAGAGAGAGAGAGAGAGAGAGAGAGAGAGAGAGAGACAAAGAGACAGAGAGAGAGACACAGAGAGAGAGAGAGAAGAAGAAGAAGAAGAAGAAGAAGAAGAGGAAGAAGAAGTATTTCAGGAAATCCTTTTTTTTTTAAAGTATTTTCCTAGGTGTCATTTTGAAAATAAAAAGGAGAAAAATAACAAAAGCAATAAAACTCCTTCGAATATCCTAAAACACTATGTAAAACAGAACAAGGTAGCATTCCAGTATGCGTGCCAACCCATACATTACTCGGGTTTAAATTAAAGAGCAACCAACCCCCCCCCCCCCCCTCCCCAAAAACCCCCTACAACAACCAAACAAAAACTCAGCATAACATATAATCCCCGCCCCCCTCATTTCCATACTAAACAAAAGTATTTACCATGATAAAAACAAGCATGAAATATAGAAGTTGAAAATTTATTACTCATCAAACCCTGGCAAAATGTGACAATAATAAGCATGTATACACAGTATGTGTGAAGATCGTTTAGAATCGGGCCGTTTCTAGAGGCCGGCCGGTAAGTGGAATTTGCATCTTTCCATCCCATAAACTCGCGCTGAAAAATGGAAGATGCTCGTGCATGATCTATCATATTTAGCAATGTATTCCTCCCTGAAGTACAGGCTCTCCAAAATGCACAAGTTATGCAGACATCGATTGGTTTTCCTATCTGCAAATGTAGACGTCAATAGCTTTTACGACGTCATGCATTGCGTCAACATGGCTGTGTACACTGTGTTCTCTGGTAAAGCTAGTCATGGAGGGCGGACAATCGAACCTTAGGTTTGCCGATGACATCGGCGAACTGGCAGGAAACGAACGGGAACTAGCCAACCTAGTGTATACCACCTGGATAAAACATCCTCCAGATAGGGCATGGAGATCAGTGTCGAGAAGACAAAACTCATGACATACTTGCCAGCCAATCACTGTCAAGATCACAGTCAGTGGAAAAGAACGAGGTTGCAGATTACTTTAAGTACCTTGGAGCTATTATTAGTGAAGAAGGTTCAAAGACCGAAATCGTCGCAAGAGCTGCACAAACAGTAACAGCAGTGGCAAAGCTTAAGACCATCTGGAAAGACCGAAACATCTCTCTCAGGACCAAGGTCAAGCTACTGCATGCACTGGTCATCTCCACATATCTGTATGCACGCGAATCTTGGACACTGAATGCAGATCTACAAAAGAGGATCCAGACTTTGGAGATGAGATGCCTCAGAAGACTCCTTGGCATTTCATACACCGTCTACAATACCAACGAAGAAGTCCCACAAACCATCACCCAACAAGTTAAACAGTACGAAGACCTGCTGACTACAGTCAATAAAAGGAAGCACAGATGTTATGGGCATGTGACAATATCAGATGGGCTCTTCAAGACCATACTGCAAGGAACAGTGCAGGGGAAGAGAAGGCGAGGCAGGCCGAAGAAGAAATGGGCAGACATCACTGAATGGACCGGGAAGAGCTTCTCCACAACCCAGGCACTTGCCCACAACCTCCGCAAATGGAGCCAACTGGTGCAACGTTCGTCACTGCAGTGCCCCTACGACCCTGGAGGGGCTACGGGAGCAGATGAGATGAGGTACCTCTACTAAATAATTGCCTTTGACTTAAACAAAATACTAAGATATGTCTGCACTATCGAAAGACTTTTGTTATTGAAGTTATTAGCATGAAAGCTTTTGCTCACTTAGGTTTGGTGGTTATGGGGGTGAAATAAGTCTTGCAAGATATAGATCTAGAAAGGAATGAAAAAATTAGGGGAGTGCAAAGATGACATGGATGCATACAAAAGTTTCAAAGTGCAGATCTTTGTTTTAGAACGATGTGTGTGTGTGTGTGTGTGTGTGTTTGTGTGTGTGTAAGTGTGTGTGCGTGTGTGCCGCCACACGTGTGGGTCTGTGTGTGTGTGCAAGTGTTTTGATTTATCCTTGTTTTAAAAGCATGGGCAATTTTCATATCCGCCTCACGTCATACCAGATAAAAGGATTCTTTCTACAGAAAGAAGAGACACTGACTGCTCCTCTCTCTCTCTCTTTCTCTCTCTCTCTCTCTCTCTCTCTCTCTCTCTCTCTCTCTCTCTCTCTCTCTCTCTCTCTCTCTCTCTCTCTCTGTTTTGTTGTTTTTTGCCTGTCTGTCTGTCTATTCCTTCCTCTAAGCTTCTATGTCTCTCTGTCCGTTTGTCTGTCACGCTGTCTCTGTCTCTGCCTCTGTCTGTCTGTCTCTCTCTCTCTCTCTGTTTCTTCCTCCACTTGTGTCTGTCTATTTTGTTGGGGCCTTTTTTGTCCGTCTGTCTATGTCTTTCTGTGCCTGTCTTTCCGTTTGTTTCTGTCTCTGTCTGTTTGTCTCTATGTCTCTCTCTCTCTCTTTCTCTCTCTCTGTCTCGCTGTCTCTCTATGTCTCTGTCTCTCTTTCTTTACCTCTGTCATTTCTCTTTTGCTGTTTCTTTCTCTCCCTCCTACTCCAATTGTAAAGGTCTGTATTACTATTTCTTGTCTGTCTCGCTGTCTCTCTTTGCCTCTCTGTCTTGGTGTCTCTGTCTGTCTCTGTCTCTTTCTTTGCCTTTGTCACATCTCTTTTGCTGTTTCTTTCTCTCCCTCACACTCCAATTGTAAAGATCTGCATTACTATTTCTTGTCTGTCTGTCTATCTGTCTGTGTCTGCGTCCGTCTGTCTCTCTCTCTCCTCTCTCAAAACACATTTTAGAAATGGCCGTAAAGCGTAGCCATGAGATAACTGAAAAGCAAACAAACAAAAATCCCCATCTTTTTGGAAAACAACGGAGAAAGGAAGCTTGGCAAATTGAGTTTGCGTCTAAAATCTAAGAGGTTTCTTTTTTGCAGTAAACAATTGTTTTTGCTGAATTGAATAGAAAAGCTTGGCATATTTTTTAAATATAAAAAAAGGATTAAAAAACAGAAAAGAAAGAAGAATGTCTGTCATTGTTAAGAGAGAGAATTTGCAGCTTTGAAAAAATGGGGAAAAAAACCCAACATCTCACGTCAACACATTGTTTGCGTTGCAAATTGAATCTTTTGCATTGTAAAACAAAGTCTGGCAAATTAAATGGGAGAGGGTGTTTTTTGTTTGTTTACCTAAAGTCATGAAAAAAAGGATACGCTGGTATGCATTTCAAACAAAGGTGTTTTCTTCTTCCTCTAAAAGTCTGGTAAATGTCAAGAATTACTTGCAAATTGTTAAGAACTGGGTTCGTTGTTTTGTTGTTAAAGAAATGCTAGAGTTTGAGGATTTAAATAAAAGTGTTATCATCTTCAATATTTTTCCTTTTTTAAAAGACACAGCGAGGACTGTTGTTGTCGTTGTTGTCGAGGCTTTTGTTGTTGTTGCTATTTAATTTTTTGTGTTGCTGTTGTTGCTGTCATGGTTGCTGTATCTGCTGCTTCTTGTCGCCACTATTCTGTTCTTTTTGTGGTTATTGTTGTTGTTGCTGACAGGTGACAGTTCTGTGAGGCACTAGACCAACAGAGCTCACAGAATCAGAGATAATATATTTTTGCGCATGATAGCAAGTAAAGATAACGATTATGATAAACATAACGTAGCACTCCAGCCAAATTGAGACGATATGACGGGGATATAACTATGATTATACGCCAGTCCTTTTTGTCATGTACGGCGTGGCCCTGGCATCACGTCTTATTAGTATTGATGTATGTAAAGCATTATAATAAAATAAATAATAATAATAATAATACTAATAATGATACTACTACTACTACTACTAGTAATAATAATAATAATAATAATGATAATGATAATAATGTATGGAAGTTATATAGCGCTGAATCTTGTAAAGCAACAAATCAAAGCGCTCATTGCATTATGTTCTATCTTATAGCGTTGTGATGCTTTCATGCAAGTTCAGTGCGGATTTCGTCTTTGATGAATTCCAAGCATAAAAATATGTTCTTTGTTGTTGTTTTTGTTGTTGTTGTTGTTGTTGTTGTTGTTGTTGTTGTTGTTGTTGTTGTTGTTGCTGCTGCTGCTGCTGCTGTGCGTTCACCAGCTTAACACTCTGGGGATTACCTAATATGTGCCGTCTGACTCACTCATCATCCCACCTGGAAATCACTGTGATATTGAAACTGCACACTGAATGAACAGTTTGCTGCGTGCGTGTATGACTGTTTTTAGGTACCTCGCCATGTAGGCAGGCATACTCCGACTTCAGAGGATTTGGTTCTCCATTAACAAAGGAGAGTACAGGTTGTTAGGTTAAGAGCTTGTCATGTCTGAAGGCAATCTCTACACAATAATTTAATACATAACAACATTGTCGTGTAGACCTTGGTAATAAGCTGACATCAATAACTGACAACGGTTTTAACAGAAGGCTGGCCTGGTGGGATTGCATAGTGGTTAGAGCTTTGATTTCGAGATCTGACGGCCCGGGGTTTGAGCCACTCCCAAGTCGCCCGTTCAAAAGGGATTTTCCCCTTAAGTTAACATCAGTACCAACCTCACTCCGACCCCCCACCCCCCACCCCCTTCCGAAAGTGCCTTAGATGAACGGAGGTTTCGAGTGCAAACGCTCACGAAACATCTTGCACACACATTTTAAAACCCGTTGTTTTTTTTTTGAAAGAGTACATCACTGTGTGGTGGTCGGAACGGGTGACACATTTTTACAAAACTGCATGTACAGGGGGACTGGATGTAAAAAAAAATCTCACTTGAATGCTTATTCATTTCCCGATATATATATATATATATATATATATATATATATATATATATATATATATATATATATATATATATATATATATATATACATGATGCAAGCAAATCGCCATGCTCTCTATTATCACGTCGTTATGTTTTGTTGTACATATATTGCGATCGTCCTTATCTTTAATAGAGTCCTATCATAGCAATCATATACTTCATTTAAAAATGAGAATTAAAATCTTTTAAATTCGAACTAAGAATGCCTTATGATTATCACGTTAAGGCTCTTTAAAAAGCGCCATACACGCCAACTTGTCATCCAGTGTGTGACTTGCATCACCACATTGATCTCAGAGGATAAGTTAACTCCTGAAGTCGAAATACGGCTGCCTTAATGGTAGACATAAACGGTTGCAGATGCAACCATCTCACCATATTTTGTGAAGCTTGGAGCTCTAGCAGAGAAACAAAGAAAAGTCACAAACAAACAAGATAATAGGAGGAATAAATGAGAAAGACTTTATGACTTCTGTACTGGGGAACGCTTAACTATAACTGCAACACCAACACCAACAACAATAACAACGACATCATCAACAAGAACAACATTATTATATGCGCCAACATCCACCAGATTCTAGGCTAACGTTCGGATGGCGTCAGAATGGGTCAGATTACAGTTTAATCCCTTTTGATGTAGTTTCAGTAGCAATGGCAATGTTTCGTTATTCCAATCGTTTGAAGAAAAATCTCTGTCTGTCTGTTTGTCTGTCTGTCTGTCTGTCTTTCTCTGTCTCTCTCTATGTTTGGCTGTCTGTCTGTTTGTTTGCCCCTGTTTGTCTGTCTGTGTATGTGTGTCTACCTGTTTGTCTCTCTGCTTGGCTGTCTGTCTCTGTCTGTTCTCTTTGTTTGTGTGTGTGTGTGTGTGTGTGTGTGTGTGTGTGTGTGTGTGTGTGTGTGAGAGAGAGAGAGAGAGAGAGAGAGAGAGAGGGAGAGAGAGAGAGAGAGATAGACAAGCACAGATAAAGAGATAGATAGAAGATATACAGAGAGAGAGAGGGGGGCACACAGACACAAAGGTACACAGAGATACAGATAGAAACAAGCACAGAAACAGCGGCAGGCGCAGGCACACACACACACACACACACACTCACACACAAACACTCACACACACACACACACACACACACAAACACACACACAAACACACGCACACACACACACACACACACACACACACACACCTTCACGTAGTTCTGGCTCACTGTTACATTGTTTCTAAGCGAGGCTAATGGAAATTAGCCATTGGCCATTACTTCAAAAGCGGACAAAGAGTTGAAACGAGAGCCTTTGTATTTCAAAGTGAAGTGTTATTAATCATTGCTTGCTTTAAAAGTTCAGTTATACTTGTTTTCTGTCGTAGTTTTGGCAAGCTAATTATCTTCCTCAAAGTGAACAGCCCCATAATCAAGTCACATCTTCTTTTTCTTGTTCTTTATATTCTTCTCTTAAATTCTTCTTTTTCTTCTTGTGCTTGTTTACATTTTTTGTTTTTGTTGTTGGTGGTGTTGTTATTGTTGCTGTTGTTGTTCTTCTTCTGTTTCCTCTTCTTCTTTGCATTCTTCTTTGCATTCTTCTTTTCATTCTTCTTCGTCTTCTTTTCATTCTTCTTCGTCTTCTTTGCATTCTTCTTTTCATTCTTCTTTTTCCTCCTCCTCCTCTTCTTTTTCTTTGCGTTTTTCTTTTTCTTCTTTTCATATTTCTTCTTCCTCTTCTTTGCATTCTTCTTTTCATTTTTCCCCTTCTTTTTTCACATTCTTCTTCTTTGCATTCTTCTTCTCCTTCGTTTATAAGAGAGCAACCGTAAACATAAACTGTATCACAACTACGCACAAACATTTGAATGAAAAATGATTCTAAGATTGACTCACTTTAATTCAATCATAGATTTTCCATGGATTCAATCTCACAAAAGTTTAGACTGGAACACATGTTTGGGCAAACAAAGCACTTACCGGAACATAATTTTTCTACTGCATTAATTCAATATCAAAATAACCAGTAGCACAGCCTATCATGCGATGTTGGTCGATACTGTCCTCATATTTGGGAGAAGGAGAGGGGAACGTGTCTAATGTCATGCTACTTAAGTAAGAATGAAGGCAATTCCACAGCCCTGGCAGACAACCCTCTTACAGTGCAGCGAAATGCTTTTTATACCCAAGCTCTCTACTAGTAGGTAGGTGGTCTGTGGAAAGAGCCAGTCAGTGTGTGTGTGTGTGTGTGTGTGTGTGTTTGTGTGTGTGTGTAAGGTTGTGTGTGTGGTAGTATGTGTGGTGTGATGTGATGTGGTGTAGTGTAGTGTGTGTGGTACGATGTGTGTGGTGTAGTGTAGTGTGATGTGTGTGTGTGCGTGTGTGTGTGTAAGGTTGTGTGTGATGGGGTGTGGTGTGGTGTGTGTAAGGTTGTGTGTGTGGTAGTGTGTGGTGTGATGTGTGTGGTGTAGTGTAGTGTGATGTGGTGTGTGTGTGCGTGCGTGCGCGCGCGCGCGCGTGTGTGTGTGTGTGTGTGTGAAGAGAGAGGGGTAGGGACAGACAGAGGTGCTAGCCCACTGAACTCTTAACAGACATGGCGCAGTGGTAATGACACATCACTTGTTTATAGCGCAACATCGCAGCAATGTTCGTAGGCTATATGATAAAAGTGCACTGAATACGCAAACACAAACAATAGCATAGTAAAAAAAAAAAAAACAAGCTCAGAGTGCAAGCACCAAGCAACTTTACAATCCTGTAAATCAGAAATGCAGAGAATCAAACTTGAGGATTGATGGATCGGAGTTACACTTTTCTTGAGACAAGTGACTGTTAAGATGTTTTTAAAATTTTCAGCTTAAAGGTTCGTTTTATTTATATTCTTTTATCTCCAGGATGATGAGCAAGCCATTGGGCGCATTTTTTTACATTCAGTCACCGTGTGCATGCAGTTTTGTAAATTATTTTATCCATTCCCACCAGCGCAATAGTCTACTCTTCCAAAAGGCAGAACAGGTCTTAAAGATGTGGGCAAGATGTTCTGTGTGCGTTTTCAACAGGACTTCAGTTTACTGATTTATCCGAAAAATTTAAGATTCAAGAAGTGTATACAATTATTAAGTATTTCACACACTTTCACACCTTAAAGTAAACAAAACTCGTTAAACCAGTTCAACTAAAGCTTATCAAAATAGAAATCACACTGGAGGTCATTCGATGCCACCTTGTCTCTCTTCGCGCTCACGTCTTTTGACCCAAATATGCGCAGATAAAAGAAGGGGAGGGCACTGTGTAGCCGGAAGGAAGTGAGACACGTTGTCGGACGTGGCTGGCGGTCTTGTTAGCACCAAGTGTCGTCTGCTGAACTCTTTTGTGAGTGTTGAGGACCCCGCCCCCCACCCCCCCACTCTCCCATCCCCCTTCTCCTTTCCGTCATTAATTTTGTTCCAACTTTTTCCTAGTCTTTGATTGGGATCAAAAAGTTTTTGACCTGTCAGGTTTAGTCTTTAAAAAAGAAAAGAAACAAAAGATCATTTTAAAAAAAAGGGTGTCTGCACTTTTGTGTGTAGGAGTTAAGAGTTCTTTTGAGAAATTTTAATGCAAACAAACACGAACCGCTCCTGTGATTTTGATATAGAAGAATAAACATAAGAGAGAAATAAATAATTGTTCAATTGTGATTGTCAATTTGGAGGAATTTGGGGGCCAAATTACCAGAAACCAATTGCAATGCATTTTATAGCGTTGTGTCCCGCTGGTTTTGTTTCCTCTGAATGTACCCCCTCCCCTCCATCCCTCATTAATGTGTTGCAACCATAGTTCCTTTCATTTCGCATTATTAGACTGCGATGCATTGAAGTGTTTCGCTGATTGTCTGGACTCTGTCGGATTAGGTTGAGACTGGATGGGATGAAACTGCACTTCATTGTATGGTGATAAAATCTTCATGCTGCTATGCTTTGCCAACATTACCTTGTATGAATGTTGAATCACG
>CM054146.1:20032847-20055347 GCA_028751875.1 Rapana venosa | reverse complement strand
TCTGTGTATGCCTAACTGTCTGTCTTCTGTCTGTCTGTCTGTCTGTCTGTCTGTCTCTCTCTCTCTCTCTCTCTCTCTCTCTCTCTCTCTCTCTCTCTCTTTCTTTCTTTCTTTCTGCCTCTGTCTGCGTCTCTGTGTGTCCTTCTGTCTCTTTTTGTTTTTCAGCCTTTTTTTTTGCATCCCACTTTCTATCCCTACCTCTGTTTTTCTGTCACTGTCTCTGTATCTCTGTGTGTATGTCTCTATGTCTGTCTCTGTCTCCCTCTATCTCCCTCTCGCTCCCTCCCTCCCTCTCTTTCTCTCTCTCTCTCTATCTCTCTCTCTCCCCACACAAATGTGTTCCATCGATTTGCAACCCACTCTGCGCCGATGACAGCATCTTAAGCACTCGAGCAGGAAGGAACTCCAACAAGGTAACGAGTCAATGGCTGTTGAAAAGAGGACATCATCTAACTAAAGCAGAAACAAAGGGTATCTTGATGGGGGAAACAAAAACCCTACTGAAATTGCAAACAGCTGCTGATGAATTGGAGCATTGTTGATGACATAACTATTATCCTTTGTTTCCGGATTAGAAGAGCTTTCTGGGGCAGGGGAAGAAAAGAGGGAGGTTGACAGTGTGGCGGTGGTCATTATGAGAGCAACATGGCGGCTTGCTAGCAGGGACAGAACCGTACTTTGTTTTCGAAAACGTGTTGATTTGAGATGGCGTAACCCTGTAGTTGAAGCGTCACCATGTGTCTTCCTACATTATTTTTTCCCTTCTTTTCTGTATTTCCGGGATATTAATATAGTACTAATATATTATTTTTATTTCTAGTCCCCATGTGTAAGCGGTTTGTAAATTTTCTCACCCGTTCCCACAGGCACACAATGACCTATTCTTTTGAAAATCGGAATAGGTTTTTTTAAACGTTTGTGCAAAATGCTCTGCTTGCGTTCACACATGGGGCCTCGGTTTATGGTCTTGTCCAAGGATTTTTGCCAGGGATAGAACAGTCTGAACGATTATGACGAGAGGGCTTATCTAGTGTCGAGAACTGAATGTCTAGTCTACTTTGTAGAAATCAGATAGTGGCACTTGCCTTGCTCCAGGTCCTGATCTTCAGATGCGTTGTGTATGTTCACAGGCATGCAGCTCTTATTCCTAAGTTATCCATAGATTGATGACATGTCAGTGGTGTTATGCTTCAGTCCACTGTTAGACAGAAACATTGGCTTTTATGTCTCTCAGAATATTTCTCCGAGCGCCTCGATTTCAGTCTCACCACA
The DNA here is from genome assembly GCA_028751875.1 of Rapana venosa. NCBI lineage: Eukaryota > Metazoa > Mollusca > Gastropoda > Neogastropoda > Muricidae > Rapana > Rapana venosa. Next base: position 20,054,075 of record CM054146.1, on the reverse strand, counting down.
AGGACAAGTGTAGACAGACACTAAGGAAAACAGACCGATGGGTATCGGTGTGATGCCAAAATTAAGACAGACATGGTTTTATTTACATCCACTTCAAACAGTTTTATAAGTATGTACAATCAAAGGGAAGATACTCAAATCAATCAAGATCTTCTCTTACCTAGACTTTCATGAGTACAGCACTACAGGTGTATTTCTTAAATAAACGATCTGAAGGTGCATTTCTGTGAGTGCGAATCTGTACAAGCGTATTGTCTTAGTCTACGAACACTTTCTCTTTCTTTTACACAACACGACCATTTATTTTTCTCCTGTTAGTCTGCTACTCTCCAGAGATTCTGTCCAGTTCCTAGTCTTCCCCTATCACTTCTTGCTTAGCTTTTCTCTAGTTCTCCCCCTCTTGTCCTGGCTTTCAATCCCTTCTGGTTCCGGTTCCTGTTGGTCTTTCCGCTTCCTATCACCTAGTTCCTTTTCCCTGTTATCACTGCCAGCGCAGGGCTCTGGCACCAGAGTTGGGGCTGGTTTTTTGGGGGGTCATAGATCATTTTGCGTGCTGAGGGAGGGTAGGGGGCTGACGCATGTGCTTAAGTGTGGGACGGGATAGCCTAGGGGTCAGAGCATTGCGCTCACAATCCGACGACCCGAGTTCGATCCCCGTTCAGGGGGATATTTTCCCCTGGAGTTAACATCAGTGCCGACTCCACTCTCCCCCAAAAGTCCTTCGAATGAGACAATAAACCGAGGCCCCGTATGTGAACGCACGCAGAACATCTTGCGCACATTCTGTTCCGCTTTTGGTAAGATTAGGTCATTGTGTGCCGGTGGGAACAGATGACAAAATTGACAAAACCGCATACACACGGGGTCTAGATGTAAAAAAGCACTTAAGTGCTTATTCCATTATCCTCGATATAAAAGAATTAAACAAATGAAAATTAAGTAAGTTTTTTTTTTCTGTTTGTCTGGGGCTCAGTGGTTGTAGGAAGTTTTTCTTTGGTGTTTGGTTTTTGCTTACCCCTTTAAGTCACGGCAGATTGTTTTTCTGTGTGACATCCAAAATGCTTCCCCCCCAAGGGCGAGTTCGTTGTTTGAAGAGCAGCACCACTCATTGTTTCTTGTTGTTGTAATGGTAGATATATATATGCACAGGAAATTACGCACACGCAATAACACATGTCAGATCCACAAAACTTATATATCCACACACACCACCACACACACACAACCACACACACACACACAAACACACACACACACACCACCTAACCCGTCACACACACTAAAGATTATTTTGACTCTTCACACACACACACTAACACACACACACTCACCCCCCCCCCCCCCCCTCACACACACGCACACATACCCTCAGCCCCTCAACACACACACACACACACACACACACACACACACACACACACACACACACACACACACACACGCACACACATACATACACACACATACATATACCCTCCCCCCCCTCACCTTACACACACACACTAAAGGTCATTTTGACTCTTTTTACTTCACATACACACATCCCTTCACCCACCCACCCACCCCCACAACACACACCTTCACACACATACCCCCTCCAAACTCCCCCCCCCCTCCCCACCTCCCCCCCCCCCTTCCCCATCCAATTCCATTCTCTCTTCTTCCTTCCTCAGCTGGCTTGCCCTGAAGGCAAAAAACCCAGTGTTCACCCTGTGACGCGAGCATCTAGCGTTCTGTGACTCTCGCAGACTAGGCCTAGCCTAGGCTTTACCAGGAGGGCTGGTCGGTCACACGTGGCACTGTCATGCCACACTGGGAACTTGGATCGCTGGCACTGCTCTCGCCAACCACCGCAACTCCAATCTGATTGGTCACTACTTCCCCCCCCCCCCCTCCTCGTCCCTCTCCTTCCTCCTTCCCTGCTTCTTTCCTTCATGCCTTACCTCCCCTCCCCCACCCTCCTCCTCCTCTTCGTCATCATCACCTCCCTTCTCCTCTTGCTTGTATGATTACAGCAGACGCCGCTGACTTCAAAGCAGACGGGTTCCAGTGTTAACATGAAATCTTGGGGGTTTTGTGGGGGGAAACCCTGTAGTGGTGGAGGAATCTTGAAGTTATGAGAGAGAGAGAGAGAGAAAACCTGAAGTTGGAGGTGGAATAGGCTTTTGATGTAGTAGACAACTGTGTGACGGGTTTTCGTTTTTTGTTTTTGAAGTTGTGGTGTGGTGTTGTTTTTTGGGGGGTAAACCTTTTGTGATTGCATTTTAGAAAAAAAAGGGGACCCCAAGGGACCCCCCCCCCCCCCTATGAAAAAAAGTGACGTTTTGTAGTTTTTCTGTGTCTCTTTGAATTTTAGTGATGCAAGGGAATTGATGGCAGTTTATCTTTTTCTGTATTGTGTCCAGTTTTTTTTTTTTTAGTATTGAAAGAACGATGTGCAAAAAAAAGTGATTATCTTCAATGTGATGCCATCTTGACATCTTCTTTTGAATGCCATATTTTTTTTGGATAAAATAAGGCTGGACTTGTGTAGTTAAGTACTTGAAATATTAGGACAAAAAGACCATGATGATTATCCAACTATGTGTAATTAAGGAGAGAAATGCGAAGCAACAGAAGAATAGTTGTCATATTTTATATCACAATGTACAATACTGAAATCACAAGGCAGATATGTTACTAGTAAACTCATTCTGTTGCACTGCAGCTATCATTATGAAGTCTTATTTTCTGCAAGAGCTGGCAAATATAGAGAAATCGTTTTATTCATGATAAATGATTCGAAACTGCAATATAAAACTGTCAGATTCTGACATTATCATAACAATGAATGTGGAATAGAAGTGGGAAGAATTTCACGTCACCAATAATTTTAGAAGAGTAAAATGACGATTAAGATGGGGCTCAGAAACTTTTATTCTGGACAACATACCCGTTGATAAGATCTGTAACTGCGTGACTTAATCATTCTCTGTCTTTCTTCACCTACAGATAGAGTCAAGAATTTACAGTGTAGTTTTTTTAAAACAAATACAAAAAACGACAACAGTTTGTTCATAGTATAGACAACAATTACAGATACAATAAAAAGTTTACTGTGTCATTTTGAAACAAAAGGAAAAAACCCACAAATATCTACGCAGAGAACATTTAAGAACCCACGCCAAAGTCCAATGTGCTGGGCCTGACATGCCAGGCGCTTAACGGCAGCGCAACGCATTTTCGCTCATGTGACAGACACCAATAGTTGCTGTCTGAGCGTTTAACGACAACTTAGAATAAGAATTCGAGAACCAAGCTGCAGCGTTTTACTTCTAAGAAAAAAAAGAAACGAATTCTATACGTTAAAGGGCTAACTTAAAATCGAAACAACTGCATTACTTCCAAACAGTCAACAAAACGCGTGCAGACTATGGATAATATCGATACTCAAAATAACCCAGACTGTTGGAGACACACAGGACGCCCACACCAAACACCTTCCAGACAAGACAATCACCGCTAGCTCGCATTACACGGGTGGACGTGTGGACTACACCGCACTCTTCAAATCATCAGTGATCCGATCTCCTGAACTGTGGGCAGACAGGGAAGTGGAGGGGGCTTTGCTTACCGGTAAAGGATGGAGGTAAACGACTTACCCATCCCCCACTACCCGCGGTTTCGCTTTGTGCTGCAGCTGCTGCTAGCCAGTGATGCTGAGGTGTCGCTGTGTGGAGTGAGTGGCTCTAGTGTTGCAGTCGGACGTCGCCACACCACAGGCTACAAGGCGAGCCCATAGCCACAGGGGGAGGGAGGGAGGGAAATGCCAGGCAGTCGTTGACGCTAACTGGCTTTATTCCTGATGTGGTTCACAGCCGGCATTGTTGTCTGTCACGCGTGTAATAGAATTAGCGGAGAAAGCCGCTTGTGTCCCGTGGATTTTTTTGGGTTGTGTTTTGTAGGTGGTTTGTGTTTTTCTTTGATCACACCTTTTGTGATTTTTTTCTTGTTCGCTTAAACACCTTATGTGTTTTACTCGTGAAAAGACGATTTGAGAAAAAAAGAATCTCTGATGAGACTTTTAACACAAAAAAATCTGTGTAGATGTAGAGAAACAAAAGAACAAAGTAAGCGAATAACAGAGCTATGCTTAAGTCTATATCAAAGTTTAAAAAAATTCCGGATTTCTAAACAATAATGACAAAACCAACTGAACAAAACTGCACACTCTGCATCAAACAGGTACACGCCTAATCATGCAAACATATTCTCCCAACACTTACTAAATCTTAAGGTTCTTCCCTCCCTCATCCAAGGACATCTAAAATACCACCTCTCACACCACACAGCCCCAACCATGGAGGGCGCGAACGACTTCTGGCTGATGAACATCGAGTTCAACATGAGTCTGCTGGACTACTACGAAGACTACCAGCTCTCTGCGGCAGACGACATGGACCAGCTGGAGAAGGCCTACCAGAAGAAGCTGATGTACTACCTCATGGGCATCGGAGGCCTGATCGTCTGCAGCTTCGGCATGGTGGCCAACGGCCTGTCGGTGGCCGTGCTGACCCGCAGGTCCATGAGGTCCTCCACCTACACCTACCTGGCGGCCCTGGCCGTGTGCGACTCCTTGGTGCTGGTCTTCACCGCCCTGCTGGTGCTGAAGGACGCCAAGACCCACGACGCCACCGACAGCCTGGACCACATGTACACCATCTACTTCCCGTACGTCCACCCCACCGCCATCATCTTCCAGGTGACCTCCATCTGGCTGACGCTGGCCTTCACCGTGGACCGCTACATCATGATCTGCCACCCCTTCAAGGCCGAGAACCTCTGCCGCCGCAGCCGGGCCCGCAAGGTGGTGGTGGCGCTGTACGTCACCGGCACGCTCTTCTGCATCCCCAAGTTCCTGGAGTACTACACCCACAAGCACGAGCTGTCCATCATGAACTCCACGGAGGTCATCTACGTCATCGACGTGACGGAGATCGGGAAGAACGAGGTCTTCCGGGAGATTGTGCACTCCTGGATGTACCTCATCTGCGTGTGCGGGCTTCCCTTCCTCACGCTGGTCGTCCTCAACGCCTTCCTCATCCACGCGGTGAGGATGTCCCGCCTGAAAGGCAAGGAGCTCAACGCGCGGGAGAAGCACCGCAACGACACCACCATCATGCTCATCGGCGTCATCGTCATCTTCCTCATCTGCCAGGGCCCGGCCCTGGTCTCCAGGATGATCTACGCCTTCAAGCCCATGGACCAGATCTCCCTGGCCGACTTCACGCTGAACGAGGTGGCCAACTTCCTGGTCATCCTCAACTCGGCCATCAACATCGTGCCCTACTACTTCTTCGGCAACAAGTTCCGCAAGGAGTTCTGGACGCTCTTCTGCAGCTGCCTCTTCGACCGAGACGAGCTGCGGAGGCTGATTCGCAGCAACAGCATGTCGGTGGATCCTGGACGACGCTGGAGCATGGCCAGCAACGTGTATGAGATGAACGGCTGTGGCGGCTACCTGAGGGGAACCAGTAACAAGGGCTTCCACGGGAAAGTGTTCCGGCAGAACAGTATCGAAACCCCGCTCATTCGGGGTAGTGGTGGTGGTGGTGGTGGTGGTGGTGGTGGGGGGGGGAGCAGTCCTCCCCTCCGGTGTACGCAGGTCGGTACCTGGCTCCGGACACGTACCTGTCCAGCGACAACGGCCACTGCAGGTCCTACCTGTCGGTGGAGAACGAGCACAGACCGCAGTTCAAACAGGTGAAGGTAGTGGCGCGTTGTCAGGACTCTTCCCCGCAGACCTGTGTGTGATGATGGAATGGGCAAGGTACGTTTAAGAGGGTGATAGTGTTGTTTCTCGTTTTATGTCCGATCTGATCTGATCTGATCTGATCTAATTTGAGCTGATCTGATCTGATTTGAGCTGAGCTGATCTTATCTTATCTTATCTGATCTTATCTTACCTTATCTTATCTTATCTTATCTTATCTTACTTGTGATTAAAAGGGTTGAAGTTAAACTAATACATTTTTTTTTCTTTTGGAGGGGGGGGGGGGGGGGGCTGGGGTGAGGGGGGGGGGGGGGGGTTCAGATGTTGGTTTTTTTCCAGCCACATTGACAAAATCAAATATAAATCAATGATTCTTGGGTGTATGGATAAAAAGAAGTATTAAGTTGTGTACGTGACTATGGATGCAAATTGTACATGAATGGTCTAATCTTTAAAAAACAAACAAACAAGCACATGCACATGCACACACGTGCACGCACGTAGTTTTTACTTATTTTTTTATTTTGTTCTTTTACTTCGAAGATATTGGAATAAGTACTACTGTGCTTGTTTTTACATTCAGTCCCCGTATGTATGCAGTTTTGCAAATTTTGTCATCCGTTCCCACTGGCACACATTAGCCTACTCTTCCGGGACCTCGATTTATAGTCTCATCCGAAAGACTTTTTGGGGGAGTGGAGTCGGTACTGATTTTAACTGCAGAGGAAGAAATCCTCTTGAAGAGAAAGAAAGAGAGAGAGAGAGAGAGAGAGAGAGAGAGAGAGAGAGAGAGAGAGAGAGAGAGAGAGAGAAAACAGACAGACAGACAGACAGACAACGAACAGACAGAGACAAACAGACAAAGACAGTCAGAGACAGTCAGAGAAAGACATAGACAGACAGTTAGAGACAGACAGACAGAGACAGACAAAAGCGTAGATGGAAAGAAAACGAAAGAGTTAACGAGAAACAGAAAGAGATAGACACAAGAGAGAATCACTGTGTTTTTGGTTGTTGTTTTTTTTACCGAGGATAATGGTCCCCGTGTGTATGCGGTTTTCTAAATTCTCTCATCTGTTCCCACCGGCACACAATGGCCTACTCTTACGAAAAGCAGAACAGGATTTAACGTGTGCGCAAGATGTTCTGCGTGCATTCGCACACGGGACCTCGGTTTATGGTCTCATCTGAAGGACTTTTGGAGAGAGTGGAGTTAGCACTGATGTTAACTCCAGGGGAAAATATTCCCTTGAACGGGAATCGAACCCGGGTCGTCAGATTGCGAGCGCAATGTTCTAACCACTAGGCTATCCCGTCCCCGCAGAGAGAGAGAGAGAGAGAGAGAGAGAGAGAGAGAGAGAGAGGAGAGACAGAGAGACAGACAGAACAGACAGAACAGATAGAGAGACAGACAGACAGACGAAAGACAGAAGAGAGACACAGAGAGAAACGGAGACAGACAGACAGATAGGAGAAAAGGGGATAGAGAGATTGACAGAGTAAGAGAGGCATATAGGCACAGATACAGAAACCTTTTCACATGGATAAAGCTTTGAGTGGTTTTAGCACATTTTACCTACAGTATGCACCGCGTGTTTAAATTGTCTTCTTCTTTTTTCTACCGTTCCTTGGCTACTAAAGCTTTGAGGTTCACCAATGGCGTATGTGACCATTTTTGTCCACCCTGAAGGTAGCCGCATTCCGACTTCGGGGATGTATGCTGGGTATGTTCGTGTTTCCGTAACCCCCACCAAATGTTGACGTGAGTTACGGGATCTGTAACATGTATATTTTATCTTCTACATGTGTATATACACGGGGGGAGTTAAGGCACTGGCAGGTCTGCATTTGAAGTTCACCTGGAAGATCGTTAAAAAAAACAAAAAACCCATAATTCACAAAGATTCGACCCCACGACTTCATAGATCCATGGGATTGAAGTTGAATGGTCTTGACCCCTCGGACATAGCATCCGTCTTGTTTAAAACTCACTAAGGTTATACCATGCGGATGACAGTACTATCACTGCCAGTTGCAATTGTACAACCGAAAAGTACAAAACATGTCTGAAAAGGTACATGGCAGTACTTTTGTGAGTTATTTCCTCTCTTTAACTAGTTAAACGTTCATTCACTAGAAGGATGATGGGTATAGACATTTAATACATTCACCATATGATTGTAAAGAAAAGAAATGGGTAAATGAGTGAGTGGGGGTTAAAGAGTGAAAGGTAAAGGTAGAGATGTCCCATAACCAATAAGATCGTAGGGGAGCGAGGCTTCAGAGACCTCACTTCTCTAGGGGCCAGCGTATTGACGGCGACGCCCATCTCCTCTCCCTCGCTGCTTTACCTTCCCAGACCCTAAAGAGGCAGGTACCCATTTACAGCTGGGTGAACTGGGGGAGTTGTACTGAAGCCAAGGCGCGCAAATGGTCACCCATCCAAGTGGTAGCCACGCTCGACGCTGCTTAACATTGGCTGGAGGAAAGGGAGTGCTCTGACAACTGAGCTATCCCGTTCCGTTAAACGAGTGAAGAATGTTAAAACAAATGCTCCTTAGTTGGAAAGATTTATTTTTACAGTATTATTTTCCCCTGGTGTTGACAGACAAATAGTTTTTGTAAGTGATGTTGATGTGTGTGATGTTGATGTGTGTGGTGCTGATGTGAGTCATACTGATGTGAGTGAGTGATACTGATGTAAGTGAGCGATACTGAAGTGAGAATTGCTTATGTGTGTGTGATACTGATGTGAGTGATACTGATGTGTGTGATACTGATGTAAGGCATACTGATGTGAGTGATACTGATGTGTGTGATACTGATGTGAGTGATACTGGTGTGTGTGATACCGATGTGTGTGATACTGATCCTTCGGATGAGACTATAAGCCGAGGCCCCGTGTGCGAACGCATGCAGAACATCTTGCGCACACGTTAAATCCTGTTCCGCTTTTCGAAAGAGTAGGCCAGTGTGTGCCGGTGGGGACAGATGAAAAAATTTACAAAACCGCATACACACGGGGACTAGATGTAAGAAAGCACATGAGTGCTTATTCCATTATCCTCGGGGGAAAAGGAGCACTTTGATTTGTTGCTTTACAAGAATCAGCGCTATATAAATTCCATTTATTATTATTATTATTATTATTAATATTGTTATTATTATTATTATATTAATGTTAGTGAGTGATACTGACGTGAGTGAGTGATACTGATGTGAGTGAGTGATACTGATGTGTGTGATACAAAAGTGAATGAGTGATACTTATGTGAGTGATACTGAAGTGAGTGATAATAATTTGAATGATACTGATGTGAATGATACTAATGTGAGCGAGTGCTATTGATGTGTGTGGTACTGATGTGAGTTATGACGACGTGAGTGATACTGATCAAAGTAATACCGATGTGTGAGAGTTAAAAATTAAGCGAATGGTCAAGCTAATATTAGGCATCCAATGACAGAACATTTTTCTATCATCACCACAACTGTCACCCTGCAGGCTCCAACACCAGTGTATGCTCTAATCCCTTTGAGGTGCTGCTAAGTATGACGTCATTAGCAACATCCACAAGTTTTTCTCTCCCCCCCCCCCCCCAATCCACACAATAAGATAGTTGTGGTACAGGTAAATCAAAACTCAAGCTCATATCCTTAAGCCGGACAGGATAGCCTAGTGGTTAGAACATTTCCCTCGCAATCTGACGACCCGGTTCGATTCCCGTTGAAGGGGATATTTTCCCCTAGAGCTAACATCAGTGCAGACTCCACTCTCCTCAAAAGTCTGAGACTCTAAACCGAGGTCCCGGGTGCGAACGCACGCAGATCATCTTGCGCACACGTTAAATCCTGTTTTGCTTTTGGTAAGAGTAAGTCATTGTGTGCCGGTGGGAACAGATGACAAAATTTACAAAACCGCATTTTCGATTGTTGTGTCAAATAAGTCTACATGACTTAAATGGCAATAAAATATTCTGAATCTGAATCTGAATCTGAATCTACACACGGCACTGGATGTGAAAAAGTACATTAGTGCTTATTCCATTATCCTCGATATAAAAAAAATTAAAGCTTTTTTTTTTAGCGACAGGCCTGTTACGTCGCAAAGCAGTTATTGTCGTAAAGTGGACAGGCTCAACAGATGATTTATAACAACTTTTTTTCTCTGGGTCTGGAAACTTCCTCTAACAACTGACCTTCTCCTTTCCTTCACCAGGTGGGCTGCCAATGTACAGATTGCAAATCGATAGACAAACAATTCCGGATCTGTCCCATCCTATTGTCTTTGTGAGCGTGAGGGAGTTTAAAATAACATTATTTTCTCCAGAAAGTTAAGGATCACTCGTTCTATGTTTACAGTCTTGATTGGGTTAATTTTTTTCTATTTGTATAAGACTTTTTTGTTGCCATTTTCTTCGTTTTTCATGTTTTGATAGAAAAAAATAGTTTGCTAGGCAGTTCAAAGTTACTTTTTTGCTGAGTTCGCGCAGTTTAACTTCTTAATCCAGTTATCTAAAATGATTCCATTCAACGTACCACAAACGCCAAAACGTATAGAATTTCCCCTTAAGATAATAGTATTGTTGATGCCACTGACGTCACGCTTAATCTGACTTGAGAAATATTGAACATAATGATGCCCTCTGGGGCTCTTTAAAGATTTCAGATTGATCCCAACATGGGAGGCAAAATCCGGCCTACCTGAACATTTTTTTTAAAAACTTTTGATGCTATAATTGTAGAAATGTTACAGCAAAACAAAAACACCCTGGCATTTTTATTGATAGTGTATTGTATGTAGGCAATTTTATTAATTACTGATTCTCTTTTTGATAGCAGGACATTGGTTGCGTGTTTGTTTGTAAGGAAAACAATCCATATTTAGATGAATTATTGAAAAAAAATTCTGAATACACTTACCAGTTTGCTTCCTTCTTTCTTTTGTGTATATGGTGTTGTTGTTATTTGTATTTGAAAAAAAAATTAGCCTTGAGCATAAAACAGCCAAAAATTGCATAAAAGCTCCTATCAGCTTCAGTTGAAAACAAAAACGAGCAAGATCATCCTCTACCCAAACGCCCCCCAAAATACTCTTCAAATCCTTACGCACACACACAGAGGCACACAGTCACATAGACACCCCCCCCCCCCCAACACACACACACACATACACATCAACACAACATACACACACCACAACAAAACGCACACACAGAGACACACACATACGCACGCACACGCGCACGCACACAGACACACATATACACAAACACTCACAGACACACACACACACCACACTCACACACACGCACACAGACACACACACACACACACACACACACACACACACACTCACACACATGCACACAGGCACACACACACAGATGCACAAACACTCACAGACACACACAGAGAACACACCACACACACACACACACCACGCACGCACACTCACACACACACACACTCACACACACACGTCAGAAGACAGTTCGATATAAGCAAATCCATTCACGGTACCTGTGTTAGCCACAGAGACAATGAGGATCACAGTGTTATTATGGCGAAAGTAAACAGACTTTAATGTCTTTTAAAGACAAGTACAATGGCAGTCATGTGATAGTGGAGATAGGGAGAGAGGGAGGGAGAGATAGAGAGAGAGACAGAGAGACGACAGACGAGAGAGAGAGAGAGAGAAGAGAGAGAGAGGAGAGAGAGGGTGTGTGTGTGTGTGTGTGTGTGTGTGTGTGTGTGTGTGTGTGTGTTGTGTGTGTGTGTGGTTTGTATTGTGGTGTGGTGTGGTGTGGTGTGTGGTGTGGTGTGGTGTGGGGGTGTGTGTTGTGTGAGTCAAAGTCTAAGTCAAATTTTATATCCAAATGGTACATTGAATGGGTCTCGGTGTGTGTGTGTGTTTGTGTGTGTGCGCGCACGCGCACGCCTGTGAGTGTGTAAGTGCGCGCGCGCGTGTGCGTGTGTGTGTATCTGTGTGTATTTTATTTTATTCTTTTATCTCGAGGATAATGGAACAAGCACTTATGTGCTTTTTTATACATCCAGTCCCCGTGTGTATGTGGTTTTGTAAATTCTGTCATCTGTTCCCCCGGGCACACAATGGCCTACTCTTGCCTCTGTGTGTGCGTGTTTGTTTGTTTGTTTGTTTCGCTGGCAGAAATATTTTTTGGTGGATAGTTCTGTTTTTAAGGGTGTGCAGATGTTGCTGTAATTGGTTCTTTCTGCTTTATTTGTTGTGTGTGTTTGTTTATTTTGGTCTATGTATGTTTCTGCAGATGCTTTCTGGGAGAGGGATGGGTTGATACTAATTCAACTTCCCTACAACACAGTGATGGAAAAATATAAAGCAATGTGTATAATTATGTGTGTGGGCGCGAACACAGACGAACAAGCACAAAGACACACATGCAGACACACACACACACACACACACACACCAGATACACATACACACACACTCTCTCTCTCACACACACACACACACACACATGAGTAGTACGAACAGTATTAAGAGTAGCAAAGCAAAATATTGCCACACAGACACACAGTTACACACAGACAATGAGACTCACACACACACACACACAGACACACACACACACACACGCGCGCGCGCGCGCGCGCAAGTACGAACAGTAAGAGTAGCAAAGCAAAAATATTGCAGTCCAGTTTAGGCACCACACTATCTAATTCTACGCATAAGTAATTAGGAACTATTCAAATGTTGAATGATTGTCACGTACTCACGCACGCACGCACACGCATAGGCACTCACGCAATAATCTCTCAAGGATTGAACAGAGAAGGAATCAAGTAAAATAATTGATTAGTCATAAGAGTTTGAACATTTCTTTTTCATTATCAATAGGTATTCAGCATCGATATAAAAGCCAATTTGACCAAGTATTTGAGTCAACAGCATAACCTAATAATAACTTGCGCTTGCAATATCCCTTATATGCAAAGGGCGTGTGTGTTTGTGAGTGTGTGTGTGTGTGTTTGTGCGTGTAAGTGTGTGTGTAAGTGTGTGTGTTTTGTGTGTGTTGGTGTGTGAAGTGTGTGGTGTGTGTGTGTGTGTGTGTTGTGGAAGTGTGTGTGTGTTTGTGTGTGTGTGTAGTGTGTGTTTGTATGTTCGTGTTTGTGCGTGTGCGCGCGCGTGTGTGCGTGTGTGTATTGTGTTATGTGTGTTACGTGTGTGTGTGTGTGTGGAGTCAAGTCAAATCAAGTAAAACGTCTATTTCTAGATGGTACATTGAATAAGCAGTGCATTTGCTTTTTTTCATCAAGCAATCTATCTAGAAACAAAAACAACTTGATCAGTATCAGAGGGGGGGGGGGGGGGGTGTATGTGTGTGTGTGTTTGTGTGTGTGCCTGAATGCATGTGTATGTGTGAGAGAGAGGTGGGAAAGAGAGAATGCATGAGAGAGAGAGAAAGTGAGAGAGAGAGAGGGGGGGTTGAAGACAGAGTGAGAGGGAGAGAGAGGAGTGTGTGTTTTGTTTGTTTGTGTCTTTGTGAGTGTGTATGTGTGTGTGTGCGAACTGTCTGAGCGTCTGCCAATCTATCCGTTACTGCTTCCGATCCCTGTAAGCTGTTGACATGAATCACAATGTCTTTTCAACGCGTACCTAAATTGTTTGGCAGTCCATTCAGACCTCCACACTAGAGTACACTGCACTGGCCAGGAATATGACGTGACTAGACTCCCTTGCCTCCTCCATTAGCATTGGGGTCACTGCACTCGGTGTTTTCAGTACGCATGTTTGGCAGACATTAGGCCTGACCTATCTTTGCCCTTTTCCAGGTCGAAAACATCCTACTCGGTCTAGGTATGCACATAGTTTATCATCTTCTTTTCGTTTTTCGTTTCTCGGTTTGCAGCTCCAAAATTCATCAATGAGTAAGGGTTTTTTGAGTTTGTGACTATTTTTGTTTTTGATCCACCCTTATTAAGGTAGCCCTATTCCTACTTCAAGGTTGATGTCTAAACACGACGAACTTGTGCATACTGTTTTCTTACAGTGTTGTTGTTGTTGTTATCCGTTTTGACCGGCACGAATGGAGAAGTATTTCAGAATAGTGTATTCTGTGTGTTCGTTCGTTCTTGTATTTAAAGTCTAAATGATATTGTATATTCTGTGTGTGTGTGCTAAAGAACAGGGTTTCGATTGATAGTCTTGTCCCAAAGACTTTTGAGGACTCTGTTCTGATTTCAACTCCATGGGAAAAAAATCCCCTTGAACGGGTGCATTGATGATGACTTGAACCCAGGCCGTCAGATCATGAGTGCAACGCTCTAACCTCTACGTTATCCTGTCTCTGTCCCACCCTCACCCCCCATGATTGTGTGTGTCTAATATCGCTTTTAGTGAAGAGACATAACATTGGAGACTACAAGACTTCGTTTTATAGCCTCTTTCTTCTTCTTCTTTTTTTTTTTATCAAACGTTCAGACAGCAAATATTGTTTATGTCATATGAGCGAAAATGCGTCGCGCTGCCGAAAAGCGGCTTATAAGTCAGGCCTAGCCGATCCAACGTTAGTGCGAGAGAGAACGATTATCTTTTAAGTCTTTCTGGGGAAAAAATGATAAAAGCCTGAGAATGGACGAAGAAGGCAGAAAATAGACAAGAAGCAAGTGACGGGGATAAAAAAAAGGAGCAAGGCAAAAAGAAAGAGAGGGATAGAAAAGAGGTAGTACTTTGCACATAATTTCCAGAGGGTGGAGATGCTATTAATACTGACAGCCTCCTCCCCCCCCCCCCCCCAATACCACCATGGGGGATAGTTTCATCGAAAGGGTTTCATGGAGTTGAGTTAGATAATGCATCCAGAGGAGTATTTGTCCTTAGATTCAAGATTCAAAATTTAATTCACCTTTGACCCCTCTTGAAGCATGGAGGATTTCAGTAAACAAAATCATCTGAATGTATATAATTTACATTAACAAAATACGTTTTCAACACTGAATTTGACAGAAAAAGAAATATTGTCAACCTTTTCATCAATATCATTCAACTGTACTCTTAACTATCAATTTGTTCAGTTTTAATACAGTTTCTATTGTCCGAGGAGAAAAAGTTGCAAAAAGTGTACACGAATCTTGGATAGAGATATTCATGAGGTAGGACATTCTTTCAATGCTCAGAAAACTTCAACAGATACCATAGCGGCGAATCAAGCCTATAACTCCACTTACCAAGGGATCAGGATGTGGCTTGGAATATTGTAAAATCCTGGCTTTAAATCCACCAGGTACTAGTAAGATCCAAGCCAACAAAGTGTGACTTTAGGATTGCTTGAATTTTTTTCAGGGCTCATTAATTCCGTATTGTGTTGTTTTGTAATAGTGTTTTGTTGCATTGTACTGTTTTGTATTGTAATGTTCTTGTCTTGTTTTTATATTGCACTGTATTAAATTGCATCAGTACTGAATTTACTCCATCCCCCACCCCCCGAAAGTCATTCGGATGAGCCTATAAACCAGGAAACCCTGTGTGAATGCACACTCAGCATCTTTGTGCACACGTTTACATCCGCTCTGCTTTTTTCGGTCGAGGAAGTCAATCGTACTGGTAAGAACGGATGGCCAAAAAAAAAAAAGATGATATCAAGAAAAAAATAAGCATGCACACTGTTTAGGTATCATCCCCGAAGTCGGATTACGGATACCTCAATGGTGTGTTAAAATCGGTCGTATATAAAAAAAAAAAATCTCATCGTTAATAAACCCTCATGATGCACTGGAACATCATGAAGGATCAGTCAGCATTGGTGGCAGAACGATCACAAACCTCCGCTTCGCAGATGACATTGATGGAATAGCGGGATCAGAAAGGGAGCTTGCCAGCCTAACAGAACACTTGGATAAGGCCTCCAAAACATACGGCATGGAAATCAGTGCAGAGAAGACCAAACTGATGACTAATAACACCAACGGCATTAGCACTGATATCAGGGTTAATGACCAGAAGCTGGAAACAGTTCAAAGCTTCAAGTACCTGGGAGCCATTGTATCCGACCAGGGATCCAAGCCAGAAGTAGTATGCAGGACTGCACAGACAATAACAGCTTTGTCAAAACTAAACACCATCTGGAGAGATAAGAATATCTCACTTATCTCCAAGATCAGACTAATGCGCTCCCTTGTCATATCCATATTTCTGTATGCCTGTGAATCATGGACCCTGACTGCGGATTTGGAGAGAGGAGTACAGGCAGTGGAGATGAGATGCTTTCGGAGACTCCTTGGCATCTCCTACAAAGACCACATAAGCAACGAAGGCGTGCGTAACGGAGTCCGGCAAACCATTGGACCCTATGAGAACCTTCTAGCGATCGTGAAAAAGCGTAAACTTAAGTGGTATGGGCATGTCACAAGATCCCAAGGAATTACAGGGACAGTTTTGCAGGGCACTGTCCAAGGGGGAGGAGGAGGAGGCAGACCAAGGAAGAGCTGGGAGGATGACATCAGTGAATGGACAGGCCTGGAGCACAACAAAACCCTGAGAAAGGCAGAACAGAGAGAAGAATGGAGGGAACTGGTTGCTGAGTTTTTGAGGGTGCCCCCACGGTCGTCAGACTACGGGACAGATAGATAGATAGATAGATAGGTCTAGCCGAGAAACAAAGACAAACCCAACCAATCTAAAAAACCCAACCCAAAACCCAAACAAAACTAAAAAAAACTACCCCCCACCTTCCTCAAAAAAGCCCTCCCTTCCTCCCGCCCTCCTCCCTCTTGCGAGTTCCGACTCTACCCCTTGCGATCCCTTACAGGTAAAGAGCCACGAATCGAGGTCATTGTGTGAAAGGGTTTTCAGCAATTTCCTCTCACGTGAACGTGGTATCCATCCTTCCTAACACTCTTTCCGAGGAGACACTACAGCAGCAGCAGTGGCCAACACGCAATCAGTGCAAGTAAAAAAATAAAAACCAAACCCCCAGCAACACGAGAGAGTTGTCCTTGGCAAAATTCTGTCGAAAAAGAAAACATACTTTTAATAGGGGAAAATATACATATGCTGACCGAAAAATACATCCCCCTCCCCCCAAAACCCCCCCCACCCCCAAACTTATATATATATATATATATATATATATTTATATATATATATATATATATATATATATATATATATATTATATATATATTATATATATGCGTGGCGCTATTCTTGTGGCGACACGACGCGCTATCCCAATGGAGAAAGCAGTCCAAATTTTACGCATAGAAATCTGCCGTGACTTAAAGGAACAGTGCCAAGCAGTATTCTTTTCCTGCATGCACGTGTATGTCTTTGTTTCCTTATCACAGTGACTATTTTCCCTGCAGAATTTCGCCTGGGACAACTCCCTTGTTGCCGTAAAGTCTTACGTGAATTAGATGCGTGTTGCATAGGGACCTCGATTTATCGTCTCAACCTTAAGACTAGCACTCAGACCACCACTCACAGTTGAGAAAAAAAATGAGGGAGAAAAGTTTCGGGTACAAACTGGGATCGAACCCAGATTTTTCGCTTTCTAGGCGGGAGCGTTACCTCTAGACCACCGATCCACCATTGATTCCTTAAAGACAAAACAAGAAAAGAAGTCAATATAAAAAAAGAAGTTAATGAAAGAAAATAATCGTTTAAGAAAAAAGTCAATAAAAGAGAAGAAGTCAATGATGTATGATAGGTTTTCCCAGTTGTTTTTGTTTGGTTAGGCTCTAAGATTTCCCAATAACGATAACTATTATCCCCATGTGACTGTTTACCCACCATTATGGTAGCCGCATTCCGACTTCGGGAATGGCATCTATACACACAATCCCTGCGTGCAAGCGTGTTTTCTTTTTAATTGTCATCTGTTTCTGCCAGCACGAAATGACTTCCTCTTGCTCAAGGCAGATCGAGATTCCAAGTGTGCTAGCGAGTTTCTGCGTGCTTTTTGCACGCTGGACTATGGCCTATAATCTAAATCCAAGGACTTGGAAGAGGGGGGAGGGGGGTTGATAGTCGGTACTGATGTTAACACCAGGAGAAAACGCCCCCCCCCCCCCCCCCCCCCGTGTCAGATCACAAGCGCAACGCTCTAACCACTAAGCTATTTCAATTCCTATCCCCCGGCCTCTCTAAAACATGCTTCAAATCTTTCGGATGAGACTATAAACCGAGGTCCTGTGTGCGAACGCACGGAGAACATTTTGCGCACACGTTAGATCCTGTTCCACTTTTCGTACGAGCCGGCCAGTGTGTGCCAGTGGGAACAGATGACAGAATTTACAAAACTGCATACAGACGTGGACTGGATGTAAGAAAAAGCACACAAGTGCTTATTCCATTGTCCTCGATATAAAAGAATAAACTAAAAAAAATAAATGCTTGCAACAAGATTCTTTTTCTGTTGTCTCTCTATTTTGTATAACATACAAGAACAGTTTTGCTATTCTATATTCTATATTTGCTATTTGCTATATAGTGCGATTTATATTAACAAGACAGAGAGTAAGAAGAAAAAAAGAAGAAGGTACGAAAATAGAAAGAAAGAAAGAAAGAACTCGAACTCGAATGTTTTAATGAGTGTAAATGGGGATACGCCGGGGCTTCTTTACACCAGGCCCTCAAGGAGAAAACATAACAAAGACAAAAAAACAAAAGGCAAACAAACATGACGAAATGCATAGCGTATACACAATGAAGCTGACAATAAACTTACTCATTATACAGTTCATTAGTTATACATGCAATCAACAACTCACATTATCATTCAATTATATACTAAACCAGCCAAGAGGAGAGAGAGGAGAGAGGAGAGAGAGAGAGAGAGAGAAAACAAATGAACAAGGATAGAAAAAAAACCACAAGAAAGTACAAAAGAATGGAAGAAAGGATAAAAGAAAAACAAAGGAAACAAACAAACGAAATGGGAAAAGAAAAAGATAGAGAGAAAGATAGATCAAGAATAAAACAGAAATGTGAAATAGAATAAAACAAACACGGCGGGAAGAAAGAAAGAACGAAAGAAAGAAAACAGTTCACAATGGTTCACCAGACTCCTCTTCCTCTTTTTATAGCAAAAAAAAGATAATGCCCCAGGGTTACAAACGTCCAATGTGTTTGTGTGTGTGTGTGTGTGTGTGTGTGTGTGTGTGTGTGTGCGCGCGCGCGCGCACGCGTATGTGTGTAGTGTCTGCATGTGTTTGTGTGTTTACATACACACACGCACTCAGGCGCAAACACACACACACACACACACACACAGATACAAGCAGGCAGGAAGGAAGACAATGGTAAAGACAGAGTCAAAAAAAAGGAGAGAGACAGATGAGGAAGAGAACAAGAGACAGAGACAGACAGACAGACAGACACAGACAGACAGACAAACAGACAGAAAGAAAGACAGACAGACAGACAGACAGACAGACAGACAGAGACAAACCCACACACACACACACTCTACACCTCCCCTCCACCCCCTCGACACACATACACACACTCACAGAGATAAATAGATAGATAGATAGATTGATGGATAGATAGACTAGCTAAATAGATATATTAATAGATAGATAGATAGATAGACAGGCAGACAGACAGACAGACAGATAGATAGATAGATAGATAGATAGATAGAAAGATAGAGATCATACAACACATACACACTCAGAAGAGCTATGAAGGGAAAGAAACAACAAAAAAAGAAAGCAAAACAAAGACAAAGACAGACGAACAGACAGTCATTCCAACCAACCATTCAACCAACCAACCAGCCAACCAAACAGTGACAGGCAGGGACAAAGCAGGGACAGGGACAGACTTGCTGGCTACTAATGAATTCCTGGCACTTTTCCACCCAGCCAGGCAGAAGCTAATTACCTTCCATAGTTTTCAAGAATGGGGAAAACACAGGCTCCGGGATTTTTGTTTTCTTTTCAACCCTCACCCACCCCCTCCCTTCCCTTTCCTCCCCTCCTCGTAAGCAATATTTTTAATTCATCATGCTTCTGTAAAGTTCGTTAGTCTTCCAAATGTTTGTTGTTGTTGTTGGTGGTGGTGGTGGTGGTGTTTGTTGTTGTTGTTGGTGGTGGTGGTGCTTGTTATTGTTGCTGGTGTGGGTGGTGGTGGTAGTGGTGGTGGTGTTGGTGTTTTGTTGTTGGTGGTGGTGAGGTTGTTGTTGTTTTCTTGTTGCTGGTGTTGGTGTTGGTGGTGGGTGGTGTGGTGTGTGGTCTGTTGTTTGTTGCTGTTGTCGTTGTTTGTTGTTGTTATTGTTGTTGTTGCTGTTCTTATTGTTGTTAAGGTTATTTTTTGTAGATTTTAACGTAGTTTTTTTACATTTGTGTTAATATGATAGCAGTAGAGCATGTCTATTTTGCTGATAAAGGTTTAAGACTGTAACTGTTGTTCTTTTCAAACTTGAAATTATTTCAGTATGTGTTAAGAAAGACGTTGAAGATAAGTGAAGGTTTGCAGGAGTTGTTTTCTTTGTTTGTTTGTTTTGTTTTACAGGATTTTTCATTGTTCTTTTGCTTGATAGTATTCCTGTCTTAAAAACATCTTCGAAACTGACAGTGCCACAGCTTGCAGGGCAAGTAAGCATACTCTGCAAAATCTTGATAAAGTGATCGAAATTGACCCGTTATGAGATAACCGACGCTTTCATAGCGAGACGATGTATAAAGTATACATAGCGTTGCAATACATCAGGAATATGAAAAATCTGCAACAGTGAATCATGTTGTTTTTTTAAAATTCCACATCAGGACTTTGAAAACTCTGCAATATTGAATAATGGTTTTTAAAACATTTCGCATAAGAACTTTGAAAACTCTGCAACATTGAATAGTTACATGTAAAAAATCCTCAAAGTCTGAAAGCAATCACTTTCAAGGTGGGCACACACGCTCGCACGGGAAGAAATGTCACACCATTGGTGAACCTAGGAGCTCTAGCTGAGGAAGGACATAGAAATGATAGAACCGTGCATTAAAGCCTTCAAAATTATGCGAGGAATCAAGCAGTATCTATTTCGCTGACTGTTTGATAGATTCTAGACTCTATGAGGGTTTTCAGCAGTATCTATTCTGATGCTTGGCTGATAATTTCTAGACTCTATAAGGGCTTCAGCAGTATCTATTATGATGCTTGGCTGATAATTTCTAGACTCTGTAAGGGTTTCATCTCTATCTATTCCGATGCTTGGCTGATAATTTCTAGACTCTATAAGGATTTAGGTAGTATCTGGTTCTCTGATTGTTTGATAAATTGTACACTCTGTAAGCGTTTAAGCAGTATTTATTTTGATGATCGTTTGAAAGATTATAGACTCTATAAAGGTTTATATAACCGCTCCATAGTTCAAACAAATCTTCTAGAAACCGTTTGACGGAAGCACTAGTAGTAAAGGTCTGAAACGTGACATTTTTTTACATTTTCTGCACCGCAAAGCTTCCCAGTCCACAAAACGATATTTTTCATTGCA
>CM054146.1:20012847-20027847 GCA_028751875.1 Rapana venosa | reverse complement strand
GATTTTAACGTGTGCGCAAGATGTTCTGCATCGGCTGACATGTAAGACCCCAGGTAGTTACTCATAACAATATCCAACGCGTTGAAGAGGTCTCCATTACCGTGTATGTTTCCACCCAAGGGTTGACCAGAATAAACGAACAACCTTAATCTTCTTAGCTTCGAGTTTCAAGTCCTGCAGTTCGGCCCGTTCCATTCACTCCGTCTATGAGAGTTTGCACAAGTATTGTCTTTACTGTCTGATGTTAGGAGCGCGGAGTGTTATCTTGCATACCTCAGGTCTGGGTTTTTTCTCTCCGGACAGTTTGTGTGTGTGTGTGTGTGTGTGTGTGTGTGTGTGTTGGTGTGTGTGTGTGTTGTGTGTGTGTGTGGTGTGTGTGTGTGTGTGTATGTGTGGTGTGTGTGTGTGTGTAAGGGAGAGAGAGAGGAGAGAGGAGAGAGGAGAGAGAGAGAGAGAGAGAGAGAGAGAGAGATGGGGTGTGTAATAATAGATACTTTGGTATGAATGCGGGTGTGTCTAGATCACCAAGTAGTGAATAGACATTAAACAAAACAACAAAAAAAGTTTGTTTTTACACCAAGATCTTCAATCTTTACCTCTCTTAGCGCCGTGCGCACGTAAAGGACTCTCTCCCCAAAACAAACAAACAGAATTTAAACCAGCAACGTAAAACCCTAACGTAACAGGATAATGTCACTAGGAAGAATTTTTGGGATAAAAATAAACAGAATCTCAAAAGGAACAGAGATATACTGGCAGACTGAGAGAAAGGGAAATAGTTTTTGTTGCACGGCGTTCGTTCTGATACGCTCTCCACGGGAGGAACAGAGAAATCTTCTATGACAGGAAGTTGCACACAATCATAATATGATACAATAAAATACTATACAATACTTTGCAATACAATGCAGTGCAATACGGTGTACTACAATACAATATTAAACAAGTTAATGCAAGATAGTACAGTAAAATACATACAGTGCGATACAATACAGTACAGCGCAGTACAATACAATTAACTACAATGCAGTGTAATGTAATGCTTTACACTCTTCTCTGCTAAATTGCACTGCACATCACTACACTACACTACACATCTTACGCACACGTTAAAACCCGTTTCGCTTTTCAGAAGAGTAGGCCATTGTATGCCAGTGGGAATGGATGACAACATTTACAAAACTGCATGCACACGGGGACTAGATGAAAAAAGCACATGAGTGCTTATTCGATTATCCTAGAAATAAAATAATAAATAATTAACATAAATACACTTCACTAAACTACACTACACTACACCACTCCACACCAGACCACACCACACCACACCACTCCACTCCACTCCACTCCACTAAACCACACAACATTACACCACACCACACCACACCGCACTCCACTCCACTCCACTCCATTCCACACCACACCATTCCACTACACAACACCATACCACTACACCACACCACAGCACACCACAGCACACCACATCACTCCACTCCACACCACAGCACACCACATCACTCCACTCCACACCACGCCACACCATACTCCACTCTCCACTCCAAACTCCACTCCACTCCACACTACACCACACCACACACCACACCACTCCACTCCACACCACATCACACCACACTCCACTCCATGAAAGGACGCAGTGCAATTCTTCAAGCTCCGACCCAATTGCATGCCAAGCGCTCCTCTGCCAAGCAGCTATCACCGAAGCTCTTGGTCGGTGTACAGACAGATACAATTAATGTGGAGGTGGCTGACTTCTAAGTAATGCGCTGCTGAGCTTCCAAGCCTGCTCGTCCTATCTCGACTTTGTCTAGTGGGTTGATTAACTAAGGGTGGACATTTCCTTCGATTTTCCCGGGTGAACTAATGAAATACGCAGAACTGCTAGTGCCTAATTCTCCTTTGTATTGCTTTCACCTTCGCCTTTACATATCCCGTAGTAGTGTGGTCGACTGTTTAAGGCACCGTTGAAGATTTTGCAACCAGCTTCCTCCAGTACCTGCGGTTTTTAACATCGTATTGTATTTTATTGTATTGCATCGTATTGTATTGTATACCACTCCAAGTTACGGCAAATTTATATGCGTGAAATTCAGACTGCTTTCCCTGTATAGCGCGAGTCGCCACAAAAGCAGTGCCACTCATTTTTTTTTCTTTTCCTGTCTGGAAATGTGTTTGGTTTCCTTCAAGAGTGGCTTTTTTTTCTACACAATTTTACCAGGAACATTTCTCTCGTTGCCCGGAGTTCTTTTACGTGCACTAAATGAGTATTGCCTACGGGACATCGGTTTATCGTCCCATCCGGAAGACTAGCAACCAGAACACCACTGACGGTCTAGTAGATAGGGCAAAAGTTTCGGGCACAAAACGGGGATCAAACCACCCCCACACTGTCTTGAAATCCGAACGTTTCTCTGTCTAGGCAGGCGCGTTACCTCTAGACCACCGGTCCAATTACCGTGCAAAAGACTAGTTCGGCTTGTCTTCTGAAACAGAGGGATGAAAATGAAAAGTGAGATATAAACTATGGACTGCACTTGCTTTCTGAAAGAGTGTGTCTGCTTATAAATGATGGAAACATGCCGGGACAAGCTATGTCCACATCTGGAAGAAATCTCGTTGCTTTGAAATCTTTCTTGTTGATCTTGATTAGTTTGATGGTCCGGTGGTCTAG
The DNA here is from genome assembly GCA_028751875.1 of Rapana venosa. Classification (NCBI taxonomy): domain Eukaryota; kingdom Metazoa; phylum Mollusca; class Gastropoda; order Neogastropoda; family Muricidae; genus Rapana; species Rapana venosa. The sequence goes on along the minus strand of CM054146.1, from coordinate 20,025,158 downwards.
AGGTAACGCACCTGTCTATTTATTTATCTTTTATATCGAGGATAATGGAATAAGCACGTATGTGCTTTTTTACATCCAGTCCCCGTGTGTATGCGGTTTTGTAAATTCTGTCATCTGTTCCCACCGGCACACAATGGCCTACTCTTACGAAAAGCAACAAAGTGTGCGTTTGATCCCCCATATGTGCCAACAATTTTTCACTTACAACTAGACCTTGAATGGTGGTACCAGGTACGGTAAAACAAAGAAAAAACAAAAAATCAACACTGAAACAGTCTGGCGTGTAGCTATAACCAAATCTCAACTGTAGTTACGTTTAAGAAAAGAAAAACAAACAAACAAGGATGAACACGCCCCTTTGCTTTATAATCGAACAGCGTTGTGAAAAGACAGAAAACAAGAAAGAAAGAAACAAAGAAAGAAAAAAATCGGTTTACCATTGTTTTTTCATTTAGTTCCCTTTCCATTTTTAGCATCATGAAAGTCATTCCCCAGGGATTACAAACATCATTTGTGTGTGCGTGCGTGTGTGCGAAAATGTGTGCGTGTGTATGTGCATGAGTGCATGCGTGAGTGTGTGTGTATGCGTGAATGCGTGTTTTTGTGTGCGTGTGTGTATGTGTGTGTGCACGAGCGTATGTGTATGTATGTATGTATGTATGTATGTATGTATGTATGTATGCATGCTTGCATGCATACATGTATGCATTTATGTACGTATGCATGTATTCATGTATGTATGTATGTATATATGTATGCATATATGTATGTAAGTATGTATGTATGTATGTATGTATATATGTATGTATGTATGCGCGAGCGTGCGAAGCATTTCGTCGGAAAGCCTCGTATAACCACAGTATGCACATAGCTAAGTCATTCCAAAAGAAACAAAATGCACAGCTGTGCAAAGAATGACTTACAATAACGTTGTTGTCTACCCTATCTTGCACACTTATGGACTTGCCATAGATCATCAGCACTAATAACTGCTCTTCCACTTTTTTGTCCCTTTGTTTGTCTGTTTGTCTATCCCGTTTCATTGGTTTTCATTAATGTTGCTGCTCTTGTTTGCTTGTTTACTGGTTTTCTTGTTTTTTATGGGTATTGGGATAGCAGTTGTTACTCTTTTTTGTGGTTTTCTGAGATGACATTTTGTTTTCTTTGATTATAAATTATACACCAAATATATTTTAGACTTGTTTGTGTTTGTTTTTCCCGACCCTGTTCGGATCATTTGTTTTTTTCAAAACACTTTTTTTTTGGGGGGGGGGGGGGGGGGGTGTCTGATAAGTGGTGGGAAGGGGGAGATGGCATCTTTGAAAGCGTTGTATTGATAAATGCCATTACACACGTTATGAAAGCATGCATATCGGTATGTATGTATGTATGTATGTAGTATGTATGTATGTATGTATGTATGTATGTATGTGTGTGTGTTTGTGTGTATGCGTGTGTTTGTGTGTGTGTGTGCAAGCGCGCGCGCGCGCGCGTGTGTGTGTGTGTAAATTATTTTTAGTATCATATTCTACCCTTATTTCCCGTGTCTACCTTTGTCTGTTTGGTAACATCTTTCGTTCTTTGTTTGTACGCCACAATGAGCTACTTCTTGTTGTCTCTCAAGAGTAGTTCTCTAAGGACAGACTGTATAACTCATTAGCACTGTCTTTGTAAGAAAAGACCATGATGTCTACAATTCTTTGTTACAAACAGAGAGTCCTATTCATGCTTACGGCTTTAGAGTTCATATGATGAAACCTGTGTGTTCAATATACAGAAGTTTTTTTTTAAAGTCTTTGGTATCATTTGATAATTTCCCTTGAGTTCTATGCGTTCAAAAGCTATTACCATCCCTACTTTTCCATTTAAGGGCAAACAATATCCTATGCATTCCTAAAAATAGCTTCCATTGCTTTATAATTCTAGTCAAAGAACTGATGTCCTTGCGGTAATGCATCTGTTTATTATGTCTGAAGTTGTACTATTAATTCAACGTTTTATTTAGTTGTATTTTGCTCAAAAGTATGTATCACATTATCACTAGATCTCATCGTAAGCGAATTCAGAGAAACATGATATATCTGGGATTTTAAAGTTTGAGAAAATATCAGTGAAGCAAGATTGAAACTCCAGGTTGCCACGTTGGTTAGAAGTGTTTGAATTATGTTATGACTGTTTTCATTCAAAACACACACACACACACACACACACCGCACACGCACGCACACACACACACACACACACACACACACACACACACACACACACACACACACACAACACTTACATATCAATGTGTATGCTTCAAACGAAGTCTTTCATAGTTGAAATACAATATTGCATATTTGATAGTATTGCTAACATATTTTTCTGCTCTCTCTCTCTCTCTCTCTCTCTCTCTCTCTCTCTCTCTCTCTCTCTCTCTCTCTCTCTCTCTCTTCTCTCTCTCTCTCTCCCCACTTATGTGATCTCCGCTTATGTCATATATGCCCACACTGTATGCCTAGCATTTCTTGTGTCTGTGTTTTGTGGACAAAGGCCGATGTACAGTAAATGGCTGAAGTCTGAACTGTGTGTGTGAGTTTGTGTATGTGTGTGTGTCTGTGTGTGCGCGCATGTGCGTGAGCGCGCGTGCGCATACACGCGCTTGCAAGTACCACACAACAAACAAATAGTAGTATCAGAATACACAAGCCCTGGGTACTTAAGTCATTTTACCTTACTTAACCAAGTATGACAGCAATTCTTGTATTATTTTGGGTTGATCAATGAAAGTGGGAATATCAGAAAATTAAATAAAATAATTAGATGTTTTGTATGAAGTGTTTCTGAGCAGACATTCCCCTGTGTAGGATAAACTGTTTGTTTTAAAACAGTGGAGCGATTCATACGAATTCTCCAAAAATGCTCATTATTGTGTTATTGTTTTGTGCATATTGAGGTTTTGTTTTTTTTAAAATCATGTTATTGTTGGCCATGATCAAAAGTTGAACGACATTCTAGTAAAACTTGTTCTCTCGTTATTTTTTTAGCAACATGTTGATCCCGCTTGTTTTTTGCAATTTTGTTGTCTACAACATAACAAACCTGTAACATCACATTTGTACCCGTGACAACCTGTGACAAGTGACTGCTTTGTTTTCAAGGGTAACCGAATGATGAATAAAGCCGCTGGGAATTGTTTTCTGCTTGTGCGAGTGTGGTTGATTTTTGGGAGGTGAAAGTATGTATTATGCGTGATGTGCATAATTATACATTTGCGTGCACATACGCTCGCACGCACATTCATGCACGCACGCACGTATGCTCAAACACACAAATATGCGCAGGAAAACGCATGCATTCAAATACCTTACACATACGCACACAATTACAAACATAAATTCACTCACTTATTTACAAACACATATACATACATATATACATACATGCATGCATGGATGCATTCATAAATGCATGCATGCATCCATACATACATACATTATGTATGTACATACGTACACACATACGTACATACATACATTCATAGACAGACAGACACTCTCGCTTACATACATATATACACACATATATACATACATACATGCATATATACATACATGCATGCATACTTACATACATACATACATACATATATACATACATACATACATACATACAGACAGACAGACAGACACACAGACATACATACATACATACATGCATACATACATACACACATAAATTCATACATACATATATACATACATAATATATACATATACAAACAGACACACACAGACACACACTCACACACAAACACACAACACACAAACACACAAAACACACACACACACACACACACACACACACACACAACACACACACACACACACACACTGTGCAGTGGAACGTCAACTTAAAAAAAACCCAAACCAACGAAATCTGAGTTCAAACACCATTCAGAATGTGTTTACTTTCTGGGGACAACACTCTCAGGTTTCAGCTGTTTTCTGCCCAGCGCTGATTACATGGCATGAGCAAGGCTGGATGATTAAACAACAACACCTGATCCTCATTATCCTCGTTAGAAGCAAACAGGGAAAGCTGTTCAATTGTTGGTGTTTTTTGTTTAAACTCAGCACTGCAGGTATCTGTATCTCCAAGGTCTGGTTATTTCCTAAGATAGGTTATAAAAAGAACAAAATAAAGAGTAAGACGACTGTAACAATAGCTGTTAACCTAACAAGGTAAAGGTGTCCCATAACCTATGTGGTCGTAGGAAAGAGAGGAATCAAGAGACCTCAGCTTCTCCAGGGGCCAGCGTATTGAGGGCAGCGGCGCCCATCTCTTCTCCCTCGCTGCTTTACCTCCCCCGACCCTAAAGAGGGTAGGTACCCTTTTACAGCTGGGTGAACTGGGGAACTGTACTGAAGCCAAGGCACGCAAACGGTCACTCATCCAATTAGTAACCACGCTCGATGGTGTTTATCCTTAGCTGGGGGGGAAGCGAGTGCTCTGACCACTGAGCTATCCCGTCCCCCGGTTATGAAAGGAAGAAAGTACAGAGAGTGAAAACTCTGTAGCGCTAGTTGTTAACCTGGCCAAAGTTAATCTCTGTAGTATTACTGTCATCCTCGTCTTCCCTGTTGGAGACAGAGTGGCGCAGTGGGTAAACCGCTGGAATCGTGATGTGATGTAAACTTAGGGCTGGGTTTTAGTTATAGTGGATCGGTGGCCTACAGGTAACGCGCCTGCCTAGACAGTTAAAAAGTCCGGGTTCGAAGTGTGGGGTGGGCAGGATCCCCGTTTGGGCCCGTAACTTTTCCCCCACCCTCTGACCGTGAGTGGTGGACTGGGTGTTCTTCTTTCGGATGAGAAGATAAACCGAGGTCCTGTGAGTTAGACATCGTTATTTACCGCACGTAAAAGAACCCAAGGCAATGAAGGAGTTGTCGTGGCAGAATACTGTATAAAAAAGCCACTCTGATAAGGAAGTAATACAAATACAGACAAAACAACAAAAGTATAAAAGATGGCACAGCTCTTGTGGCAATGCGCTATCCTTGTAGAGAGTAGCGCCATCTTCAAACAGAGAAATCGGCCGTGACTTAACGTGGTATACACTACAATACTATTTTTGAATCTCTTTGGAACTGTCCGGTTAAGGATTAAACCTCGGTTCTGATTCCATTTTTTTGGTGTGGTCCTTCAAATGAGACTACACACCAATATTCCGTGTGTGAGTAGATGGGTAATATTTTGTGTACACGTTTAGAAACCAATCCATTATTTTAGTATCCGACTCGGCAAGCCATAGCAAAACAGTGGTGTTTATACTTTTCGGTCCTCGGCTAGAGCTGCAAAGTTCACCAATGGAGAGATGTTTGCCTATGTGACTGTTTGTTCCCCATTAAAGTTTACAGCATTCTTTTTCCTTTGTTCTTGTTTCTTTTTTTCCCCGGTTCCTTGGCCAGGCTTCAAGATTTACCAATGGTGAGATTCTTGTATGCGAGCTGTCTACCCACCATTAAGGTAGCCGCAATACATCGGAGATGGTGTCTAAATACTACACCTCAGTGCATGCGTGGTTTGAATTTAGCATTTTGTAATTTTGTTCGTAAGTTTTGTAAAATTTTATCATCCGTAACCATCTGTACACAAGTGCCTACTCTTCCAAAGGGTTGAACAGGGTTTTATAGTATCTGTTTGCGCAAGATATTCTGCGTGCGTTTACACACGTGATCTCAGTTTATAGTCTCATCAAAAGGGCTTTCGGGGGGCTGGAAATGTTTCTGATGTTAACCCCAAGGGGAAAACTATCTGCTTTAAAAGGCGTCTCAGTAGTGACTGGAACCCATGCCATCAGACCGCGAGCACAACGTTCTAACCACCAGGCTATTCTGTCCCCCAGATCCAACTCTTTACATGATGAGTTGCAGTCAAATATCTGCTGAGAATTTTTTTCGGCTGTACTGAGTTATTGAGTTGCAACCAGTATTCCTTACATAATCATTTACCTGCTTTGACCACGCTTGATCTTAAGCATTCTAGGGGACGGGATAGGTAGCCCGGGTGGTTAAAGCATTGCGCGTTGCGCTCGTGATCTGCTGACCCTGGTTTCAATCCTGTTCAATGGTAAATTTTCCCTTAGAGTTAATATCAGTGCTGAGTCCACTCCCATCCCGAACACCCCAAAAGTCCTTCGGATGAGACAATAAACCGAGGTTCCGTGTTCGAACGCAGGCAGAACATGTTGCGCACACGATAAAACTTGTTCCGCTTTTCGAAAGAGTAGGCCATTATGTGCCGGTGGGAACAGATGACGAAATTGACAAAACTGCATACACACGGGGACTCGATGTCAGAAAATAAGTGGTTATCCAAATCATCCTCGAAATAAATGAATAAATAAAAAAGAAAAGGTGAACACCCAGGAAAAAAAGTACGCTGCAATAGGTATGCTCATAAAATGAACCTGGTAAGTCTTTACAAAGTAAAACCCTGTCTTATTACAACAAGGCATCAACAAGACATTCGAATCAATGTTTTGTGAGTTTAGAGTTAAGATGTCAGTGACCTTATCCATTCGGCTGATGCGTCTCATGCATTCCTGTGTATGGATTAAACGAATAAGGATGTTGACCTGTCTAGCAAATAGACACTGTTGAATGTTGATTTTCATGACTACATCCCCTCTTTCTCTTTCTCTTTCTCCGCTTGCATACACACACGCACACACACACACACACACACACACACACACACACACACACACACACACACAGGCGTACGCACGCTGCGCACGTTCACAAGCGCGTGCATACACACATAAACACACACACACACATACACACTCTCTCTCTGTCCTCACACACACATGCACACACACACACACACAACGCGCGCGCGCGCGCGCGCACGCACACGTACACACACACACACGTACACACACACACAAATCCAAACATTACTTTAAAAAAATAATAAACTAAACACATACACACAAACACATACACACACACACACACACACACACACACACACACACAACACACACACACACACACACACACACACACACACACACACAGAGTCTCTCTCTTCGATTTAAAGCAACGACAAAATAGTAACCATGTATACAGTCAACAAGTGATAGAAGGGTTTTTTGTCTTTTTCGTCTGCTTAATAGTCTTCATGAAACCTTCATTTATGCATTTTCAATCTCGAAATTAACTTTCTGCTCTTTTCATTCGTAGCAAGGAGAGACAGAAGTAAGAGATGAATGCATTTTCTCTTTTAAACATCTGTTGCATCAATACTTGTGAAAAGTATGTTGCAATATTCAGCCAACGAGTATGTGTGTTTTGTATACTCCATTAAACAGAAACGTTTTATTCATTATATATTTTCTTATTTCGAGCATAATGAAGTTAAGCGCTCATGTGCTCTTTTTTTTTACATCAAACCCCTGTGCACATGCAATTTTTTTTGTAAATTTTGTCATTCGTTTGCACAGGCAATAAATCAATGGCCTACTTCTTTTCTGAAAGACAGTACAGATTTCATCTTAATAAGAGAAAATTTCTGCTTTTTTCTTCTTTGGCATACTTTTTTGTTTGCGTAATAGGCTATATTTTGTTAACTCTTTACTTTTAGTACCCTTTGACTGGTATGGTTTGGTTCTGAAATATTTAATGTAATTAGTTATTTTGTTCTGAGCTTCTTTTCATTTGTTTTGGTTTTGTCTCTGAATACATGTGCACTCTAAGCATATAAATGTTACACACGCATATGCGCGCTCGTGCGTGTGTGCGTGCGTGTGTATGTGTGCGTACATGTGTGTGTGTACGTGCGTGCGTGCGTGTGTGTGTGTGTTTGTGTGTGTTTTCTAGAATCAGGCCTTCATGGATTCTTGTTAATAAAAACTTTTACACAGTACCTTGTAAATCGCTTTGAACAGTTTATGATTTTCAGTAGGTTATTTTCAACTAAGGTACAGATAAAGGTGTTCCATAACCTATGTGGGCGTAGGAAAGCGAGGCGTCAGAGACCTCAGCTTCTCCAGGGGCCAGCATACTGAAGGCGGCGCCCATCTCCTCTCCCTCGCTGCTTTACCTTCCCTGATCCTAAAGAAGCAGGTACCCATTTACAGCTGGGTGAACTTGGGGACTCTGTTGAAGCTAAAGTACCCAAGCAGTCACCCATCTACTTGGTAACCACACTCGATGCTGCTTAACATTAATCTTGGGAAAGTGGGCTCTCTGACAGCTGAGCCACCCTGTTACTTTTCTTCAACCACTGTAGAGTTATACCAAACCCCCCAAACAGCAACAAAAAACCCAAACAGCAAAAAACCCACCCCAAAACCAACTCCACAAAACCCTAGCTGGGCATCTTCCAAGCTGTGCACGTACCTAATGCCTGACTTCACGCACAATCCGCTGCATGACTAAAATGTTATGTTGACGATTCAGAAATCGGTGCTTATAAAGTCTACCCATCAGTGACAAAAATTACAGAGTGGAGTAAGCTCTGGTTTTCTAATCTAACAGCGAAACCGGGAACGGGATAGCTCTGTGATCGGAACACTCGCTTTCTCTCAGCCAAGGTTAAGCAGCATCAAGCTTGGTTACCACTTGGATGGGTGACCGTTTGCGTGCCTTGGCTTCAGTACAGTTCCCCAGTTCACCTAGCTGTAAATGGGTACCTGCCCTCTTTAGGGTCAGGGAAGGTAGAGCAGCGAGGGAGAGGAGATGTGTGCCACCCTCAAAATGCTGGCCCCTAGAAAAGTGAGGTCTCTGACGCCTCGTCCCCTACGACCTACGACCTTATAGGTTATTTTGGCCTTTTTAACAGCAAAACGGGAGAGACACTGGCTGTTCTGCATGCACAAGCTGAGCTTGGAAGACCCCCCCGCCCCCCCAAGCCCATCTATGTTTCCTTACTTCACCATATATCGGGCAGATTCTAACCGAACTGCGTGGCTAAGCCTCATACTATGGAGGGTTCACAAACCGGTGCTTTTACAACCTGCCCATCAGTGACGGAAATAATGGATAGCGGTAAGTTCTGATTTTCTACATATCACAGCGAAACGAGAGAGGCTACTGGCTGATAGTTGAGCTTGGAAGATCACTCTCTGTTATTCCTTTATCCCCCAAATATTGCCGAGGTTATAACCTGAGATTTATAATTTCCTGACCATTCAGAGTCAGAAGTCAGCGCCTTGTTCAGATGGCTATATTGTTATTGTGAGTCTTGTTTCTCTGCTGGACCAAAAGACGAACATACCATGTCAGTTTGGAAGAAGTGAACAAACAACAACCTAGCCCAAACCTAGCCCAAACCTAGCCCAAACCTAGCACAACCTAGCCCATAACTAGCACAACCTAACACAACCTAGCACAAACCTAGCACAACCTAGCCCAAACAGCAAGCCCTGGTTATCAAGATGGAAATGAAATGTTTTTCTACATTCTAGGAGACATCATGTCAGAGCTTGCAATGCAGTGACGATTGTAGCTGCTCTCACGCTGCCTAGTCCAACTTCACCTCGCAAACAGAAAACTACGCTTAGTATAAAAGAAAGAGAGCAGTGAGCGTCAGGCTGCCGCAGGGTCGTTAACCAAAGAATGCCCCGCACTGTTGTAATGTTAGCAAAAAAGGAAAGGAAATGTGTTTATACACGCTATGAGAAATCAGAGATTGCAATGCAGTGAAGATTGTAGCTACTACTACGCTGCTGAATCCGACTACACCACGGAAAATAAAAGTACACTTAGTATAAAATAAAAAGTGCCACAAGGTCGTTAACCTAGCCTAGCTTAGCCTAGTGGTTAGAACATTGCGCTCGCAATCTGATGACCCGGGCTCGATTCCCGTTGAAGGGGATATTTCCCCCTGAAGCTAACATCAGTGCAGACTCCACTCTCCCCAAAAAACCTTCAGATGCCACTATAAACCGAGGCCCCGTGTGGAAACGCACACATAACACCATGCGCACACGTTAAATCCTGCTCCGATTTTCTTAAGAGTAGGCCATTGTGTGCCTTTGGGAACGGATGACAGAATTTAAAAAAAACACCGCAAACACACGAGGACTGGATGTAAAAAGCATATAAAGTGCTTATTATATTATCAGCGACATAAAATAATAAAATGGAAACAAAATAACCAAAGAATGCCTTGCACTGCTGTTGTGATGTTAGCAACAACAAAAAAGGCAATGAAATGTGTTTGCACACGCTAGGAGACATCAGAGCTTGTATTGCAGTGAAGATTGTATCGACTCCCACGCTGCTAAATCCGACTCCATCACGGAAAAATAAAAAGTAATCTCAGTATAAAATAAAAAGTTCCGATGGGTCGTTAACATAGCCTAACCTAGTGGTTAGAACATTGCGCTCGCAATCTGACGACCCGGGTTCGATTCCCGTTCAAGGGGGATATTTTCCCCTGAAGTTAACATCAGTGCAGACTCCACTCTCCCCAAAAGTTCTTCGGATGAAACTATAAATCGAAGCCCTGTGTGCAAACGCACGCAGAACATCTGACAGAATTTACAAAACCACATACACACGGGGACTAGATGTAAAAAGGCACATAAGTGCTTATTCCATTATCCTCGATATAAAAGAATAAAAGGACATTTTTTTAAAAGAAATAACCAAAAAATGCCTTGCAATGTTGTTGTGATGTTAGCAACAACAAAAAAGGCAATGAAATGCGTTTCATTCTATGAGACATCAAAGCTTGTAATGCAGTGAACATTATAGCTGCTCCCACGCTGCTATATCCGACTCCATCACGGAAAAATAAAAAGTACTTTTAGTATTACAAAATAAAGAGAACAATGAGCGTCAGGCTGCCACAGGGTCGTTAACCAAAGGATGCCCTGCACTGCTTTTGTGATGTGACAGTGATCTTTATTTTAGGGCTTGGTCTGCATAGCGCATGTATGGCATCACCCCCTACCAAGCTTGTTCTGGTGACAACATTAACCTAGTTGTGGAGCCAGACTGTATGAGACGCTCCCTCTCTCATATCACTGCATTGACAGTTTCCATTAGCTTTATAAATGTCAATTCTTTTGACGTAAATTTGTCGCAGTTGTGTGTGTGTGTGTGTGTGTGTGTGTGTGTGTGTGTGTGTGTGTTGTGTGTGTGTGTGTGTGCGTGTGTGTGTGTGTGTGTGTGTGAGTGAGGAAATGGGAAAGGGAGGGGGCGTTGCGTTGTGTGTGTGTGTGTGTGTTTGTGTATGTGTGTGTGTGTGCGCTTGTGTGTGTGTGAGCGCTTGTGTGTGTGTGTGTGTGTGTAGGAGGGTGGGGGTAGGGTGGGGATGGTGTGTGTGTGACATTTATTTTTATATATGTCAGTGGGAAATAAAAGCTTACCTAAGTGCGTGTGGGTGTATAAATTTTAATTTGTAAAAACTATTAATTGTAACTGGCTTCATGTGAATGAGTGGGATGAACGAAAGCGCTTTGATTTTGTTTTTTTTTCCAAGATATTGCGCTGTGTTATCATTATTGTCATTATTATTATCTTGAATCTTGTGTGTGAGGAGGGGGGGTGGAGTAAGAGAACGTTGTGTGTGTGTGTGTGTGTGTTTCTTGTTATGCCTTTTTCTTCTTTTTTAAATGCTTTTCTACCTTTGGTTTTTTGTCTTGGGATCCTTTTTCTGTAGTAATATTTTTTTCTATCTATATCTTCTTTTTTCACTTGCGTTCTTATTGTATCAACTAAATGTGCATATCCCTTTCCATTGTGTTTTTGTTTGTGGTTTACATCCTTTTTTGTTGTTAATTTCTTATGCTTTTGTCTGCTTTTTTCATTTCTATTTAATATTTTCTGTTTCTGTTTGCCTTTCTCTTTCATATTCTTGTCTTCAAATGTTTTTGACTTGACTTGACTTGACTTGACTTGTCTCCCGGATAGCTTTCATGTTTTGTGACTGAATTTCTTTTTATTTTCTGTCTGGGTGTCTGTCTGTCTGTCTGCTTGCCTGTCTGTCTATCTGTCTGTCTATGTCTGTCTTTGTGTCTCTCTTTCTCTCTCTCATTCTTTTCGTTTTTTCTACCTTTCTTTATTTCTTTCTGACTTTCTTTCTATCTTTCTTTCTTTTTTTCTTTTTTTCCTCTTTTCTTTCTTCTTTTCTCACTTGTATTTAGTTATTTTTTGCTTCCTTTACTGTCTGTCTTTCTTTCTTTCCTTTTTTCCTTTTTCCTCCCTCTTTTTAACTTTTCTCTCTTTTTTTTTTCTTCATTTTTCTTTCTTTCTGTCTTTTTTTCCGTCTTTCTGTCTTGCTTTTGCTTGTTTCTGTTGTTCTTG
>CM054146.1:19992847-20007847 GCA_028751875.1 Rapana venosa | reverse complement strand
ACGATGGGAAAACAAACATCAGAGAGTGGATTGACTGGCCTTGAGTGGAACGATTCACTATGGAAAGCACAGGACTGCCGGGAGTGGAGGAAGCTGGTTGCAAAATCTTCATTGGTGCCCCTGCGGTCCAAGGATTATGGGATAGGTGAGGTGGATTGAGAAAAAAATGAATGATTGAAATACGGAAAGAAAACAGGGATTGTAGACATAAATCAAATAAGATATAACGCCAAAAAGTAATCTCATAACCCCCCCCCCCCAAAAAAAAAAAAGGAACAAACAAACAAAGAAAAAAATAAGAAAAAACAAAAAGAAGGAAAGAAGACAGAAAGAAAAAACGGCAATAACCAAGAAAAGAAGAGAGAAAAAAAGAAAGAAAGAAAGAAAGAAGGAAGGAAAGAAAGAAAGAAGGAAAGAAAGAAACAAACAAAGACAGACAGAAAGACAGAAAGAAAGAAAGAAAGAATACCACTAATATCGTCTATTTTCGCTAGCATTGGCTAGACATAAAATCGAAGTCAAGAAAGAAAGAAAGAAAGACAGAAAAAAAGCAAAAAGGAAGGAAAGAAAGAAAGAAAGAAAAAAAAACAAGACAAAATATAGCAGAACAGGAGAGAGAGAGGGGGGGAGGGAGAGAGAGAGGGAGAGAGAGAGAGAGAGGGAGAGAGAGAGGGGGGAGAGAGACACACACAGACCGAGGGACAGAGACAGACAGACACACAGACAGTCGGAGACAGAGACTGATAGAGACAGAGATAGTTAGACAGTCAGATACAAACAAAGAAGCTAAATACAAAACCAACAACAAGAAAATAAACAAATAAGCAACCAAATAACAATAAAACAGCAAAGAACAAAAAAATAAATAAGATCAAGAATGTAGATATAGCTTTAAACCAAACCACCATACTTGGGCCAAGCCAAAAGCTGTGTCAGTTATTGGTTTAAACAGAATTTATTCATGAAAAGTGTCACACAAAAATACGAGCATACCTTGACGGGCCAACAAGCAAACTTATAATGGTCCTGTCATATTTATGTAGACACACATTGTGACTGATGACTTCACGTTGCAACAGACGACTGATACATGATAAAACATCACTGACAGTTGCATATACTTTTAAGTGTATTGAGCAAATCTAATGAAAACAATCGTTTCCATTGGACACGTGACATACCCACAAGCCCACCAGTTGTGTCAGTTGTTGATATCAGCTAACTGCCAAGGCCAACACTAAAATGTTGTCATGTTGTAAAAATATTGTGTGTCGAGATTGCCCTTCAGCCATGGCAAGCTCTTAACATAACAACCTGCACTCTAATTTAAAGGAGACAAAAATATTAATCCTCTGAAATCGAAGTACAGCTGCCTATATGACGAGGTACTTTAAAAAAAAAGAAAGTCATACACGCAAACTTCTCATTCCGTGTTTAATTTCAATCTCACAGTGATTCCCTGGTGGGATGAGTGAGACAGAGTGACGATTTTGGTTGACCTCCAGAGTGTTAAGCTGAGGAGCACACAACAACAACAACAGCAACAACAACAACAGCAACAACAACAACAACAACAGCAGCAACAACAACAGCAACAAACTACCGCACTTATAACTGTCTGCACCACTTAGAAACAGAGTAAAAACAAAACATCTAATAGTGTAGCTTCCTAGAAATGCTAGTGTTTACATCTTTGCTACACTAAAAAACATTTTATTTTTTTATCAATTCTATCTAGTTTATAGCCAATCGTGAAAGCCATAAAACATAGATTAAGGGCGAGTGAATTACAAATAAAGAAAAACAGACAGACAGAAAGAAAAGAAGAAAGAAAGAATGAAATAATTAAAGACAGAAAGAAAACAAAGAGGGGAAGTAGAGAAAGAACGAAAGAAAGAAAGAAAGAAAGAAAACAAAATAAAGGAAGAAAAAAAAGGAAGAAAGACAAACAAACAGACGAACGGACAGAGACAAAGAATAAAATAAAATTAAAACAAAGAAAAGAAAAAATTAGCATATGAAAATGAAGGAAAGAAAAACAGAAAGAAACCAAACAGGAAACAGGCAAAAACAAAGAAGAAAAAAGAAAAAAGTAAGAAACAAAAAATAGGAAAAAATACAAAGAAAATAAAAGAAAAACAGAAAAAAACAACGAGAGTACGGATACAACGAGTGAAACAAAGAGATAATAACAAAAGGAACACAAGACAAAAAGCCAAAACAAACACCAACAGCAACAACAAAAACCACCAAATGTGCCCCCCAAACACAGTGCTCCAGTTACACTCCACAAACCTTAAGGAAATTCATTTCATTCTCTCGTGAAAATTGCAGCCATAAAGGCTGTAAACGTGCAGCAGTACTAATCAAAAATGGAAAGAAAGAAAGAAAGAAAGAAAGAAAGAAAAAAGAAGGAAGAAAGGAAGAAAGAGAGGAAGAAAGAAAGAAAGGAAGAATGAAAAAAGAAAGAAGGAAAGAAAGCTAAAGAAAGAAAGAAAGAATCAAAGAAAGAAAGGAACAAAGTAAGAAAGCAAGAAAGCTAAAGAAAGAAAGAAAGAAAGAATAAAAAAGAAAGAAAGAAGGAAGGAAAGAAAGACAAAAAGAAAGAAAGAAAGAAAGAAGAAAGAAAGAAAGAAAGAAAGAACGAAGAAAGAAAGAAAGAAAAAAGATTAACAGATACAAAAAACAAATTAGCCAACAAACACAAACAAAATAATTATGATTCCCACCAAAATGTAAAATCAAAAAAAGAGTTGTTTCTGGTTTTGTTTTATAATTTAAAAGCAAAAAAATATTCATTCAATGACTGCAATTTACCAGTTAAAAGAATAAAAAGATAAAGGAGTTCCATAACCTATAAGGTCGTAGGGAAGCGAGACGTCAGAGACCTCACTTCTCTAGGGCCAGCATATTGAGGGCGGCGCCCATCTCCTCTCCTTCGCTGCTTTACCTTCCCTGACCCTAAAGAGGGCAGGTGCCCATTTACAGCTGGGTGAACTGGGGCAACTGTACTGAAGCCAAGGCGCGCAAACGGTCACCCATCCAAGTGGTAACCACGCTCGACGCTGCTTAACTTGGCTGGGAGAAAGCGAGTGCTCCGACCACTGAGCTATCCCGTCCCCTAGTTAAAAGAATATTTGCACTAAATGCGCTACTCTGCAGCTTACAGACGAGAAAGAAAGAAAGAGAAAAAGAAGAGAGAAAGAAAGAAAGAAAGAAAGAAAGAGCGAAAGAGAGAAGAAAGGGAGAAAGAAAAGAGAAGAAAGAGCGAAAGAGAGAAAGAAAGAGAGAAAGAAAGAAAAAAAAGAAAGAAAGAAAGAGAAAAGAGAAAGAGAAGAAAGAAAAGAAAAAAAAAAGAAAGAAAGAAGAAAGAAAGAGCGAACGAAAGAACGGAAGAAAGAAAGAAAGAACGAAAGAACGAAAGAAAGAAAGAAAGAAAGAAAGAAAGACACACAGACAGGACACACAGACAGACAGACAGACAGACAGAGATATAAAAAAATATAAAAGAACAGTAGGAAGAAAGAAAGGAAAGAAAGAAAGAAAGAGAAAAAAATAAAGGAAGAAAGAAAAAAAGGAATAAACAGAGATATACAGATGCAGCAAGTTCATGATGGAAAAGAAGTATAACTGGCAATATATTTTAGATCATCAGTTTACGGTGGCTTGTCTTGTTCCTACTGTAAGGTTAGCGGAGAAAAAGATAAAGGGGGGGGGGGGGGGGGGGGGAGAGAGAAAGGGGAGAGAAAGAAGGCATGAAAATAGGAAAAACAGTAACCATACAAAATAATTATATATTATATGCTATGGTATAACTACAATTATGATAATAATGATGATAATAATAATAATTATAATAAAATAATAGTAATAGTAATAATAATAATAATAATAGTAATAATAATAATAATAATGATGATGATGATGATGATGATGATGATGATGATGATGATGATGACGACGCCGACGACGATGATGATGATGATGATGATAATAATAATAATAATAATAATAATAATAATAATAATAATAATAATAATAATAATAATAATAATAATAACAATAACAATAACAATAACAATAATAATAAATCTGACTCGTTCATTTTTAACAAAAAATAAATCAGGCATGTCTTCTGTGATCCAGTGGGACTAGAAATATGGCGAGGATTTTTTTCTTCTTTTGTGTGCAAAATTACCCATTTTTTTTGTTGTTTTGCAATATTCAAATTTATCTACACTGTATCCATCCTGCTTTCTCTCCCAGTCTCATGTTCTTCTTTCTCTTCGTTTGGAGCACTGTCTGTCGACTCCGGGAACGAAGCAGCCAAGTGAACAAGGTAATAAGCTAAAGGTCACAAACACAGTCAACAGTCCTTTACTCTTAGTGTTCCTGGGCTAGCGAGCCCGCGGGTTTAATTCTCTCCAATGAAAAGTGAAATAAGAAATTGGGTTTCTTGTTTAATATTTCCAAAATTATCCTGGTAAAGACCTGCTCTGCTGCTGGTGCTATTCTGAGCAGTATGTATAATTCCATGCTTGAAAAAGATGGGGAATGTACGTTAAATATCAATGTTACATTTATTAATTTCTAAACTGCACCACGTACCCTGCAGTCTTTTTGACTGTTAGAGCTGTCTCTGTCAATGCCTTGACAACCACCCCTCTCTATTTCTTCCACCATTCACAGTGCTTCACCGTTCACGTAGATCGAGAATGCACGCTAAACAGTTACATGATTTTTAAACTACACTACATATCCCGCAGTGTTCTTGACCGTATAGAGCCCCGTCAATGACTCCACAATCGGCCCTCACCACCTTTTCTCCATCATCCACAGTGCTTCACTCAGCCTCATACATGTGGATCGGTGGTCTAGAGGTAACGCGCCTGTCTAGAAAGCGAAAAGTCCGGGTCGGAAGTGGGCGGCGGTTCGAACCCCGTTTGGGCCCGAAGTTTTTCTCCATCCATTAGACCATGAGTGGTGGTCTGGGCGCTAGTCTTTCGGAGGAGACGATAAACCGAGGTACCGTGTGTTACACAAAATTATTCAGCGCACGTAAAAGAACCCACGGCAACAAGAGAGTTGTCCCTGGAAAAATTCTTAGAAAAAAGCCACTCTGATAGGGAAACAAATACAGTTGCAGACAAAATAGCAAACAAACAAAAGTGTGGCGCTGCTCTTGTGGCGACGTGCTCTCCCCGGGGAAGGCAGCCCGAATTTCACGCAGAGAAATCTCGCGACTTTAAGTGGTGTAAATGTAAATGTAAATGTCATCTCATCCGCTGTTTCGCTCTGGGTATCAAAAGACTTGATAATTATCAAAACGTAGGAAAGCAGAACTAGCAATCACCCTCAAGTCAATCGACATGTCTAGCTAGTAAAACGTCATGCTCCGTGAATTTCTAGGCATAATTATGTGGAAAAGCATTTATAAAAAGTTCATCAAAACTAAGACTCCTTGAAAAAAAAAGAAAACTAAGATAATAAACATAAAAACAAACATAAACATAGAAAAGATGTGTGAGGTGTTACAACTTGTCCCTGCTCGGTTCAGCGATGTCAGAGGCGGTAAATCCATCTAATTTTTCAATATAATAATAATAATAATAATAATAATAATAATAATAATAATAATAATAGTGTATGGAATTTATATAGCGCTGAAGCTTGTAAAGCAACAAATCAAAGCGCTCAGATGACTTTTTTTTTTTAATATCGAGGATAATGAATAAGCACTCATGTGCTTTTTTTTTTACATCTAGTCCCCGTGTGTATGCGGTTTTGTAAATTTTGCCATCTGTTCCCACCGGCACACAATGGCCTACTCTTTCGAAAAACGGAACAGGATTTAACGTGTGCGCAAGATGTTCTGCATGCGTTCGCACACGGGACCTCAGTTTATAGTCTCATCCGAAGGACATGCTGTCTGAGCGTTCCTAGATGAAGAAGAAGATATCAAATTAAGTAAGGTGGTGTTCCATAACGTTAAGGTTGTAGGGGTGCGAGGCTTCAGAGACCTCACTTCTCTAGGGGCCAGCACACTGAGGGCAGCTCTGAAACAGATGTAAAATCGATGACACACACACGCGCCTGCGCTTGTAACACTAAAAGCCTCCCTGTTTCCACATGTGCGGATGATAACGCTTGTGTGCACACCTGGTTGGTCACTGTCTCTGTCTGTCTGTCTGTCTGTCTGTGTATCTCTGTCTCTGTCTCTGTCTCTCTCTCTCTCTATCTCTCTCTCTCTCTCTCTCTCTCTCTCACTCTCTCTCTCTGTCTGTCTCTCTCATGGAAGAACAGAAGAATTGGAAATTTTCATGCATGCCAGCTTGATAGTCGTGTGCACATGTGTTGTCTTCAGGGAGCTGATATCATTATTTCTGCAACCCATCCTCACTACCTAGTCTTCTTCCTCTCCTCACTGTTCCTCAATCACTACAAAAATGCAGCCTTGCGAATGAAAAAGTAATATGTACCTAGGGATAATTCGATCAAACATTCAGTTTTGATAATTAATGTATCACCTGCACTTCCCTGAGCTAGCTGCAAACAACAAGGACAACAATCTTCCGTACTGTTCTCTGACAGCAGACTATGAAGGGATCATAGCTTGCACCATGGTGTCCACCATTCCCGATATTGATTTTTCAATGCCGGCCTGGTGTTTTTACCGCCGTTGTCTAAATGCTCAGATCCCATCAAGGTGCCACTCTATCATCGTCCATTTTCTGATTTAGAGAGATAGAGAGAAAAACAGACACAGAAGAAGAAAGTGTATTGAGTGGGGGTAATTAGATAAATTGACACAGAAAAGTTGGGATGAGCTTCCAGAAATATGACCAGGCACATTCCATCATTTATTTAGGATTCGTCGTCTGACAGAAGGGCATGCAAACTGGCAGAAGAACAACATGTAAGCAGCTTGGGAGACAGATGGACAGACAAGCAGGCAGATAAGAACATATAAGCAGACAAACAAGCAGACAAACAAGAGAGTAAATGGTATGTATGGAAATGTATATGCATGTACGTTCGTGCACGCGCGCATGCACACACACACACACACTAACACTAACACACATACACACACATATACACACACACTATATGGATTTCAACCGAATTATATTCACAGAAGAAACATTTTGTTTACAAGATACGTAGTCATAAAACCACCAAGTTGTGTAGTCGAATCTGTTGAAGCAGAATCTTATTTGTTCAGAATAATTTAGCACCAATACATAAAATGAGTACAACAAGCAAAGAGTACATCATTTACTCCAGCATTTAAGTGCAAAAATTGGCTGCAGTGAACACAATTGCATCAAATAAATAAAAACTAAAGAAATACTTGTTTACAAAATGTAAACATATCAAGAAAAAAGAAACAATAAATCGTAATTGTAATAGTATTTTTTCTTTTCTTGAGCGATGTCCAATAAATGCTGCAGGGTAAAACAAAAGTGGATTGTTTTGCACAATTTGTTTTATCCGAAAGCTTCAGCTCTCATGTCTTACAGGCTAGCTTAATTTTCAATATTCTTTGTGAGCAGCTGTCTGCTTGTTCATGAGGTCTCGGCCAGCAGGCTGGTAATGTTGTTGTCAAAGATGCTGTCATTAGGACAGAGAATTAGCCTCCTGTGGTAAATAAGCTATTAGCTCTCATGTCTTACAGGCTAGCTTAATTTTCAATATTTGTGAGCAGCTGTCTGCTTGTTTGTGAGGTCTGCACCAGCAGGCTGGTAGTGTTGTTGTCAAAGATGCTTTCATTAGGACAGAGAATTAGCCTCCTGTGGTAAATAAGCTATTAGGAAAAGGGCTATTTTAATAATAATAATAATTATAGTAAGAAGAAGAAGAAGAAAAGAAGAAGAAGAAGAAGAAGAAGAAAGAAGAAGAAGAAGAAGAAGAAGAAGAAGAAGGAAGGGAATTTGTATAGCGCTTTACCTTGCTAAAACAAATCAAAACGCTTTCATACAACACACCCATACACACACAATCAATACCAATTAACAAAGTTCACAAATTCAAATGTACACACACGCGCGCGTGCGCGCGCACACACGCACACACACACACACACACACACAGGTTATGCACTTTGGCAGTGTGGTGGGGGTCTCGGCTGTTGAAGGCAGGGACAAATTTGGGATGAAACAGGAGGGAAAAATCTTAGATTTTACCGTTCCGTATGTCCATTGCCACCATCACTGAGACCAGTGGTCTGGGAGGGCTAGAGAGGAACGAAGAACTCAGCAGAGAAGGAGAAAGATGGAAAACCCTGGTGGTATTGTGTGGAGCTCCTACCGACAACAGTGGAGAAGGACGTACCTGAGCTGACCTGACATGAGTGTTGTACAACAACTGCTTCTGTAAGGTAAGTTAATGACATTCAATTCGATTTGAGTAGGCCTTTTCATCTTATTCAACATACTTTCTTTTTTATTATTATTCTTTACCTCGAAGACAATGGAATAAACACGCTTGTGCTCGTTTACATCCAGTCTCCATGTGTATGCAGTTTTATAAATTGTGTCATCCGTTCCCACCGCCACACAATGCCCTACACTTTGAAAACGAACGGGTTTTAACGCGTCCGCAAGAGGTTGTGCGTGCGTTTGCACACGGGACCTCGGTTTATAGTCTCAACCGGACTTATTCAAACTCATTTAGATTTTTAAAAATAGTTTAAAACAGTTTTGTTATGAGTTTCTCCATATCTGAAAGACAAAAACCGACAGATTCAGATTAAAGACAGTTTGGGCTGAAATGTCTCTTTGTGGTGTGCTTCCAGTGTCTCTCCTTGTTCTCTTCTTTTTCTCTTTGTTGATCTAACAGCTCAGGGCTGATCCACAGTTTTCGTTTCATCAATGTGAAATCTCCAAATAAAGAGGTGAAAGTGTGTCACGAAATAACCAAATCAAAGAAGAAAATAAAACATCCAGAGCCGATGGTCTATAGCGACAAAATGTCAGGAGTTTGTAAACTTTTTGGCGAAAGTCCTGAAACTGGTGTAGCAGCACTCACTCACCTCTCTAATGTGGGCGTTCCTCTCAGTGTGGCTCTGCGACAAAGCGAATATTGTCTCGAGAAAAGTACTTATAAAAGGATTGTGAGATTTAAATCTTTTACAGGCAAAAGAAAGTATAGAAAAGAACAGAAGAAGGAGGAGGAGAAGGAGGAACAGGAGGAGGAGGAGGGGGAGGAGAAGAAGGAAAAGGAGAAAGAGAAGGAGGAGGAGGAAGAGAAGGAATAGGAGAAGGAGGAGGAGGAGGAGGAGGAGTAGGAGTAGGAGAAGGAGGAGAAGGGAGAGGAGGAGGAGTAGAGAAGGATGAGGAGGAGAAGAAAGAGGAGAAGGAGGAGGAGGAGAAGGAGAAGACAACAACAACAATAATAGCAACGATGAAGAAGAAGCCAACAACACCAACTACAATAACAACAACTTCCTTGTGGACGGTAACCCCTGTATGCACATCTTGTTGGTCGATCTAAGTCTGTCTGTCTGTCGTCTGTCTGTCTCTCTCTCTCTCTCTCTCTCTCTCTCTCTCCCCTCTCTCTCTCTCTCGCTCTCTCTTTCTCTCTGTGTGTGTGTGTGTGTGTGTGCATGTGTGTGTCTAATGGGTGGAAGGGTGGGATAATTGCCTGCATGCGAGCGTATTATGTGTGAACGTGTGTGTGCGTGGTCTGTGGGCTTCTGGTGTCTTTCTGCCACCTAATCTCATTCCACATTCTTCTTCTCCTCTTCAATTTATCTCTTATCTTATAACAAAAATGCCACCCAGAAAACGGAACAAATGTATATACTGTATACATTATGCAATGAATCATACAGTTTCAACAGCATGACATTGGTATGCTCCAAATGTATATACTGTATACATTATGCAATGAATCATACAGTTTCAACAGTATGACATTGGTATTCTCCAAATGTATATACTGTATAAGTTATGCAATGAATCATACAGTTCTAACAGTATGACACTTGTATTCTCCTAAGCTGCAAGCAACGACAGCATTGTCTTCGGCACTGCACTCTAATACCAAAATATAAAATGACTATCATCAACACAATGCTATCAACCAATTTCAATATTGATGTTTGGGAATTTTCAATGCTGGCCTGTTGTTTTTTATCGTCGTTGTCATCATTCTTATATCCGATCAAAGTGTACTTCCACCATCATCCACTTTCTGATTAAAAGAAAACCCACCCCAACTCAAACCGAAAACAAAAATACCGAACATCGTGATTAAAGATTAATCGAATAAATTGATGAAGAAAATGTGATAAGCTCCTAGAAATATGACCTGGCATATTCCATCATTTAAAATTCGTCGCCTTGACAGATAAAGAGATTACAGACCGAAGAAGAAGAAAACATGCAGGCAGCATGACAGGCAGACAGACAGGTCGGGAAGACAAAACAGGCAAACCAGAACAGAGGCAGATAGACAGGCAGATAGAGAAGAGAGCAAAGGGTCTGTAAGCGCGCGCACATGCTCGCAAGTACGCACGCATACGCATGCATGCACGCACGGACAGACACAAATACACTGCGTACGTACGCACACACACATAAATACTTTCTCTCTCTCACACCTCTCTCTCTCTCTCTCACTCACACAAACACACACACGTTCTCTCTCTCTTTGGCGGGAGAGTCAAATTTCAGATGGGACTCGAAACAAAATTAAATATTAATTTTTGTTTTCCGCACAAGTGCATTACCTCTACACGAACAATTTACTAAACCCTATAATTTGGTAGGAGGGAATAATTACTGTCTCGTGAAACCAGTCAGGTTAAAAAGTGTACTTTCTCTTCAGTTATTTGTTCGTCCCTTCCACCAGCTGACGCTACCTTGTCGCACTGCCACCTGCTAAATTCCAGTGTGGTTGCGTGACTGTCTCTTTGCTTGTAATGCTTGACCGACACTGCACTGGCGATTTGGTTGTCGAAGTTGTCGACTTTAGGTGAAGAGAAAGTAAGCTTCCTTTTGATTTTGAATGTGGAATTTTCACAAAACAGTTCGCCGCTTTGCGTGTGTTGTTAAAACAGCGAAGGTAGGCTAGAGGAACAGTTGTTATTGTCATCATCATCATCTTGATATGACATTGGCGATGATGCTGATAATGATTACTACTGTTGTTGTAGCTGTTGATATTGTCATTATTATTATTTTATTGGTATTAATATGAAGTATTATCATAATCATCATTATCCTTATTATCAGATTTATCTTTACCATCATCATATTCTTTTTCTGCTTATCCTTATTATTGTTATCGGCATTACTACTATCATCATTATTAGCATTGTCATATTATTATTATCATCATCATTACCATTAATATCCTTTTTCTGGTCATTGATGATGATGTTGCACTGCTGTTATCCGTCTAGTTGATTCAGATGTTGTTGCTTCTACCGCTTCTAATCATAATCATAGCTACATGTGGGTTTTTCCCCCCACAGCCTCAGAAGGCAATTGGCAACAACTTTGATAGAAACGTTCTGTTACGTCTAAAGTATAAATTACCTAGTCATCATCCGAAATATATGGAACGTAGTGGACATATTTGATGTCCCATCTCTGCACAATTCCCGGTTCAAAGTAGTCTTACAATTAGAATACGGCTTCTATAAAGAGGCTGCATTAATTCTACATTTCACCGTGTTGGCGAAGCGCATGCAAAGGACGCTTTTCAACTACCACCCAAGGAAACAGAGCGCTGCACAATTTGCAGGTGTGTCCCAAAATAGTAACACGTCGCTCTGATCGCACGGGAGGTAATCTAAATACCGCACCATCACACAATATAAGGCTATGATATGAATTAACTACGTCTACCTTTTGAAAGAATGGTTTGGTGTTTTAATTGATCAGGCCACCGCTTAGATCATTTCCAAATTACAGTTTTCAGTTTGTTTGTTTGAGTTTTTGTTATTTTGTTGTATTTGCTGCATAAATGACCTCCCCCCTCCCCCCATTTCATAATTATTTACTACCCCCCCTTCAAATATATGTACTATAGTTATGAATTCTACATTTATACAATGATACAATCACATAATTCTATCTTTAAAAAAATAATTACAAAAACTTATTACATAATAGATTCCTGAGTCATACTGATTTTTAAATGAGGACAGCAAGATAAACAGGAAATAAATAAAAATGTCAGGTTATAAAAACACACAGAAGTATTTAGCTCATCCAAATATGTTATACAATAAAAATATGTATAAAAATATAAATACAGGAATCCATGATAGAAAATAAGCAACAGCAACAGCAAAAACAAACCTTCAGATAACTACCACCACCCCCTTTCCCCCTAACAAACAAAAGTGACAGGAACAAAAACATATTTAAGCACAGAAATTCCAGAAAATAAAGAAAATGTCTGTTTTAAAAAGGTACACACATCCTCCTAGAGAAAAAAAAACTGTATAAAAGAAAAAAGATACTTATGAAAAACAGTTTCTAGAAAATTGGGGGCCACTATACGACCTAGAAAGAACCTCTGGCAAAGACGCAATCCAATCATACTGACCAACCACAGAGGCCATAATTCTCAGGGCTGTCACCTCACACGATTTTAACATCTCATATTAAAAATGTGCAACTGTATATAAGTTCAAAGAAGAGTATAAAACCAACTCTTGTGGCGATCCTTGTGTCAACGCCCTGGCCAGTCAGAAGGGTCAACCCAGGACGGTCGCCGCGTTGTGGGAGAAACCACATTAACCCCACAAAAATGAGATAAAACCTAAATCAGATTCCTCAAAACCAACGTTGTCTGTAGTAATTTACGATGACATGTTGACCCATTTCATCCAGAAAAAGCCTGATACTCTCAGGATATTAAAAACTGTTGTCTAGACGAACATCGCAAGAAATGAATCTTCAAAGAGTCTGCGAGTAAAAATTAATGTTTGTGCCAGATGCTTGCTTTTGCTTTGCTTTTGTCTTCCGCTTATACTCGGAGGCGTCGCGGGGAGATATAGCTGTCTGTCGGCAGCGAGGCGTGTAGCCTGGAGGAGGGACATGCCGTGGGCTTTTAGGGTGTCGGCCACGGAATCATTCTATCTTCTTCTTGGTCGTCCTTTGGCTTTCCATCCTGAGTGCCGGGTGTTGTAGGCCCGAAGAGCTGGCTGGTTGTGAGGCATCCGTGTCAGGTGTCCGAACCACTTGATCCTCTGCTGGTCGACGTGTTGTAGGACTGGTGTTGCACCTACCATGTCTCTGATGACTTCGTTTCTGATTTTGTCTCTTCGGGTCTTGTTGACTGCTCTTCTGAGGCATTTCATTTCACATGTAACTAACTAGTTTACGTCTGAGGGCCTTTGTGAGGGGTCATGTCTGACACTGGTACGTGAGTGTTGGCAGGAAGATGGTGTTAATCCAGATATCCTGGACAATTAGACACTCAAGAAGCAGATGCTTGATTGTTGCTTGCACATCACAAGTCACGCACTATCGAGCTCCTTTGCCTTTGAGCAAATGGGTATGAGAACCGTGAGAGTAATCTGAAAAAATAGCAAGTACGCATCATAAAATGTCTTGGAGACTTCTGTAGTGTGCTTTAAAATATAGGCGTCATTAATGAATTTCTTTTATGAAAAGTCTGTGCTTCCAGGTTTCCTGGAATAAAATGGAAATTTTAGATAGATAGATAGATTGATAGATAGATAGATCGATCGATCGATCGATCGATAGATAGATAGATAGATAGATAGATAGATAGATAGATAGATAGATAGAGAGAGAGAGGGATAGAGACTAAAACGGAAATGCAACACACAGAGAGACACACAGACAGACAGTAGAAAACAAACAGACAGACAGACGGACAGAGACAGAGTGAGAGGGAGAGAGAGCAAGGAAAACGGAAGCAGTTATTAACACAAAATCCAACACGAAACAAACGAAACAAACAAAGGAATAAACCAGATGGAATCTAATTTTATCGTGTGGAACAGCAAGAACACCTTAACATCCCGGAAGACAAAAAAATAAAAAATATAAATAGAACGGAAGAAAAGATTCAACAAATGATAGATAGAAAAGATAATGAACAAAAGAAAGCAAAAGAAAAAACGAGACAGAAACAGTTCAAAGAAAAGAAGAAGAACAATGTGAAAAAAGAGGGAATGAAAGAACGAAAGAAAGAAATTTTTAAAATGAAAGAAAGAAAGAAAGGAAGGAAGAGAGAAAGGAAAACAAAAAAAAGAAAGAAAGAAAGAAAGAAGAAAAAAAGAAAGAAAAAAAGAAAAGAAAGAAAGACAGACAGAAAGAAAGAAAAGACAAGAAAAGACAAGAAAGAATCAAAGAAAGAAAAGAAAGAAGAAAAAGAAAGAAAGAAAAGAAAAGAAAGAAAGAAAGAAAAGAAAGAAGAAAAAGAAAGACAAGAAAAGAAAGAAAGAAAGAAAGAAAGATAGCACCATACGAGCAACCAATAACTGAAAGCAAATAAATCAATATCTAAAAAAAAACACAAACAAAAACATAAGCGAAATCAACAGCAAAACAACAGAGAAACATAAACAACACACACACATGCACACACAAACACACACACAGACACACACACTTACACACACACATGCACACACACACACACACACACACACACACACACACACACACACACAGATCAGATTTCAAAGTACCCTATAAATGCATTTTTCCCCTTGATGTACACATAAAAACAAGTTTCGGGTAGTTTGGCAGTAAAATTGTAACATATGTCTTCAATGTGAAATTTGAGGGAACACTTTATTTTTTTACTTGTTTCTTTGTTGTTTACTTTTTCTTGTTCGTTGTTATTCATGTGCTTGTTGTTTATTCAGTTTTGAGTTTTTGTGTTGTTGCTGTGTTTTTTCTTTGTTCTTCAGCTAAAGGTCTGAGGTTCACCAATGTTGAGATTGTTCAGGCATTCAATCTGTGTTTGCCCATCATTTAGGTAGCCGTATACCGACTTCGGGGA
>CM054146.1:19985347-19987847 GCA_028751875.1 Rapana venosa | reverse complement strand
ACATTGATCGTTTCAGCTTAATTATGCAATCACGAGGGTTGTATCAGAACTTAAATTAACATAACACAAAATGTAAATTCAAAATCATTTTTAAACCACGATGCGCTATCGTATTAGACCATGTGGACAATAGATTCATCAAATGGATAGTCTTAAACTCAGAAAGTGATTATCTGGAGGACAAAATCCAGCACATTCATCGCAAAATGTCGGTTTAAAAGCCTTAGTTAGGTCTCTTTAGTTGGCTTTCAAACATTTTCTGCATACAGAAATAAAATACCTCCACCCCCACCCCCACCCCGAACCAAAAAACCCCCAACAACAAAAAACAAAACAAAAACAAGCAAAACACAAAAAACAGACAAAAACTCTTTACCACATGGGCAAATCATTTGTACATAGATTGATTTGCGTCCCTCCCATACCCCCCTTCCCCCCAAAGAAGAATATAGCAAAATGTATGCCTGCGGTGGTTAACACATTCACACAAAAAAGACTAGGCTTCATATCAGTACTGATTCCACTCCCCCCACACCAAAGTCCTTCGGATGAGACTATACAAGCCAAGGCCCCGATTGCGAACGCTCACGTGACATCTTACAGCCACGTTAAAAACCCTTCTGCCTGTTGGTAGTGTAGACCATTTCTGCTAGTGAAAACGGACGACAAAAAATACATATAAAACCACACACACACACACACTGGTGTTATACGTACACACACCACATCATAAAGCACTAACAGGGTCTGCACTTAAAGCTGACCTGGAAGACAGTAAAAAAAAATCCCTATCCTTAACTCACTAGACGCCGCCGAGATTCAAACCCACGACTTCACGGACCCGTAGGATTGAAGTAGAACGTTCTTAACCACACGGCTATAGCGTCCGTCTAAATCGAACCGAAACAGTGGCATCGCGGGGCCTCATTTGGCTGGTAGCCCAGCGGTGACCGAACTGTAATAGAGTCCCTGAGGACAAGTAACTCGGAGTAGGCGGGGACGTGCCCAGGAGTAGCGGTTCTGTTTTAGCGAGAGCAGCAGGAGGAACGGCCAAAGAGAGTTGTAGCCAGGACTTCCTGATGAGACTGCAAGACAAGGAAACAAACACACACAAACAAGCGAAGACAGCAAAGAAACAAAATGTAAAAAAAAGCAAAAGCAAAAAAAAAAAGCGACAATCCCCCAAATTCCCCTCCTCCAAAAAAAAGTAATGACAACCCTCTCCCCGCAACCCCCACCCCCCCTCCCACCGCCCGCAACCCTGTAGGAAAAGATAATAATTATATCATGTATCATCCATCAACCCAACAAAATGCACACGCCTACACACATAAAAAGCGAGAAAATGATAGAGAGAAAACAAAAGACATAAAGAAAGAAAAGAAGAAAGAAGAGGAGAGAAAAAGAAGGAAAGAAAGAAAGAAGAAACAGAAAGAAGGAAAGAGAGAGAGAAGAAAGAAGAGAAAGAAAAAAGAAAGAAAAGAAAAAAAAAGAAGAAAAGAAGAAAGAAAGAAGAAGAGAGAGAAGAGAGAGAAGAGAGAGAGGAAAGTAAACAAGAAAGAGACAGAGCAGCAGAAGAGAAGAAAGAAAGAAAGAAAGAAAAAGAAAGAAGAAAGAAAGAAAAAAAGAACAAAAAAAGAAGCAAGAAATACCCAATAAAAAAAAATGAAACAGAAGAACGAACAGCAAAGAAGAGGACGAAAAAAAGCAAAGAAAGAAACAACAAAGAAAAAAAAAGAAGGAAGGAAAAGAAACAACAAAAGAAAAACAAAAAAGAGAAAGAAAAAAAACAAACACACAAACAAATTAACCAAACAGAAAAAAAAAGAAAAAAACAAACAAAACGAAATAAGAAAATAAGAAAGAAGCGAAAGAAAAAAACCAAATGAAAGCAAACAAGAAAGAACAAAAAAAAGGGAAAAGAAACAAAGACGGAAAAAACAAAAACAGACAGAAAGAAAGAAAGAAACAAAAAAAAAAAATAACAAAAAGAAAAAAAAAGACAGAAAAAGATAAAAAAAAAAAGCAAATAACAAAAAAACAATAGAAAAAACAACGACAACAGAAAATAACAGACGACCACAACAGCAAAAAAGCAAACAGAAAAAACAAAAGAAAGAGAAAAGAACAATAAACGAAACAAACAAAAACAGCTGAGAAAACAGAAAGAAAAAAACATGACAAATCAACATAGCCGAACACAAACAACGAACCAAAAAAGACACACATAAAAGACAAGAAACAAGACAAAAATACAGGAAAGCACATAAACAAAAGCTATTACACTGACAGACAGACTAAAAGACAGACAGACACACAGACAGACAGGAAAAACAGACAGACACAAAGCCTGAAAAAACAACAGAGAACACAGAACTAATCAAACAAACAAACAAAAATGCTATGCGTGCGTAAAAACAGCCTAACAAAAGAAAACATGACTCACATTCACACATATGCGCGCACACACATACACACACACACACACATACTTACACAC
>CM054146.1:19950347-19980347 GCA_028751875.1 Rapana venosa | reverse complement strand
GTACTCCTATAACTTGCGTTATGCTGCTTAACTCTGTACTGAATTGCTATGTTTTGCATTCACATCGTAATAATACTGAGTATTTTTTAAAATTCTCATGTATTTCTGGGCTGCATTGCATGTGCATTATGTTAACGATGCAATGTTTAGTTTTGTTTTCTTGGAGGAGTTCTTATCTCTAGTCCGTGTATGTGCGCGCGCGCGCGCGCGCGCGCGCGTGTGTGTGTGTTGTGTGTGTGTGTGTGGGATGTTACTGTTGTTTATCTTTTATGTGTGATTTGTTCAGATGTTTGCTTGGTTTTGGGTTTGTTGTGTTTTGTTTCTTTTTTTCGTTTTGTTTGTTTGGTTTGTTTTCTTTTCTTCTCCTTTATTTTGCCTGTTTTGTTTTGTGGGGTTTTTGAGGTGGATGTATTTCTACAGGAATGTTTTCTTTTGTTTGATTGTATGGCTTATCAATGTGCAGTTTTTTTCTTCAATTATAATCATGCATGTATATTATCATTATTATCATTCTATTTCTATCATTACTAATTTTTGTATAATAGATGTCTTGATTGATTAAAAATGCGCAACTATACTACTTATTCAATGTACGGTCTAAAATTAAAAGTTTGAATTTGACTTTGAATTCGAACGTGTCCTCTTTTTACAACAATAATCACCACAGACCTATGTAGACGTATGTAGTACGTATGTAGTATGTACTAATTCAAAGCACTACTCTATAATTATTTCTCTATCACTTCGGCAGTATAATCCTCTGCTCGCTGTAAGCTAACGTTCCCCGTGTCGGCTGGAACTGACTGTGACTCTGTTAGGTCTGTGGACAGCTCTCACTTGACCACAGGATGCATTAGTGGATAGTTATGCAGATTAGAGAGTGATGACAACTGGACACTTGGTCGACAGGCGGGTGGTCTGAATTTATGTCCGGGTGTAGGTCTGTGAATAGTGACATATAATGGGAAGTGGGGTGAGGGGGGGGGGGGGGGGGGGCACTTAACGCTCTGCCAGACGAGTGGTTAACTGAGGAGTAGTAGGAATTTGGAGTTGGCGGTGTTTTAGCAGCAATAGTCTGCTGCCTGTCTTTCTGTCTGTCTGTCTCTTATCTCTCTCTGTATCTCTCTCTGTATCTCTCTCTCTCTGTATCTCTCTCTGTATCTCTCTCTCTCTCTCTCTCTCTCTCTCTCTATATTATTATATATTATATATATATATATATATATATATATATATATACATATTTATACCACACAAAGTGAAAGCATAACAGCCAACATATATAGATGTTCCCCAATATTTCGGCTTTAGCCTTCCTCAGGGGGCGGGGGGGGGGGGGGGGGGGGTGTTATTATAATGACGTGATTTAATGACGTAAATCTCAATTATACATCATTGTGAAACTTTGTTATGACATTGTAAATTAAACATCATACTGAGATCACGTTAGACAGACAGCAAGAGAGAGAGAGAGAGAGAGAGAGAAGAGAGAGAGAGAGAGAGAGAGACAGACAGACAGAGACAGAGACAGAGAGACAGAAAGACAGAGAGAGCTTTACATGGGACTATTCACACACACACACAAACACACAAACTTGCGCGCGCACGCATACACGCACGCATGCACACATATACACGCATATGCACACACACACACACACGCACACGCACACACACACACACACATCCTTCCAGGAGACTAAATGAGGTCCCGTGTGGGAGCACACGCAGAACATCCTGCGCACATGCCAAAACCCGTTCCACCTTTTGGAAGAGTAGGCAATTGTGCGCCAGTGCAAATGGATGACAAAATCTACAAAACTGCACACACACACACACGAACTGGATGCAAAAAACAGCAAACGAGTGCCCATTCCATCATCCTCGAAACAAAGGATTAAATAAATAGTAATTAAAAAATAAACACACATGAGCGCGCGCGCGCACACGCGCGCACACACACATACACACAAGTCAAGTAAGGTGTGTTTGGAGGATATATATATATTATATATATATATATATATATATATATATATATATATATATATATATATATATATATATATATATATATTTCTTAAAGTAAACTTGTTTAGAATTTGTGCATGTATATATGATATAAACTTATCCAGGTTATCAAGTGGTCAAGATATTCATTTGTGTTTTTCCTTTTTTTCAAAAAAGAATTTTTGTTTAAATAAAGGCAAAACTTACCTGATGGTTGACGAAGGCATAGCACATGACGTTTACCATTCTAAGAGCTTATTCAAAGTGTGTGTGTGTGTGTGTGTGTGCGTGCGTGCGTGTGTGTGTGCGTGTGTTCGTGCGTGCATGCGTGCGTGTGCGTGTTATGTACGTGCGTTTGCATGGAAATGTGTACGCGTGTGTTTGTGCATGATATATTATATATTTTTTTCTGTTGTATATCAAATGTACATCTGTCTAAGTGCGTACATCAATCTGTGCAAGAATTTCATATTTTTTAAGAACAAAGATCCCCCCCCCCCCCCACACACACACACACAAAAAGTGAAAACTAAGAAAATGAAATACAAGAAATGTGCGAATGTAGAACAGCCCTGCAGCAAGTCAAGGCTGTGTAAGATCTCAGAACCTCCAGGATCAAAGACAGTTTAATCCTGTCATCCACCTTTGATGTCTGAAGGGCACAGGTACATCACAAGAGCGGCAGAACATTGCCCACATGCACAACAAGTCAAAGGAAAAAAACAACAAAATACAAAAACACCACAGAGCAAACCAAAAGAAGCAAACCCCAAAACAAAATACAGCAAAGCCCAAAAATAAAACATCCAAGAAATCATCAAAGGAAAATAGAACACAACAGAACAGAGCAAACACAAAAATCCAACAACCAAAAAACACCAAAAAAACACACACCATGAAATCTAAATTTTATCTCAAATGCATATAAACTCGCCTCTTGAATAAAAACGAAGATAGAAAGCAAAATACCCCCCCAACAAAAACAACAACAAAAACACCAAACACTTATTTAGCGACGTTATTTACCGGATTTTTATTTTAAATCATAATCAAATTATACATGTTTTCCTTTTGTTAATACACCTAGCCGTCCTGGTTCATGCAGTATAAAGTTAATAAACAAACCATGCTTCCATAAGGCTTGTTCCTTCAGTAAAGATTTTTTAATCATTTAGAGTGCGACTTCGTGCAGAATATTCCATGTAGGCCACACCACGTAGGGAAGATAATTTCTCTCTCTCTCTCTCTCTCTCTCTCTCTCTCTCTCTCTCTCTCTCTCTCTCTCTCTCTCTCTCTCTCTCTTTCTGGATGTTTCAGTGATTGCACAATCCAATGTGGTGTTTGTACCAGGTTGTGGTCTTGTTTGGTCTGTGCATTTTTTTCAGAAGTACATAAAGAAGAATAGCAGACATACATTTTTACTTTTATATATATATATATATATATATATATATATATATATATATATATATATATATATATATATATATATATATATATATATATATATATATATATATGTATACAGGCAAGTATGCAGAATAATATATATATATATATATATATATTTATATATATATATATATTTATATATATGTATGTATGTATGTATATATATATTCTGCATACTTGCCTGTAAAAACAAACCAACGAAAACTCGTTATTTTGTTTCACGCAAGTTTTCCTAGAATGGACTCCATCTACAAACCGAGCACACGTTAAATCATGTTCCGCTTTTCAAAAGAGTGAGCCCTTGTGTGCCAGTGGGAACAGATGACAAAATTTACAAAACTGCAAGCACAAGGGAACTGGATGTAAAGAAAAGTACATGAGCGCTTATTCCATTATCCTTAATATAAAAGAGTAAACCAAACTTTAAAATCTCGTGCTGCGAGAACTTGACTCTGCGTTAAGCCACTGTCACCATTTCTTATTTAAACATGTTTTATTTCTTCCAGCAATATTAAGGTTTTTACATACATTGAACGTTGACCATCGATGGCGCCAGATTTGTTTACCGGTCATAATGTACCTTTACAAAGCTTTTCTAGTATTTAACCTGTAACACATGCATTACGGTTTTCTAGTATTTAACTTGTAAGAAATTTACTAAGGTATTCTAGTAATTAACTTGAAAAAAAATATACTAAGGTATCCTAGCATTTAACTTGGAAAAATGTACTACGGTATTCTAGTATAGGGCTTGTAAAAATGACCTACGATATTCTAGTACCTAATGTGTAAAAAAGATCTACGATATTCTAGTACTTATCTTGTGAAAAGGTACTACGATATTCTAGTACTTAACATGTAAAAATGTACTACGGTATTCTAGTATTTAACTTGTAAAAACGCACTACGGTTTTCAAGTATTTAAGTAATTGTACTACGCTATTCTAGTATTTAGCTTGTAAAAATGCACCACGGTATTCTAGTAATTTATTTGTAAAAATGTACTTACAAGCAATCAGCATATAGTACAATGACTACGGTACTCTAGTATTTAGCTTGTAAAAAATGTACTTACAAGCAATCAGCATCTAGGACACTCACTGTAGACTGACGGTCCTCCCCGCTGACATGATTATTGTTACTATCCTTCCAAAGAAGTACCGATGTAATGTCTGAAGAAACCTAAGTGACCTCCAGCACGAACACGCGGGCCAATGTTAGCTGGACATAAACCCGCGTGTCCCGTGGTGTTCTATGTCTGGTACAGACTTAAAGGTATGGTGTGCGGGATAGGATTTGTCATAGAAAAAAATATATTACATTGGCCGACTAGCTTGAGGTTTTACGTGGACGATCTACTTATATAAGTGAACTATTATGTTTGTGAAGGAATAACATCAATAAAGGAATGGATGAATGGATGAAGTCAGAGAGAGAGAGAGAGAGAGAGAGAGAGAGAGAGAGAGAGAGAGAGAGAGAGAGAGAGAGAGAGAGAGAGAGAGACAGACAGACAGACAGACAGACAGACAGACAGACAGACAGACAGACAGACACACAGAGACAGAGATAGAGACAGAGAGAGAGAGAGACTCTCTCTCACACACACAAACACACACACACACACACACGCACGCACACGCACACGCGCATCTATCTGTCTATCTATATAATCATCGATAGATAGATAGATAGATAGATAGATAGATAGATAGATAGATAGATAGACAGATAGATAGATAGATACACAGATAGATAGATAGATAGATAGATAGACAAACTTATGCTTGGTGGTGGATATGGTGTGTGTGTGTGTGTATGTGTATGTGTATGTGTGTAATTCCATTGTAGAGAAAACACGCCTATCCCACGTACCTGATACACTGTGGATAGACAATCTGTGTTATTGATGAGGCAATCAAAGGTTCAATGCCCTTCAATGTTATGAGTATACATCGTTTCCGGGTCGCAAGAGAGCGGTGAGTGGCAAGAGGACGTCATTTCCGGTAGTTGCCGTAGTGAAAATGACAATGGAGCAAGAGGTCAGAGAAGCAGTCAGTAGAGAAGGGTCTTGGGAGAAACCAAAGATGACATGCTCCTCTGGCGCCAAGCTTCGTCTGCTGGATAAAGATACTCTGACTGAACTGTTAAGAATCAATTGGGCCTATGTGTGACTAAAGATGAGTTTTAATGCAGTTCTAGTCAAAGTAGATTTTATTTTCAAATACTTCTGTTGAATGCGTTTTCTTTTGCATATTGCCTGATGGAAAAGTATCCCATATGCTTAATACCAGAACTAAATACCTCCGATATGATTTTAAAATAATGTGTGTGTTTGCCTGCAGGCGTGCGTGCGTGTGCGTAAGTGTGTGTGTGTGTGTGTGTGTGTGTGTGTGTGTGCGTGCGCGCGTGCGTGTGTGTGTGTGTGTGTGTGTGTGCGCGCGCGCGCACGCGTTTGTTTGTGTTTGAGTCTATGTGAGTGTGCTTGTGCGCATGCGTGCATATCTTTTTATCTGCAATAGACTACTGCTAGAGAAAAGTCATACATGCCCCATTCACAAACAATAACGCTTAGAAGAAAATGGACTGTGCATATTCAACTCTGTCAATATAAGAGCACTGAGAATATGCTCGGTTTTGAAATGCAGTGGTATGATGGATAGCTCTCACAAATTCAACACACAAGTGTGGATACTCAGAGACGCAATGTGCCTATTTGGGACAAGGCATGCATGTAACTGATGCATTAAAAACAAGCACAGTGTTTCATAGTGCATGAGTCACAATACATCACTCTCTCACATATGGTACTTTTCTAGCATACTGGTCTTTTTCCTAGAAGGACAGAATTTCAGAGGCTATTTACAAAGACCTAATATTTCATTTATTTTCTTTATATTCCTTTATATCGAGGATACTGAAATAAGTAAGCACTTATGTGCTTTTAACATCCAGTTTCCGTGCGTGTGCGGTTTTGTAAATTCTGTCATCTGTTCCTACCGGCACACAATGGCCTACTCTTACGAAAAGCGGAACAGGACTTACGTGTGCGCTAGATATTCTGTGTGCGTTCGCACAAGGGACCTTGGTTTATAGTCTCATCCGAAGGCCTTTGGGGAGAGTGGAGTCTGCACTGATGTTAACTCCAGAGGAAAATATCCCCTTGAACGGGAATCGAACCCGGGTCGTCAGATTGCGAGCGCAATGTTTTGAACACTATGCTATCTCGTCCCCCAATAAAAGACCGAAGTTAGTCTATCTTTATGTCTACTTATACAGAGAAACGGTTTACTCTATGAAGAACATGATTGTTACACATATGCAATCATTTGCATGTACTGTTTTCAGGATCTTGGCTATGTCAGGAAGATGCCCCTGCAGTTTGAGTAGAATGGTCTCCATATTGGCTGGCTATTACAGTTATAACCCCTGCTTGTGGTTTGTGATTACGGATGTTTCCGTTTCACCTCTCTAATCAAGCAAGAACAGTCCATTGCTACAAGTTCCATAGAAAGCCACTGATCTTGCAGTGACTGGTGATCTAAGAACTAGTCTCCCTCCTATAATCAAACAAACAACTCTTATTTCTAGAATCCCTCAGTGCTATCTGCATCTACCCACTTTGGGAAAAAAGCAGAAAAACCACGCTCGTAACTTGATCCTGATTGTATGCGACCTACCAATTTGCACTCTAGGGGGTTTGCTAGGGAAATCGAGGGTGCAATGTCCTCCAACGTTACCAGCAGACCTCGTTTTCCCTGCCACTAGAGAGTCTTTAATGGCGGAGGAACGTCATTTCCGGTAGTTATCACGTGCTGAGAATGGTGGTATCAGCTAGGCCAGGGCAGCTGGGGTCAACACGGTGTCAGTACGGGTGTGTGTGTGTGGGGGGGGGGGGGGGGGTTATTTATTTGATTCCTGGTTCTTAGCTTTGCCTTAGACATGTTCAGTGAGCTACTAGTTGTCAACAGTGTGCATAGATAGCATTTTGTGGCGAAGGAGTGGTTTGTGTTTGTTGCCCTGAAACTGCATTTGACCGATATTTTTCATTATTGCATATTCATTATTGATGTCTTCGATGTTGTTAGATAGTGTAAACAAATGATTTCGTTTTTGTTGTGTGTTTTTTTAGATTTGAGCGCGACGTCATGTGTCTAAGCTTATTTTAGGAACAAACACAGACAGACAGACAGACAGACAGATGCACACACTCATCCACTCTCTCTCTCTGTCTCTTTCTTGCTCTCCATCTCTCTCTTGTGTATTCTTGTCATTGTATTTAATTGTTGTGTATTGTTTTATGGTGTTCATGCTTGACTTCTTATGATGAATTTCTCTTTTCTGTTCTTGTGTTAAATGTATCATGTAAATGTTCTTGCATTTATCTGTGTTCACATAAGAAGATGAGATGTTACCCTACTTGTCAATACACCAATATGGGTTATGACAATACATAGTTCAAAGCATATCTCTCTCTCTTTGTCTCTCTCTTTCTCTCTCTGCTTTTAACAACATTTTTTGTTTGATTGCATTAATATTTTAAATCACTTAACTTTTGCTTCTGTCCTCCCACCATCGAATCATTTTTCATCCCTTAAATTAATTTTTCAGTGTTGTTAGATTTCTCAGTTTCATTCTAGAAAACAAAACAAAACAATCTCACATAATCTTGATGAGTTAAGAATTAACAATTCAATTTGCAGAGTTTGATAAGGAAATTGAAGGTGAGTGGGAAAAACAGTGACAGCGTAATGATCTGAGTGGACATCATTTTCCAGGTTGCTGGAGACTCCTTAATGGCGAAGAGACGTCATTTCCGGTAGCTACATGGCGGAGACTGACAGTGGAAGAAGAGGTCAGATAGGCGTGCTGATGGAAATGAAAGGTTAATTGCTTTACCCGGCTTGTTGGCTTTGCCCAGTGTACGTATTGGGCCACTAGAGATCAACAGTGTGTGATCAGGGCTCAATTGTTTATGTTATTATGGGTTAAGTGTATTTTAGTCATGTGTCTTTTCAAAACAAATTTTCTCTATCTTTTTTATACTTATTTGTGTTGTTAAGTGGCAAAGGGGAATAGTATTCTTGTTATAGAAAAAATCATAGCTCTATTTTGGTTTAAATATATCACACATGCACACACGCACGTACACACATACCACGCATGCTAATACACACACACACACACACACACAAACACGTGTGCACGCACGAACACACACATACACGCATACACACACAAATTACATACTCACATACACACACAAGCACACTCACACACACACGCACAAACATATCACATACCACCCCACCCCTAACCGCATACACACACACGCACATACATATATATGTGAAATTCCGGTTCTTATGCTCAGCAAAAAGTCCCTGTCTTCCCAAATCACAGACTTTTAAGACAAAAGAGGGTTGTGCAAGAACAGCTGTGTTGTCTTGTCTGTATAAGTTTAGGAGTGTCTGCAGCATCAGTGTGACAGATTAGACAGCTACACCACATCTTTGGCTAGCTCTTGGGAAATCTGATCAACCCTGACCTTATAGACAAGCACATTTCCTATCAGTAGCAAACTGTATGTTCAAGAGCTGTATGAAAGAACGTTAAAAATCCAAAGCAAGATCAATATCTTTGGTCTAGGAAACAACATGGCTCATTTCTTTGGGAAACAATGCCATGAATATTCACTTTACCACATTATAATATGACTCCAAAACGCTTTAGAATCATAAAAAGGAGAATGTTTGGTTTCTTAATGTCTGTCTGGATGCATACAAACATACAGACTTTAACTTAACGCATGCGCTTATTACACAAACCTGGTTCGTTTTTAAGGAGTAGGTATATTTATACAAGTCAAGTAAGTCCAGATTGAATGACTGACCTGCATAACAATTTGTCAATGAAAAAGCCCCTCTCTTCAACCGATGCCAGTGGTTGCCAGTTATGGAGAACTCCTTCCCTAATTTCTCATCAAGGACAAAACTGACCCCACGTCTGCTACAGTCACCTTTTGACCCCCGTGACCCTCTGGTCGCTCCCCAACTTGTCCCTCTCTTAACCATCAGCAAACCTATCCTCAGCAATTTAATCAGCCAGCATCAACCGAATTCCGGGTCCCAGACTGGAAAAATCACACTCACTTGCACGGTCCTGATGACTTGGGAAAAGACGGTTTGTGGTGGTTGGGGATGAAGCTGAGAGAGCACTGTCCTGTGATGTTGTGACTGGAAGGGATGGCTGGACCAGTGGGCAGTCTTTATTGGTGGGGCAAAGTCAGTGTCGGCAGTCACCGTGCTGAGAATGAGGGTGAAGGGCGAGTTTATGGGGATGTAAGGGTCAGTGATGGGGTGTTCTGGGAAATGAAAAGATTAAATGCTCGCTGGGGACTTCGTATGGCCTGAAATGTGATCAGTGATCTGCTGAGTAGTACTTATTTGGTTGATTGTCCATATTTGTCATTTTCTTGACTAGATGATAATTTTTCGAGTATCTTTGGATTGTTATCACTAGTTTTGCTTGTTTGTTTTTCAACGCATATATTGTTTAGGATCACGGAAGTGTGGCTTACTTTTTGTAGTTAAAGTGTTTTCTTTTTTCTGAAAGTATGTTCACACACACACACTCAAATACACACACACATACACACACACACTAACAGCAGCATTTTTGTGTGGCTCTTTGTGGATCTAATCAACAATGAGATGGGAGAGACAAATTTTCGAGGAGTGACAAACTGTATATCTATATTATTGTTACACAAAAGAGAAAAGCGACACTGTATAGTTAAGAACAAACTACGGATTGTTTACAAAAAAACCCTCAACTCTACCGAGAATACTCACCATTTAAAAATACAGAATAAATATAAACAATTCTAAAAGCCAGAAAGAAAGTAACCCTTTTTCTGCTGTATGTGCATATACCATGCATACAATCTACAGTCTGTTTGCGCATAATGCATTGACATATGCAAAATCATTCGTATTTTAAGAGACGAGTGTTATCAGACTACCTAAAGCAGTCCAGTTTAAATGATCTGTACATCAGTTGTTCCTCAGTGAAGAAAGCCCCCTCTTAGGTTTAAATCAGTATTTATCAGTTACAGAGACCTCTTCCCTTCTCTCTGGTCAAGGTCAGAGCTGACCCCATGCTTGCTATGGAAAACTCGTGACCTCTCTGGACCTGGTCACTCCCCAACTTGTCTCTCTCTTAACCATCAGCAAACCTATCTTCAGTGCTTTAATCAGCCAGCATCAACCGAATTCTGGGTCCCAGACTGGAAAAATCACACTCACTTGCACGGTCCTGATGAATTGGGAAATGACGGTTTGTGGTGGTTGGGGATGAAGCTGAGAGAGCACTGTCCTGTGATGTTGTGACTGGATGGGATGGCTGGACCAGTGGGCAGTCTTTATTGGTGGGGCAAAGTCAGTGTCGGCAGTTACCGTGCTGAGAATGAGGGTGAAGGGCGGTACAGGGGTGGTAAGGGTCAGTGATGGGGTGTTCTGGGAAATGAAAAGATTAAATGCTCGCTGGGGACTTCGTATGGCCTGAAATGCGATCAGTGATCTGCTGAAGAGTACTTCTTTGGTTGATTGTCCATGTTTGTCATTTTCTTGACTAGATAATTATTATTCCAGTATCTTTGGATTGTTATCACGGTTTTTGTTTGTTTGTTTTTCCATGCATACATTGTTTAGGATCACAAAAGTGTGGCTTAATTTTTTAAGTTAAAAGGTTTTCTTTTTCTGAAAGTATGTTCACACACACACACACACAAACACACACACACACACACACACACAGACACACACACACACACACACACACACACACACACACTAACATCAGCAATTGTGTGTGGCTTATTATGGATCTGATCAACAATGAGATGAGAGAGACAAAGTTTCTAGGAGTGACAAACTGTATATCTTTATTATTGTTACACAAAAGAGAAAAGCAACACTGTATAGTTAAAAGCAAACTACGGATTGTTTACAAAAAAACTCAACTCTACCAAGAATACTCACCATTTTAACATACAGAATTAAAATAAACAATTCTTAAAGCCAGAAAGAAAGTAACCCTTTATCTGCCGCATCTATGTACATAGACTATGCATACAATCTACAGTCTGTTTGCGCATAATGCATTGACACATGCAAAATCATTCGTATTTTAAGAGATGAGTGTCATCACACTACCCAAAGTAGTCCTGTTTAAATTATCTGTACATCAGTTAATTCTCAGTGAATAAAGCCCCTCTTAGGTTTAAATCAGTATTTATCAGTTACAGAGACCTCTTCCCTTCTCTCTGGTCAAGGTCAGAGCTGACCCCATGCTTGCTATGGAAAACTTGTGACCTCTCTGGACCTGGTCACTCCGCAACTTGACTCTCTTAACCATCAGCAAACCTGTCCTCAGTACCTTAATCAGCCAGCACCAACCGAATTCCGGGTCCCAGACTGGAAAAATCACACTCACTTGCACGGTCCTGATGAATTGGGAAATGACGGTTTGTGGTGGTTGGGGATGAAGCTGAGAGAGCACTGTCCTGTGATGTTGTGACTGGAAGGGATGGCTGGACCAGTGGGCAGTCTTTATTGGTGGGGCAAAGTCATTGTCGGCAGTTATCGTGCTGAGAATGAGGGTGAAGGGCAGTACAGGGGGTGGTAAGGGTCAGTGGTGGGTTGTTCTGGGAAATGAAAAGATTAAATGCCCGCTGGGGTCTTCGTATGGCCTGAAATGCGATCAGTGATCTGCTGAAGAGTACTTCTTTGGTTGATTGTCCATGTTTGTCATTTTCTTGACTAGATAATTATTATTCCAGTATCTTTGATTTTTTATCACTATTTTTGCTTGCTTGTTTTTCCATGCATACATTGTTTAGCATCACGAAAGTGTGGCTTACTTTTTGAAGTAAAAAAGTTTTCTTTCTTCTAAAAGTATGTTCACACACACACACACACACACACACACACACACACACAAACACACACACACACACACACACACACACACTAACATCAGCAGTTCTGTGTGGCTTATTATGGATATGATTAACTATGAGTTGGGAGAGACAAATTTTCTAGGAGTGACAAACTGTATATCTTTGTTATTGTTACAAAAAAGAGAAAAGCAACACTGTATAGTTAAGAGCAAACTATGGATTATTTACAAGAAAACCTCGACTCTACCAAGAATACTCATCATTTTAACATACAGAATTAATATAAACAATCCTTAAAGCCAGAAAGAAAGTAACCCTTTTCCTGCCACATCTATGTATATATACTAAGCATACAAATCTACACTCTGTTTGCGCATAATGCATTGACACATGCAAAATCGTTCGCATTTTAAGAGATGAATGGCATCAGACTACCTAAAGCAGTCCTGTTTAAATGATCTGTATATCAGTTGTTCCTCAGTGAAAAAGCCCCCTCTTAGGTTTAAATCAGTATTTATCAGTTACAGAGACCTCTTCCCTTCTCTCTGGTCAAGGTTAGAGCTGACCCCATGCTTGCTATGGAAAACTCGTGACCTCTCTGGACCTGGTCACTCCCCAACTTGTCTCTCTCT
Organism: Rapana venosa; assembly: GCA_028751875.1. Classification (NCBI taxonomy): domain Eukaryota; kingdom Metazoa; phylum Mollusca; class Gastropoda; order Neogastropoda; family Muricidae; genus Rapana; species Rapana venosa. The sequence continues at coordinate 19,967,294 of CM054146.1, read as the reverse complement.
TAACCATCAGCAAACCTATCCTCAGTGCTTTAATCAGCCAGCATCAACTGAATTCTGGGTCCCAGACTGGAAAAATCACACTCACTTGCACGGTCCTGATGAATTGGGAAATGACGGTTTGTGGTGGTTGGGGATGAAGCTGAGAGAGCACTGTCCTGTGATGTTGTGACTGGAAGGGATGGCTGGACCAGTGGGCAGTCTTTATTGGTGGGGCAAAGTCATTGTCGGCAGTTACCGTGCTGAGAATGAGGGTGAAGGGCAGTACAGGGGGTGGTAAGGGTCAGTGGTGGGGTGTTCTGGGAAATGAAAAGATTAAATGCCCGCTGGGGTCTTCGTATGGCCTGAAATGCGATCAGTGATCTGCTGAAGAGTACTTCTTTGGTTGATTGTCCATGTTTGTCATTTTCTTGACTAGATAATTATTATTCCAGTATCTTTGATTTTTTATCACTATTTTTGCTTGCTTGTTTTTCCATGCATACATTGTTTAGCATCACGAAAGTGTGGCCAACTTTTTGAAGTAAAAAAGTTTTCTTTCTTCTAAAAGTATGTTTGCACACACACACACACACACACACACACAAACACACACACACACACACACACACACACACACACACACACACACACACACACACACACTAACATCAGCAGTTCTGTGTGGCTTATTATGGATCTGATTAACTATGAGTTGGGAGAGACAAATTTTCTAGGAGTGACAAACTGTATATCTTTGTTATTGTTACAAAAAAGAGAAAAGCAACACTGTATAGTTAAGAGCAAACTACGGATTATTTACAAGAAAACCTCGACTCTACCAAGAATACTCATCATTTTAACATACAGAATTAATATAAACAATCCTTAAAGCCAGAAAGAAAGTAACCCTTTTCCTGCCACATCTATGTATATATACTAAGCATACAAATCTACACTCTGTTTGCGCATAATGCATTGACATATGCAAAATCATTCGTATTTTAAGAGACGAGTGTTATCAGACTACCTAAAGCAGTCCAGTTTAAATGATCTGTACATCAGTTGTTCCTCAGTGAAGAAAGCCCCCTCTTAGGTTTAAATCAGTATTTATCAGTTACAGAGACCTCTTCCCTTCTCTCTGGTCAAGGTCAGAGCTGACCCCATGCTTGCTATGGAAAACTCGTGACCTCCCTGGACCTGGTCACTCCCCAACTTGTCTCTCTCTTAACCATCAGCAAACCTATCCTCAGTGCTTTAATCAGCCAGCATCAACCGAATTCCGGGTCCCAGACTGGAAAAATAACACTCACTTGCACGGTCCTGATGAATTGGGAAATGACGGTTTGTGGTGGTTGGGGATGAAGCTGAGAGAGCACTGTCCTGTGATGTTGTGACTGGAAGGGATGGCTGGACCAGTGGGCAGTCTTTATTGGTGGGGCAAAGTCAGTGTCGGCAGTTACCGTGCTGAGAATGAGGGTGAAGGGCAGTACAGGGGTGGTAAGGGTCAGTGATGGGGTGTTCTGGGAAATGAAAAGATTAAATGCACGCTGGGGACTTTGTATGGCCTGAAATGCGATCAGTGATCTGCTGAGTAGTACTTCTTTGGTTGATTGTCCATATTTGTCATTTTCTTGACTAGATGATAATTTTTCGAGTATCTTTGGTTTGTTATCACTAGTTTTGCTTGTTTGTTTTTCCATGCATATATTGTTTAGGATCACGGAAGTGTGGCTTACTTTTTGTAGTTAAAGTGTTTTCTTTTTTCTGAAAGTATGTTCACACCACACACACACACACACACACACACACACACACACACACACACACACACACACACACACACACACACACACACACAAATACACACACACATACACACACACACACTAACAGCAGCAATTTTGTGTGGCTCTTTGTGGATCTAATCAACAATGAGATGGGAGAGACAAATTTTCGAGGAGTGACAAACTGTATATCTTTATTAATGTTACACAAAAGAGAAAAGCAACACTGTATAGTTAAGAGCAAACTACGGATTCTTTACAAAAAAACTCAACTCTACCGAGAATACTCACCATTTTAAAATACAGAAATGATATAAACAATTCTAAAAGTCAGAAAGAAAGTAACCCTTTTTCTGCCGCATCTATGTACATATACTATGCATACAACCTACAGTCTGTTTGCGCATAACGCATTGACACATGCAAAATCATTCGTATTTTAAGAGACGAGTGTTATCAGACTACCTAAAGCAGTCCTGTTTAAATGATCTGTACATTAGTTGTTCCTCAGTGAAGAAAGCCCCCTCTTAGTTTTAAATCAATATTAATCAATTACAGAGACCTCTTCCCTTCTCTCTGGTCAAGGGCAGAGCTGACCCCATGCTTGCTATGGAAAACTTGTGACCTCTCTGGACCTGGTCACTCCCCAACTTGACTCTCTTAACCATCAGCAAACCTGTCCTCAGTGCTTTAATCAGCCAGCATCAACCGAATTCCGGGTCTCAGACTGGAAAAATTACACACACTTGCACGGTCCTGATGAATTGGGAAATGACGGTTTGTGGTGGTTGGGGATGAAGCTGAGAGAGCACTGTCCTGTGATGTTGTGACTGGAAGGGATGGCTGGACCAGTGGGCAGTCTTTATTGGTGGGGCAAAGTCAGTGTCGGTAGTTATCGTGCTGTGAATGAGAGTGAAGGGCGAGTTTATGGGGCTGTAAGGGTCAGTGATGGGGTGTTCTGGGAAATGAAAAGATTAAATGCACGCTGGGGACTTCGTATGGCATGAAATGCGATCAGTGATCTGCTGAAGAGTACTTCTTTGGTTGATTGTCCATGTTTGTCTTTTTCTTGACTAGATAATAATTATTCCAGTATCTTTGATTTTTTATCACTTTTTTTCGCTTGCTTGTTTTTCCATGCATACATTGTTTAGCATCACGAAAGTGTGGCTTACTTTTTGAAGTTAAAAAGCTTTTTTTTTTTTTGAAAGTATGTTCACACACACACACACAAACACACACACACACACATACACACACACATACACACACACACTAACAGCAGCAATTTTGTGTGGCTCTTTGTGGATCTAATCAACAATGAGATGGGAGAGACAAATTTTCGAGGAGTGACAAACTGTATATCTATATTATTGTTACACAAAAGAGAAAAGCGACACTGTATAGTTAAGAGCAAACTATGGATTGTTTACCAAAGAAACTCAACTCTACCAAGAATACTCATATTTGAAAATACAGAATTAATATAAACAATTCTAAAAGCTAGAAGGAAAGTAACCCTTTTTCTGTCGCATCTATGTACATATACTATGCATACAATCTACAGTCTGTTTGCGCATAATGCATTGACACATGCAAAATAATTCGTATTTTAAGACACGAGTGTCATCAGACTACCTAAAGCAGTCCTGTTTAAATGATCTGTACATCAGTTGTTCCTCAGTGAAGAAAGCCCCCTCTTAGGTTTAAACCAGTATTTATCAGTTACAGAGACCTCTTCCCTTCTCTCTGGTCAAGGTCAGAGCTGACCCCATGCTTGCTATGGAAAAGTTGTGACCACCCTGGACCTGGTCACTCCACAGATTGACTCTCTCAACCATCAGCAAACCTATTTTTAAGGTGTAGGTATATTCATACAAGTTCAGTCAGTCCCGATTGAATGACTAACATGCATCACCATTTGTCAATGAAAAATCCCCTCTCTTCAACGTATGCCAGTGGTTGTCAGTTATGGAGAACTCCTTCCCTAATTTCTCAAGGACAAAACTGACTCCACGTCTGCTACAGTCACCTTTTGACCCCCGTGACCCTCTGGTCACTCCCCAACTTGTCCCTCTCTTAACCATCAGCAAACCTATCATCAGTGCTTTAATCAGCCAGCATCATCTGAATTCCGGGTCCCAGACTGGAAAAATTACACTCACTTGCACGGTCCTGATGAATTGGGAAATGACGGTTTGTGGTGGTTGGGGATGAAGCTGAGAGAGCACTGCCCTGTGATGTTGTGACTGGAAGGGATGGCTGGACCAGTGGGCAGTCTTTATTGGTGGGGCAAAGTCAGTGTCGGCAATTACCGTGCTGAGAATGAGGGTGAAGGGCAGTACAGGGGTGGTAAGGGTCAGTGATGGGGTGTTCTGGGATATGAAAAGATTAAATGCTCGCTGGGGACTTCGTATGGCCTGAAATGCGATCAGTGATCTGATGAGTAGTGCTTCTTTGGTTGATTGTCCGTGTTTATCATTTTCTTGACTAGATAATAATTATTCCAGTATCTTTGATTTTTTATCACTACTTTTATTTGCTTGTTTTTCCATGCATACATTGTTTAGGATCACGAAAGTGTGGCTTACTTTTTAAAGTAAAAAGGTTTTCTTTTTCTTTGAGTATGTTCACACACAAACACAAACACACACACACACACACACACACACACACACACACACACACATACACACACACACACTAACAGCAGCAATTTTGTGTGGCTCTTTGTGGATCTAATCAACAATGAGATGGGAGAGACAAATTTTCGAGGAGTGACAAACTGTATATCTTTATTATTGTTACACAAAAGAGAAAAGCGACACTGTATAGTTAAGAACAAACTATGGATTGTTTACCAAAAAAACTCAACTCTACCAAGAATACTCATGTTTTAAAATACCGAATTAATATAAACGATTCTAAAAGCTAGATAGAAAGTAACCATTTTCCTGCCACATCTATGTATATATACTAAGCATACAAATCTACACTCTGTTTTGCGCATAATGCATTGACACATGCAAAATCGTTCGTATTTTAAGAGATGAGTGGCATCAGACTACCTAAAGCAGTCCTGTTTAAATGATCTGTACGTCAGTTGTTCCTCAGTGACTAAAGCCCCCTCTGAGGTTTAAATCAGTATTGATCAGTTACAGAGACCTCTTGCCTTCTCTCTGGTCAAGGTCAGAGCTGACCCCATGCTTGCTATGGAAAACTTGTGACCTCTCTGGACCTGGTCACTCCCCAACTTGACTCTCTTAACTATCAGCAAACCTATCCTCAGTGCTTTAATCAGCCAGCATCAACCGAATTCCGGGTCCCAGACTGGAAAAATCACACTCACTTGCACGGTCCTGATGAATTGGGAAATGACGGATTGTGGTGGTTGGGGATGAAGCTGAGAGAGCACTGTCCTGTGATGTTGTGACTGGAGGGGATGGCTGGACCAGTGGGCAGTCTTTATTGGTGGGGCAAAGTCATTGTCGGCAGTTATCGTGCTGAGAATGAGGGTGAAGGGCAAGTTTATGGGGCTGTAAGGGTCAGTGATGGGGTGTTCTGGGAAATGAAAAGATTAAATGCTCACTGGGGACTTCGTATGGCCTGAAATGTGATCAGTGATCTGCTGAGTAATACTTCTTTGATTGATTGTCCATATTTGTCATTTTCTTGACTAGATGATAATTTTTCGAGTATCTTTGGATTGTTATCACTAGTTTTGCTTGTTTGTTTTTCCATGCATATATTATTTAGGATCACGGAAGTGTGGCTTACTTTTTGTAGTTAAAGTGTTTTCTTTTTTCTGAAAGTATGTTCACACACACACACAAATACACACACGCACTAACAGCAGCAATTTTTTGTGGCTCTTTGTGGATCTAATCAACAATGAGATGGGAGAGACAAATTTTCGAGGAGTGACAAACTGTATATCTTTATTATTGTTACAAAAAAACAGAAAAGCAACACTGTATAGTTAAGAGCAAACTACGGATTCTTTAAAAAAAAAACTCAACTCTACCGAGAATACTCACCATTTTAAAATACAGAATTGATATAAACAATTCTAAAAGTCAGAAAGAAAGTAACCCTTTTTCTGCCGCTTCTATGTACATATACTATGCATACAATCTACAGTCTGCTTGTGCATAATGCATTGACACATGCAAAATCATTCGTATTTTAAGAGACGAGTGTTATCAGACTACCTAAAGCAGTCCAGTTTAAATGATCTGTATATCAGTTGTTCCTCAGTGAATAAAGCCCCCTCTAAGGTTTAAATCAGTATTCATCAGTTACAGAGACCTCTTGCCTTCTCTCTGGTCAAGGTCAGAGCTGACCCCATGCTTGCTGTGGAAAACTTGTGACCACCCTGGACCTGGTCACTCCGCAGCTTGACTCTCTCTTAACCATCAGCAAACCTATCCTCAGCAATTTAATCAACCAGCATCATCTGAATTCCGGGTCCCAGACTGGAAAAATTACACTCACTTGCACGGTCCTGATGAATTGGGAAATGACGGTTTGTGGTGGTTGGGGATGAAGCTGAGAGAGCACTGTCCTGTGATGTTGTGACTGGAAGGGATGGCTGGACCAGTGGGCAGTCGTTATTGGTGGGGCAAAGTCAGTGTCGGCAGTTACCGTGCTGAGAATGAGGGTGAAGGGCGAGTTTATGGGGCTGTAAGGGACAGTAAGGGGTGTTCAGTGAAATGAAGAGGTTAACTGCCCTCTGGGTGCTTAGCTTGGGATGAGAGGCACTCATTGATCTGCTAAATCATGCTAGCTTGATTGTTTGTACATGTGTATCATTTCCTTGCGTAGATGGTACTCTGATCTATTTTTATCACAGTCTTCTATTTGTCTGTTTGTTTACTTTGTTGCTGGACAAAGCGCCAAAGATCACGAGGTTATGACATTTTTTGAAGCCAGAAGTAGTTTGATTTTTGTGGGGTTTCTTATGGAAATATATTTGGTGTACAGGATTGCTGAGTATTCGGAGCCTTGCGCTTCTAATATGACGACTTGTGATCGATCAAGCCTTCATGGAGGCTCCTGTTTTAAGGGAATTTTCCCTTGGAGTTAACATTAGTATTGACTCCAATCTTCCAAAAGCTCTTCAGATGAGACTAAAAACTGAGGCCTCGCTCTGTGCACAAATGTACACGGAACGTCTTGTACATATTATGTTGAAAACCCTTTCATCCTAGTAAATGATAAGCCATTGCATGTCGGTAGGAGCAGATGACAAATTGGATAAACATATGCAGGCAGGAGCAGTTCTAGATATAGCATGTGATTAGCGATGCCAAATTTGAAAATTAAAGCTTTGGCAATACAAAGCAAACTGCACACCTTTGTTGTGTAGAGTATAGTATTAATAATAATAATGATAATGATAATAGTAATAACAATAATAATATGATGATGATGATGAGAGGAGTGGAGAGGAGGTAGATGGAGGGATGATGATGATGATGATGATGATGATGATGATGATGATGATGATGATGATGATGATGAAATATGATAATGATAGATGATGATGATGATGACGAGACACGACGGCGAGAGATGACTGATGAGGACGATAAGAAGATGAAGATGAAGAGAGAGAAGAAGAAAATGTAATTATATAGCGCTGTATCTTGCACAGACAAATCAAAGCGTATGCACTCAACTCCTTCTTACACAGTTTGCAACAAAACAAGTAATAGTTCTAACAAGTCCAAATGTACACACACACACACACACACACACACACACACACACACACACACACACACACCACACACACACTAGTACCTATCAGCAAAGCAGCATTGTTGAAAAGGCAAACCAAAAATCTATGCAGGCCATTATTATATCCAAGTTTGTTTCTGATCGCGGGGTATTGATTCCCAGCAGCTCAATAGAGGCATCCCTAGCAAAACTAAGAGCCAGGAGATCGATTCTTCTTCTTCTTCTTCTCTCCCCTCCTCCTCCTCCTCCTCCTCCTCCTCCTCCTTCTCCTCCTCCTCCTCCTCCTCCTCCTCCTCCTCCTCCTCCTCTTTCTTCCTTTCTTCTTCTTCATTCTTCTTCTTCTTCTTCTTCTTCTTCTTCTTCTCCTTCTCCTCCTCTTCTTCTTCTTCTTCTTCTTCTTCTTCTTCTCCTCCTTCTCTTCTCCTCTTTTCTTCTTCTCCTTCTTCTTCTTCTCTTCTTCTTCTTCTTCTTCTTCTTCTTTCTTCTTCTTCTCCTTCTCCTCTCTTCCTCTCCTCCTCTTCTCTTCTTCTTCCTTTCTTTCTTCTTCTCTTTCTTCCTCCTTCTCCTTCTTTTCCTTCTCTTCTTCTTCTTCTCTTCTTCTTCTTCTTCTTCTTCTCTCTTCTTCTTCTTCTTCTCTTCTTCTTCTTCTTCTCTTCTTCTTCTTCTTCCTTCTTGCATTCTTCGCATTCTTCTTTCTTCTTCTTCTTCTTCTTCTTCTTCTTCTTCTTGCTTCTTCTTCGCATTCTTCTTTGCATCTTGCTTCTTCGCATTCTTCTCTTCTTCTTCTTTCTTCTTCTTCTTCTTTTCCCTCCTTCTTCTTCCATTCTTCTTCTTCTTCGCAATTCTTCTTCGCATTCTTCGCAATTTTTCGCAATTCTTCCTCTTCGTGGCAATTCGTGGCAATTCTCCTTCTTCTTCTTCGAATGCAGAACATCTTGGGCACACGTTAAATCCTGTTCCGCTTTTCGAAAGAGTAGGCCATTGTTTGCCGGTGGGAACAGATGACAGAATTTTCAAAACCGCGTACACACGGGGACTAGATGTAAAAAAAAGCCTGTAAGTGCTTATTCCATTATCCTCGATATACAAGTGTTTTTAATTTAAATGCTTAGACAACTATTGTTGTCTGTCATATGAGCGAAACTGTTTTGCACTGACCACTGATAAGTCAGGCCCAGGACTCTCCACTCTTGAGAAGCACAGCATTGTTATCTTTAAGCAATTCTGGGTGAAAAGATGGGAAAATGGACCAAGACGGCCTGAAATAGATGAGAAGAAGACGACAGGAAGAAAAGGGAAAAGGCAAAAATAAAGAGAGGAATAGAAATCCCAGCACAGAATTTCCAAAAGGTGGCGATGCTGTCTATATTGACAGGACTTCGGCATCCCCACAGAAGGGTGGGGTGAGGGGGGGTCAATCGATTGACCATTCGTTTTTCTTGACACTCTTGATGACCTCTGCTACTCTGACCTCACTCTTCATCATCATTCTCAGCACGATAACTGCCAGAAATAACTTCCCACCACCATTAAGGACACTTTATTGACCAGGAAACACCACAGTGCACAGAGGCGTCAAAGGCCATTTCACTGTCCGTTTCCTTATTAACCCCTTTACTTTCTGATTCGGTAAAGGCGTTCAATGAGCGTGCCTCTCGAGAACGAAATCAAGAATTAGGATTAAAATGAGTAATCAAAGTGACTAGGAGAGGCTGTTGATACAAACAAGAGGCAACATCATGGGCTGGTCCAGCAAAACAAATCACATCGTGTACATCTAACACCGCATGTGGATGCCGGGGGCCTGTCAGTAAAAACAGCATCCCCACATTCTGAAAATTCTGTGCTAGAAATTTATTCACTTCTTTCGCTCTTTTTGTTTCTTCTTTGTTCCTTTTCTTTGTGTCACCACCTTGACTACGTTCTGCCTTCTTTATCCAGTCTCCTGCCTTTTTTTCTAGAAAGACTTAAAGATAACAATTCTCTTATGCCGCAGTCGGATGCGCTGGGCCTGCCTTGTCAGGTAGTTAACGGCAGCGTGACACATTTTTGCTCATATAATGGGCCTGACTTGTCAGGTGGTTAACGGCAGCGTGACACATATTTGCTCATATAACAGGCAACAATAGTTGATGTCAGCGTTCAACGAAGAAGTACATCTAGCATTCGAAATCGGAGTATAAACTGCACAGAAGTCTGAAAGTATGCATTGTTTACAAGTGTGAGAGCGATTGCTATCAAGAAGAAAAGCAACAAATTGATTTCCTTCACCTATCAGACTGTTGCTGTCACTGAGATAAGTTTAACAAAATATTGCACATGTTCTGAACTGTTGAACAGCCTGTTTCTTTGATTTTATTTCTCTCCTCGGAGGCACTTCTCTTAAAATCTTCAAGACAGTTGCAAAAGACGATGCTGGAAATTAGTCTAAAATATTGTATATACGGCAATGAAATATCCTTTTATCATTATTATACGGAAAATATATTTTCCTCCCAAAAGGTTTACATCTATCCATCTCTGTGGTCAAAATGCGACTACCATAATGATGGTAAAAACGGTCACATGCGCAAAATCTCTCTGTTGGTCAACCTCGGAGCTCTAGCCGCGGAACGAAAAAACAAACTTATTTAAAACTTATCTCAAAGAGATTTTGTTTTATCGATGAATAGCTTTTCAGTTGTACCGCTATGCTATAATAGCCGAGGAGCAGAAAACCACTAATTCTAAGCAAACCCTAAAAACCTACAGAAAGAACTTTAAATGTGTGTCATTAAGCTATATACTAATGAGATAAATTGCACTGATAAAAAAAGTCAATCAAATTCATTTAAACTGCCATGCTACACATGTAAAATTCATTTAACCTACCATGTTATACATGTTGATCTCAGATCACAATAGTTTGATTTCTACGGACTCACACGATGGATCCTAAGCAAGGCCAAGACCCAAGATAGCCATTAACTCTTCATGACCTTGACTCTCTCCTTGACCTTTGCTGCTCTGACCCCTTTCCTTCCTCCTCATTCCCAGCTGGTAAATACCGGAAATGACGTCCCTCCGCCATTATTAAACGACTCTCTATCAACTAACTACGAAATGGTTCTGTGCATAACAGCATTGGAGACCATTCTATTCTTAACTTCCTCATCAACAACACTGATTATCCATTGCCACTTCATCAATATCATGCAATGAGGGTGGTTTTCCAGAATGAGATTGAGAATGAATTAACCGATTATTATGATGAGAAGGTTGTTGGTGTGATAAACGAGATGGGGCTTTGATATGACGGGTGATACAGTTTCGAAGGTTATTCCCAATGTACAAAATTGTGGAATAAAGATTTGTCAAGAAATAAATCAAAGCATTTACTACAAAATTTTAATGGAGGTGGAATAGCCTAGTGGTTGAAGAATAACACACGTGATTTGACGGACCAAGTTTGGATCATCATCAAGATACGCCTTTGAGGGATTTTTTTCCAGTGGAGTTAATAACAGTGCTAGCTCCTTTCTCCAAAATCCTTCAGTTGAGACTATTCCTCAACCCCCTCCCATTACATGGAGATGCCAGGGGCTTTTTGTATAAATAGCCCTCCCCCTCCCCCCACACACACTTTCTGGAAAATCTGTGCTAGAAAGGTCCGCTTTTTCCACCAGCCTCTTCGTTTCTGCCTTTTTAATTACCTCGCTATCCTCTCTTTCACTTTTGCTTGTTTTCTGCCTACCCAGCACATTCTCTTCTTGCCTTCTTTGGAGCGAATCTGAAATGTTTACTTATAACCTGAGCTGCCCAGAGTCGGAGTGTGTTGACTGAGGCCAGCAGGAATACCCTCTGCAGAGCGACAAGTCAGGAGAAGACCAGGCATTTTAAAAAATAATCTTTTTGATTGGCACACATATACAGCTCAAAACAAACAAAGATCAGGCATTAAAAAAAATTAACATTTTTTGATTGGAACACATGTACAGTTCAAAACAAACAAATTAACTTTTCATCCAGACAACATTATATCATTTCACACGTTAAATCCTGTTCCGCTGTTTGAAAGAGTAGGCCATTGTGTGCCGGTGGGAACAGATGACAAAATTTAAAAAACCGCAAACACACGCAAAAAAAGAAATCATCTGAGCGCTTTGATTTGTTGCTTTACAAGATTCAGTGCTATATAAATTCAATACATTATTATTATTTTTATTATTATTATTATTATTATTATCTTTATTATTGTTATTATTATTATTATTATCATCATCATTATCATTATTATTATTATTATTATTATTATTATTATTATTATTATTATTTCCATTTTACAGGCGTACAAGGCTACTAGCTACACAAAGTACAATCAGAATCAACCTTCATCATTATTCGTTGTCAAGACAAGATGTATAGATAACATACATCATTTTACTAATATTTTGAAATGGTGTTCAACTTTCTACTAAGGTTATGTACTGGAACTATTTTTTCCTGAAGACCAGGCATTATTCATCCTACGCTATATGGCCATGGTGGGTCGGTGGTCCAGAGGTAACGCACCTGCCTAGAAAACGAAAAGTCCGGGTCGGACTTGTGGGTGGTTTGATCGCCGATTGTGCCCGAAACTTTTCCCCCATCCATTAGTTAGATTATGAGTCGTGATCTGGGTGCTATTCTTTCGGATGAGGCAATAAAACGAGATCCCGCGAGTTACACATAAGTATTTAGCGCACATAAAATAACCCACGGCAACAAGAGAGTTGTCCCTGGCAAAATTTTGTAGAAAAAGATCACTCTCATAGGGAAAGAAATACAGTTGCCGACAAAAATAGAAAAAAATAATGGGTGACGCTGCTCTTGTGGCGACGCGCTCTCCACGGAGAGAGAAGCCGAATTTCACGCAAAGAAATCTGCCGTGAATTAAAGTGGTATGAATAAATAAATAAATAAATGCAAGTTATCGTGACAAGGAAAGTGGAGGAACAAGAAGAGAGAAAGAAACAGAATGATACTATAAACTAAAGTCCTGTCTGCAAACCCATGCAGAACATCTTGTGCACCCGTTAAAACCTGTTCAGCCTTTCTGGATACGCTAAACCTTGTCGGTAGAGGGACGGATGACTATTAAATCTAGAAAAAAAACAACAACATGCACACAGGTGTCGTGTTTAGACATCATCCCTGAAGTAAGAATGTGGCTACCTTAGTAGTATGCAAAAACGATTGCATACGCAAAATCTCGACAGTGGTGAATCTCGGAACTCTAGTCGAGTAACCTAAAAAGAAAACGAAAGAGCAATTGTCGTAAAGAGGAGGATTAGTTAATCGATATCAGTTGTCATACACTGAGTTAAGAAAGCTTGAGTCGTGAAGATATTTTAGCAAAAGTTCTTATGGACATGATATTTTGGTGACTTTTTTTTCCAAAATGCCAAATCAGCTAAGAAAACAATGCTAGAAATGAGTCTCAAATACTACTCAATAAACAAAAACCTGAAACAAAGTTAGTGACTAATTTAATGATATGAGAGAGAAAACTTCTCAATCTGTCCACATTCCAACTCTTGAGAAACTTGCACTGAAGATGGTGGTCTATATGTATCACACCCGCCTAGAAACCGAAAATTTTGGATTTGATCGCTGTTTGTGTCCAAAGCTTTCCCCCGTTCATAAGACAATGATGGTCGGGTGCTAGTCTTTTAAATAAGACGATAAACCGAGGTCCCATGTGCCACACAAATTCAGCGCACGCAAAAGAATCCACAGCAACAAAGGAGGTATTTCTGTATAAAAGCCATGAAGGGTGAAAAAGTCATGAAGACAGATTAAAAAAAATTAAGAGTGGCGCTGCTCTTGTGGCGACGTGCTCTTCCCGGGAAGAGCAGCCCGAATTTCACGCAAGAAAATCTGTCAAGACTGAAAGTGGTATACTGCTACAAACTGAGTGAAATTTATGTAGATTATCCCGTTACACACATTGATCTATGCTCACAAAGGTTCGATTCCCAGAGGCTCACTAAATGGTAAGCGTCAAGAGAGCAGTTAACTCTTCGTGTCCCTGACACACCTCGTTGACCCTTGCAACTCTAAACTCCCTCTCCCTCTTTCATCCTCATTCTCATCACGATAACTCCCGGAAATGACGTCCATCCGCCATTAAAGAATTCTGCACGGACGAGGAAATGGGTTGTGCATAGCAGCATAGGAGGAGCATTCAATTATCCTCTGCAGTTCCTTTTCAAGCCACTAATTGTTAATTCTCCTTTCATCAAGACATTGTAATTAAGGTGCTTTTGCAGACTAGATTTTGATCGAAAATGAAGTTGAATGATTAAAATTAAAAGGGGAGGCTTGTTGGATGAGATAAAAATAGGCAAAGCTGTGACTTGCCGAGTCCAGCAAGTATGTAGGTTATCTATAATATGTACATCAGGAGTCTGCGTGATCTGCTAGGTAATGTAAAAAATGAACGCCATTGACCATTTAGAGGAGAGTCAATGATGAATTGATATCAAGTATATGTCAATAGGTTAAGGCTGCTTTTGCCACTTTGATAATTTTTGACAAACACAGGAAATGTTTTTAAGTGTTGAATGATTCATATTTCATTTCTAAAATAGCTTTTTTTCGTGGCAATTTTGGTAGTTTGCAAAATTCTTAAACAGCCTAGAAAAGATACTGCTCGGCATTGGTCTAGAATTCAAGAAGGAAAATTATCGATTTCTGTCCAATTAATTCATGGGAAAAAAACCCAAACAAAACGTGAAGTTCTTCTGAAATTTGTTTCTTATTTAGAATAAGATTAAAACCGATTACTGATATTAAAGAGAGAACTGCTCGTTTGTACCATACTGCAAATAACTGTGGTTAAAAAAGGCCTTGCTAGGAAAATGAGCGATTTTTATTTACACTATCCTCTCACATACACTGGTCTCCGCTCACAACAGATCTATTTCCCAGTGAATCATAGATTAGATTCCAAGAAAATCCGAGCTCTTGAGGAGAAGCTAGCCTTGGTAGTTATGTTGACCTTTGCTGCTCTGACCTGTCCCCTCATCTTCATTCTCATCACGATAACTACCAGGCATGACTGAGGCCCATCTGCTATTACCGGATCATCATCGACCCCGAAAGGTGTTTGTGCATAACGACCTTGGAGGCCATTTCACTCTCAATTTGCTCATCTCTCCCAACTTAAACTCAAGTGTCTCCATCGCCGCTGTCATCGGTAGGAGCTCCACGCAATGCCACCACCAGGGTTCGCCATCTTTCTCTGTCTCTGCTGAGTTCTACCATCTCCTGTAGCCCTCCTCCCAGACCACTGATCTCAGTGATGTCGGTAATGCAGGATTGTTGTTTATCAACTACCTCAAATCGTTAGTTGCCAATTTTCATCAAGGCCGTGAACTGAGCGTGGGGTTTTCCAGAATGAGGCTCAGAACTGAGATAGAACTGATGACAACTGTGAGAGGTGTGCTGATGAGGTCTACTAGAAGACGTGGGATGAGAGGCACGGCAAATCAAAGATTGTTCATCCCCGAAGTTGGAATGTGGCTACCTATATGGTGGGGGGGGGAGGGGGAGGGGGTAGAGACGTAAAAAATCTTACCTTTGGTGAGCTCTAGCCGAGGAACGGGGAAAAAGTTGCCCTTAGGATGCAAAATCGTAGTTGACGCAATGGGTGTAGAAATCTACAAGCATGCACTATATAAAAGTAACAGAATTGTTGCTGTTAGAAGGAAAATCGGTGGTGTGATGTTTTATACCTTCACTAAATTCAAAATGCCTCCTGTCGTTGATATAATATAGTTAGGTAAATCTAGAAAGGATGTTTTTCAAGGTTGAATAGATTGCGTTTAGGTTTTCATGGTCCTCCTCAAAATCACTTGACAACTTTACAGAATTTAGACAGCAAAGCATCAAGCCAGAGTCAAAAACCGATGCAGAAAAATTGATATTGTGATCAAGTGTAATGACACGATATTTCTGAGGTGTTTTGGTAATCCTGAATAGAAAACATGCTTTGTTTGTTTGTTTTTGTTTAATGTCCATTCACTTAAAACATGCTTCCATTCCTTGAAGAAAAAAGTGATTCAGATTATAGACAACGTGCCCAAGATATTTGTTTATGTAACGCTGTAATAATAGTTTTCATATCTGATAACAGAAGCAAGGAAATTAAAATTTGGGGAATTATCTTTTTTTCATCGTTTTGAGAAGCTTGTGAAAAATAAACTGAACTTATACTTCATATACAACTTAGCCCAAAGTGCTCACGAAACTCCCATTGCATTCGTGTAGCATCAATGTATCCGGCTATAAGTTATGTTTGAAATAAACTGCAAGTCTTTTGTGGGCGTGTCCGATCTCTTGTATAACAGTCCAGACTCACTATCTTCTTAAAAGTTTAAAAACAAAACTTCACTCATATCAGCACGAAGCAGAAAGAATGAACATGAGACATGTAAACTATAATGCAATGAAGAAAAATGCAAAAGAAGAAGACCTTAAAGAACAAGAATGCCAAGAAGAAGTTAAGAAAAAAGTGGGTAGGAAGCATGTAAAGAGGAAAAAGGAAAATACCACGAAGAAGAGTGCTGAAAAGAAGATGAAGAAAGAAAGAATGACCGAATCGTGTATTATATGGGGTGTTAAAGAACAAACATAACATTTGTTTCTTATTTTGGTTGTTGTTGTTTTAAGCATCCAGCACTCCTGAGAACAAATAACTCAAATAAAAAGAGGTTTTCTAAAACTAGTCGAAGCAGAATTCATAGAAGATAAAGACTGGCACTGACGATGACAATGATGCGCTGACTGCTGACTGCTGTGTGACTGCTGCTGTGCTGCTGCATGCTGTGCTGCGTGCTGAGAGATGATGAAGATGATGATGGTGATGATGGTGATGTGATGAGAAAGGAAGGAGAAGAAGAAGAGAGAAGAGGAGGAGAAGGAGAAGAGGAGGAGGAGAAGGACGAGGAAGGAGGAGGAGGAGGAGAACAAGAACAAAAACAAGAACAAGAAGGAAAAAGAAAGAGAAGAAGAATGCGGAGAAGAACAACAACGATAAAAACAACATCAATATGTAAAGAAGAAGAAAAGAAATGTTAAAAAAGAAGTAAAAAACAAAGAACGAATAAATAACAAAACAAAGACATATCCGAACAAAAGCAAGCAGGCAAAAATATAACAAAACAAATAAAAAAGCTAAACAGTTGGGTGAGATAGGAAAGAGAGGAAGAGAGAAGAAATCTTAGGAATAACATTGGGAAAAAAGCACCCATGGCTAACAAACTAATTACGCAGATTTCTCCCATCATTCACCCAAAAAATAAGAAGAAGAAAAGGAAAGAGGAATGAAATTGCTCATTATTTATTTATCTATTTCAGGAAAGAAAAATGAATGAGGATTCTTACGTCACTCAGGTAACAGGAACTATCTCATTATAAA
>CM054146.1:19940347-19942847 GCA_028751875.1 Rapana venosa | reverse complement strand
TCTCTCTCTCTCTCTCTCTCTCTCTCTCTCTCTCTCTCTCTGTGTTGTGATCAGTTCGGTTCACTAAACAGCATTCTCATAAAGACTGACAAACTACGCCCTAGTGAATAGTACCGATGTTGACTGGTGACACGTTACCTAGCCTCAGAAAAGCAAGGCAAGGGAGAAAGAAAGAGAGATGGGGGCAAAAAAGGGAGAGAAAGAAGAGAGAGATAAAAAAGAGACACATATGCAACATGAAGGAGGTGGAGAAAAAGAAAAGGAGGGGCTGGGGGTGGCGGGGTGGGGGATGGGGGTAGAGGTAGAGATAGAGAAAAA
Organism: Rapana venosa; assembly: GCA_028751875.1. Taxonomy (NCBI): domain Eukaryota; kingdom Metazoa; phylum Mollusca; class Gastropoda; order Neogastropoda; family Muricidae; genus Rapana; species Rapana venosa. Next base: position 19,942,529 of record CM054146.1, on the reverse strand, counting down.
AATGAAGGAGGGGGTGAGAGATAGTGCTGAGAAAGAAGGGAAAAGCAAAAGGGTAGGAGAAAGAGAGATGGACACAGGGAGAGACAGAGACTGACGACAGACAGAGGTAGACATAGAGACAGAGACTGAGAAAAAAAGAGACAAAGACAGACAGAGAGAGAGGGAGAGAGAGAGAGAGAGAGAAGAGAGAGAGAGAGAGAGAGAGAGAGAGAGAGAGAGAGAGAGAGAGAAGCAGAGAGAGACAGAATAGGAACATAACCATAGAGAGACAGATAGACAAACAGTACAGAGACAGGACATCTGGAGCACACTTCTCGGAAGAGTAGGTCATTGCGTGCCGGTGGGAACGGATGGCAGCATTTTACAAACTGTATACACACGGGGAACTTATTTATTTATTTATTTATTTATTTATACCACTTTAAGTCACGAGATTTCTCTGCGTGAAATTCGGGCTGCTCTCCCCGGGGAGAGCACGTCGCGACAAGAGCAGCGCCACCCCCTTTTTTTTTTTTTGGTCTGCAACTGTATTTCTTTCCCTATCAGAGTGGCTTTTTTCTAAGAATTTTGCCAGGGACAACTCCCTTGTTGCCGTGGGTTCTTTTTCGTGCGCTGCATAATTTTCTGTAACACACGGGACCTCGTTTATCGTCTCATCCGAAAGACTAGCGCCCAGACCACCACTCATGGTCTAATGGATGGGGGAAAAGTTTCGGGCCCAGACGGGATACGAACCCGGACTTTTCGCTTTCTAGACAAGCGCGTTACCTCTAGACCACCGATCCACCTGGATGTAGAAAAAAGCATACGAGTGTTTAGTCCATTATCCTCGAAAAAAAAAGTAACAGGCAGACTCACAGAGATTAAGTAGAGACAGAGGAACATACAGAAGTACTTACTGATCGATCAACAGGTAGACAGAAACACACACGGAACAACAGAGACACAACCGCAACACCAACTACAACAACAAGAGCAACAACAAAATCAACACCACCACCAACAATAACACCAACAACAACAAGGATACATACAGCAACACCAACAAGAACAGTCCTAACTACAAACAAAAAAAAAAACCCAACAACATTGATGGTGACCATAAGAACAACAGACCATTAATTAACCTCCGTTTCTTACTCCCGCCCACCTCCTAAACAGACAATTAAAGGGAAGCACTAGAACATCACCAATCGATCTACACGTGTTTAGTGTGTACCTCTTTCCATTTATTTATCAGTCTGTTAGCGATTTGTCTTTGTCGAGTACAAATCGAATGATCCGTCTGTCTGTCTGTCTGTCTCTGTCACTCACTCTGTGTCTCTGTGTCTCTGACTCTGTCTGCCTGTCTCTCTGTCTCTGTCTCTGCCTGCCTCTCTCTCTCTCTATTTCCCTCCCCTCTCTTTAACATCTTGCGCACACGTTAAATCCTGTTCCGCTTTTCGGAAGAGTAGGCCATTGTGTGCCGGTGGAAACAGATGACAAAATTGACAAAACCGCATACACACGGGGACTGGATGTAAAAAAAACCCACATGAGTGCTTATTCCATTATTCTCGATATAAAAGAATAACTAAAATAAAATAAAATAACGGGGTTATGTTTCAGCCAGCAGCTGCCTGTCTGTCTCTCGTATGTGTGAATCTGTCTCTCTATCCGTGTGTGTGTGTGTGTGAGTGTGTGTGTGTGTGTGTGTGGTGTGTGGGTGTGGTGTGTGGGTGGTGTGGGTGTGGGTGGGGTGGGTGGGTGTGTATGACGTGTATGTGTGTGTATGTGTGTGTGTGTGTGGCGCGCGCGCGCACGAGTGTATATGTGGCTGTCTGTATGTCTGTCTGTCTCTCTGTATCTGTCTTTGTCTCTGTCTCTCTCTTTCGTCGCTCGCTCTCGCTCTCTCTCCGTCCCCTCTCTACTTTCGTTCTCTCTCTCTCTCTCATCTCTCTCTCTCTCTCTCTCTTCTCTCTCTCTCTCTCTCCTCTCCTCTCTCCCTCTCTCTCTCTCCTCTTCTCTCTCTCCTCTCTCTCTCTCTCTCTCTCTCTCTCTCTCTTCTCTCCTCTCTCTTCTCTCTCTCTCTCTCTTCTCTCTCTCTCTCTCTCTCTCTCTCTCTCTCTCTCTCTCTCTCTCTCTCTCTTCATCTCGTTTAATACCCTTTGGCAAATGCAACAAAAGTCTAACCATCAAATCA
>CM054146.1:19932847-19935347 GCA_028751875.1 Rapana venosa | reverse complement strand
TCCTCTCTCTCTCTCTCTCTCCTTCTCTCTCTCTCTCTCCCCTCTCTCTCCTCTTCTCTCTCTCTCTCTCTCTCTCTCATCTCTCTCTCTCTCTCTCTCTCTCTCTCCCCCCCCTCTCTCTCTCTCTCTCTCTCTCTCTCTCTCTCTCTCTCTCTTCACTTTACCTGCAGTGACCCTCTTTGACAGATGTATGTGGTAGTCTGCCCATCGAATGATCAAAGCTCAGTCAGCAGAACTAAATCCAGACTTAATGTAATGGACTTACCATGCCCGCCAGAAGACGTCGTCTTCACTCTACAGATAGTGACTCACATCGATCGGGTCTTCGACCCCCCCAATAGCTACAGTGGTATTGATAAGGAAAGACACTTTTTCGTTCTGCAACTACAGCTCCGAGGTTTATCAATGGAGAGAGTTTGCACATCAACCCATATATTTCTATCGATTATTTTTTTATTTTTAATTTCAGTGGTAGTGGAATATATACTCGTGTGATTTTATATACCCAGTCTCCGTGTGTACGCAGTTTTGTAAGTTTTGTCATCCGTTCCTACCGGCACACAATGGCCTACTCTTCCGAAAATCGGAACGAGTTTTAACGTGTGCGCAAGCTGTTCTGCGTGCGTCCGCACACGGGACCTCGGTTTATAGTCTCATTCAAAGGACTTATAGGGGGAGTAGATTCGGCAGTGATGTTAACTCCAGAGGAAAAATCCTCTTGAACGAGATTCGAACCCGGGTCAGTAGATCACGAGCGCATCACTCTAACCACCAGGCTATCTCGTACCCCCAATGGTGAGAGTTTGCATATATGACCCTTTTTTTATATTTACCATTAAGGTAGCCACATTCCGATTTCGAAAATGGTATCTAAACACAATACCTGTGTCTATGAACTTTTCTCACAATTTTTTGTCATCCATTCCTACCGACACAAAATGGCCTACTTTTCCTAGAGGTGGAACAGGTTTTAACATGTGTGTAAAACTGTTCTTTGTGCATTATTAACACACATTGTATCTTGGTTTACAGTATCCTACAAAAAGTTTGGGGTGAGGTGGAGGCAGTACTGATGTTGACTTTTGGAGAATAAAAATCCCTTTAAACGGGCGTCTAGATAGCTGCTCGGACCCAGGTTTGATCTTGGCCGTCAAATCGCCAGGACAGCGCTTTGATCATTCGGCTATCTGGCCCCCAGCTAAAGTTCAAAACATGTCCTTACTGGATTAGGTAACACTGTTGAACAAACCGTGTCGTTTTCTCTCCTTATGGGGATGCAAGTGACCTGTCAGTGTAAAAAAAAAAAGCATCCCCTGTCCCATGTCTAACGCTGTTGTATTTTTAATTTTATTTTATTCTTTTATATCGAGGATAATGGAATAAGCATTGATGTGCTTTTTTTACATTCAGTCCCCGTGTGTATGCGGATTTGTGAATTCTATCATCTGTTCCCACCGGCACACAATAGTCTGTGTCAGTTACTGAAGTCAGCTAATTGCCTAGGCCTACACTAACATGATCTTATGTTGTAAAATGTTGTGTTGAGATTACCTTCAGCCAATGACAAGCTCTTAATATAACAACCTGCTCTTTCCTTTAAAGGAGAAACCATTTCTCTGAAGTCGGAGTATGAATGCCTATAATAATGGCGGGGTGCTTGAAAGCAGTCATACGCGCAAACGTCTCATTAAGTGTGCAATTTCAATCTCACAGTGATTCCCAGGTGGGGTAAATGAGTCAGAGTGCATATTCTGGGTGACCCCCAGAGTGTTAAGCTGGGGAACGCACAACAACAACGATGACGACAACAAAAGCATCCCCACCATGTGGGAATTCTGTGCTAGTAATTCCCAGATTTCAGTTTTCCCCTACTTTCAGCTACTCTCAGCTGCTATCCATTCCATTCCATCCCATCCCAATCCAACAGGTAAAATATTAGTAGGATTGACTGCACTTGGACTTTGGTAATAGGAAGGTAGGTGTCCAATAACCTATGAGGTCGTAGGGAAGCGAGACATCAGAGACCCCACTTCTCAAGGGGCCAGCATTTTGAGGGTGGCGCCCATCTCCTCTCCCTCGCTGCTTTACCTTCCCTGACCCTAAAGAGGACAGGTACCCATTTACAGCTGGGTGAACTGGGGGAACTGTACTGAAGCCAAGGCGCGCAAACGGTCACCCATCTAACTGGTAACAACGCTCGACGCTGCTTAACTTGGCTGATGAAAAAAAGCGAGTGCTCTGACCACTGAGCTATTCCGTCCCCTTGGTAATAGGAAGGGGCGTACTAATTTCAGCATTTAGCTTTATACCCTGACTGAGTCTTTCTAGACAAAAATGGCAAGACAATGGACCAAGAGGAAACACAAATAAAAGCAACACGCTTAAGTCAGTTTGTTAAGAGAGCTTACTAAATCCCAGGGGCAATTCAACAGGTAACAATTTCATGGAACGTCCCTTCATAATCACTGATATACTATAGGTGAAATGGGTAGGAGTGGGA
>CM054146.1:19917847-19922847 GCA_028751875.1 Rapana venosa | reverse complement strand
AGTCCAAAATCTGTCTCCCCCCAATCCCTCCCCTCCACCCCCCCCCCCCCCCCCCCTCTTCCATCATTTTTGGACTCAGGAATTTTTCATTTTTCTCTGCACCTTCTTGAAATGAAAGTTCCGTTTTCTTCAAAAAGGGTATTGTGGCAGACAGTGTTTATTCACTGTGTAATTCTGTTTGTGGGTGTTTTTGTATGATTTTATTCCATTTAGTCAGTATGCATTTCGGTTTGTATGTGTTTGTAAATACGATTTTGTTGTTATGTCTTAGGTGTTTCCTTGTATGGTTATCATTGTGAATGTTGATTTTTCTGAGTGCTTGAGTTGTTTGCAAGCTAATTGTGCGTATGTGTGTGTGTGTGTGTGTGTTGAGAGAGAGAGAGAGTGTGTGTGGTTGTTGTTACTGTTGTTTGTAAAGACAGCCATAGATCAACTGCCTTTAGATCAACTGACATGTTATATATACACTGTGACACATTCCTTTGTTGTGACATGATGTTGCAGCATGTCACTGGTGCTTCACAATTTCCTGAAAGAGCTATTTTCCTCGTGGTGTTTCAGTGTCTGTGATGATGTTGGCCTTTAGTCTTTCTCTGGCGCCCAACATTTTAAGATAAAAATAACATCCCCTACCCCTACCCCCCAGTGTTTTTAAGAACATTTTTAAAGTGCAGTATTTGGATCGTGGACCAGATTTGACAAACACATGCCATTTTGATTCTTGTTGCGACTGAAAATAATACCCAACAAAACATGTCATGTGCGCCTACCACTCTAACAGTTGTCCCCCCCCCCCCCCCCCCCAGTTTTCTTTTGCCTCACCGTGTCTGGCTATAGAAAAGAAGCTTATTTTGTAAATTGCTGATGTGAAAGGGCATTGGTCAAAATGGATGAATATTTCCAGCGTCTGCTTTCTACTTATCCCTGGCACTGTGTTCTTAGCCTTTACTGTAAAGGACAGACCAGTTTGATTTTCATCCAAGAGAAAGTTGAAAGTCAGATTCTTACTTTTTTTGATGGTATGTGACATAAAAGATTTTTGGTTTTTTTCACCAAACATTAAAGGAAATTGGAGGTTTTAGCACTTGTGCTTTTATCTCATAATAATGCCAGTTTATGCGCATGTGATTTGTTATATGCTGTGTTAGGCTTTTTGTTGTTGATCTGCCTGCATCCACTTTTTAAAAAAACTCATTGCCTTTGATAATACTAAACTTGAATCCATAACCGACATAATGCCATGTTTGTATATTGCTTTGAAGATGTGCTGTCTTTGGAGTATTTTCGTTTGTTTGTCTTGAAAAGTCTGTTATTTGTTGGAAGTCTGTGGGCTTTGTTGTTGTTGTGCTGATCATAAGAGAATATTGAGTATGAGCTGGAAAAGTTGTGCATGCTAAACCATGGGTCGTTATGAATTTGCTTTGTGAGTCAAGGCTCAAAAGTACTTACATGCGTGAGTCGAGACATAAAAATGCAAAAACATGCTCAACCCCCATTCAGACACGGTGCATTCACCTAAACAAACATCCTCCTCCTCCGCCTCCTCCTCCTCATCAGCTATTTATTGTTGGTAGTGTATTGAAGCTGCAAGTCAAAGAAGACAATGTTTGAAAGAATCCAGTTTTACAGAAAAATAAAAATTTGAAGAAAAGAACAAAAAATGATCAAGTTTTAACCAGAAAAGTTAGGATAGGGAAACAAATACAGTTGCAGACATGAAAAAAAAAAGGGTGGCGCTGCGCTTGTGGCGACGCGCTCTCCCGCTCTCCCCGGGGAGAGCAGCCCGAATTTCACGGAGAGAAATCTACCGTGACTTAAAGTGGTATGAAATGAAATCTGAGCGCTTTGATTTGTTGCTTTACAAGATTCAGCGCTATATAAATTCCATACATTATTATTTTATTATTATTATTTCAGTTTCGTCCCTGCCCTCAACAGCCAAAACCCCATCACCATGCCCGAGTGTACAACCTTTATGTGTGTGCGTGAGTGTGCGTGTATGTGCTTGCGTGCGTGCGTGCGTGCGAGCGTGTGTGTATACATTTGGATTTGTAAAAAACAAACAACCACAACAACCTATTAATTGTAACTGGCTGCATGTTAATGAGTAGGATGAAAGTGCTTTGGTTTGTTTATTTGCAAGATATAGCGCTATATAAGTTCCTTTGATTATTATTATTAGTAGTAGTAGTATTAGTAGTAGTAGTATTTTTATTATTATCATCGTCATTATTATTATCATCATCTTCATTATTATTGTTATTATTATTATTATTATTTTTATTATAAAATAAAGTCCAACTCTTCAAACACATAGACACAAGACACACCAAGTAAAAAAAAGAAATTTCAAAATTCGGCTGACAATATTTTATCACGAACTTTCGCTTTTTTTTTTTTTATAAATATACCCTTCTTGAGCAGCATCACAGCTTGTTTCAGATTGTTTTTTCAGTGTGTTTTTTCTCGTTTAAAGAAACAAGTTTAAAAGAACTGAACAAAACTAAACAGAATTTGATATTTGATATGAAAATTTATCCAACAAAGTTTTATTTGGAACTTCTATATTGAAAAATATATCTGGTACACTAGAGCAACGTCGCAGATTGGTTTCAAATTCATTTTTCAATTAAATAAGCAAGAGGACCGTTTCTGTAAAACTTTTAAAAACAGGTTTATCTATCCAATATTTGGAAGGTAATACCACACACGCACAATACTCTCTCTCTCTGTCTCTCTCTCTTTCTCTCTCTCTCTCTCTCTCTCTCTCTCTCTCTATCTCTCTCTCTCTCTCTCTCTCTCTCTCTCTCTCTCTCTCTCTCTCTCTTTTCCTCCCTCCTCACCCCAACTAACATCCTTTCGCTGAAAAGACATCTCAAATATCAGTTTTAACCAGCTGCACCCACTTACCTACCCCCGTTCCAAAACTAGACTTAAAATGTTAGTCTTCCCCTTTTATGTGTGGTTTTGGGGGGGGGGGGGGTTTGCTCAAAAAGAAGTGCTGGTGTAAAATAGGTATCGATCTACTAGTGAAAGATTTGTGCACAGATTTGACACCAGCGTAAACCAATGACATTCCTGTCATTATCAATAGCTAGCACAGGACTGAATTCAATTGTTGTCGATATTTGATCTGAATACAATTCTCAAAGAAAACATGCACAGGTACATTTTAATCCCAACCATACCAATGATCTTTTGGTATTGATATTTTTGTGTTAAGATGTGTTGGTTTGAAGTCTGCATAGCCCTACTAGCAGAAAGTCAGTTCGCAGATGTGCCACCTATTTATTTATGTATTTATTTATTCTTTTATATCGAGGATAATGGAAAAAGCACTAACGTGCTTTTTTACAAATAGTCCCCATGTGTATGCGGTTTTGTAAATTTTGTCATCCGTTCCCACCGGCACACAATGGCCTACTTTTACGAAAAGCGGAACAGGATTTAACGTGTGCACAAGATGTTCTGCGTGTGTTCGCACACGGGGCCTCAGTTTATAGTCTCATCCGAAAGACTAGACATTCTACACCTACACATACTAAGGTTAGTTCATGTATAACCTCTGTGTGTGTGTGTGTGTGTGTGTGTGTGTGTGTGTGTGTGTGTGTGTGTGTGTGTGTGTGTGTGTGTGTGTGTGTGTGTTTTGTGTGTGTGTGTGTTCGTGCGTGTGTGTGTGTACATTTGGACTTGTTAGAACTATTACTTGCTATAGGTTGCATGACTGTGTAAGAATGAGTTGAGTGCAAGCTCTTTGATTTGTCTGTGCAAGATACAGCGCTATATATAAATTATATTTATTATTATCATGATTATTTACCTATTGATTGTCATTGGATGCATGACTGTGTAAGATTAGGTTGAATGTATGCGCTTTGATTTGTCTTTGCAAGATATAGCGCTATATAAGTTCCATTTATTATTATTAATATTATTATTATTATTACTATTATTAGTTCTCTCAGCACCAAACACGACAGGATCTGGTTTGCTTTGTTTTCAAATGACTCATGGCGTTATCAGAGAAATAAAAGGCAGAAAACCCTCTCCCCTACATATGCTTTGCACACGACTGTACAATTCGTTAAATGTTCTTGTCTCCATCAAAGGCCACAACCGGACCTGATTCTAAATACAAAACAGCATTTCACCAATGAAACTCACCGTCACCGTCACCGATCCCTCAGATTCCGAATCCTTTGGGGCGCCTTCGAAGCTTTGTCAACCACCTTTCTCCAGTCCTCGCATCTCTCGGCCGCTCTCAGGGTGTCTCTCAGCTCCATGTCTGTCCACTCTCGAATGCTGGCCTCCCATCTCTTCCTTTGTCTGCCTCTTCTTCTTCTTCCTCCCCTCACTGTGCCTTGTAGGATCGTTTTAGCAAGACGAGAGGAGCGTGTGACATGACCAAACCACTTCAGTTTACGTTGTCTTGCGAGTGTTTGAAGGTAGTATAGGACCCAATTTTAAAAAAAAATTCAGCCAGCATTAAACATGTACTATAGTTGTTCACGGTTTGCTCTCGTTTTCAAAAAGAGAAAACAACTTTACCAGAATAAAAAGAGACATTCTCTCATTCAGCATTTTCCTCCTTTCCCCATTCGTGAGGAAGGTGGCAGGATGGTTCAGATGTTCGCCTGCCAACAAGTAAACCGTGAGGTTCTGGGTTCGATTCTCAGGCTCGCCCTTTCTTCCCAGTTTGACAAAAAAATTGAACTGAATGTCAAAGTCCTTCGGATGAGACTATAAACCGAGACACCGTGTTCGAACGCATGCAGAACATCTTGCACACACGTTAAATCCTGTTCCGCTTTTCGGAAGAGTAGGTCATTGTGAGCCGGTGGGAACGGATGACAAAATGTACAAAACCGCATACACACGGGGACTGGATGTAAAAAAAACACATGAGTGCTTATTCCATTATCCTCGACATAAAAGAATAAATAAATAAAATAAATGAATAAATAAATTCCCACTGATTTGAACATGTACTACCATTTCTT
>CM054146.1:19887847-19912847 GCA_028751875.1 Rapana venosa | reverse complement strand
CAGATATCATTTAAACCGAACCCAAACGGGTGAGGGCGGAGAGGGGTGGGTGGGTTGGTGGGGGGAAAGGGGGTGGAGGAGGGGCGGTCTAGTATGGTTAGAGCCTTGTGCTTGTGATCTGACAGCTTGTGTTCAAGCCACGGACACCGAGGTAACCGTTCGACGGGATTTTTTTTTTTTACCCATGGATTTAGCATCAGTACCAACTCCATTTCTCCCAGAAGGTCGTTGGGATGAGACTATAAACCAAGTCTTGTGTAGGAACAGGATTATAAAATTTCAACCCAAACAAAAAACAAAGCAAACAAAAAACTAAAAACGCCACATGGACGCTGGTGTCGTGTTTAGATATCATCCCCGAAGTCGGAATGCGGCTACCTTGAGTGTGGGTTGGGCCATCGCTGACGCAAAATCTGACCTTTGGGTGAACCTCCGAGTTCTAGCTAGGGAAAGAAATTCAATGAATATTAAAACAAGCGAACAAACAAAACAAATAAATAAAGCGAAAACAAAACGTGACCAGCAAGAGAGATTCTTCTTCTTCTTCAAGTGTCCGGCTGGTCCTGCAGACATCGACGATCATGGCTCTCCATTCTTCCCTGTTCTCGGTCCCTCTCATGAGCTCATGTTGGTGCCCTCTTTATTCGTTGCGAATTTGTTTAAGCTGTCTGTGAATTTTGTGCGTTGTCTTCCTCTGTTCTTGTTTCCACATATTTCGCCACTCCATAACAGTTTCTCTAGTCCGACAGCCCTGATTATATGGCCGAAAAGAGAGATTACAGAAACATAAAGCAAAAACGGTTTCATATACTTTTGATGAAACTTCTGTGTCAAAAGTACCGATTATCTCAAGAAAAAAACCAGTGTTCAGAATGTTTATATTGGTTCCATTTCTTTGATGCAAAAAGGGCGTAACAGCAGTTTTAAAAAAAGAAACCGGCAAATTATAATATTTGTAAGCTCTTTTCAATGCTTTAGAACTTACGTCCCATAACAAGGTCGAAAATAATCATTTTCCCTTTAGGGTGTATGCCTGTCAAGCATTTCTGTTGTTATCTTCTAATGTTTATCCTTACTGAAACAGGTATGTTAAAGAGAAAACTGGCATTCGTATAATTGTAAATATATTGATTATTATTTGAAAACTTGTTTTTGTAGGAACTAATTCTCAATGTTTAAAAATACGCACACATGCACGTTCGACCGCTCGTACACACGCACGCACGCACACACTCACACTCAACACACACACACTCAACACACACATACGCACACACACACGCACACGCACGCACGCACGCACACACTCTCACAAACGCACACACACACATACACACACTCACACACAAGCAAAGCTCTCTCTCTGTGCCTGTCTGTCTATCTATCTGGGACTCTATGTCTGACTCATTTTCTATGTGTTTCTGTGTCTGTCTGTCTGTATCTCTCTCTCTCTCTCTCTCTCTCTCTCTCTCTCTCTCTCTCTCTCTCTCTCTCTCTCTCTCCTCTCTCTCTCTCTCTCTCCCTTATCCCTCTCTCTCTGTGCACTATCATTTTCCATACAATGTAAAAACTCAAGATCCGTTCATCGTAACCTTTAAATGAGCTTAATTCCATTCCCTTACAATAAAGCAATATAAGAGAAAAATAAAGCTATAAAGGTTTTCCTCGTAAACCTTCGCTATTGCCTTTGTTTCTTCATTCTGATGACGTTTGTGGGAGGAAGGGGAGAGAGAGAGACAGAGACAGACAGACAGGCAAACAGAGACAGAAAGAGAGACAGAGACAGAAAGAGACAGACAGAGACAGAGAAAGACAGAGAGACAGAGACAGAGAGACAGAGAGAGACAGTCAGACAGACAGACCAGACAGATAGACAGAGTTACATCAGTGCAGACTCCACTCCCCCAAATGTCCTCTCAGATGAGACTAGGTTCAGTGTGAGAACGCGCGCAGAACACTTGCGTACACATTAAACCCGTTCCGCTTTTCGGAAGAGTAGGTCATTGTGTTTCGGTGGGAACAGATAACAAAATGTACAAAACGCATACACACGGGGACTGGATGTAAAAAAAAGCTCATTAGTGCTTATTCCATTATCCTCGATATAAAAGAATAAGATAAATAAAAATAAAAATAAACCGACAGACAGGGTGATCGAAAGAGAGAGGGAAGGAAAGAGAGAGAGAGAGAGAGAGAAGAGAGAGAGGAGAGAGAGAGAGAGAGAGAAGAGAGAGAGCGAGAGAAGGACAGAGACCAGAGAACCGAAAGAACCAGAGACAGATATCTACGATACAGAGACAGAGACAGACAGAGACACAGAGAGAGAGAAAAGAGACAGAGATCAAATAGACAGACAGACGGAGAGACGCGACAGAGACAGAGAGACAGACAAACAGACATACAGACAAAGACAGACATAGACACAGAGAGAGACAGACAGACATACGTACAGACGGACAGCTACATTTCTTTACACTCAAGCAATGCAATATCAGAGAAAAACAAAGACAAAGAGGTTTCTGTCGAAATTCCTCTCCCCCAGTCTGGCAGACAGACAGACAGAAGGAAAGAAAGAAAGACAGACAGACAGACAGACAGACAGACAGACAGTCTGACAGACAGACATACGTACAAAGAGACAGCTACATTTCTTTACACTCACGCAATGCAATATCAGAGAAAAATAAAGACAAAGAGGTTTCTGTCGAAATTCCTCTCCTCACAGTGTGACAGACAGACAGAAAGAAAGACAGAAACACAGACAGACAGACAGACAGACATACGTACAAACGGACGGCTACATTTCTTTACACTCGAGCAATGCAATATCAGAGGAAAATAAAGTCAAGGAGGTTTCTGTCGTCAACTTCCTTTATTGCCTTTATTTCCGTATCCTGATGACGTTTGAGCCAAGAGAGTGAGCGAGAGAGAGAGAGAGAGGGGGGGAGGGAGATTGGAGAGAGAGAAAGGAGAAGAGAGAGAGAGAGAGAGAGAGAGAGAGAGAGAGAGAGAGAGAGAGAGATGAGAGAGAGAGAGAGAGAGAGGAGAGAGAGAGAGAGAGAGAGAGAGAGAGAGGAGAAGAGAGGGGCATAGGAGAGAGGAGAGAGGAGAGAGAGAGAGAGACGCTTTGACGCTTTGACGCTTTGACCAATTTATTGTCATTGCCCAAAGTGGCCTATTGCAAGGGGGTTATACACGACTTTCTTTTGTAAATACAAATAAATACAAGAAAAATCACATGATGCATTTAACGTAACGAAAACCAAAAAACCAAAAATGAGCTCTTATGAACGGATACGACTTAAAGCTGTGACGTAAACTCAGTTTCAAAATGAACACAAAGTAATAACAAGGATGAACAATAAGAACCAATAAGCAATAACTAAAATAATGAAAAGAACATTCTAGAATGCTATATTAGACCATCCATTGACATTGTATGTGAATTTTTCAAAATATATTCTTGCTGGAGACTACAGCGTAATTATAAATGTTTCTTTATGTGTTTCAACAAAATGCTGGAGTTTAACATAATATAAATGTTACTTTAGTTTAGTCACAAATGTTTAAGCTAATTGGAACTTAGCTGTAATTGTCTTAATTTCAGTGCTTCAGCAATAAACTTTGCAACCGATTTGATCACAATATCATCATCGGACGATAAGATAGAAAAAATATCTTGCCTTCGGAAGCTTCTAGATTGAGAACACCACAGTTTTCACGTATGGAAACATATGATGACAGTGAAACAGGAAATGCACTTCATCATCAAGAATATGACCACACATAGGGCATGGAACTGTGTGGACGTCTCAGGTTGAAACCATTTTTGTTTGCATTGAAGCCGAGTGTTCTTAGTCGAAATCTTGCATAAATTAGTCGATGCCATTTGTCCAGTGACTATTCGAAGATACTTTTCAGCTTGAAAAGCACACTTAAACGAAAAAACCAGCAGTATTTATCTTTACTTTCCAGTCCGAGTGCCAATTTTGTTTAAATGAACAAATGAGTCTGTCTTTCAATTCAGAATAAACCCATGCTCGCTACCTACTTCCTGAGAACAACCACACGATTCCAAAACCATGTTCTGATAAAAACTTTTTAACTTGATATGCCAATTCTTCTTACCCAGCTCCATTTGTATAACCATCATGTCATAAGACTGCCTACATAAACGTGACCTGGAAGTTTCAGTAGTTTTAGCCAGTATTTAATACACTTAACAGACGTTCTGATGTTTAAAGGATATCTTCCCGTTTCTCCATATAGTACAGTATTTGACGAATGGATTGGGACATTTAAGAAACGTTTGATAGCATATGTATGTATTTTTCTATTTGTGGATTAACAGTAAGTCCCCATATTTCAGATGCATATGTAAGTAAAGGTTCTATTTGAACATCAAACAATTTCCAAAATAAAGAACAATCTACTGAATTCAGCTTTCGTAACGTTTTTAAGATTTCGATTACACCTTTTTTCCCTTTCCTGCAACATTCACGCCATGCAACATTCAAACTTAGCTTCGTTGAAAATGTCATCCCTAGTACTTATAAGAATTCACGACTTTCACTTCAGCATTTCCATAAAACCATTTTTCACGCACTGATAAATGTCCACCCATTCTAAAAATCATGATGTTCGTTTTTTCCATATTGACTGATAATCTAGGCGATCTGCCTCTTCCTTTAATAATCTAGCTGGTTTTGTAAACTAGTACCGTGTCAGACAAGAGAATCATATCATCGCAAATAGTAGTAAAATACCTCCATTGCTCCTGAGATAAACTGAATACCATGTTTTCCTTTTTTTGTTTAATTCAACGGCTAATTCGTTTACAAAAAAGAAAATAATTGTGGACCTTAATATACAGCCCTGCTTCACTCCTTTTGGACATTCGAAATATTCCGAATAATCATATCCTGCGCGTACACATGCTAATACTGATTTTATAACAACCCTTATGCCATATATAATTTACCGTTTATTCCATTTTTACGCAGAACAGTCCATAAGATATTTACGATTAACAGAATCGAACGCCTTACGAAAATCGACAAATGCAACAAATAGTTTTTTATTTGATTGCAAGTATTTTTGAACAATAGAGTATAGGGTGAATATATGATCAGTAGTACTATAATTTGCTCGAAAACCTGCTTGTTCTTCAAGCAGTTTTTCATGAGAGAGAGAGAGAGAGAGAGAGAGAGACTTCAGACTTCAGACTTCAGACTTCAGATGGTTTATTCATGTAAGGCCATAGCCCCATATGAAAGGGGGCAAAAAAAAGCAAATAATGTATATGCGTATACAACATACAAAACAGCACATAATACATCTGTACCAAAGACACGAGCGCCTAAGACGTAAGTTTTTCTCGTAACTGAAAAGCCTTATACAAAAATAGAGCCAGATTATGAACAGTTTTATCATGGACTGATGCCATCAGCAAACTTAACCGGAACAAACAAGGTCGGGCATAGAATTTCTGTGGAATAAATCTTATACGTAAAGTAGTGAGAGCAGGACACTTCAAAACAAAATGGACTTCGTCTTCAGCTGATTCTGTACATAGTGGACATAGCATATCGGTAGCAGAGACTCGTCTATAGCGGAAAGCATGTGCATTAATGTCCGATATGCCGAAACGAAATCTAGTGAGAATGAATCTCAAGTGTTTATCCATGTTCATTGAGAATTATTTCTTTACTACATGTGTTGAACTATAAACCCTGTATAAATCGAATCTATCGCTAGAGTTGATATGTTTTCCCACTTTTGCCATCTACAGTCAACCATCCTGACGAAGAGTTTTAATAAAATATATTTTCTTGTCCTACCCCTTGATAGATCCATGCATATCCAAGCCCCAGTTCAGATAAACATATTCGTATATTAGATACCCAATTAACTTTACCCCTTGCGTCTAAATCAAGCAACATATTTATGCCTTTCGTGGTAGCCTATCGTTATTCATCTTTAATAATTTAAACCAGTACTGTATACACCTAACGGCGGAAGTAATGAAAATAGGTATCTGTTTGTTTCTCCATATATTAAATCGTTTGGTGTTTTCCTTTTTACCCCTAAAAACTTTTTCAGTCCAAACAAATGAACAGATTCACAGAGCTCAGCAGCTTTTACATCCAAGCCCCACAATTCAGAACATACTGCATTATAGGCTGTACTTGTGTATCAAATATCTTAACAAACAGTTGTAGAGAATATATTTAACACAAACAGTTTCTTCATGATCTGAAACAGGCATTCTTTGCTTTACTAATAGGTCCCTACAAGCAGCTGCAAAACTTAATCGAGTAGAAAAAATTATACCTAGATATTTATAAGCATTTACAATAGGCAATGAAACATTATCATAAAACCATTTTTCTCTAGCTGCAAGATGACCTCCTTTCCTAAATACTACTATATTACTTTTGTTTAAGTTGACTTTCAGTTCCAGTTCACTCGCTGCTTTCTTTAAGTTGTTGAGCTGAGTTTGCAATCCAATCACTGTCTCAGAAAACAAAACAATATCATCAGCCAATAACAAAATAAATAGTTCAATAGAATCATTTGTAATCTGGCACCATGTCTTCCTTTTTCAATTAATTGTACTGCTAATTCATTTATAAATAGCGTGAACAGAACAGGACTAATACATCTCCTTGTTTTACTCCTCTGCTACAGTTGATATAATCAGTTAGTTTGTTGCCACATCTAACTCTAGTTTTAACTGTATTATACATACTTTTGACACATTAAATAGTTTTCCTCGAATTCTTGCTTTATCAAATAGGCCACAACAAATTTCTGTTTATAGAATCGAAAGCTTTTTCAAAATCGATAAAGGCGACATAACAATTTCGATTCAAAGAGAATTGTTTCTGTATCAACGCCAAAAGAGTAAACATATGGTCAATGGTTGAGTAGCCATGCTTAAATCCAGCCTGGTGTTCACCAGTTATATCATACTGTGTTACATATTCTTGAAGCCTTCTGTTAATAATAGTACTAAATATTTTACTACTAATATCTGAAAGTGAAATTCCTCTATAATTATTTGTGTCATTAACATTGCCTTTCTTATAAAGAGGAAGAATCACAGATTCAGACCAGCTCTCAGGGAAAATGCCTCTATCGAATAGAATACTGAGAAACTTTACAAAGAAATTAACTATTTGGGGCAAGGAGCTTTTAAAAGTTCCCCAATAATCCCATCTGGACCTGCAGCTTTGCGATTTTTCAATTTTCGAAAGCGCAAACAAGACTTCTTCTTCAGAAATTGGACGATCCATGAAGTCATGTTCTTGTTCAAGAAAATCACAGTCGCTGATACCCCCCAATGAATCTTTATCCAATAATCCCTTGAAATGGTGAAACCATTCATCTGCAGAAATATTATTCTTAGTGCCCTTCTTCTTAAACGAAATTTTGTTCATATGAGCCCAGAAATCTTTCTGGTTATTTATACTAGATACAAGTTTTCAACATAGCTTCATTAAACATCTTTTCTTTGTATTAATGTATTTTTGTATTCTCTTCTAGCTCTAACATAACATCCTTATCTGCTTTATTCCCTGAGCGCCTGAATCTTCTTAACAAAACTACGAACTCTCTTTCTGCTATCAAAACATATCTCATCAAACCAACCTTGCTGGTGCCTATTTTGATCAATCCTAATTTCTTCTTCATGCATGATGCACATTCTCTGATACAGTCGTTAAATAACTCTAAAGCGTCGTTAACATCATGTCAATCATTTCTATTGCAGAATTGAATCTATCTTGCATGCTTGTTTCATGTAACTTATCATAGAACTCTTGACTACATTCTTCATTCCAAATAAACTTAATCTATGATTTGTACAGCATTGATATCCTGACTTTTAAGAACATCTCTGTTGAAAATACAATACGAAATTCCACAGGAAAGTGATCTGATTCAATTCGATCAGCTACATGCAGTTCACACAATTCAGAAACAGACTCATACAGTTCATTTGACATAATAACATAATCATTTACACTGCATCCACTGTCACTAGCAAATGTGTAGCAACCTGTCTGGTCGCCGTGACACAAACCATTTAAAACACTCAAATCCAAAGCAGTGCACATGTTTAACAGACATTTACCATACAGTTAATTTGAGAAATCCTGAGAACAACGGCTAGAACTTACTGTATAACTCTTGAATTGATGTTGACTGTCATGTACTTATGAGATGGAGATATGTTAGAAATCGACTATTGAAGTCACCACAAGGATTAAATAAACATCATCAAGTAACAACACAAATCACATAAGCAGTCTTCAAGTAGCATGATTCCATGATCATAATCAAAATGTGTGTAGAAAGGAGAACCTTCAGGTGGGACATAAATGCATACATACAAAATATCTTTTGCACAGTTCAATAATTGCTTATCAATCAGAAATGCACATATATTTTCATACTTAACTTCTAATTCACGACATGGGAACATAACTCCCGTTTGAATAAACACAAGATACCACCTGATTTTCTCCCCTGTTTAGTCAATTTAAACAGCAGGTTTTAACATACATTTGAAATCCAGAAATAAATCAATATCAACAGCTTCCTCAAAAGTCTCTGTAAGACATATAAAATCAAATGATGACACCATATTTCACAAATCATCAAAAATGTATTTCGAACGCAATCCATTGACATTCCATGACAAAAAAGACACAGTTCTACAGTTATCTACCGTAGGACGGACATCTACAACACAAAAATTATCGGAAGGCAAATCTTTATCGAAACGTATACATTCATTCGACCCCTCAGACTTTGACACGAGGAGGGAGAAGCGAAAAGCACGCTCGCACGCCCGAACCGTCACCCGACACACACCCCTCCGGTGTGTGTACAACTGGCTCCTGCTGTGGCGTTTCACGTGCAATATGTGAAGCCAAACCAACAGAGGGCCGATACATGCATGCACTGGCAAATTTGCTTTGTGGCAGGTAAATTTTTGGTCCCCCCATCAGAATTAAACCCCACTATTCTTTCCCCCAGCAGAAGGCCGGCCGTACCCCTATCTGATTTCTGTCAGATGCATGGGATCCAGGCCAAATTTCCTGCCATCAATAAAGAGATGGTCATGGACCATGCGGGCCTGTCTTCCCTCATCTTTGGCTTGCTTGAGGTGGGAGCTCAACTTGCGTCGGATTTCCCTAACCTTCTGAGAGAAATCTTCCCCTATGAACGTGTTTGTCCCTTTTAGCTTTTGCTTTGCCTTCAGGATCTTAACTTCTGTTTGTAAAAGAAAATCGGCAACAATTGGTGAGTCAGCTCTAGAATTAATGCGGTGTACACGATCAAATTCGAATGTGTCGGGTAGCTCAAGTTTGTCTGTTAACAAGTCCTGAATCAAACCCTCACATTCTTCATTGGTTTCTTTCCCTGTCCTAGTCACACCGTGAAAAATCAGATTGTTTCTTCTAGACCTGTTTTCCAGATCATCATACTTCTTTTCAAGGTTATTGACTTTGTCACACAAATCCTGATTTTGTTTCTCCAATGTCTCATTCTTCTGACGCAGCTCCCGGACTTCATCCCTGATGCTGTGCACCAGGTCATGCAGGGCGTTGTGGTCCTGTTGCAAGCGATTGAGGTTTCCACTCACAGTGTCCAGTTTCCCGTTCATCTCCTGCAGCGTCGACATGACCTCAGTGATGGATGGTTCCTTGCTGGAGCGAGAAGGATGAAAAGTGTGAAGCCCGTCGTTGCCGTGTGCTGCTGGAAGGTGTGGAGGCAGCAGAGTTACTTGGGTTGGGTCCAGGGTTCGCCTCCACGTCTCCGCCAGTAGCAGCAGCTGGTTTTCTCCACGACGTAGGAACAAATTGTCCCCCCAGAACAAATAGACGAGGGTGAAGCCAAGGAGAACACCGGCAACGCGCGAGCGAGCTTTTAAAATGGTCACTCGCATTGCCCTCTTAAATATGGCTCTCTTCCACATGAAATGTTGAAACAATGCCAGGAAGCATCCACAAGACGCTCTAAAATCCAGCTGCCCCGACGGCATAGTGTCTTATGCAGTCAGTCACCAACGTAGACCTCGGAACACTATGTCAGTCCTTGGTACTTGAGGAATTACTGAAGAGGATGCAAAACACAACCTTCAACTAGCTGCACGTGCTGTGCACCCCCGAGATAGAGAGAGAGAGAGAGAGAGAGAGACAGAGAGAGAGAGAGAGAGAGAGAGAGGAGAAGAGAGGGGAGAGAAAGAGAGAGAGGAGAGAGAGAGAGAGAGAGAGAGAGAGAGAGAGAGAGAGAGAGAGACGGGGCGACAGAGAGAGAGAGAGAGGACGGACAGACAGACAGACAGACAGGCAGGCAGACAGACAGACAGAGACAAAGGGACAGAAACAGAAAACAGAGAGAGAGCGAGAGACAGCCAACAATTGAGAGAAAGTGTGAAGGCAATTAAAGAGAGAGAGAGAGAGAGAGAGAGAGAGAGAGAGAGAGAGAGAGAGAGAGAGACACACAGACAGACATAGACAGAGAAAGATACAGACAGACAGACAGACAGACAGAGAGAGAGAGAGAGAGAGAGAGAAAGAGAGAGAGAGACAGAGAGAGAGAGAGACAGGGGGAGCAGCCAGGGAGGGCCCGTCGAACCCGTGCCACGCATTATCATGATGGAAAAAAGGGTTGGGGAAAAAAAGGTTTCTTTGAGGGGTGTCAAATGTAAGCTTTAAAAAACCCCCCCCGCCCACCCCCCCCTCCCCCCCTCCCCCCCCTATCGCCCGCTGTTTGTTTTCTGACTGTTTTTCGATGTGTCTTTTTTCAAGTTTCTGTCTCTCTGCCTCTGTTTCTCTGTCTTTTTCCCCGTCCCGTTGTTTTTGTTGTCTGTCTGTTTTTCTCTCTCCCCTCCTTCTCCCGTTTTTCTTCCTCTCTCTCCTCCCCATCTCTCCTCCTTTTCTCCCTTTTCTCCCCCTCTCCCCTCTCTCTCTCTCTCCTGCCTTTCCTATTTTTCTAACCGTAAAAGTTGGGGGCTCTTTCTCTTTCCATTTCTAATTTTCTTTTTTATGCCCCCCCCCCCCCCTCTCTCTTCTTCCCTTCTCTCTCTCCTCTTTTCTCTCAAATTTCCCCTTCTCCCCTCTCCTCTTTCTCTCAACCCCTTTTTCCCCCTCCTTTTTCCCCCTTTTCTCTTCTTCTCCCTTCTCTCTCTCTCTCCCCTCTCTCTCCCCTTTTCTTTTTCGCCCCCCAGATGGGGTTTAAACCGAGGTTGTGTGGGAAACCTGAAGAACATCTTTTGCACATGTTAAACCCCGTCCAAATTTTTGAAAGATAGGGTTTGTGTTTTTCCC
Organism: Rapana venosa; assembly: GCA_028751875.1. NCBI lineage: Eukaryota > Metazoa > Mollusca > Gastropoda > Neogastropoda > Muricidae > Rapana > Rapana venosa. The sequence goes on along the minus strand of CM054146.1, from coordinate 19,901,505 downwards.
TTGGGGTTTGGATAACGTAAAAAAAAATTTGAAAGCCCCCGGAGGGTTTAATGAAAAAAAAAAAACCCCACATGAGTTTTTTATTAAACCCCGAAAAAAACCCCCCTTTTGTTTGGTTCCCAAAAAAAATTTTTGGGAAAAGGGCCTTTTTTTTCCTTTGGGGTTTTTTGTTTCGCAATAAATGCTTAGGGGATTTAAGTGTATTCGTCGTGAAACCCTTTTGGGGGATTAAATCCATTTTTCTTGCAATGGATAAATTCCCAAAGGGCAAAGGTCAATGGCGGATAGTTCTGTTTTTAAATTTTCTTTTTTGCCTTTTTTTTTAAAAGTCGCCTCGTTTTGTGGGGCGGAGGGAGGGAGAGACAGGGGAGGGGGAAAAAAGACAGACAGACGACAGACAGATAGATACATAACAGAGATTTGGGGCTACTAAATAAAAAAAATAAAAGGGGGAGAAAGACAGGGCCCGAGAGAGCCCCGGGACAGAGAAAAAACGAGGAGAAAAAAAAGACAATTTTACATCATTTGGGTGGGAGACAGAAAGAGAGAGGGGGGGAAGGGGAGAGAGAGAAGGGGAGAGAGAGAGAGGGGAGATAAAAAGAGAGAGGGGAAAACAGACAGACAGACAGACAGACAAAAAAAGACACAGACAGAAAAAATACATACACAAGGGGACAGAAAAGGGTAGACAAAAGGGCAGACAAAAGAGGCAGAAAGAAAGAAAAAAACACAGGACAGAAAAAAGACGACATAAAAAAGCATACATTTCAAAATTTACGGGGTGCTTGCTTGCTTCTTGCTTGCTTGGGTTGTTGCTTCTTGCGCCGCAAAACACCCCACACACACACACACACACCACAAAACCCCACACCCACCCCACTTCCCCTCACTACAACCCACACTATCACTAAATCAAATCACTCACACATACACACAAATCACCACAAAACCCCTCTCTCTCTTTCCCCCCCCTCCCCCCCCTTCCTCCCCCCCTCTCTCTCTTCTCTCTCTCTCTCTCTCTCTCTTTTCTCTTTTCCCCTTTTCTTTTCTCTTTCTCTTTCCCCTCTTTCTCTCTGAGACATACAGGCGGGAGCCCCACAAAAAGATGCACAAAAAGTGGGAAGACAAATAGAGACCAACTTTTTTTCTAAAATCCCCACTGACATGCGGGCAAAGAAAGCGGGGATTGGGAAAGCAGATCCTAGCAGATCCCTCAGGATCCGATGACGAGACCAGCAGCTGATGGCAAAGCAACACAAAAACAAATCTACTTTTGCAGTTAGCACAGGAAGCCAGAGAGTGGGGATTTCCCTTCACTGTCCCAGCCACAAACAGTAAAAGCACTGATACATCGTTCAGGTTTTCACTGAGGTTTTTTTGTTTTGTTTTTTCCTGTATCTGTTTATCTCTCTTATTCTGTGTGTGTGTGTGTCAGGGGGGGGGGGGATGCGCGCGCGCATGTGTGTGTGTGTGTGTTTATTTTTTTTATTCTTTTATATCGAGGATAATGGAATAAGCACTTATGTGCTTTTTTTATGTGCAGTCCCCGTGTGATTGCAGGTTTGCAAATTGTCCTATGTTCCCACCGGCACACAATGGCCTACTCTTCTTCTTGTGTGTGTGTGTGTGTGTGTGTGTGTGTGTGTGTGTGTGTGTGTGTGTATGTGTGTGTGTGTGTGTGTGTGTGTGTGTGTGTGTGTGTGTGTGTGTGTGTGATTGTGTGTGTGTGTGTTTGTGTGTGTATGTGTGTGTTTGTGTGTGATTGTGTGTGTGTGTGATTGTGTGTGTGTGTGTGTGATTTGTGTGTGTGTGTGTGATTGTGTGTGTGTGTTTGTGTGTGATTGTGTGTGTGTGTGTGTGATTGTGTGTGTGTGTGTTTGTGTGTGATTGTGTGTGTGTGTGTGTGTGTGTGTGTGTGTGTGTGTGTGTGTGTGTGTGTGTGTGTGTATGTGTTTGTGTCCGTTCTTTTGTTTCTCTGTCCTGATTCTTTTTGGAGATTCAAACCAATCCACTGTTGCATTTGCACACAGAATCTCGGTTTATGGTGTTAACTAAAGTGTGTGTGCGTGTGCGTGTGTGTGTGTGTGTGTGTGTGTGTGTGTGTGTGTGGTGTGTGTGTGTGTGTGTGCGGGCGGGCGGGCGTGCGTGCGCGCGCGTACTGGCGTGTATGCATGTATGTGTATGTGTGTTGGAAAAAAGGAGGAAATTAGAGAGAGAAACACACAGGAAACTATGTATTAATTAATCAATTTTGTTCCATCCAAGAGGAAACCATAAATTGTAGCTATTTTAAAATCCAGTTTTTTTAAATCTAAAACTATTTAAAGGCATTGACAAAAGCCATACTAAGATATAGAGAAAAGCAAGAGGAGAAGGAGGGGGGAGGGGAGAGAGAGAGAGAGAGAGAGAGAGAGAGAGAGAGAGAGAGAGAGAGACGGACAGACAGACAGAGAGACAGAAAGACAGACAGAGAGACAGACAAAGACAGAGAAGACAGACAAAGACAGATCCACAGACAGACATAAACACACACACACACACTAACACACACACACACACACACACACACACACACACACACACACACACTAACACTAACATTAACACTAACAGACACAAACACACACATAAACACATTCACACACCAACACACACATAAACACTACACACACACACAACTACACACACACACACATACACACACACACACACACACACACACACACACACACACACACACACACACCACACACACACACACACACACACACACACACAACACACACAATCAGGCGCAGGCACACAGACAGAACTGGAGGGAAAGAGAAAATGGATAGACAAACAAACCAACACAAAACCGATATCCAAAAACAAAGAAAGGGGTGGGGGATTGCTCAAGATCCTAAGGCTGCACACCCGTATTAAAAAATCACGCTTTTCCTTCTGTTTTTCTATGTAACTCTTATATTCATACCGCACGTACTAAGGCATCCACAGAAATAAAAACCACTTTTTGTGAAAGACTAGCCTCTGATTCAAAACTCATGTGATTTTGAACAAATTTGGTAGGTTTGAAATGCTTTAATTTTTCAGCAAACACTGTACCCCCTCAGTCCTTTGTCGTCTGCTAGCTTCCTCACCGCAATATGCATGCGCGGGGTCAACGCTTTAGGAATACAGGCAAACCTCATTTGATGGTTATTTCCAACTTTCTCGTGACTACCTGGTATTGCTCTATGTCCTCAATCCAAAAAACAAGTGCACAGTTCATTTTTTCATGCTTAAAAAAATCTGTGAAAATCCCCAACATTTTTTCCTCTCGCACTCTATACAAGATACTACTTGACCCCCAAATTAATACCGGTGTGTAGCCTAACAGATCCCTCAGGATCTGATAGCAGGACCAGTAGCTGATTGCAAATCAACATAAAACAAATCTACTTTTCCAATTAGCACAGAAAGCCAGAGAGTTGGGATTGTATCTCCACGGTTCTAGCTTCAAATTATAGTGCCACTGACAAATCGTTCCTGTTTGTCAGTGGGGGGTTTTCGTGTGTTTTGTTTGTGTCTGAGTATTTGAGCGTGTGTTTGTTTTTCTGTCTGATTGTCTGTTTCCTTATCTCTGTCTCTGTCTGCCTGCCTGTTTCTGTATGTTCCCCTGTGTAAGTGTGTGTGTGTGTGTGTGTGTGTGTGTGTGTGTGTGTGTGTGTGTGTGTGTGTGTGTGTGTGTGTGTGTGTGTGTGTTGTGTGTGTGTGTGTGTGTGTGTGTGTGTGTGTGGTGTGTGTGTGTGTGTGTGTGCGTGCGTGCGTGGTGTGTGTGTGTGTCTGTATGTCTGTGTGTATGTGTGAGGCATGAGTGTGTGAGTGAGTGAGTGGGTGTGCGTGTGTGTGTGTGTCTGTGTGTGTCTTTGTGTATACGTGTAGATAGATAGATAGATAGATAGATAGATAGATAGATAGATAGATAGATAAATAGACAGAGAGACAGACAGACAGACAGATAGATAGATAGATAGATAGATAGACAGACAGACAGACAGACAGACAGATAGATAGATAGATAGATAGATAGATAGATAAGTAGATAGATAGATAGATAGATAGACAGACAGACAGACAGACAGACAGACAGATAGATAGATAGATAGATAGATAGATAGATAGATAGATAGATAGATAGATCGATCTGAGTGTTTGTATGTGTGTGCGTGTGTTGGACAAAGAGAGAGAGAGAGAGAGAGAGAGAGAGAGAGAGAGAGAGAGAGAGAGAGAGAGAGAGAGAGAGAGAGAGAGGAGAGAGAGAGAAACTTTTTATATAATTGTCACTTTTCTTTGAAAGAAGAAAGCATTATCATTGCAACTTTTATAAATACAGCCTTCATTTTAAACTTAATTGAGTTAATTAGAAAAGCCATACTAATATAGAGAGAAAGGCTGGAGAGTGAGAGAGGAAGAGAGAGAGAGAGAGAGAGAGAGAGAGAGAGAGAGAGAGAGAGAGAGAGAGACGTATATAATTGTTATCTTTTCTTTGAAAGAAGAAAACATATATCATTGCAACTTTTTATAAATACAGTCTTTATTTAAAACTTAATTGAATTGAGTAAAAAAAAAGCAGTAAAAAAGATAGAGAGAAAAGCTGGAGAGAGAGAGAGAGCGAGAGGGACAGAGATTGAGACAGAGACAGAGAGATAGAGAGACAGAGACAAGATTGAGTGAAAGGGAGGAGACAGGACAGGACAAATAGGCACACACACACACACACACACACTCATCACTCACCACACTGAATGGATACATCATCACAGAAAACACAGGACTGACAAAGTGGGGCAGGGCGGAAGGAGGTGAAGGACAAAAATAAATTGATATTCGGACCCCCAAAAGGGGCGTGAGGATTGGGGAGAAAAAACCTGACAGATCCCTAGGATGTGATGAGGGGACCAGAGCAGCAGGGAGGCAAATCAAACAAAACAAATCTACTTTTCCAATTAGCACAGGATAGCCAGAGAGAGGATTTCCCTTCACTGACGCCATACACAAAACAGTAAAACTGAACAGTATTCTGGTTTCTTACTTTTTTTTGGTCGTGTGCCTCTTTGTCTTCTGAAAATAAATTGTGTAGCCTGTCTGTTTGTTCTGCCCCTCGTCGGTTGTCTGTCTCTCTTGCCAGTCTGTTTGTCTGTCTGTCGTGTTGTTGTCTGTATGTATTGACTTTGTCGGTGTCTCTGTCAAAAGCAGAAGAAGTGCATAATATTTTATTTCCTTTATTGCATATTTTTTTTAAGAGTAATTGGTTTCATTTGATGTGTTTTTGTTATCGTTTTTTCTCACAATAGGAATTTTTCATGATTTTCTGTCATCATTTATTATGTATTTGTTAGATATGTTTTATATTGACTGAGCAGAATATAAGATATATGTTTGCAAGTATTGTATGCAGTGTTTTATGTTTGTTTGTATGTTCTCTTTGGTTCTTTGACTTTTGGCTAGAGATCAAGGTTCAACCAAGGATGAGAATTTTGGGGGTGTGCGATCCTCCACCCCACTCTCCCCACACACCAACACACCTACACCATTAAGGTTGTTGCATTCCTGACGGGATTATTGTCCTTTTCAAGAATAAACCAATGTTAAAACAAATGATGGGCATTCAGATACTTTTAATATGGTTGTCAGCCCCATCACACTCCTTTATTCTGTTTTCAAAAAGTTTATAATGTTGTTTTAAAAGCTTACGAACGTGGACTCAAAGGGAGCTAGTTTCTTCTCTATAGATCTGCCACCCAACTTTCTTGACTTACTGTTGTTCTGACCTTTCATCTGGCTCTCAGTGATCGAATCGTTCTTACATTAACTTACATTTGGGATACTCCTGATGGGGACTTGTGCAGGGGCTGTCTGTATAAAACTGCCATACCCTGCCGTACTGAAAACACTGCTAGGAATGCCCTCTTTAACACCCATCTCTTCTGTTTCTGCGGTTACTGTTTTCCTCTGGTACCGCCTTCATTCAGCCTATTCTCTGCTTCTTGGTCACATGATCCAGCCCCTCTGTTTTTTTCCAAGAAAGAACTTAACACATAACAATTCCTCTATCCACGCTGATGTCGGAAGCGCTGGGCCTGGATTGTCAGGCGCTCAATAACAGCCAGGTGCAACACGTTTTGCCTCATAGGACAGAAAGGCTATAGTTGCTGCGTGAGCGTTCACATTAGCAAGAAGAGGTGTTAGGTTTGTGAGGTACACAGTGCATGATCAACCCTGTGTTCGGTCACATTTTGCTCTGCTAATTATGGAAGTGGGCAGTGGGGGGGGGAGAGGGGGATGTAGCAAGGTTGTGTCCCTGGCCATTTGGAAATGACGTTGTCTGTCCATTTCTGTCGCCCTGGGACTCCCCATGCCACTTTCACTCTGCCGTTGTGCGAAAATGAGGATTATGCGGTTTGACAGAGTAATGGTGGTCTTGTCACACGGCTGTGTAGTTACTTATTCTTACGTTTTGTTGTCGCAGATTTACCAAGTGAATTTTTGTAATATTTATTCCTGATAACTCGTGGATGTTCTGATGTCCCCAGAAGAGCGGCATACGAAGAGGTATGATGTTATCATTTTTGAAGTAGACGAAAACATAAGGGGAAAAGGGCGTTGACACGGAAAGAAAAGAGAGTTTAATCTGTTAAAGAAAATTCGCTGTATCGCTTAAAACAAAAAGAAACATTACTATTCAACACCACGCTCACACACAGAAAGATGCACACACACACACCAAGCACAGAGAGAGAGAGAGCAGAGAGAGAGATGACAGACACACAGACAGAGAAGAGACAAAGGCAGAGGACACAGAGACACACAGAAAGATGTGGGGAGTGTACAGAAAGAGACAGAACACACACACACATCCATACACACTCGCATGCGCACCACTCACACAGCATACGCACACCTCCACTACACAATACTTACACATGCACACAAACATATAAAACACTAACACATGAACACACACACACATACACACACAAGCACGCAAGCACACACGCAAACACAGATGCGTGTATGGGTGCATACACAAACCTCTTTCTCTCTCTCTCTCTACTCCTCTCTCTCTCTCTATCTCTCTCTCTCTCTCTCTCTCTCTCTCTCCGCTATATCTCTCTCTCTCTATCTCTCTCTATCTCAGTGGATTAGACAAACAGACACACTGAAAGGTGCCATTACAGAAAACCATACAAACAGACATAAAAATTAGACAGGCAGGAGGAACAATCGATGGCAGAGATAGAGAGGAAGACAATCACCGGCGCTGACAGCTCACACGAAAGACGAGAAGGGAAGGGGTGAAGGGGCAAAAATCCTACAGGACCCCTAGGATCTGATAACGGGACCAGCAGATGATTGCAAGGCAACACAAATCAAAATGTAGTTATTTCCTATTAGGGCAGAATGCCAGAGAGTGGGATATTTCCCTGCACTGTCCCTGCCACAAACAGTTGAAACCCTGACACAGTATTTTTGGTTTTCTGTATCTTTCTCTTTGACTGTTGCCTGTTTGTTCTATTGACACCGTTACTAGGGTTTTTCTCTCTTCTTATATTTTTGTGTGTTTGTATTTGACACATTATGCACCTTTTCTATCTTCATTTTTCTGTGTTGTCTAGTCTTGGACTCTCTGTTCGGTTTATCGTTCTTCTGATTTTTATCTTTTCTCTTGTACTGTGTCTTTTTTGTCTTTGAAGCATTATTCAGGTTTCTCTGTTTTTTCTTTTTGTGTTGTTTTTTTTATTTGAACCTTATTCAGGTATCTCTTCTTCTCTTCTCGTTTTTGCTTTGACACATTATTCAGGGTTCTCTGTTTTTCATTTTTTTGTGTGTTTTTTGTATTTGACACATATTCAGGTGTCTTCCGTTCTTCTTCTCTTTTATGTGTTTGTATTGACGCATTATTCAGGTGTCTCGTCTTCTCTTTTACTGTGTTTGTAATTGACATATTCTTCGGTTTTCACTGTCTTTTCCTTTTAGTGTGCTTGTTTGTATTTGACAGTTATTTCGGGCTTCTCTCTCTCTCTCTCTCTTTCTCTTTTACTTGTGTTTTTGTTTTTGGTCACATTATTAGGGTTTCTCTTCTTCTACTTTATTTAGTCTTTTGTATTTGGACACAATATTAGGTTTCTCTCTCTTCTTTTTTTCATGGTTGTTGTCTGTTCTTGGCCTCTGTTCTGGTTTCTCCGTCTTCTGATTTCTCTCTCTTCTTCTTTTACTGTGTTGTTCTGACACATATTGGGGGGGTGGGTTTCTAGCTATTGTAGTTTACTGTGTAGGATTTGACACATTTTTCGTGGTTTCCATCTCTCTGTATTTTACTTATATTGTATTGGACACATTCTTGTGGTTTCTCTCTCTTCTAATCTACCTGGGGGTTTCTTTCTGCTATTTGACACATTATTCATGAGTCTGTCTTTCCTTTACGGTGTGTTGTCTTTGAAAATTATGTCATGTGTTTGTCTTTCCTTTACGGTGTGTTTGGTCTTGACACATTATTCAGGTGTGTCTGTCTTCCCTTTTTCTGTGTTTGTTTGTCTCGTGCTCTGTTCAACGTTTCTCTGTCATTTCCTTACTGTGTTTGTCTTTGACACATTATTCGAGTTTCTCTTATTCTATTTTTATTCTGCTTGTTTTTTTTATGTAATTAGCCACATTATTCAGGTGTCCTGTCTTTTCCTTACTGTGTCTCTTTGTGTTTCAAAATATTCGATTTGTCTGTATTCTATTTGACTGTTGGTTTTTGTGGTTTGAACATTTTTCAGGTTTCTCTTGTCTTTTCTTTACCGTGCTTGTTTGTTCTGGCATGTTTTTCTGAGCCAGTTGTTTTTCTATGCTCGTGTGTGTTGCTCTCTCTCTATTCTCTCTCTCTCTCTCTCTCTCTCTCTCTCTCTCTCACTCTCTCATCTCTCTCTCTCACTCGCTCGCTCGCTCCTGTTGGGATGCAGGGGTTATAACAGTTATAGCAAGCACCCAACCATTGGAGGATTCTGCAAGTAGAAATTCCCTCATTTTTCTGTCACTCTCTTGGTTTCTGGCCTTTCTTTAAACTTTCTATCCTTTTTTTTCTTGTTTATTTTCTGAAACCCACCGCAATCAAATTCACCCGGTTTCTGGTTACCTTTTTTTATTAAAAAAAATTGTGACTTTTCTCTTGAGAGTTTATCTGACATGAAGGATGTATTGTTTTGTTCTGGCCCCGGTAGTGAGTGATAACATAAACAATAGTATTACACTACATATTATCGCAAGTTATCATATTTTGCAGTTTATCTGCCCAATATGGCTATTTTATTCGTTTCTTGTACTTGAAGAGTTTTGTAATGTTTTTAATCATTTTTCTATAACAATTTCGTATCTTGGGGAAGGATACACCAAGCGGCATGGCTAGAGTTCTTCAGCAAAGCGGGTTTTGTTAGCCTTAAAGATCTTAATTAGCTCCAAAAAATTATGTTATTTGTCATTTAATGTTTTTTATTGACTGTGTCAATAGAAATCTTAGACTATTAATGCTGTGTATTATGCTCTTTATCATTCAGAAATGGTTGTCCATTTCCTGAAATCCTCAGCTAGCGCTCCGAGGTTCTTGCAAATGCAAAAAAACTGCTTCTCCATGTTCCCACCTAAAAGATAATGTATTACGCATTACGACGTCGGGGGATTGCTGCCCTTATTGAGGAAAAGAAAAAAACGCATGTTAGAAACAAAAAAGGGCATTTAGAGCTAAAGATCTGTTATCGACACTTTCCTGGTTTCCGATTGTTCTGGTTCTTCTTATTCAAATCTCAAGGTTGAACGAACGTTCCTTACGATATTAACTTGTATTGTGTTGTCTCTCCGGGGGGAGTGGTGCCGGGCTGTGGGAGCCTGTCAGAACAGCTAACATCCCCCACCTGTCGCTGAAAACTTCATGCCATTGGAATCTTCCCTCTACTCGCTCTCTTTGTTGTCTGTCTTGTACTTTACTTATGCCAACCTCATCTTGACTTTTGTTTTGGTTGCTTCTGGATCTATTCTCTAACCCCCTCCTTTTTTTCCCGGAAAAACTTCGTTCCAATTGTACTCTTACGCCAAGTCGTTACACCGGTATCCCCGTGACTTGTCAGGCGCTTAATTGTCGACAGTATAACGTCAATTTCGGTCAAATGAACAGAAACATAGTTGCTGTTCTGTGCGTTCGACGCGTAGACTATTATTGGGCTTTGTGAGGACGTGCACTGTTCTAACCCTATTTCTGTCACTCTTGCTCTGTTAATCATTGGAAGGGCGAGGGGGGGGGGGGGGGTGGCAGCAAGGGTTTTGTCCTGTTCCCTTTGGTTATGAGACGTTGTCTGTCATTTTTTTCGCTTCCTCCCTGCCACCTTTTTTTCCCCTTGCACTGTACAGATGAGGATTATGGCTTGACAGATTAATGGTGGTCTTGTCTCCACTGTGCATAGTTACATTATTCTTACGCTTTTGTTGGTGTCAGCAGATATACGAAGTTTGAACTTTATAATTATTTCTTCGGAGAGAAGAAATCGTTGTGTACTGAGGTTCCCATAATACGTGGGGTGTATATCTCGAATGATAATTTTGTTGCCATTTTTTAAAGTTACAAACCTATTTAAGATTAACAGGGAAAAAAAAGTAACAAGTTTAAAGCATAATACCTTAAGTGAAGAATTGCACACACACACACGGGCCCACACACACAACACACACACAACACACTAACGCACGCACGCCGCACAGAGGAGAGAGGGAATAGATAGATAATATTGATAGAATCTGATAGATATGTAGATCCTTGATTGACGTACAGGGACAGAGAGACGTGCAAATAGATGATAGATAGATAGATAGATAGAAGATAGATAGATAGATAGATTGATGATTGATTGATATATAGATAGACAGAAGACAGACAGGACAGGACAGAAAGGATAGATAGATAGATAGATAGGTAGATAGGTAGATAGTGGATAGATTGATAGCTAGTAGATAGATATATAAGATTTAGATAGATAGATAGATAGATAGATAGCTAGATTATAGATAGATAGATTAGATAGATAGATGATAGATAGACCACACAAATAACACCACACTGTCAACCAGAAAAAAATCGTATAATTATGGGAAAAAAAACTGGGAACAACTGAACACAAGGACACCCAGCCAACTGTGGGTAAAAAAAAAGATGGAGAGGAGACAGAAATGAACCACAGAGGAGGGAGAACAGGAGGAATAGGGGGGAGTGGATGGGAGGGTCAGCATAACGGGTTACAGGCCTCATTGGGAAATTGGGAAATGGAACAATGACTCTTCCCAGCTTTCTTTCGATTTTATTTTCCTGACAAAGGTGACCCCCACGTCTGTCAGTCGCTGTGTGTGTGTGTGTGTGTTGTGTGTGTGTTGTGTGTGTGTGTGGTGAGGTGTGGTGTGTGTGTGTGTGTGTGTGTGTGTGTGTGTGGTTGTTTGTGTGTGTGTGTGTGTGTGTGTGTGTGTGTGTGATGTGTGTGTGTGTGTGTGTGTGAGTGTGTGTGTGTGTATTTGGCTGCCTTCCTGTACTGAGTGTCTGCTTGTCTGTCTGCCGGTCTGCCGGCCTGCCTGTTGCCTGTTGTTTAATGGGGAAGTTTTGTCTGGTTGTCTGTCTGTTATTTATAGTTGTGTTTATTTTTTTGTTATGTATTCTTTTGTATCGAGGATAATGGAATAAGCAATCATTTGCGGGTTTTTTTTACATATAGTCCCCGTGTCCACGCGGTTTTTTGTAAAGTTTATCTGTTTCCACCGGCACACAATGGCCTACACTTTCGAAAAGCGGAACATGATTTAACGTGTGCCCTAGATGTTTTGCATGCGTTCACACATGGGGCATCGGTTTATAGTCTCATCCGAAGGACTTTTTTGGAGGGAGGGGGGACGTAGGGGAGTCGGCACTGATGTTTACTCCAGAGGGAAAAATCCTCTTGAACGGGATTCGAACCCGGGTCGTCAGATTGCGAGCGCAATGTTCTAACCACTAGGCTATCCCGTCCCTATCCTTATGTGTGTCCCCGACTGTCAGTCTGACTGACTGTTTCTGTGTATCTCTTTCAGTCCATCTGTCATATTCTGTGTCTCTCGCTGTTTGTGCCTCTCTGTCTCTATCTTTGTCCCTTTCTTCTCCTTTTGTCTCCCCCCCCCCCTCCCCCCACTCTCTCTCTCTCACTCTCTCCTCTCTCTGCATGCCCCGTCTCTCTGCCCTTTTTGTCTAGAAGACACTATCTTTTTATCTTTTTGTTGATCTCTCCTCCCCCCCCCCCCCCCCCCCCCCCCCTTCGTTTCTTGGCTAGACCTTAGAGGTTTACCCCTAGGACATTTCGAGTGTGCGACCGTTTCCCCACCGTTACGTTACGGAAACCGCATTCCGTCGTCGTGGATGATGACTATCTAAACATGATACCAGTGTGACAAGAGGGGGTTTTGGGGGTGGTTTTTTTTTCAAAGTTTGTCGTCCGTTTCTACTACTACTCAATGGCCTGCTCTTCTGAAAGGTGGAACGGGTTTTAACATGTAGGCAAGATGTTCTGCATGCATTCGTGCACAGGTCCTTGGTGTGTGTATTCATTTGAGCTTGTAAAAACTATTAATTGTAACTTGTTGCATGTGTGAGAGTAGGATGAATCCAAGCGCTTTGATTTGTTTTTGCAAGATATAGCGCTATATAAATTCCATTTATTATTATTATTATTGTTATTATTATTATTATTATTATTATTATTATTATTATTATTATTATTACAGCCTAATCTGAAGGACTTTGGGTGGGTGGAGTGGAGTTGATACTGGCGTTAACCACAGGAGAAAAATCCGCTTGAGCAGATGTGGGATTTGTTAGATTACGACTCTAATGCTCAATTCACTAGGCTGTCCCACCTAATCCTTTTTTTGTGTGATTGCTTTTCTTGAGTCACGGAAATGACTGCATTGATTTGTTTATGGTACTTTGTGATCTGGTTTGTTTGTAATGCAATGGAATACTGTGTGTTTTATGTGCGTGTTTTCATCGATTGTTTTCTACAAAGAGCGATTGTAAAAAACCTAGATTATTCTAAAATCGTTACCTTTGTTTATCAAAGATTGTTTACTCCTTCCATCATTCATTTATTCAGTCAATTATTAATCCTTTGATTCAATCATTCATTCTCAGCCTCCCTTTCCCCTGTCTTTGTTTGTTTGTTTTTCTGTCTGTCTGTCTGCCTGTCTGCCTGTCTGTCTGCCTGCCTGTCTTTCTGTCTATCTGATTCTTGCTCTCTCTCTCTCTCTCCGAATCCACTTTCCCAAAAGTCCTCCGGATGAGACTATAAACCGAGGTCCCGTGTGCGAAAGCACGCAGAACATCTTGCGCACACGTTAACACCCGTTCCGCTTTTCGAAGGTGTAGGCCATTCTGTGCCGGTGGGAACGGATGACAAAATTGACAAAACTGCATAGACACGGGGACTGCATGTAAAGATGCACATAAGTGCTTATTCCATTATCCTCGAAATAAAAGAATAAATAAATAAAATCTACCTCTCTGCTTTTCTCTGTCCGTCTCTCTGTCTGTCTCTCTGTCTGCTTCTTTCTCTTCTCTCTCTCTCTCTCTCTCT
>CM054146.1:19882847-19885347 GCA_028751875.1 Rapana venosa | reverse complement strand
CATAACAATTTGAAATGTATTTTTTCTTGTGTCTTATAATAATAATAATAATAATAATAATAATAATAATAATAATAATAATAATAATAATAATAATAATAATAATGTATGGAATTTATATAGCGCTGAATCTTGTAAAGCAACAAATCAAAGCGCTCAGATTTTATTTCATACCACTTTAAGTCACGGCAGATTTCTCTCCGTGAAATTCGGGCTGCTCTCCCCGGGGAGAGCGGGAGAACGCGTCGCCACTTAGCGCTGCGCCACCCTTTCACCCTTTTTTTTTCTGCAGCTGTATTTGTTTCCCTATCAGAGTGGCTTTTTTCTAAGAATTTTGCCAGGGACAACTCTCTTGTTGCCGTGGGTTTTTTTTTACGTGCGCTAAATAATTACGTGTAACACACGGGACCTCGGTTTATCGTCTCATCCGAAAGACTAGCGCCCAGACCACCACTCATGGTCTAATGGATGGGGGAAAAATTTCCGGTCCAAACGGGGTACGAACCGCCGCACACTTCAGACCCGGACTTTTCGCTTTCTAGACAGGCGCGTTACCTCTAGACCTCTAGATAATTATAGGTATCAATGTGCCTGTCAGTATTGCAGTTGCCCTTCATGGGATGATTGAAGTGTTTTTGACATGACTTGACTTGACTTAACAGTCTTTTTTCCCCTGCATACTTGTTGGCTAAGCTGCCCTCAATAAATACAGGAGTCTTTTCCCTTATATAGATAACAGTACCTGTCAGACACTATAAATAACATCCCCTACCTTCTAGAAATTCTATGATAGAAATTCCCTTTTTCTGTCTCTCTTGATGTTTCTACCATGTTCCTTTTCTTTCTGTCAACTCCTTCTTGTCTATTTGTCCACCTGCTTAGTCCATTCTCCTGCCTGTTTTTAATGAAAGAATTAAAAGATAACAACTCTCTCCCACGTTGAAGTCGGATGCGCTGGGTCTGACTTTTCAGGGGCTTATCGGCAACGCTACACATTTTATTTGCTCTTGTGACACACAACACGAGTTGCTGTCTGAGCGTTTGAAAACCAAGAGGAGGAAGAATACTGGAGTCGCAGTGTGTGTGTGTTGGAGAGATAAGCACAAGGTTTTCTTTGGTTGTTTTTTTTCTATTTGCTGTTCTAGAATCCTCGCTTACTCTTTCAGGTAAAGTGGTGGCTAGAAGAGAGAGAGAGAGAGGAGGAGAGAAGAGAAGAGGAGAGAGAGAGGAGAGAGGAGAGAGAGATGGAGAGAGAGAGGAGTGAGATTGAGAGAGGAGAGAGAGATGAGAGAGAGGGGAGAGAGACACACGAATGACAAGACAATGACAAGTGACAATGACATGCCATCGGCTCCACTGACTTTTAGGTCGGCATGTGGCTGCTTTTGTGCAGTACATCAACTTCATGTTGAGAGAGCGAAGATGAAGAAAGTTCACACATAGCATGTTTGAAAGCAAGAGGGAAAGTAGAGCGTGTCTGTGGGTATTGCTCCTCTCCTATGTATTTTGGGGCAGTCTACTTTTGCGTTTGGGCGACATCGAGAGCAACCCTGGGCCAACCCAAGCAAAGACATGAAGCAGACGAGGCTTTCCAGCGCCAGGTCTTCCAGCACCAGGGCCAGTACGGAGCAGGGCATGCACTCTCCTGGCAGTGCTTCCAGTGACAGAGGAGGAGAGCCCGCCTTGTCTGAATGGTGGTCATGCTGCATTCCATGCGCAAAAGTATGGACACCGGGTTCGAGGAGGGGGAAGCAGGAGAGGCCCGGTTCTGCGTGAAGACAACAAGGCCTTGCAGGACGAATGAAGGGACTGGCGGGGTCTCCACGGGTTACGCCAGGAGAACGAGGAGCTGCAAGGGGGAAACGAGGACCCGACCAAGAGGGTGGGGAACTGGAGAGGAAGACAGACGACCTGGGAGAGAAAGGAGAGAGAGAGAGAAGAGAGAGAGAGAGAGACAGAAAAGGGCAGACAGACAGACAGAAGGGCAGACAGACAGACAAAGAGACAGAGACACAGAACACAGAGAGCGCAGAGAGAGCAACATAGAGTCAGACAGAGAGATACACAACACACACACACACCACACACCACACACCCCCACACACCCACAAACACACACACACCCACACACACACCACCCACACAAAACACACACTCACACACACACACACACCAAAACCCACCCACACACACACACACACACACACCCCACCCACACACACACACACACACACACCACCCCACAAAACACAAAACACACACACACCAAAACACACACACACCACACACACAAGACAAAAGCCAGAGACATAGGCATAGACAGAGAGAATAATCTTGAATAAGGAATGAATCATCTTTATTTTTCAAGGGCTACAGATAAGCATTCCCCATACTTTTTTTCATCCCGGGCCCTTGCCCTGGTAAGGGACTATCAAAACAAAAAAAAAAAATTAATATTAAAAAATGAAAGAAACAGGGGGAGAGAGAGGGGAAAACGGAG
>CM054146.1:19875432-19882347 GCA_028751875.1 Rapana venosa | reverse complement strand
AAAAAACCCCAAAAAATATCATGTGCCCCTACCACTCTAACAGTTTTTCCCCCCCCCCCCCCCCCCCCCCCCATTTTTTTTTGCCCTCCCCGTGTTGGCTATAGAAAAGAGCTTTTTTTGTAAATTGCTGATGTGAAAGGGCATTGGTCAAAATGGAGGAAATTTTTCCAGCGTCTGTTTTAAAATTTTTCCCTGCACTGGTTTTTTGCTTTGCCGAAAAAGCAGACATTTTGTTTTTACCCAAAGAGAAATTGAAAGTCAGATTCTGATTTTTTTGATGGTAGTGACATAAAAGATTTTGGGTTTTTTTCACAAAACATTAAGGGAAAATTGGGGTTTTTAGACTTGTGTTTTTATTATAAAAATGCCGTTTATGCGAGTGTTTGTTATATGCTGTGTTAGGCTTTTTGTTGTTGATCTCCCTGCACCCACTTTTTAAAAATCATTCCCTTTTGATAATACTAAACTTGTCAAAACCGACATATCCCCATGTTTGTTTTTTTATTTGCTTTAAGATGTGCTGTCTTTGGAGTTTTTTCGTTTGTTTGTTTTTGAAAAGTCTGTTTTTTGTTGGAAGTCTGGGGGTTTGTTGTGTTGGGGTTCATAAGAGAATTTTTTGAGTATGAGCTGGAAAATGTGCAGCAAAACCCTGGGTCGTTTAAATTTTGTTTTGGAGTCAAGGTAAAAGACTTACAGCGTGGTCGGATTAAAAAAGCACAAACATGCTAAACCCCCCTTTCCCGACACGGGCATTCCCCTAAAAAAACTCATCCCCCTCCGCCCCCTCCTCCTATCAATTTATTTTTGGGTAGTGTATTAAAAGCTGAAAGTCAAAGAAGACATGTTGAAAGAATCCGTTTTACAGAAAAATAAAAATTTGAAAAAAAAACAAAAAGGATAAATTTTTAACCCAGAAAAGTTAGGATGGGAAAAAAATTTCCGTTGCAGACATAAAAAAAAAAGAAAGGGGGGCGCTGCGCTTGTGGCGCGCGCTCTCGCTTCCCCCGGGAGAGCAGCCCGAATTTCCGGGGAGAAATTGCCGGACTTAGAGTGGGTTGAAAAAGAAATTTTAGCGTTTGATTGTTGCTTTACAAAATTCAGGCTATATAAATTCCATACATTATTTTTATTATTATTATTTCAGTTTGTCCCGCCTCAACAGCCAAAACCCCCTCACCATGCCCGAGGTACAACTTTTTGTGTGTCATGAGTGTGGTGTATGTGCTTGCGTGCGTGGTGCGGCGAGGTGTGTGTTACATTTTTGGTTTGTAAAAAAAAAAACCCAAAACCTATTAATTGTAATGGGGCATGTTAAGAGTAGGATGAAAATGCTTGGTTTGTTTATTTGCAAGTTTTAGCGCTATATAAATTCCTTTGTTAGTGTGTAGTAGTAGTGTAGCAGTGTAGTGTAGTAGTAGTAGTAGTTTTTATTTTTTTCACGTCATTTCATTAAATTTTCTTCATTATTATTGTTTTTATTATTTTTATTTTTTTATAAAATAAAGTCCAACTCTTCAAAAAAATAGACAAAGAACACCCAAGGGACAGGGCGGACCCGGGGGGCCTTTGGTCACCAGCGCGCTGGGTCACCGAAACACCGGTGACCAGAACCTCCAGCATGGTGACCAGAGGAACCCAGACCGATGTTCTTCGGCTCCACGCTCCTCCCCCCTGCCTGCCCCGACCTACGCCCAAGCAGCAAAGCGAATGCCCTCTTCACCCACCCCTCTGCCCTCTTCACCCAGCCTCTCCCCTCTTCACCACCCCTCTGCCTCTTCACCAGGGCTGGCACAACACAAAGAGGTCAGTAGAAATTGTGCAATTGGAAGAAAAAGTAAAAAGCCTGACAATCAACGTCAAAAGACAGCTGTGATGAAAAAGAATCATGACGTCAAATCAATTCTATTTTTGAAGAAGAGACTTCTAGTCCCCCTTTGGTAGTGATAGTCCACGATTCCATTCTGAGGGAAATTTAAACGCAAGCGCCTAGGTAACTCCTTGGCTTTGATGCTGTTAAATTTAAAAACATCGAAAATAGGAGAGATTCACCATTTCTGTGAAAGCAAAGTCTGATGTCCAGAAACCACAATGTGTCATTATCCATTGTGGGTAAATGATCTAAAGGACACAGACCCACAGGAAGCCAGCAAGAACATGGTTCAAAATGTGAACAATGTTATTGCCTCTTTCCAGTGCCAAAGTTGTCATTAGCAAAATTGCTCCAACCAGGAACGCAGATCTGCAGAGGAAAAGAGATGTATTCAATGCTATAACATGTTCTGAATTGTTTGAACAGAAAAATGTTTCTTCATCTCACACGAAACCTGAGCTCATATAGTAATTTCAGAGACCAGCTGCCCTAATGCCCAGGGGTCACGTGTCCTCGCCAGAAAAATCGGCGACTGTGCCCCGAAATTGCTCTGGGAAAGCAGAAAAGGGGAAACCTAGACGGGGATCTACAATTACCCCAGGTACCTCCACAGTTTCTACCTACGCCCATCCTTCACCAGCCGGGTTTTACAGATTAGCCAGTGGCCATTCACTTTCCGGGGACTGCCAGTACCCAGGGTGGAGACAGCCTAGACCTAAACTTTTTTTAATGTTTTAAGAAACCACTGATGGTAATTTGGTGTATAACTGAAGTGCACTAGTATGGTATTACCCGTTTGCTCACATCTGTAGAGCTGTTTTTACTTGATCCAGTGTGAGCTTTCTTGAATGAGTAGTTTGTTATTGAGTGTTTAAAATTCTTTAGTCAGTTAAGGTTGCTTATTATTATAATTTTTTTTATTTTTTTTTGTTTGGGTAGGGGGGAAGTTTTTTTTTTATCTTCTAAGGGCTTTTTGGTGGTTGTTTTTTTGTTTAATTTTAACCTTGGAAATAAGTTTCTTTTTAAAACCCCCGTTTGGTAACGTTACTATGGCTTCTTCAAAAATTAATTCCCAAAGGCCAAAAAAAGCGCCGGGTTTTTTTTTCGCATCTCCCCGGGGCATGGAAATAGGGGTACACAATTTAATAAATTCTTGCATATTTAATACATGCCCTTCGGGGCTAGAATTTTGTAGAAATATATTTAAATCTTTTTGTAAATAAAAAAGTGAACTCTTGTTTTATCTTGTTTTAATGACGAATGTCAACAAAACCCCAGCATTGTAGCCAAACATCAGCTTAGTTTCTGCATTTGGGTCCCTCTTACCCTCCAGATTGATGTAACATTAGGGCAGCACGAGTCTTTTTGCTATTATAAAACCTTTTTTGGGGCCAACCAATTTCTGACACTCGGGGAAACAAAACCCAATTAAAATAAAAAAGTGTTTGGCAGAAGGTTTTAAGACAGCCCTTCTGCAGTTTCAAACATTTGACTAGCTTTGCATGAAAACCATTGACCAACTTTTATTAAAAGTCACTAGAATTTCTTATTGCTCCACTTTACCTCCATTATAAGGTTAAAATAAATAAACATCGGGATATCTTGGGGGCAACCACATGTGGGAAAACAACGTAACAGAAAAAAACCTCAATTTTAATAAAAATTATTAAAAGTAAAACATCAGCATTTAAAACAGAACACATTTAAAATTTCATTTACCGGTTTTACTGAGCCCATTTTGGACTTTTTTTACCCCAAATTAATAATAAAATTAAAAAAGGGTTTGGGGAAAAATTTCATAAAAATCGAAAAAAGCTTTTTTAAAATTTTCCCAGTAATTGGAAACAACTAAAATTCTTTTAATTTGAAAGGCAAGGGGCGTTTGGATTTTTTAAAATTCTCTTAAGGATTTAAAAGGTGGAAAATTATAATAGAAAAGAGTTATTTTACCAATTCATACTGAAAAAAAGTTCAAAAATTTAAAACGGGATGGAAGTTAGAGCGTCTTAAATGTCCTTTACTAAGGAAAAAAAAAAAACAGAATGACCAATCTCTGACAACCAGTTCATGCATTAATGCTCCAATCAGTGATAAAGTAGAGATGCTTTACTGTCTCTTTACTAAGAAAACATCTGTGGGTTTGATGCAGTTTCTAAATGACATGCTAAAACATCTACCAAACTTTTTTTTTTTTACTGCATAATTGTTCAATAAATGTTGGATTGAAGGTGTTTTTGCCAGTGGATTGGAAACAATCTATTTGTCTTCCTATTCATAAACAAGGAAACCCAGAAAGACAAAATAGCTACAGGCCAATTGCTTTGACCTTCACAAAATGGCAAGCTAATGGAGAGAATTATTCTTAAAAGGCGATTTTACTTCTGTGATAAAAATAATAAACCCAGTCAAAACAAGCGGGTTTTCGAAAGACAGATTTGCCATAGATAACTTGGTTAAGCTTCAACGCATATAAAAATTCAGTTTGCAAGAAGAAAAGAACGTTCTTGCACATTTTTTGATATAAAAGAGCGTATGATCAAGTTTGGCATTTCTAAGTTGCTACATAAACTTAAGAATCTGGCTTTTCTGGCATTTTTTATAATTATATTAAAAGTTTTTTGACTAATAGAAGTATACAGGTTAGAGTAGCTAATCATATTCTAGTTTTAGATCTCTTCATATGGGACTTCCCAAGGTTCTGTAATATCGCCTCTCTTATTTAATGTTTTGCCGCATGATTTCCTATGAAATTGTCGAAGGAAGTCGTCTTAGTAAAAATATGCAGATGATATTGTATGTGGATGAATTTTTTCTATGAAACGAAACACACCAAAAAGAGCGTTAAACTACATTAAAAAGGTTTTACCAGAACCAGCTTAACAACATCGATAATTATATGCTCGAAAATGATTTACTTTATCCACAGAAAAAAACGTACACTGTGCTTTTTAACAATGGAAGTAATCCAGATGACCTACCAGCATTTTAGAATTGGGACCCAACATGATTGAATATAAAGACACCGTAAAGTTCTTGGGTGTTATTCTCACTTCTAAGCTAACTTGGAATGCACATATCGAAGACAATTTAACTAAAGCAAAGAAAGGCTTAAACTTTTTGAAGATGGTAAGTAAACAGTTCTGGGGCCAAGACACATTAAATATGAAATATTTAGTACATCCCTTATTCGTTCAAAATTATCGTATGGTCAAGAGGTCTTTTTCAGTGCGCCCAGTATTTACTTAAAAGTTACAAAGTATAGACTGTAAAGCTTACAGACTGGTCTTGGTGTGCCTTATCCGCCTCAGCCCTGGGAACATATAACGAAGTCGGCTTATTGCCCT
The DNA here is from genome assembly GCA_028751875.1 of Rapana venosa. Lineage (NCBI taxonomy): Eukaryota > Metazoa > Mollusca > Gastropoda > Neogastropoda > Muricidae > Rapana > Rapana venosa. The sequence goes on along the minus strand of CM054146.1, from coordinate 19,877,133 downwards.
TTTGATGATTACCGTCAACTGGCATGTGCTAAATATTTGCTTGAAACAAAACGACAGAAACTTTATTTCAGAGAATAGAAGTGAAATCAGAGTTTAATTTCCTAAAGAGCGAATATATATCCTCTTTAATGCCATAAGTTTCATATGTGTCTGATTGGTAGAAAACTCTGAAGTCAATCAACACAGCATGGCACACGAGAAGCAATCTTACCTTGCCATATGGGAGATGAAATAAAGCACACTTTGATATAGAGGGGTCTAATGAAAACAAGAATGACAACCAGAATATAATGGTTGTGATGTCCGATCCACATCCATCATAAATATTTTGACCATTTACAAAATTTTATACAGATGGATCACGCCTAGATAATCAAGAAACAGGTTTGCCCTTTTTTTATACCAGCGTTTTAAAAATTGAAAAATCATTTACATTGGTAAACATCACTCGATATTTACAGCAGAACTTGTAGCAATACTAATGGGTCTTACTTATATCTTTGATTTGCCGTTGGGTATATTTCAATTCTTCTTTGCGTTGATTCTAAATCGGCATTGTATGCTTTAAAAACGCCATGTTACAAAAAACTTCGAAAATCATATTAGAGATTAAGATGTCATACATCTCTTAACCGTAAAGGGCATAAGTGTGAAATTTTTTTTGGGGGCCTTACCCCACTGGGTTCTTTCAAATGAGTGGGCGGATAGAGTGCCAAAAAGGGTGCAAAACATGGACGGGATGCAATAGAATTGCATGTGCCTTTATCCTTACAAGAAGGGTATAGCTTACTAGAACAAAATCATGGAGAAAGGTCACTGATAGTAATCAGCAAAATGAGAGACTTTTAACTAGAACTGCAATCAATACCCATAATCTAACAGTGGGGAACCATTCAGAAATTTAGTACAAGTGTTTTTAGTCAAGGAGAAATTTAAAACTTTATTCTATAGAATGAAACTAATGCATTGATAACCAAATTCAGCAAAAATGGTAAATGCCTGTGTGGTGAGAATATCACTAAATACTCATATACTTTTTGACTGCCAGAGTGTAAAACCTTTCATGCCCCCTTTTTCTGAAACTCCCCCACCAGCATATTCAGTAATTTAAAAATTGGCATTTGAAATTGTGAAAGGTCTTTGTTACAGTCCCATGGACATTTGTTTTAGTTACATTAACGTTAATGACTTGTTGGGGTTTTTTTTGTTGTTTTTTAAATTCCTGTTGCATTGCAAGTTTTTCGAGATTATTATTATTATTTTTTTAAACCACATCCACATCTCCCGGGTTTTTGTTTTTGTTTTGTTTTTGGGTTTTGGTTTTTTTTGGGGTTTTTTTAGGGGGGGGGGGGGGGGGGCGTCTAATATCACTAAAGTGAACAGACGTAAAATTGAAGTCAACAACAACACACCAAGTAAAAAAAAGAAATTTCAAAATTCGGCTGACAATATTTTATCACGAACTTTCGCTTTTTTTTTTTTATAAATATACCCTTCTTGAGCAGCATCACAGCTTGTTTCAGATTGTTTTTTCAGTGTTTTTTTTCTCGTTTAAGAAACAAGTTTAAAAGAATTTAACAAAACTAAACAGAATTTGATATTTGATATGAAAATTTATCCAACAAGTTTTATTTGGAACCTTTATATTGAAAAATATATCTGGTACACTAGAGCAGTCGCGATTGGTTTCAAATTCATTTT
>CM054146.1:19850432-19872932 GCA_028751875.1 Rapana venosa | reverse complement strand
GCATACACCTTAAGCCCGCTCACGTCCATGGATCCAGTCTCAACTAAAGAAACAACAACAAGAAGTCAACTATCTATCTTCCAAACATATATTATGCAAACAGATCAGTATGCAGACGCATACTTATGTCCATATGTGCTCAGGTACCTGTTCCTTAAAGGCCACTACACTTACAGCGTGTTTCTCGAGTTTATGACCGCATGTTTAAGAAACTAATTATACACAGATGTGATTAATATGTCGTTCTCTTTTCCCCCACAGTAATGTAAAGTGTTTGAGTTTATGAACATAATTTTGCGTTCTGCAACATCATCATCATCATTATTATCTTCGTCATCATTATTATCGTCGTCATCGTTGTCATCGTCATAATCATCATCATTATCGTCATCACCGTCATCATCGTCGTCGTCATCATCACCATCGTCGTCGTCGTCGTCATCAGCACAAAAATCATCATAATTATCGTCGTCATCGTTGTCATCGTCATCACCATCATCATCGTCCTTTTCGCTGTCGTCATCATCACCATCAAGTTATTAATATCACTATCAGAATGATTTTTCTTGTAACCATTATCATCATATCTCATTATTTTTCTTGTAATTGATACCATTGTTATTTTTTACTAATGCTATCATAATCATCATTATCATTTATGTTCGTGTGATGCCTTCAGCTTAACGTCTATTCACCCTCTCTCTCGCTCCCCTCTCTCTCGTCTTCCTCTCTCTCTCCGTCTCTGTCTGTCTGTCTGTCTGTTTTCGTTCACTGTCTCTCTCTCTGTTTTTCTCTTCTTTTCTCTCTCTGTCTCTGTTTGTCTCTCTCTGTCTCTCTCTCCCTCTGAAAAGGTTGAAGATCATCCACTTGGCAATGTAAGCCCCAAATATCACCCCTATTCACTCCCGCGTCTTCAGCCAGTCAGCCCGTCAGCCAAAACCTTTTTTGGAAGGTCTGGGCTGTATGACAGGTAGCAGCCTATAGAAATTAATTCCACCTTCTCGGCCATCGACCTGCCCTTGATTATGAGTATGGATAAGCAATGATTAAACGAACGGTTTGAGACAGGAGGCAATCAGCCTGACATAAAAGTTTGTGACACCGTGACCCCCTCTCTCTCTCTGTGAAACTATCACGAAAAGTTATTGTATATCTACCTAGAGAAGGATGGGTTATGTCCTGTTTAGTGTGTCCTGTGGTATATGATCTGGAAAAAATAATCTCATTACAGTCTCCTAACGATTCGTAAATAATCGTTGAGTTAAGGAAAAAGTTACGTGAAGGCAAAGGTTTATAGCTAAAATATCCTTATAAGCTGGTTATCATGATTTTATAATTGTTGGGTTGTTGTTTTTTTCTTGACTTCAATCGAATGTTCAACATAAGGTGGATCGATGGTCTAGAGGTAACGTACCTGCCTAGAAAGCAAAAAGTCCAAGTTTCAAGTGTGTGGTGGTCGATCCCCGTTTGTGCCCGAAACTTTTACCCCGTCCACTATACCGTGCGTTGTGGTCTGTGTGCTAGTCTTTGAGATGAGAGGTTAAACCAAATTTCCGTGTGCAATACTCATTTAGTGCACGTAAAAGAACACAGGCAACAAGAGGGTTGTCCCTGGCAAAAATATGTAGAAAAAAGCTACTCTGATAGAAAAACAATATATACGCATATATATATATATATATATATATATATTATATATTATATTATTATATATTATATTATATATATATATATATATTATATATTATATATGTCACACACACACACAAAAAACACAAAAATATATATATATATATATATATATTTTATATATATATATATATATATATTATATTATTTTATATATTTATATATATGTGTGTGTGTGTCTGTGTCTGTGTCTGTGTCTGTGTGTAGGTATGTAGACATTTCAATTTCTTAACCTCCTATCAAAATGCAGATGGCTTGCAAAAAGATAAAAGTATGCAGCACATGGACCTGTTTGATTGGGTGTGTGTGTGTGTGTGTGTGTGTGTGTGTGTGTGTGGTGTGTGTGTGTGTGTGTGTGTGCGTGCGTGCGTGCGTGCGTGTGTCTCTCTCTCTCTCCTCTCTCTCTCTCTCTCTCTCTCTCTCTTCTCTCTCTCTCTCTCTCGGGAGACATACACTTTGTAAATCGTGCTTCTGAAGTAATCATTTCCTACTGAGGCGTACTCAGTCCGAATTGATTGGAACTATGCCAGCATCATGGGGAGACAGCCTATAGAAATAGACTCCAGCATCCTTCGGCCGTTGCCCCCCTCGAGTGAGCATGATAGGAAATGATTCAAAACGAAGTTGACATAGTTACTTAGAACTAGAAAACCCAAAGACCAAAAAGGGTGCTTTGACTCATATTTTAGACATCACGAGACTTATCCAGTGGAATGTAATCTTACAACAAATAAGAAACCAAACCAAAACATCAGAAAATCAAATACCAAACCAAAGCAAATCAGAACATAAAATCTATAACAAGGGTTTGAGAGTGTTTTAATTGGAAGCAGTCTTGGAATACGTAATGTAGCGCGGCAGCTATCACTTCACTCATTCACTCAGTCCCATGTCCCAAAGGACGTAGGGGGGACATGAGAGAAGACGCAACAGAGATCTTTTTCCATGCGTCACGATCCTGTGTGGCTAGTAGAAGGTGTTTCAGGGGTTGGGCGGTCCAGTCTTTGATGTCGTCAACCCATGATTTCTTTTGGCGGCCTCTTCTCTTGCCTTCAACCGTTCCCTGCAAGATGGTTTTTGCTAAGGTGTTGTGTCTTGTGGTGTGACCAAACCACATCAGTTTTCTCCTCTTTATGGTGGAGAGCAGAGGGTCTTGGAGGCCCACACGCTTTTTGATTTCTTCTTTCACATAGTTGTTGGTCTTGTTTTCTTTGTATGATATTTTGAGTAGTCTTCTGTGGCACTTGCTCTCGAATGCTTGGATTCTACTCTCTAGCTCTGCTGACAGAGTCCATGATTCACAGCCATATAGGAGGATAGATATCACGAGGGATTTGTAGAAGTGATATTTGCTGCAGAAGCTGATGTTGTTGCTTCTGATGATCCTCTCGAGTCTGGCTAGAGAAGATGTTGCTGTTGCAATGCGAGCTTTCACTTCATTATTTGATGTGCCATCTTTTGTTAGGATGGAGCCTAAGTATTTGAATTGGCTCACCTCTTCCAGTATTTCTCCATTCATTTTTATTTCCGTGCTGTCATTACTTGCGCTGTTGACCATGATCTTTGATTTCTCTGTACTGACCTCTATGCCGTATGCGCTCGCTCGATCTGATAGACTATCTGTGAGGTTTGCAGTTCTTGTTTGCTGCCGCCCATGAGGTCAATGTCATCCGCAAATCTGAGGTTGCAAAGGGGTCTTCCACCAATGGAGATGGAAGTGTGGTGGTTTTGCAGTGTCTCTGTCATGATGTTTTCGAGGAATAGGTTGAAAAGTACAGGTGAGAGAAGACAGCCCTGACGGCCCCCAACCGTGGTCTTGAAGAACTCGCCCATGTGATTGTTCATGAAAACTGCACTTCTTGCGTTCTCGTACAGTGCCTTGATGACTTCAATGAGGCAGTTGTCAATATTGAAGTGTCCGAGTACTTGCCAGAGGCCGTCATGCCATACCCTGTCAAAGGCCTTTTTGAAGCCTATGAAATTGTGATACAAGTCTTTTTGGTGTTGGAGATGTTTCTCTATCAGACTTCTCAGATTGAAAATTTGTTTCATTGTGCTGCGTTTTGGTCTAAAGCCGGCTTGTTCTTCTGCCAGGAGTTTTTCCGCTTGGTTTTTCAGTCTGTTGAGGACTACCCGCAGCATGATCTTGCTAGGATGGCTTATGAGACTGATGGTTCTGTAGTTCTGGCATTGCTTGAGGTTTCCTTTCTTTGGTAGGGGTATTACAAGAGACTGTGTCCATTCTTCTGGCCATTCTTTGGTATCGTGAATCTTCTGACAAAGTTCTGTCAATCGGCTTGCTGCTTCATTCCCTCCATTGTTTATGAGTTCAGCTGGGATGTTATCGATTCCAGGGGACTTTCCCTTCTTCAATTGTTTAATAGCTGTGTCTACTTCACACCTTAGTATTGGTGGGTCTTTATCTTGGTGTTCAGGTTTTTTTCAGAAACTATGTTGGTATCTGGGCGTTGTGGGTAGTTAGACAATCCCTCACAGTATTCCGTCCAGCGTTGGAGGATGGCATTGCTTTCCGTTAAAAGATTTCTTTCTTTGTCTTCAATAACAGAGGCTTTAGGCTGTGTGGTTTTCGTTAGTGATTTCAGAGTGTCGTAAGCTGTTTTGCTGTTTCCCTTGGCCATTCCAACTTCGATGCTGTGGCATTGTTCTTCTATCCACGCTTCTTTGGCTTCTCTCATCTTTTTCCTCACTTCTCTGTGGCTATTCCTGTATTTGTTGTTGGCTTCTTGATTTGTGAACTTTTGTTTCTTAAGCTCTCTTCTTTTGCCGCAGAGGTCAAGAACCTCATTTGTCACCCAGGGTTGTTTCTTTGTTATGCTTCCTCCTAATGTTTCTTCTGCTTCTGTCATTAGCACTTCTTTGATGTTGTTAGCTAGTGTGTCCACATCATTGTCGATGGCTGTGAGTGCGGCGAACTTTCCTCCAATGTTGGCTTGGAAGATCTCAACCACCGTTGGGTCTTTGAGTTTTTCCAGATCAAATCTTATGCGTGGGTTTTTTGGTGTTGTTTTGCTTTCCGTTTCAGCTTGATGGTGGAAAAGTCAAGGTCGTGGTCACTGTCACTGTCAGCTCTGGGAAATGTTCTTGTTTTTGGGTTTGTTTATGATGGATTTGAATCTTGGGGTGACAGATGTAGTCAATTTGATTGTAAATCAGACCTTTTGGTGTGTGCCAAGTTAAATGTTCTAGATGGTTGTGAGTATGGAGTGTGTTTGCCAGAGTTAGTTTGTGCTTCTTTGCAAATTCAGCACCCGCTGTCCTCTTTCATTTGTTTTCCTAGTCCAAAGGCCCTGTGATTCCCTGCCCAGGTGTCATAGGCATCAGGTCACCCTTAGCATTCCAGTCGCCTTCCACAATAAGAATATCTTTTTTTGGGCATTTTGGAGATGACGTTTTCAAGTTGTTCTAGAATTCTTCTATTGGTCATCATCGTAGTCAGATGTTGGGCATACACTTGGATGATAGTGAGATTCTGGGGTTTTGCAGAAACTCTGATTGAGATGAGTTGTGGATATGGTGTGCAGCTGCGATGCTCGACACAATCTCTTTCCTGACAATGAAAGCTACTCCATGTTGATATAGTTTCTCTTCTCCACTGTACCATATCTTGTGGCCGTCTTGGGGTGGGGCGTTTCTCCGGGAAACCAGTCCACTGACCTTCCGGAAGCCTAGGATGCCCCCATTTTATATTTTTTAGTTTATGTGTGGTTCTGTACTCTTTTCCTGTTTGATATAGATTTCCCCACATTCCATGTTTCCCTGGTTACTCCTTTTTTGGAAGGTTTTAGAGTTGGTTCTGTTCCAGTAGAGCACTTGTCACTCCCACCCTGGAGGCTTGCAAATGGGTAGGGGGGCATTGTTGATCCGGGCCTCGCCCGTCCGGCATGTTTTTTTTTTGTTTGTTCTCATGTCCTTGGGGGGTTTGAAAAAGTTTTGGGGGCCCCATCCCTTCCAAGTCTCACGGTGAATAAGAAATACAAGCCCTAAAACGTTTTGCCCCCCAGTAAAGGGGGTTAGGGGGTGTGGGGGGGTTAAAGGCCCCGGACCCAGAAGGAAGTTGATCCCAAATAGGACCGTGCTCCCTCCACCCCGAGGATGCTACTCCCGGTTTAAAAAGGCCCCCTCTCCTCGGCACATAGGGTTGAAATTATTTTTATAATTTGCCTTTCGCTAAAAATTGATATCCAAGTAGGGGCTATGCCCCCGTCCCTCCCCCCAAAAAAAAAGGGAAAAATAACCACAAAAAGCAAAAATGTGGGGTTATATTAAATCTATTTTCGAAAGAAAAATCAGATGACTTTTAAACATTAAAAGTGTAGAGTTTTTCTCGAGAAAGCTGCTGTCTTACACAAACCCAACAAAACAACACATAAACACACCACACCCCAACCCCACCCCACACACACAACGGCGCGGCGCGAACGGAAGAAAATGATAAAAATGTTTTCCATCCCCTTCATTGTTTTTAAAAAAAAAATAATCAAAGGAAACTTCATCTAAAGATTGTCTATTCATAACTTGGGGTCTGGCTCAATTTTCTGACCGAAAAAAAGAATACTTTTTTTTTAAAAAAAACCCATTACACTTGGGCTTACCCCGAATTTTCTCATTCAGGTTAATAACTTTCCATTTTGTCCTTTTCGATCTAAAAAATCAAGGTTTAAAAAGCTTCTTATAGCCTTGGGTTATTGGGCTTTGAAAATTTCTTGATGGAAAATATTAAAAAATTTTTCTTTTCCAACAGTCTTTCCCTTTACATACAATAAAATGTTTAAAAGCAAGAAACAAGGAAAAAAGATTATTGCTTTGCTAAAAAAAATACCTTTTTAATATTTTATTATCGAAGGGAAGGGCGAAAAGGAGGACAGGGTGGGGGGAGGGAAAAACACAAACCAAAATCACATCAATATATTTATATATATAATATATATATTTATAAAAAATTTTAATAATATATTTTTATTATTATATGGGTTGTGGGGTGTGTGTGTGTGGTTTTGGGTGGGTTGGGTTTTGGTGTATTTTAGGTGTAAAAAAGTAAGTCTTAAAATTTTTTTCTTTACACTTTAAAAAGATTTTAGACGACCCAAAATTGGGGAAAAATAAAAGAGAGAGAAAGACTTATATTAAAAACATATATAAATTTATTTTGGGCGTGCGTGCGCGCGCGCACCGCGTGGTTGGTTTTTGTAATAAACTAATAAAAAAGAATAAGTATTTTACATGGGGGCGATCATAAACTTTTTTTTTAATGAATTTAAAAAAACACAAAAACTCAATGAATGCCCCATATGACTTAAAAAAACCTTTAGCAATGTCATTGTTATTAAATTGTTCAAAAACGTCCCCAATGAATTTTTAAAAAAGCAAGGGGAGAGGGTTAAAATTTTCAAATTTAAATATGATTAGGTATTTAAATATTCACCACAAAAACATTTACATCCTTGCTGATTTTGTTGTGAAAGAATTTAACTTTTCCTGAAAAAATCTTTTAGTTGCTTCTTTTAACTGGTGTGTGTGTGTGTGGTGTTGTGTGTGTGTGTTGTGTTGTGGGGTTGTGTGTGGTTGTGGTGTGTGGTGTGTGTGTGTTTTGGTTGTTTTGTTTTGTTTTTTTGCCCCTTCAACTTGTGATTTAGACACACCCGCGACACCCCAACACATTACACACCTACTCCGAAGATAATAGATAGTAAAAGTAGATAGATAGATAGATAGATAGATAAATAGATGATAGTAGATAATAATTGATAAAAAAGATACAATACCAAAAATACATACATGTATAATTTCATAATGCATACATGCTTTTTCCACAATTTAATTTCAGTAAATGTCTTTTAGAAAAGGTATTTAAATTTGGAAATGATATTATGAATTGCTGGGTGATTTTAAAATCTTCAGAACAGTTTAACAGTTTTGAATATCAAAAACTTTTTATAACTTGTCAAGAAGAATTGGGCAATCAAACAATAAATGGTGGATTGAAAGGGGTCTAAAAGAACAGCATGTCATATTATTACAATATTTAGTATTCCAGGCATTAAGTCTCATTTTATGTATTAAAATGTCTTTTTTTTGAGCGATAAATATTTTCAAAGTGCTTTTCCGTCATTCTATAATGCATACAGTTTATCATTTTAGAATTCATTTCATAGGACAACATTGCTTTGCCAAAGAATCAACCAGCTCATTCCAATTAATTCTGCAATGAGAGGGGATCCAGCAAAAAGTTATTCCGATGCCTCTGCTTGCAAAAGAATGTATCAGGAATTTAATCTCAAATACAAAAGCATTCCTTTTTTTCCCCTGCCATGTCTCCAGTACCATTAATGATGCCCTTGAGTCAACGCATGTGTGCGTGCGTACGTGCCTGTCTGTCTCTCTGCCTGTCTGTCTGTCTAGCCGTTTCTTTCCATGCATGTAGGCGTACGCATATGTGTGTGTGTGTATGTGTGTGTGTGTGTGTGTGTGTGTGTGGAAGGGGGTGGGGATAGGGTGTGTGCACATAATTATACACATGGTATTTATCTATTTATTTATTTATACCACTTTAAGTCACGAGATTTCTCTGCGTGAAATTCGGGCTGCTCTCCCCAGGGAGAGCACGTCGCCACAAGAGCAGCGCTACCCCTTTTTTGGGTCTGCAACTGAATTTCTTTCCCTATCAGAGTGTCTTTTCTCTAAGACTTTTTCCAGGGACAACTCTCTTGATGCCTTGAGTTCTTTTTCGAGTGCTGAATAATTTTGTGTAACACACGGGACCTCGGTTTATCTCTCATCCGAACGACTAGCGCCCAAACCACCACTCATGATCTAATGGAAGAAAGAAAAGTTTCGGGCCTAAACGGGATTCAAACCACCGCACACTTCCGACTCGGACTTTTCGCTTTCTAGACAGGCGCATTACCTCTAGACCACCGATCCACATATATGTAGGAGTATCAACAGCAATGATTTAGCGTAAGACATGCGTTAGATATACAGCACCGATGACATATATACAATAATTATAGCTCTCGCTCTATCTCTCTCTCTCTCTCTCTCTCTCGCTCGCTCGCTCGCTCATAATGATGAAATCACGTTACTTCCAAATGATTCAAACATTCAAGGCATGTTCATTGTAACCGTAAAGAAAATTGATTCCATTTCCTTCGTTTAAAAAAAGAATGATCAGAAGACTTTGACGTCAGGAATAAAATTGTCATCAACTTTCTTTATTGCAATTCTTTCGTCATTCCTCCTGCTAAAGGAGAGCGAGAGAGAGAGAGAGAGAGAGAGAGAGAGAGAGAGAGAGAGAGAGAGAGAGAGATTTTATTTTATTTTATTTTATTTTATTTTATTCTTTTATATCGATGATAATGGAATAAGCATTCATGTGCTGTTTTAATCTAGTCCCCGTGTGTATGCGGATTTGTAAATTCTGTCATCTGTTCCCACCGGCACACAATGTCCTACTCTTACGAAAAGCGGAACAGGATTTAACGTGTGCGCAAGATGTTCTGCGTGCGTTCGCACACGGGGCCTCGGTTTATAGTCTCATCCGAAGGACTTTTGGGAAGAGTGGAGTCTGCACTGATGTTAACTCCAGGAGAAAATATCCCCTTGAACTGGAATCGAACCCGGGTCGTCAGATTGCGAGCGCAATGTTCTAACCTTCTAGACTATCCACCCCCCCCCCCCCTTCCGTGTGTGTGTGTGTGTGTGTGTGTGTGTGTGTGCGTGCGCGCGCGCGCGTGTTTATATATATATATATATATATATATATATATATATATATATATATATGGGTCTGGGTGTGTGATCGCCTGTAGTAATATATTACATGTAATGGAAAAAATGTGTCTACCATTTCATTCATATTCATTGATACGTAGCCAAGCAGGCTATTTCTTGACTATCGAATTACCGCAGTATATATAGGCCGCCAGCTTATAATCCTATACTCCAACATCTCTCGGTCGTTGATCTCAGCTTGAGTGCAATCAGATATCATTTAAACCGAACCCAAACGGGTGAGGGCGGAGAGGGGTGGGTGGGTTGGTGGGGGGAAAGGGGGTGGAGGAGGGGCGGTCTAGTATGGTTAGAGCCTTGTGCTTGTGATCTGACAGCTTGTGTTCAAGCCACGGACACCGAGGTAACCGTTCGACGGGATTTTTTTTTTTTACCCATGGATTTAGCATCAGTACCAACTCCATTTCTCCAGAAGGTCGTTCGGATGAGACTATAAACCAAGGTCTTGTGTAGGAACAGGATTATAAAATTTCAACCCCAAACAAAAAACAAAGCAAACAAAAAACTAAAAACGCCACATGGACGCTGGTGTCGTGTTTAGATATCATCCCCGAAGTCGGAATGCGGCTACCTTGAGTGTGGGTTGGGCCATCGCTGACGCAAAATCTGACCTTTGGTGAACCTCCGAGTTCTAGCTAGGGAAAGAAATTCAATGAATATTAAAACAAGCGAACAAACAAACAAATAAATAAAGCGAAAACAAAACGTGACCAGCAAGAGAGATTCTTCTTCTTCTTCAAGTGTCCGGTCTGGTCCTGCAGACATCGACGATCATGGCTCTCCATTCTTCCCTGTTCTCGGTCCCTCTCATGAGCTCATTGTTGGTGCCCTCTTTATTCGTTGCGAATTTGTTTAAGCTGTCTGTGAATTTTGTGCGTTGTCTTCCTCTGTTCTTGTTTCCACATATTTCGCCACTCCATAACAGTTTCTCTAGTCCGACAGCCCTGATTATATGGCCGAAAAGAGAGATTACAGAAACATAAAGCAAAAACGGTTTCATATACTTTTGATGAAACTTCTGTGTCAAAAGTAGCGGTTATCTCAAGAAAAAACCCAGTGTTCAGAATGTTTATATTGATTCCATTTCTTTGATGCAAAAAGGGCGTAACAGCAATTTAAAAAAAAGAAACCGGCAAATTATAACATTTGTAGGCTCCTTTCAATGCTTTAGAACTTACGTCCCATAACAAGGTCGAAAATAATCATTTTCCCTTTAGGGTGTATGCCTGTCAAGCATTTCTGTTGTTATCTTTTATTGTTCATCCTTACTGTAACGGTGTTGTTAAAGGCAAAACTGGTATACGTATAATTGTAAATGTATTGATGATGCTTTGAAAAATTGTCTTTGTAGGAACTAATTATTAATGTTTTAAAATACGCGCGCACGCACGTTCGACAGCTCGTACACACGCTTGCACGCACGCACACACTCACGCTCATACACACACACTTAACACACACATACGCATACACACATGCGCACACGCACGCACACACTCTTAAACATACACACACTCACACACAAGCAAAGCTCTCTCTCTGTGCCTGGCTGTCTATCTATCTGTGACTCTGTGTCTGACTCATTTTCTCTGTGTCTGTGTCTGTCTGTATCTCTCTCTCTCTCTATCTCTCTCTCTCTCTCTCCTCTCCTCTCTCTCTCTCTCCTCTCTCTCTCTCTCTCTCTCTCTCTCTCTCTCTCTCTCTTTATCCCTCTCTCTCTCTGTGCACTATCATTTTCCATACAATGTAAAAACTCAAGATCCGTTCATCGTAACCTTTAAATGAAGCTTAATTCCATTCCCTTACAATAAAGCAATATAAGAGAAAAATACAGCTATAAAGGTTTCTCTCGTAAACCTTCGCTATTGCCTTTGTTTCTTCATTCTGATGACGTTTGTGGGAGGAAGGGGGAGAGAGAGAGACAGAGACAGACAGACAGACAGGCAAACAGAGACAGAAAGAGAGACAGAGACAGAAAGAGACAGACAGAGACAGAGAAAGACAGAGAGACAGAGACAGAGAGACAGAGACAGACAGACAGACAGACAGACAGACAGATAGACAGAGTTACATCAGTGCAGACTCCACTTCCCCCAAATGTCCTTCAGATGAGACTAGGTTCAGTGTGAGAACGCGCGCAGAACATCTTGCGTACACATTTAAACCCGTTCCGCTTTTCGGAAGAGTAGGTCATTGTGTTTCGGTGGGAACAGATAACAAAATGTACAAAACGCATGCACACGGGGACTGGATGTAAAAAAAAGCTCATTAGTGCTTATTCCATTATCCTCGATATAAAAGAATAAGATAAATAAAAATAAAAATAAACAGACAGACAGGGTGATCGAAAGAGAGGGAGGGAAGGAGAGAGAGAGAGAGAGAGAGAGAGAGAGAGAGAGAGAGAGAAGACAGACAGACAGACAGACAGAGACAGAGACAGAGAGAGGACAGACAGACAGAGATCGAAAGAACCAGAGACAGATATCTATGATACAGACAGAGACAGACAGAGACAGAGAGAGAAAGAGACAGACAGACAGAGAGACAACAGACAGACAGACAAATAGACAGACAGACAGAGAGACAGCGACAGAGAGACAGACGAACAGACAGACAAACAGACATACATACAAAGACAGACATAGACACAGAGAGAGACAGACAGACATACGTACAGACGGACAGCTACATTTCTTTACACTCACGCAATGCAATATCAGAGAAAAATAAAGACAAAGAGGTTTCTGTCGAAATTCCTCCACCCAAGTCTGGCAGACAGACAGACAGAAAGAAAGACAGTCTGACAGACAGACATACGTACAAAGAGACAGCTACATTTCTTTACACTCACGCAATGCAATATCAGAGAAAAACAAAGACAAAGAGGTTTCTGTCGAAAGTCCTCTCCTCACAGTGTGACAGACAGACAGAAAGAAAGACAGAAACACAGACAGACAGACATACGTACAAACGGACGGCTACATTTCTTTACACTCGAGCAATGCACTATCAGAGGAAAATAAAGTCAAGGAGGTTTCTGTCGTCAACTTATTTATTGCCTTTATTTCCGTATCTTGATGACGTTTGAGCCGCGAGAGAGAGTGAGAGAGAGAGAGGGGTGGGGGGAGAGGATTGGAGAGAGAGAGAGTGAGGAGAAGAGAGAGAGAGAGAGAGAGAGAGAGAGAGAGAGAGAGAGGAGAGAGAGAGAGGGGAGAAGATGAGAGAGAGGGAGGGAGGAGGGAGAAGAATGGAGAGAGAGAGAAGAAAAGAGGAGAGAGAGGAGAAGAGAGGAGAGAGAGAGAGAGAGGAGACAAAGAGACGATAAGAGAGGAGAGAGAGAGGAGAGGAGAGAGAGGGAAAGAGAGAGAAAGGGAGAGGAGAGAGAGAGAGAGAGAGAGAGAGAGAGAGAGAGGAGAAAGGAGAGAGAGAGAGGGGAGAAGAGAGGGTAGAGAAAAGAGAAGAGCGAGCGAGAGAGACAGAGAGAGAGAGACGGACAGACAGACAGACAGACAGGCAGGCAGGTAGACAGACAGACAGACGGACAGACGGAGACAAAGGGATGGAAACAGAAACCAGAGAGAGAGCGACAGGCAGACAACAATTGAGAGGAAAGTTTGAAGACAATAAAAGAGAGAGAGACAGACAGAGACAGATACAGACAGACACAGAGAGAGATATAAGAGAGAGAGAGGCAGAGAGAGACAAGAGAGACAGAGAGAGACAGACAGACAGATACAGGGACAGACAGACAGAGACAGAGAGAGTCAGCCAGTCAGCTAGTCAGCCAGTCAGCCAGTCAGCCAGCCAGCCAGTCGAACTGTAGCCTACATTATCATGATGAACATGCTTAGTGAAAGTATAGTTGCTTTGAAGTGTGTAAACTGTAAGCTTTAAAAAGCCCTCCCCGCCCACTCCCCCCCCCTCCCCCCATCCCGCCCTATCTGCCTAGCTGTTTGTCTGTCTGACTGTTCGTCGATGTGTCTGTCTCTCAATGTCTGTCTGTCTCTCTGCCTCTGTTTCTCTGTCTTTCTCTGTCTGTCTGTCTGTCTGTCTGTCTGTCTGTCTCTCTCTCTCTCTCTCTCTCTCTCTCTCTCTCTCTCTCTCTCTCTCTCTCTCTCTCTCTCTCTCTCTCTCTCTCTCTCTCTGCCTCTTCCTATTTTTCTGACTGTATAGTTGTCTCTTTCTGCTACTCATTCTCTAATTTTCTTTTTTACTGCCCCCCCCCCTCTCTCTCTCTCTCTCTCACTCTCTCTCTCTCTCTTTCTCTCTCTCTCTACTCTCTCTCTCTCTCTCTCTCTCCTTCTCTCTCCCTCTCTCTCTCTCTCTCCTCTTTGCGCCCTTCAGATGAGTCTATAAACCGAGGTCTTGTGTGCAAACGCATGAAGAACATCTTGTGCACATGTTAAAACAAGTACCACTTTTCGAAAGAGTAGGCCTTTGTGTTTCGCTGAGTCTGGATAACATAAATAAAATTCGCACGCACACGGAGACTGGATGCAAAAAAAAACAACCACACATGAGTGTTTTTCATTATCCTCGAAAAGCCACTTTTGTTTGGTTCTAAATCTTAGAATAAGGCCTTTTCCCTGCGTGTTCTGTTTCGCAATAATGCTTAGGCATTTAAGATGTATTCGTCGTGACCTTAAAGAGGATTAAATCCATTTTCTTGCAATGGATAAATATCAAAGGACATAAGGTCAATGGCGGTTAGTTCTGTCGTTAATTGTCTTTATTGCCTTTATTTTTACAGTCTGCAGTCGTTCGTGGGACGGAGGGAGGTAGAGAGAGAGAGGGAGGATGGAGACAGACAGACAGACAGACAGAAAGATACATACACATAGATAGACATACCTATATATATATATATAGAAAGAGAGAGAGACACAGAGACAGACAGAAAAAGACAGAGAGGCAGAAAGAAAGACATTCTACAGTCATTTCGGGGGAGACAGAGAGAGAGGGGAAAGAGAGACAGACAGACAGATAGACAGACAAACAGACAGACAGACAGACAGAAAGATACATGCACAGAGACAGACAGATAAACAGAAAGACTGAGACAGACAGAGAGGCAGGAAGAAAGAAACGGACACAGAAACAGACAGACAGACATAAAAATGCATACACACAAATTCGCGCCTGCTTGCTTGCTTGCTTGCTTGCTTGCGCACACACACACACTCACTCACTCACACACACATATACACACACAAACTCTCTCTCTCTCTCCTCTCTCTCTCTCTCTCTCTCTCTCTCCTCTCTCTCTCTCTCTCTCTCTCTCTCTCTCTCTCTCTCAATAAATATTCTGATTCTGAATCTGAATCTGAAAAAAATCTGAATCTCTCTCTCTCTCTCTCTCTCTTCTCTCTCTCTCTCTCTCTCTCTCTCTCTCTCTCTCTCTCTTTCTCTTTCTCTTCCTCTCTTCTCTCTCTGAGACATACAGGCGACAGACACACAAACAGATGCACAAAAAGTGGGAAGACAAATAGAGACCAACATTTTTTTCTAAAATCCCCACTGACATGCGGGCAAAGAAAGCGGGGATTGGGAAAGCAGATCCTAGCAGATCCCTCAGGATCTGATGACGAGACCAGCAGCTGATGGCAAAGCAACACAAAAACAAATCTACTTTTGCAGTTAGCACAGGAAGCCAGAGTGAGGATTTCTCTTCGCTGTCCCAGGCACAAACAGTGAAAGGACTGATACCTCGTTCAGGTTTTCACTGAGTTTTGGTTGTTGTTTTTTCCTGTGCCTGTTTATCTCTCTTATTCTGTGTGTGAGTGTCTGGAGGGGGGGGGGGGGTGCGTGTGTGTGTGTGTTTATTTATTTTATTATTTTATATTGAGGATAATGGAATAAGCACTTATATGCTTTTTTTACGTGCAGTTCCCGTGTGAATGTGGGTTTCTACATTGTCCTATGTTCCCACCGGCGCACAATGGTCTACTCTTACTCTTGTGTGTGTGGGGGGGTCTGTGGGTATGTGTGTCCCTTTATTTATTCCTCCGTCCTGATTTTTTTGGAGATTCAACCAATCCACTGTTGGCCGTCGCACTTTCTCTGTTTCTGGTCCAGTGATCTGGAATGACCTCCCTCTCTCCCTTCGCCGAAAGCCTACTTATGACACTTTAAAATCCAGTCTCAAGACATTTATTTCAAATCTGATTTTCCCCCTCTTGTTTTATCTCAAATCTATCCCTGCCTAAAAAGCCAAAATCCCATCACCCTGCGAAAGTGTATAATATGTGTGTGTGTGTGTGTGTGTGTGTGTGTGTGTGTGTGTGTGTGTGTGTGTGTGTGTGTGTGTGTGTGTTGTGTGTGTGTGCCTGCGTGTATGTACATTTGATTTTGTTAACTCTGTTAATTGTTATTGGTTGTATTATGGGTGTGTTGAATGCAAGCGCTTTGATTTCTTTTGCAAGATATAGCGCTATATAAATTCCATTTATCGTTATTATTATTATTGTTATTATTATTATTATCATTTTACGTGTCGCCACCTGACTGTCTAAGCGTATGTTTGATTGATATATTAATTTGCTGTCTATTTGTTTATTCATTTATATATTTGTCTATCTATGTTATTATTTGTTTACTTACTTATTTGTTCATTTATTTATTTTATTTACTTATACATGCATACATCACTTAATCATTTCACCTATTCTGTTATCTAATCTTTTACTTTTCAGGATAACCCAATAAGCAGCGATACGCTTTCTTACATTTCAGTCCCAGTGTATATGTGCTTTTTATTAATTTTTTCTTCATCTGTTCTCACCAGCACACAATGCCCAATTTTCCAAAAGGTGAGACAAGTTTCAACCTGTGGGTAAGATGTTCTGTGTGCATTTGCACACGGAATCTTAGTTTATAGTGTTCGCTAAAGTGTGTGCGTCCGTGTGTGTGTGTGTGTGTGTGTGTGTGTGTGCGTGCGTGCGTGCGTGTATGCATGTGTGTGTATGTGTGTTGGAGAAAAGGAGAAAAATAGAGAGAGAAACACACAGGAAACTTATTTTTATTAATTAATTAATTTTGTTTCATCCAAGAGGAAACCATACATTGTAGCTTTTTTTTAAATCCAGTTTTTTAAAAATCTAAAACTATTTAAAAACATTGACAAAAACCATACTAAGATATAGAGAAAAGCAAGAGGGAGAGAGAGAGAGAGAGAGAGAGAGAGAGAGAGAGAGAGAGAGAGAGAGAGAGAGAGGAGGGAGAGAGAGAGAGAGAGAGAGAGAGAGAGAGAGAGAGAGAGAGAGAGAGAGAGAGAATGACAATGACAGTGACAAATTCTTTTAGTTCGAGGATAATGAATAAGCACCCATGTGCTTTTTTACATCCAGTCCCCGTCTTTAGGGATTAGAGAGAGGGAGACAGAGAGAGAGAGAGAGAGAGAGAGAGAGAGAGAGAGAGAGAGAGAGAGAGAGAGAGAGAGAGAGAGTGTGTGTGTGTGTGTGTTGGGTTGGAATTGAACCTGAGACTGTTCGAGTTTTTTGTCCACCTGCTGGACTAGACGCTCAGTCCACTTTCCCAATCAGACGGACAGACAGAGAGACAGACAGACAGACAAAGACAGAGTCACAGACAGACATAAACACACACACACACACTCACACTAACACACACAAACACACAGACACCCACACACACACGCACACTAACACTAACACACTACAAGCACACATATAAACACACACACATAACACACACACATACACACACACTAACACACTACACTACACACACAAACACACACATAAACACATACACACACAGACAAACACACACACACACACACACACACACACACACACACACACACACACACAATCAATCAATCACAGGCACACAGACAGAACTGCAGGGAAAGAGAAATTTAATGGATAGACAAATAAACCAACACACTGATATCCAAAACAAATAAAAGAGGTGGGGGATCGTTTAAGATCCTCAAAGATCCCTCAGGATCTGATAACAGGACCAGCAGCCGATTGCAAATCAACACCAAACAAAATCTACTTTTCCAATTAGCACAGGATGCCAGAGAGTTGGGATTGTCTCTCCAAGGTTCTAGCTTCAAATTATAGTGCCACTGACAAAGCGTTCCTGTTTGTCAGTGGGGTTTTTTCGTGTGTTTTGTTTGTGTCTGAGTATTTGAGTGTGTGATTGTTTATCTGTCTCATTTTCTGTTTCCTTATCTCTGTCTCTGTCTGCCTGCCTGTTTCTGTATGTTCCCCTGTGTAAGTGTGTGTGTGTGTTTGTGTGTATGTGTGTGTGTAATGTGTGTGTGCGTGCGCGTATGTGTACATGCGTGTGTGTGTGTGTGTGTGTGTGTGTGTGTGTGTGTGTGTGTGTGTGTGTGTGTGTGTCTGTGTCTGTGTGTATGTGTGAGTGCGTGAGTGAGTGTGTGAGTGAGTGAGTGGGTGTGGGTGTGTGTCTGTGTCTGTGTCTCTGTGTGTCTGTGTCTGTGTCTGTGTGTATACGTGTAATAGAGATAGATAGATAGATAGATAGATAGATAGATAGATAGATAGATAGATAGATAGATAGATAGATAGATAGATAGGTCGGTAGGTAGGTAGGTAGGTAGGTAGGTAGGTAGATAGATCTGAGTGTGTGTATGTGTGTGCGTGTGTTGGACAAAGAGAGGGAGAGAGAGAGAGAAACTTTTTATATAATTGTCACCTTTTCTGTGAAAGAAGAAAGCATTATATCATTACAACTTTTATAAATGAAGCCTTCATTTCAAACTTAATTGAGTTAATCAGAAAAGCCATACTACGATAGTGAGAAAGGCTGGAGAGTGAGAGAGAGAGGAAGAGAGAGAGAGAGAGACTTGTATAGAATTGTTATCTTTTGTTTGAAAGAAGAAGCCATATATTGTTGCAACTTTTATAAATACAGCCTTTATTTAAACTTAATTAAATTGATTAGAAAAAGAGCCATTCTAGATACACAGAAAGGCTGAAGAGAGAGAGAGAGAGAGAGAGAGAGAGAGAGAGAGAGAGACAGATACAGAGAGATAGAGAGACAGAGACAGAGATAGAGAGAGGGGAGGAAGACAGACAGACAAACAGACACACACACACACTCACTCACACACTGACAGATACACACACAGAAACACAGACAGACAAAGTGGCAGGGCGGAAGGAGTGAAGGACAAAACAAATTGATATTCAGACGCCCAAAAAGGGGAGTGAGATTGGGGGAAAACCTGACAGATCCCTCGGGATGTGATGATGGGACCAGCAGCTGATGGCAAATCAACACAAAACAAATCTACTTTTCCAATTAGCACAGGAAGCCAGAGAGTGAGGATTTCCCTTCACTGCCCCAGCCACAAACAGTAAAACCCTGACACAGTATTCTGGTTTCTCTACTTTTTTTTTGTCCTGTGCCCCTTTGTCTCCGAATTGGTCTGCCTGTCTGTTTGTCTGCCTGTCTGTGTCTGTCTCTATGCCTGTCTGTTTGTCTGTCTGTCTGTGTCTGTTTGTTTGTCTGTCTGACTTTGTCCGTGTCTCTGTCAAAAGCAGAAGAAGCGCATAATCCTGTTTTTTCCTTTATTGCATATTTTTAGAGTAAATGATTGCATTTGATGTGATTTTTGTTATCGGTTATTCTCACAATAGGCATTTTTCATGGTTTTCCCTATGTATATGTTAGGTATGTTTTATATTGACTGAGTAGAATATAAGATATATGCTTGCAAATTAATACTTTACGTTATGCTTTATGTTATTCTGGTATGTTCTCTTTGGTCATTGCTTCTTGGCTAGATCTCTCAGGTTCACCAAGGGTGAGATTTTGGGGGATGTGAATCCCCCAGCCCCCAACCACCACCGCCATTAAGGTAGTTGCACTCCGACGAGATCATTGTCCTTTTCAAGAATAAACTAACGTTAAAACAAATAGAGGGCATTCAGAACTTATAATCTGGATGTCCGCCCCCCCACACCTCCTCTTCTTCCTTTTTCAAAAAGTAAAAGTAGTTAAAAGCTAGAACTTGAGCTCAAAGGGAGCTAGTTTCTTCTCTAAAGATCTGCCACCCAATACTCTCCATGCTTCTTGATTGTTCTGGCCTTTCATCTAGCTGTCAGTGAACGAACGTTCTTACCATACACTTACATTGTGTTGTCTTCTCCCAGGTGGGGATGTCAGGGGCCTGTCAGTATAAACAGTATCCCCCACCTTCTGAAAACACTGTGCTAGGATTTCCCTCTTTACCACCCATCTCTTTGTTTCTGCCTTGTTCCATTTTTCCTACTGTTACCCTCTCCTTCTTGCCTATTCTCTGCCTTCTTGGTCCATTATCCCAGCCCCTCTTTTTTTTTCCAAGAACGACTTAACACATAACAATTCTTCTCTCCCACGCTGAAGTCGGATGCACTGGGCCTGACTTGTCAGGCGCTTAATAACAGCCAGTGCAACACGTTTTTGCTCATATGACAGACAAGCAATAGTTGCTGTGTGAGTGTTCCACATTAGCAAAGAAGAGGTGTTAGGTTTGTGAGGTACAGTGCACTGATCAACCCTGTGTCTGTCACATTTTACCTCTGCTAATTATTGGGAAGTCGGGCAGTGGGGGGAGGGAGAGGGGGATGTAGCAAGGGTTTTGTGTCCCAGTCCATTTGGTAATGACGTTGTCTGTCCATTTCTTTCGCTGCCTCCCATGCCACCTTTTCCCTCTGCCGTTGTGCGAAAAGAGGATT
The DNA here is from genome assembly GCA_028751875.1 of Rapana venosa. Taxonomy (NCBI): domain Eukaryota; kingdom Metazoa; phylum Mollusca; class Gastropoda; order Neogastropoda; family Muricidae; genus Rapana; species Rapana venosa. Next base: position 19,852,719 of record CM054146.1, on the reverse strand, counting down.
ATGGTTTGACAGATTAATGATGGTCTTGTCACACGGCTGTGCTAGTTACTTCATTCTTACGTTTTGTTGTCAGCAGATTTACCAAGTGAATTTTGTAATATTTCTTCCTGATAAACTCGTGTGTTCTGATGTCCCCAAGAAGCGGGCATATGAAGAGTGTATGATATTATCATTCTTGAAGCATAAAGGAAACATAAGGGGAAAAGGCGTTGACACGGAAAGAAAAGAGAGTTTATTCTGTTAAAGAAAAATTGCGGTATTGCTTAAACAAAAAGAAAAAATACTATTCAACACACGCTCACACACAGAAGCATGCACACACACACACACGCACAGAGAGAGAGAGAGACAGAGAGAGAGAGACAGACACACAGACAGAGACAGAGTCAAAGCAGAGACAGAGACACACAGAAAGAGGTGGGGAGTGAACAGAAAGAGACAGAAACACCACACACACACATACACACACGCATGCGCACACTCACACATCGCATACGCACACTCACACACATATACTTACACATGCACACACACATATAAACACTCACATGAACACACACACACACATACACACACATGCACGCAAGCACACACGCACACACACAGAGGCGTGTATGTTGCACTACACACACACTCTTCTCTCTCTCTCTCTCTCTCTCTTCTCTCTCTCTCTCTCTCATCTCTCTCTCTCTCTCTCTCTCTCTCTCCAGACTCTCTCTCTCTCTCTCTCTCTCTCTCTCTCTCAGAGGGATAGACAAACAGACACACTGAAAGGTAGGCATACAGATAAACATACAAACAGACATAAAAATAGACAGGCAGGAGGAACAATCAGATGGCAGAGAAAGAGAGAAAGACAATCACAGGCGCTGACAGCTCAACGAAAGACGAGAAGGGGTAGAAGGGGAAAAGATCCTCACAGATCCCTCAGGATCTGATAACGGGACCAGCAGCTGATTGCAAGGCAACACGAAACAAAATGTAGTTTTTTCCAATTAGCACATGAAGCCAGAGAGTGGAGATTTCCTTTCACTGCCGCAGCCACAAACAGTGAAACCCTGACACAGTATTCTGGTGTCTATGTCTCTTCTCTTTGTGTCTGTTTGTATTTGACACGTTACTCAGGTTTTTCTCTCTTCTATTTTATTGTGTGTTTGTATTTGACACATTATTCACCTTTCTCTATCTTCATTTTTCTGTCGTTGTCTGTCTTGGACTCTGTTCAGGTTTATCCGTCTTCTGATTTTTCTCTTTTCTCTTTTACTGTGTCTTTTTGTCTTTGACGCATTATTCAGGTTTCTCTGTCTTTTCCTTTTTGTGTTTTTTTTTATTTGACACATTATTCAGGTTTCTCTCTCTTCTCTTCTACTGTTTTTGCTTTGACACATTATTCAGGTTTCTCTGTCTTTTCATTTTTTTGTGTTTTTTGTATTTGACGCATTATTCAGGTGTCTCCGTCTTCTCTTTTACTGTGTTTGTATTTGACACATTATTCAGGTTTCACTGTCTTTTCCTTTTAGTGTGTTTGTTTGTATTTGACACGTTATTCGGGCTTCTCTCTCTCTCTCTCTCTCTCATCTCTCTCTCTCGCTATCTCTCATCTCCTCTCTCTCTCTCTCTCTCTCTCTCTCTCTTCTCTTTTACTGTGTGTTTTTGTTTTTGGCACATTATTCGGGTTTCTCTCTCTTCTATTTTATTTAGTCTTTTTGTATTTGACACATTATTCAGGTTTCTCTCTCTTTGTTTTTTTCTGTGATTGTCTGTCTTGGACTCTGTTCTGGTTTCTCCGTCTTCTGATTTCTCTCTCTTCTCTTTTACTGTGTTTGTATCTGACACATTATTCGGGTTTCTATCTCTTGTATTTTACTGTGTTTGTATTTGACACATTATTCGGGTTTCCATCTCTTATATTTTACTGTATTTGTATTTGACACATTATTTGGGTTTCTATCTCTTCTATTCTACCTGAGTGTTTCTTTCTTTCTTTGACACATTATTCATGAGTCTGTCTTTTCCTTTACTGTGTGTTTGTCTTTGAAACATTATTCATGTGTTTGTCTTTTCCTTTACTGTGTGTTTGTCTTTGACACATTATTCAGGTGTGTCTGTCTTCCCTTTTTCTGTGTTTGTTTGTCTCGTGCTCTGTTCACGTTTCTCTGTCATTTCCTTACTGTGTTTGTCTTTGACACATTATTCGAGTTTCTCTCTATTCTATTTTATTCTGGCTTGTTTTTTTTTGTATTAGACACATTATTCAGGTGTCCCTGTCTTCTTCCTTACTGTGTCT
>CM054146.1:19830432-19837932 GCA_028751875.1 Rapana venosa | reverse complement strand
CATGCAGCTTTTTTTTCTGACTTAGGTCCATAGCCTGGGTTTTTGTCTCAGAGAAGTCTGTGAGATCCCACATTACCCCCACAGCACTGTGTTTCCCAATGATGCTGCAGCCAGGATTGCCGCAGTCTTATCTCTGATAACGGGGTAATGGAATGCAGGCAAACTAGGTGGGCTTCGAAGACTCTGCTTGCTTTAGCTCCAAGTAAGTGTGTACTGGCTTGAGCATCTGGTTTGTTCTCTTTGTCTCTTTGTCTTTTTGTTTCTGTCTGTCTGTTTTTGGTCTGTCTAGCTGGTTGTCTGGCTGGCTGGTTGTCTGGTTGTCTGGCTGGCTGGCTGTCTGTGTGTCTCTATATCTGACTGTCTCTGACTTCGTCTTGGACTGTCTCGAACTGTCTATGTCTACTGTCTGTCTTTGTCTCTGTCTGTCTGTCTGTGTATGTGTGTGTGTCTCTCTCTCTGTCTGCGACCTCTCTCTCTTCTCTCTCTCTCTCTCTCTCTCTCTCACGCACACACACACACACGCACACACACACACACACATACACACATACTCTCACACACAACACAGCACAACACAACACAAGACAACACACAACACACAAAACATACACACACACACTCACTCACACACCACGACCTGTTACCCCCCCCCCACCCCCCCACCCCCCACCCCCAATCCCTTTCCTTCTCTTTCTTCGTCTCTTTCTATGTTCTTGTCTTATCCTAGCCATAAACATACGTTCATGCATGTGCATTCATTTCATTTGGCTGTGACTCTGTGTCTATAAATTAAAGCTATTGCGGGTAAGCTAATCTCTCTCATCATTTGTTCCCGCAAAGAATTATTTATGTAGGACACGAGAACTCAAGATATTTCCTTTCTGTTTCCTGTAATCATCTCCCCTTCCCTATCGGTGGTCTAGAGGTAACGCGCCTGCCTAGAAAACGAAAAGTCGGACTTGTGCGGTGGTTCGAATCCCGTTTGGGCTCAAAACTTCCCCTCCCCCCCCCCCCCCCCCCATCCATTAGACCTTGAGTCATGGTCTGGGTGCTAGTTTTTTCGGATGAGAGGATAAACTGAGGTCCCGTGTGTTGCACATAATTATTTAGCGCAGGTAAAAGAGCCCACGGAAGCAAGAAAGTTGTCTCTGGCAAAAATTCTTTTTAAAAAAGCCACTCTGATAGGGAAATAAAAACAGTTGCAGACAGGAAGGAGATAAAAAAAATACATAATGGGTGGCGCTGCTCTTGTGGCGACGCGCTCTCCCTGTGAGAGAGCAGCCCGAATTTCACGCAGAGAAATCTGCCGTGATTCAAAGTTGTATACATGAAATAAATAAAATGAAATATCTTACAAGTTTTTCCCCACGAGTTTATTTTTTTCTCCTTTCCCAATATCTCCACCCCTCACTACCCCGTTTTCCTTTGTTTTATTTTTTTAAATTTTATTTTGCAGCCTATGGTAAATATTGTTCTAAAGGCAAGAACATGCTGTTCTATTCACTGTTTTTAACTTGTGATGAACTTGTCAATCCAATATGGAGCTGAAAGAAAACGTTTATTTGTGTTCGTGTCTATGCTTACATGTTTGGTTGTTTTGTTCCATTTTGTTGGGTGTGTTTGCGTGTTTGTTTGCATTTTTGGTTTGTTTTGTTTAAGCGTGTGTTTGTATGTTAGCTTTCGATGTGTTTTCTTGCTTATACCTTTTACTTTTACTTGTGTGTTGTGTGTGTGCTTGTGTGTGTGGGTGGGGGTGGGGGTTGGGGGTGTTTGGTGGGGGGGGTGTTTGTGTGTGTGTGTGTGTGTGTGTGTGTGTGTGTGTATTTGTGTGTGCGCATGTCAAAGTCAAAAGCAAAGTCCAGGTCAAACTTGTATTTTTAGATGGTACATTGAATAAGCAGTGCATTGTTTTTTTTCATCAAGCCATCTATCGAAACAAAAAAAGAGATAAAAAAGATAATATGTATGCAAACATCGAATAAAAACCTAATCAATGATAAACCATACAAATCAAACAAGAGAAGACAATAATATATGCATACATGGAATTAAAAACAAAACCCCAAAAAACCTGAACAATATAAATGTGTGTGTGTGTCTGTGACTCTGTCTTTCTGTTATGTATGTGTGTGTCTGTGTCTGTGTGCACGTGCGCGCGTCCGCGAGTGTGCACGTGCAAGTGAATGTATATATTATGTGTTTGTCTGTCTGTCTGCCTCTCTATCTATATGTGTGTGCTTGTACTATAGTTCTGTTGAAAATCAGTTCCCAATAGATAAACTGTACATAAAGATTGACAGACAGACAGACAGACAAACAGACAGTTCACTGTTCACTGGTCCCGTAACCCGCCAGGGTCGTAGGGGCGCTGTATGGTGGACGAACGGTGGACCAGCTGGCTCCACTTAGCGCGGTCGTGGGCGAGTGCCTGGGTGACACTGAAGTCCTCCCCTGTCCAATCACGGATGTCGTCGGCCCACTTTCTCCTCTTCTCTTCCCCTGGACTGTTCCTTGCAGGATGGTCTTTGCAAATCCTTCTGAGCGTGTTACGTGCCCATACCATCTGAGTTTCCTCTTTTTCGCCGTGGTCAGTAGGTCTTCATAGTCCCGCACTTGTTGAGTGATCATTCTGCGGACTTCATTGTTGGTGACATGGTCCTTGTATGAGATGCCAAGGAGCCTTCTGAGGCATCTCATTTCTACTGCATGCTTGGATCCTCCTTTGTAGGTCTGCGTTCAGTGTCCATGCCTCACATGCGTAAAGCATGATTGAGGTGACTAGCGCGTTTAGTAACTTTACCTTGGTTCCGAGAGGGATGTTTCTGTCTCTCCATATGGTCTTCAGTCTTGCCATTGCTGCTGCTGTTTGTGCCGCTCTTGCTAGGATTTCGGTCTTCGATCCCTCCTCACTTATGATGGCTCCAAGGTACTTGAAATGGTCAACTGTCTCCATTTCTTTTCCCGGAATTTTTTTAAAGGGTACTTTTTGCGACCCCCTCCCCCCCCCCCCCCCCCCCCCCCCCCCCCCCCCCCCCCCCCCCCCCCCCCCCCCCCCCCCCCCCCCAACCCCACAAACCCCCCGAGGGGGGGAAAAATCCCTGTCGGACCCCAACGAGGAAAGGAACCTTTCCCCTCCCGGGGCCCCTTTACAGTACTGCACGGGGGTTTTGATAGAGTTCCCTTTGTGGTGTGGATCAGTTTTGGGCCCAGTGAATTTGTTATGGGGGCCCACAGAGCGTCATCCCATATTATCGAAGCCCTTCTTAAAATCAATGAAGACGGGAAAGTGTCTTTAGCTGGCGTATTTCTCACACAGAACCGTCAGGTTGAATATCTGTTCTGTGGGCTTCTATTTGGGCGAAACCGGCCTGCTCTTGGGCAAATGATCTCTTCTGCCGTGGTTTTCACCTTTCAGGATCACTTTCACATGACTTTTTTAGCAGACTTATTGGGCTGATTGTCCGATTTTGGCACTGCTGGGATTTCCTTTTTTGGGGAGAGTGAGATGATTATTGGGCCCCAGGGGTGTGGGCCACTCTCCGGTTCCAGATTTGTTGCAGAACTTGTAAGGATTCGTCACTCTTCTCCCCCGTGTTGGATCACCTGCGTGATTTTGTCGACCCTGCTGTTTTTTCCTTTCTTCATGATCTAATTGCTACTTCTTTTCCTCGCTTTTAAAATTGGGAAGTTGTCTTTATTCGTGAGGCTGGCTTCAAGTACCGGGGGCCCGCCTGCGTCTATGATCGAGAGTTCGGAACAGTTTTCCGTCCATCTCCAACGTTTTCCCTTCTTTCTGCCCTGGATGTTACTGATCTTCCCTTTTCTTTTTGGGTGAGCTCTTTCCAACTGGTATTCTTCTGCTATTATTCTTTTCGGGCTCTTTTTGTTTCTGTACTTTGTTTCTCTATCCATTCCTCCTGGCTTCCTCATGTCTCTCCTATTTTTTGTTTTTTTCAAGTACTCAACTGCTCCTGTAGTTTTCTTGCTCTTCTTCAGGTCTCTTTCTTTTTTTTCACACTTTTCAAATTACATCGTGCCCCATGTGTGTTTTCGGCGAGTTTGCCAAGGATAGCTTGCTGTCTCGTCACACTGTTTTAAAAAAATGGGGTCATCGTTTCGGCATCTCTTAAAGTGCCAGCAGGGTGCGAATTTCCCCCCTTTGTTGCTTAAGGGACCGGCGGGTGGGGTCCTTTAGTCTGTCCAGGTTTAAAATTTGAGTCGGGTGTTTTTTTGTCTTATTGATTTTAAATGGGACCTAAATTCAGGAGCACGAGGTCAGACGCTGCCCATGTCTCACCGGGGGAAGCCCTCGTCTTGGCTCTGTTGAGCCAGATCGAAACCGGTTCTGCACCGGGATGTAGTAATTTGGTTGGAGGGAAACCCATTGGGTGCATGCCATGTCCAGCGTCGGAACCTTGTTTCTCCAAGGTTTTGGCGACACCGTGTCGTTGAGCTGGCAAATTCCATAGTCGGGTCCTCGCGATACAAAAACAACGACAGACAAAATGAGTACAGACAAGAGACAAAAAACCACACACATAACTGTTTTCCAAAAAGAAAAGGATGAGAGGTTTAGGGGGGGGGGTGTGGGGGGGGGGTTTTGTGCGTGGGGTGGGTTTTTTTAGTGGTTTTTATTTATTTTTTTTATTTTATTCTTTTTTTGGGAAAAGGAAAAATTTTTAGTGTGTGGGTTTTGGGGGTGGGTGTGTGTTTGTGTGTGTGTTTTGTGTTTTGTGTGTGTGTTTTTGTTTGTGTGGGCTGCTGGGGGGTTGGGGGTTATGTTATTGTTGTGCGTGCGATGTGTGTTTGGGGGTTTTGGTGTGTGGCGTGTAGTGTGTGTGAGGGGGGGGGGGGGGGGGGGTAAAAAAGGGGGGGGGGGGGGGGGGGAGGGGGGGTGGGGTTGGCCCCCTTTTTAGGAAAAGGGGGGAGGTTAAACCCCCTTTTTTTCCCTTGTTGGTTTGCGTTGTTTTTTTGATTGTTTGTTTTTTGCCCTGTTTTTTTTCCCCCCTTTTGGGGCGTTTTCCCCCCCCCTTTTTTTCGGTTTTTGTTTGGCTTTTTTTTTTTTTTTCCCCCCCCCCCCTTTTTCGTTTTTGGTTTTTGTTTTTTTTTTTGGTGGGCTGTTGGTTTTTCCCCCCCTTTTTTTTTTTTTCCCCCCCCCCCCCTTTTTGGGGGTTTTTTGGGGGGGTTTGTCCTTTTTTTTCCTTTGTTTTTGTCTGTGGTTGTTTTTGGGGGGGCCCCCTTTTTTTCCCCCTTTTTTTTGGGGGGGGGGGTTTTTTTTTTTTTTCCCTTTTTTTTTGGGGGTTTTTTTTTTTTTTTTTTTCCCCCCCCACTGGGGGGGGGGGGGGGGGGGGGGTGTTGGTTGTTGGGGGTTTGGGGGAAAAGGGGGAAGGGCGTTTTTTGGGAAACCCTTTTTTTTTTTTTTTTTTTTTTTTTTTTTTTCCCCCCCCCCCTTTTTTTTTTTTTTTTTTTTTTTTCCCCCCCCCTTTTTTTTAATTTTTGTTTTTCCCCCTTTTTGTTGTTTGTTTTTTTGGGGGGGTTTTTGGGGTTTTTGTTGGTTTTTTTTTTTTTTGGTTTGTTTGTTGGTTTTTGGGGGGGCCGTGTTTCGGGGTGGGGTTTTTTTTTTTTTTTTTGGTGAGTTTTTAAAAAAATTTTTTAGGCTGGGGGGTGGGGGGGGTTGGGAAAATTTTTTTTAGGGGGGTGGGTGGGAAGGGTGTTTAAATTTGGGAGGGGGGGGTTTTTTAAAAAAGGTGGGGGAGGGGGGGTGGGGGGGAAAATTTGGGGTTTTTGTGGGGGGTGGGGGGGGGGGGGGTGTGTGGTGGGCGGGGGTTTTTTGGGGGGGGGGGGGGGGGGAGAGGGCGGGGGGGGGGGGAGGGGGGGGATGGGAAGTTTTTGGGTGGGTGGGGGGTGGAGAAAAGGTTTTTTCAGGTGGGGGGTGGGGGTTTGGGGGGGGTTGGGGGGGTAAACCCGGGGTTGGGGAAAAAAAGGGGGGGGAGTTTTGGAAAGGGGTAGGGGGGGGGGGGGGTGGGATGGGTTTTTGGGGGGGGGGGGAAAGAAAAAGGGGGTGAAGGGGGCGGGGTGGTGGGGTGGGGGGGGTTAAAAAAAAGGGGGGGGGGGGTTTTGAGGGTGGGGGGGGGGGGGTGGGAAATTTCCCCTGGGGAAAAGTTTTGGGGGGGGGGGAAGAAAAAATTTTTTGGTTTTTTTTTTTGGGCGATGGGGTTTTTTTTGCGCCGGGTTTTCCCCCTTTTTTTCCTTTTTTTTTTTTTTAGGGAAATTTTTTTCCCCCCCCTTTTTTGGGGGGGGGTTTGGTTTTTTTTTTCCCTTTTTTTTTCCCCCCCCCCCCCCGGGGGGTTTTTTTTGTTTTTGGGGGTTTCCGGGGGGGGGGGGTTTGGGGGGTTTTCCCCCTTTGGGTGGTGTGACGCTGATACAGATATTGATGGTGATAACAGTGATGCTGATGATCATGATGTAGATGCTCAGAAAGATGGTGGCGATGATGATGGAAATGCTGAAGCTGGTGTTAATGTAGATGCTGATAGTGATGATGGTGATGATGGTGACAATGATGTGGATATTGAAGGTGACGATGGTAACGATGGTACAGATTTTGAGGATGATGGTGGTGATAGTGATTATGATGACAGATGTTTAAGATGACGATGGTGGCAATGATGTATATGTTGAAAAGTCAATGGAAGCGGTGGTGTAGATGATGAAGATAACGATCACGACAATAATGTAGATACTAAAGATGATGAGCGTGATGATGATAATTATACAGGCCAAAGAAGACGATGATAGTGTAGAAAACGAGGAGGAAGATGTTTGTGATGATGACATAGATGATATTCTTGCTGCAGATGCTGCTATAGAAAAATGAAGATGCTGATAGCGATGGTAATGTAGATGCTGAAGAAGATGATGGGGATGATGATAACTAAAAGACTAGAAGTGTGATTCTGTATGCTTGCAGAAGTGGGAATGCCAAATGGATATAACGCTTGCTGCTGTGATCTATACCTACCCCCTGCCCGAAACATGTTTTGTATAGTGGCCTAAGGCCGAAGTACAATAAAACTTTTCAGTGTTTCTCTTTCTATGTCTCTCTGTTTCGCTATGGGTCTCTCTTTGTTTGTCTGTCTGTTTTTTCTGTCTCCCGATCTCTCTATCTCTGTCTCTTTCTTTTCTTTTTTTCTTTAGGAGAAATCTTTCTCTTTCCATATCTCTGTCTGCCTGCCTGTCTCTGTGTCTCTCTGTTTGCTCTCTTTCTTTCTTTCTTTCTCTCTGTGTCTCTCTGTCTTTCTCCCTGTCTCTCTGTCTGTCCCTCTCTCTGTCTCTCCATGTCTGTCTGTCTCTCTCACCCCCTCTCTTCCTCCCCCCACCCACCCCCTCTCTCTCTCCCTCCCTCCCTTCCTCTCTCTGTCTGTCTGTGTGCCTGTCTGTCTGTCTGTATCTCTGTCTGTTTGTCTGTCTCTCTCGCTGTCTGTCTGTCTGTCTTTGTCT
>CM054146.1:19815432-19827932 GCA_028751875.1 Rapana venosa | reverse complement strand
TTTTAAAAGGGTTGGTAGGAGTTTTTTTTTTAAGCCTTACATTGGTACAGAACTGAGTTTTTGGGAATGTTTTTCACCGCATTTTAACCCGTATTTTTTTGCAAATTTTGTTTCGAAAAAAAAAAAAGGGGTTTTTTTTGTTTTTTTTTTTTTTTTGGGTTTTTTTAAATTTATTTTTTTATTGTTTTATATCGAGGAAAAGGGAAATTTAAGCACCCCATGTGTTTTGTTTACTTTCCGTCCCGTGTGTATGGGGTTTTTGGGTAAATTCTGTATCTGTTTCTCTGTGTGTGTGTGTTTTGTGTTTTTGTTGTGTGTGTGGGGGTGTGTGCGTGTGGGGTTTTTTTGTTTTTTGTGTGTGTGTGTGTGTGTTTTGTGTGTGTGTGGTTTTGTGGGGGTGTGTGGTTGTTTTGTGTGTGTTTTGTGTGTGTGTGTTGTGGTGTGTGTGTTTTTGGGGGTGTGTTTCCTTAAAGCTTTCCTGTAAAAAAAAAAAAAAACCGATTTTTTTCGAAAAGGCCGCTAGTTTTAATCATTTAAAAACTATGTTTCTGTCGATGGGTCAAATTTCTTGTCTCTATCTCTTCTCTTTGTCTTCTATCTTTTTTTTTGTTTTGCCCGGGTTTTTTGGGCCTGTTGTCTGCCTGTCCCTTCTTCTTCTGTCCTGTCTGTCTTTTGTCTGTCTTTATTTCTGTCTCTTCCCTCTCTCTGTCTCTTCCCTTCTCTCTCTTTTCTCTCTCCCTCTCCTCTTCTCTCTTTTATTTAAGATGGTTTTTAGAGTCTTTAAAAATCATGATCCCAAATTATCGGGGTCTCGGGGTTTTGGAGGTTTGGGAAATTTATGTGCTTTTCTTTATTGTTTTTAAAATGTTCGGGACTTTTTTTTTCTTTTTTCCCTTTTTTTGTTTTTTTGTGTGGGGGGGGGGGGGGGGGGGGGGGACTTAGCTTCTTTAAAACTTGAAATTTTAGGGGAAAGAAAGTTGTGGGTGTGGTTTTGTTGTTGCAGTGCGTGCGTGGTGTTTTGTGTGTGTGTGTGGGTGTTTTGTGTTTGTGTGTGTGTTGTGTGTGTGTGGGGTTTGTTTTTTTGGCGTGCTTGTGTGTGTAGTTTTTTTGGTGTGTTTTTGGGGGTGGGGTGGTGGTGTGTTTTGTGGGTGTGTTTTGTGTGTGTGTTTTGGGGGTTTTGTTTTGTGATGTGTGTGTGTGTGTTTTGTTTTGTGGTTGTTTGGGGTTTGTTTTTGTTTTTGTGTTTTTGGGGTTTTTTTTTTTTCCTCCAGTTTGTCCTTTATACGATATAAAAAAGGCTCCCTAGTTAAAATCCAAAATAAAAATTTTTTTTCCCAAAACTTTTTTAAATTTCTGTGGCTTTTTCTTTATTCTTCTGTTTGTTTCCCCCCCCCCTTCTCCCCCCCCCTTCCCTCTTTTTTCTTTTTTCCCCACCCCCCCCCCCCCCTTCTTTTTCTTCTCTATCCCCCTGTCCCCGCTTTGAAATCTCGGGTTTCTCTCCCCCCCCCTCTCTGGGGTTTTCCATTCTCTCTCTCTTCTCTTCTCTTTCTCTCTCTCTCTCTCTCCCCTCCCCTCTCTCTATCTCCTTTTCTCACCTTTCCCTCTTCTTGTCACCCCCTTCTTCTTTTCTCTCTTTGTCTCTCTCCCCTTCCCGTCTTTTCCTTGTCTCTTTCTGTCTCCTCTCGGGTCTCTCTCTCTGTCTCTCTTTTGTTTTTCTCTCTAATCTTCTGCCCTCTCTGCCCTTTTCATTTCTCTCCCCCTCTCCCCTCTCTCTCTTTCTCAAACCCCGGTATTTTACAGTCTTTATTACCCATGTGAGGTTCGGGGTTTATAAAGGTTTCTGGAAACGGGTTTTGCACTTCCTCATTAACTGTCTTGTGTTTCTGTTTTTTAAACTTTTTTTTTTATTGGGGGGTTGGGTTATTTTATTTTCCTTGGGAGAGAGAGAAGAGAGAAGGGGGGAGTGGGGGAGGGAAGAGAGAAGAGAGAGGGAAAGGAGGATAGAGAGAGAAACAGAAAGCCCAGGGGGGGAGAAAAAAAAGGAAAAAAACAGAAGAAACAAAAGAAAAAGACAAAAAGGGGGGAGAAAAGAAGAGAACGAGGAAAGGGAGGAGGAGAGAGAAAAATGTGTGTTTTTTCTTTCCTACCCAAATTTTCCCCTTTAAAGGAAAAGGTTTATAAAAAAAAAAAGGGATGGGGTTTTTAATTCATTTAAAAAATTTAATGTGTGTATGGTGTGTGTTTTGTGTGTGTGTCTCTCTTTTATTGTTCTCTATTGTTTCTTATATCTATTTCCTTTTTTTGTTGTCTGTCGGCCCTGTTTGTTTTTGTGTGTGTGTCTGTGTACGGGTGTGTGTCTGTGTTTGGGGTTTTTCTTTTTTTTTTTGGTCTGTCCCCTTTATTCTGTCTTGCCACTGTCTTTTGTCTGCCCTTTTCCCCTCTCTCTTTATCTATTTTCCCACTCTTTTCTCTCCTCCCCTCTCTTTCTCTCTCTCTCTCTCTCTCTCTCTCTCTTTTGGCCGATTTTTTTTTACAGTTTTTAAAATTCCCCATGTAAAGGGAAATTCAAGGTTTTGAATTTTTGGGATCCATGTGCATTCCTCCTGAGTTGTCTTTTTTTCCTTTCTTTTTGTTTATTTATCTATTTTAGGAGGTTTTGGGTTTTTTAGCTCTTCGAGAGGGGGAAAGGAGAGAGAGAGGGGAGAGAGAGGGGAAAAAGGAGAGGGGGAAGAGAGGGGGAAAAATAAAAAGGGGGGAGAGAGAGAGGGAGAGAGGGGAAAAGGGAGGGGGAAGGAAGAACTATGTGTCCCTTTCTTTTTTTCTTCCCAAAAGTCCCTTCAAAAGGGGGTTTTCTTTTAAAAAAAAAGGCTCCGTCGGGTCTGTCTCTGTATCTCTGTCTTGTTTTTTTTCTTATCTCTTTGTTTGTCTCTCTCTCTCTCTCTCTCTCTCTCTCTCTCCTCCTCCCCTCTTCTATCTTTTCTCTTTCTATTTTTTCTTTTATCTTTTTCTAATTTTCTCCACCCCCCCATTTATCTCCCTTTTTTTTTTCCCTCTCCCCCCCCTTCCCCATTCTCTCTCCCCTTCCGCTCTCGCTCTCCTCTCTCCCCTCTTTTCTCTTCTCTTCTTTTCTCTCTTTTCTCTCTTTTCCCCTCTCTCTTTTCTTTCTCTCTTTTCCCCTTTTTATTTTAGGCATAATGTTTCAAAAGGGGTTGAGGTTTCTGATATATGTACACTTTTTTTAAAAATTTTTTTTTTTTTCTTTTTTTTTTTGCGTTCTTAGTCCCCCTAGCTAGTTTAAGAAAAAGATGTATGGGGGTTTGGTTTTTGTGTGTGTTTTGGTGGGTGTGTTGTTTTGGGGTGTTGTGTGTTTTTGTTTTTGCCTGTCGGGCTGTCTGTTGTCTGTCTTTCCGTTTTTGCCGTCTGTCTTTTTCTTTTCTCTCTTTTTCTTTTCTCTGTCTCTTTCTGTTGTCTTTTCTCTGTCTCTGTCTCGGGAATCTCCCCGTCTTTCTTGTCTCTCTGTCTCTGTCTCTGTCTCTCTTCTACCCTCCTCTGTCTGTCTGTCTTTCTCTTTTGCTAAATCTTTCTTTTTTCTTTGTCTATCTCTTCTCTTTTCTTTTCCTTCTGTTCTCTTCTCTTTTTGTCTCTTCTTCTTTAGCCTGTATTTTGGGCCCAAATACACACCCCACGATGATGTCTCGGGGTATGAGATTGCTGATTTAGGGTTGCACTTCCTTTTTTGATTGTTTTGGGGGAATTTTTTCTTGGTTATTTTTTTAAGTTTCATCAGCTATCTAAAAAAACAGAAATGTTTTGGTTTTGTTTTTTTTTTTTGTTGTTTTTCCCCCCCGTTTTTTTTTCCCGCCGTTAGGAGATCAAAAAAGGTTTTCCCCGGCTTAAATCCCCCATAAAAAAATATGTTTTTTGGAATTCTTGTCCTTTTTTGTGGGCTCTGTCTTTACTTGTGTTTGTCTGTCTGTGTCTGTTTTCTCTTTCTTCCTCATTTTTTGTTTCGACCCTTTTTTCTTTTTTTTCACTTTTATCCCCGGGCTAAGCTTTTTTTGTTTTTTTAAATTTTCCCCCTTTTTTTTTTGTTTTGGGTTTCTTGTTCCCTCAAAGGTTTTTTGGGCTGTCTGTTTTATTTGTTGTATGTTGTTGTTGTCTGTCCCCCCCTCCCCTCTATTTCTATCCCTATCTCTCCCCTGCCCATCTAAATTTTTATATTTTCTACCCATCTTTTCTCCCCTTTTCCCTTTCTGTCCCATCTATCCCTATCCATCACTATCTCTCCCTCCCCCCCCTCTCTTAAACCCTTTTTGTCTCTTCTTACCTATTTATCTCTTCTCCCCATCTCTATCTCTCTCTTTTTTCTCTCTCTCTCTCTCTCTCTTTCTCTCTCTACTCTCTCTCTCAGCCCGGGATTTTTAGTCTTTTTAGCCATAACCAGGGGCTCAGGGTATGAGGTTTTTAATATTTTATGCACTTTTCCTTTTTTTTTTTTGTTTCTTTCTTTCTTTTTGGGGTTTTTAGTATTTACTAGTTTGTTTTTAGAGGAAAAAAAAGTGTGTGTGTTGTGGTGTGTGTGTGTGTGTGTTGTGTGTGTGTGTGTGTGTGTGTGTGTGGGTTTTGTGTGCGTTTCGTCGGAGGGGCAAGCGTTTTGTGGGTGTTTGGGGTTTTTTTTTTTTCCCACCGTATTTTTTTCTTTTTAGGAGATTTTTTAAAAGTTTGGGGATTTTTTGGAAAGTTTTTTTTTTTTTTTTTTTTTTCATTCTTTGTTTATATTTGTGTTTTCTGTCTTTTTTTTCTCTGTTTTTAGGGGCCGGGATTTTCTCTCTTTTTTTCTTCCTTCTTTTCTGTGTTGTTGTCTTTCTCTTTCTCGTTGTTCCCTGTCCAAAATTTTCTTTGCTCTTTGATTCTCCCCCTTTTTTGGTTCCCGCGGTTTCACTTGTCTGTCATGGGCCTTTTTCTGTTGTCTGTCTGTCTTTAATTTTGTTTGTCTCTGTGTCTATGTCTGCCTTTTTATGTTTTTCTCTTTCTCTCTCTTTTTGTCTTCTTTTCTTCTGTTTGTTTCGTCTCGGGCTGTCTCCTGGCCCCCTGGTTTCTTTGAGACAAAGTTTACGGTAGCAGAGATCCGTTTTTCTTCCAATTCTTATTTCTTTTTTAATTCCCTTTTCCTTTTTCTTCTCCTTCTTCTTTTTCTTCGCCATTCCCTTTTTCTTCTTCTTCTTCTTCTTTTTTCTTCTTCTTTTCTTTTTCTTTTCTTCGCAAAATTTTTCTTTTCCCCCCCCCCCCCCCCCCCCCCCCCCCCCCCCAATTCTTTTCCCCTTCGAATTCTTCTTCTTCCTTTTTCCTCTTCCTTTTTCTTCTCCTTCTTGTCTTCGTCTTTGTCTTCGTCTTCGTCTTCGTCTTCGTCTTCGTCTTCTTCTTCTTCTTCTTCTTCTTCTTCTTCTTCTTCTCTTCTTCTTCTTCTTAATTCTTCTTTTCCTTCTTCTTCGCAATTCTTCTTCTTCGCAATTCTTCTTTGCAATTCTTCTTCGCAATTCTTCTTCGCAATTCTTCTTCGCATTTTTTTCTTCGCACGTCTTCTTCTTCGCATTTCTTCTTCTTCGCAATTCTTCTTTCAACGTTCGGACAGGAAATTTTGCGCTCTGTCTTCCATAATGAGCAAAAATGCGTTGCGCTGCAGACAAGTCAGGCAACAGCACATCCGACTTAGGCACCGGAGAAAATAATTATTTTAGGTCTTTCTGTAAATAAAACAAAAGGCGGGAGAATGGACCAGGAAGGCAGAAAATAGACAAGAAGGAGGTGACCAGAGGAAAAGGGTTAAGGCAGAAAGAAAAAATAGGGATAAGAGAGGTGGGAATTCCTGGCACAGAATTTCCAAAAGGTGGGGGATGCTACTTATACTGACATGCCCCTAGCCTCCATATAGGGGGAGGTGTGGGGGTGGGAAGGGGTCTAGAGGGTGACGTCCTATCTCTTAACTGGGGCCATGACTGTAAACAAAACAAAATACCTAAGTTTATTTGCTATGTCTTTATTTGATTTGAAATGAATGCATTATTATACATTATTTCTTTTTTGTTGTTGTTGTTTTTTCCCGACGTTCAAATCTTTTGACGAAGACGATGAAAAACGCTCGCGGCGTATGTCGTTATTTTGCATTATATTTTTTAAATCTTTGCCACTGTCTGTCTGTCTGTCTGTCTGTCTGTCTGTCTGTCTGTCTGTCTTCTCTCTCTCCTCTCTCTCTCTCTCTCTCTCTCTTCTCTCTCTCTCTCTCTCTCTCTCGCTCACTCCCGTTTTCTCTCTCTTTCTTTCTCCCTGTGTCCGGAGACTGGATGTAAAAAAGCACATAAGTGCTTATTCATTATCCTCGAAATAAAAAAAGAGTTTGTCATTGTCATTGGCATTGTCTCTCTCTCCTTCGCTCTCTCTCTCTCTCCCTCACTTTCTTCTCTTCCTCTCTCTCTCTCTCTCTCTCTCTCTCTCTCTCTCTCTCTCTCTCTCTCTCTCTCTCACTCATCCATTGTCTTGTGTGTATTTTTTAGTGTGTTTCTTTGTGTTTTTGCTGTCCTTTTTATTTTCTTGGTGGTTTTTATAGGCTGGCTGGATGTAAAAAAAGCTTCTGACTTATCTAATTACCCCCAAAAAGATATTTTGGATCGAGTTCTATCTCTCTCTTCTCTCTCTCCTCTCCCCTCTCTCTTTTTCTCTCTCTCTCTCTCTCTCTCCCTATCTCTCCTCCCCCCCCCTTTCCTCCTCCTCTTCTCTTCTCTCTCTCTCTTTTCCCCTCCCCCCCCCCTCTCTTCCCTCTCTCTCTATCTATCTCTCCATGGTTTGAATAGAAGACTGGTTTTAAGATAACTTTGACCTACCGTTCGGGGAAGAGAGAAAAAGGGAGAGAGAGAGAGAGAAAAGAGGGGGGGAAAAAAAAGAGAAGAGGAGGGGGGAGAGAGAGAGGGGGAAGAGAGAGAGAGAGAGAGAGAGAGAGAGAGAGAGAGAAAGAGAGGAGAGAGGGGGAGGAAAAGAGAGAGATATTTTTCTTCTTTGTACAAATTGTTATGTTCTTCCTTGTTGGGTTTGTTTGGCTTAGTTTTGGTGTGCTGGTTTCTTTCTTTCTTTTTTTTGTTTTCTTTTTTTTTTTCTTTTCTTCTCTCTCTCTTGATTGTATAAAATCGGTCCTGTCGACTTTAAAAAAATTTTTTTAACCGGGGGTTTTTTTCTTGGGTTGGTTTTATTTGCCAGGGGTAAACACACTGGCATGTCATTAAACATGTTTTCTCTTTTTCCCCTTTGTTTGCCTTGCCTCCCCCCCTTTTTCAAAATTCCTTCCCCCGTCGTCTGTTTTGTCTGCCTGCTGTATCCTGCATCCGTCTTTTTGTCCTGTCTTTTTGGGTATCTTCTTCTCAGTCTGTCTGTCTTTTTCCCCCCTTTTTTTTTTCTTCTCTTCTCTTGGGAATCTCTATGTCTCCTTTTGTGTCTGTCTCTTGTGAGCGCTATCGTCTCTTTCTGTCTGCTCTGTCTGCTCTGCTTTGTCTCTGTCTTTTTCCCTTCTCTCTCTCTCTCCCTCTCTCTCTCTCTCTCTCTCTCCCCCCTCTCTCCTCTTTTCTCTTTTCATCCCTCCTCCCTACCTCTCTCCCCCCCCATGATTCGACAGATCGAAGAATGGATTTTAAAAGATTTTTTTAACCTAATCGCGCAGGGGAGAGAGAGATTTTCTTCTTTGTACAAATTGTTATGCCCGTGTTTCTTGTTGGTTTGTTTGGCTTAGCTTGGTGTGCTGCGTTTCTTTCCTTCTTTGTTTCTTTTCCTTGTTTCTTTTCTTCTCTCTTTCTTTGATTGTATCAATCGATGTGCCTGTCTATTTAAAAAAAAATGTTTTCAACTTGTGGTAGTTTTTTTCTTGGTTGCTTTTATTTGCCTATGAGGTGAAACACACGTGGGATGATGTCATTAAACATGGTTTATTCTCTCTTTTCCTGTGTCTGCTTCTGTCTCCCTCTTTTTTTCTTCTGAATTCCTGTGCCTGTCTGTCTGTCTGTTTTTGTCTGCTTGTCTGTATGCCTGCATCTGTCTGTTTGTCTGTTTTTTGGCTATCTTTTCTGTCTCAGTCCTGTCTGTCTGTTTTCTCTCTGTTTCTGTCTCTGTCCTTTTGTGATCTCTATGTCTCGTTGTGTCTGTTTTTCTGTGATTTTGTCAACTCTCTCTTTCTGTCTCTGTCTTTGTCTTTGTCCCCTGTCTGTCTTCTCTCTCTTCTCTCTCTTTCTTACTTCTTCCCCTCTCCTCTCTCTCTCTCACTTTTCTTCACTTCCCCCCCTTTCTCTCTCTCTCTTCTCTCTCTCTCTTCTCTCTCCCCTCCTCGCCCCGCTCGCTCGCTCGCTCGCTCCCCCTCCCCCCATGATTCACAGATGAAAAAATGGATTTTAAAAAATTTTTTTTAACCCAAAACGCGCGGGGGAAAGAGTTTTTTCTTCTTTGTACAAATTTTTACCCCGTGTTTCTTGTTGGTTTTTTGGCTTAGCTTGGGGGCTCGTTTTTTTCCCTTCTTTGTTTTTTTTTTCCTGTTTTTTTTCTTCTCTCTTTTTTGATTTAATCAATCGATGTGCCTGTCTTTTTTTTTTAAAAAAAATTTTTTTCAACCTGTGGTTGTTTTTTTCTTGGTTGCTTTTTTTTCCCTATGAGGTAAAACCCAACGGGGGCAGTCTTAAACAGTTTACTCTCCTCTCCTTCTTTCTCTCTCTCCTCTCCCTCCTCCCTCTTTTCCTCTCTCTTCTCTCTCTCCTCTCTCTCCCTCTCTCTCCCTCCTCCCTTCCTCTTTTCTGAATTCCGTGCTTCATCTTTCTGTCCCCCCGTCTTTCTGCATCAAATTTTTGTCTGTCTGCCGGGCTTCGTCTCTCTCTCCCCTCTATCTGTCTGCTGTTTTCTTCTGTCTCTCTCTGTTTCTGTCTCTGTCCTCTGTGAACGCTATGTTCCTTTTGTGTCTGTACTCGTGAGTCTCTGTCTGACTCTGTCTTTGTCTTTGCCTTTTCTTTGTCTCTGCTGTCTGCTTTTTCTCTCCTGTCCGCTGTACCCTCTCCCCTCCTCTCCTCCTCTCCCTTTCCTCTCCCCCTTTTCCTTTTCTCCTTTTAAAAAAATCTAAATTTTTAAGGTTTCAACCAAACGGAAAGTACATAAAAATCTTGAGTTAAAACCAAACCCTTTTTTTTTTTTTTTTGGGTTTTTTTTTTTTTTTTTTTATTTGGGTTTTTTTTTTGGGGGTTTTTATTTTTTTTTTTTCTTTTTGGGTTTTTTCACACTAATTTTAAATCAACGCGCTTCGGTTTTTTTTTTTCTAAAAAAAAATAAAGGAAAATACGGACGATCGAAAACCCAGGGCCCCCCCCTCCGGCGTTTTTTTCCCTTTGCTTGCTTCTGTCCCCCCCCTCTCTCTCCTCCTCTCTCTCTCTCTCTCTCTCTTCCCCTCTTTCTCTCTCTCTCTCTCTCCTTCCCCCGTCTCTCTCTCTCTCCCTTTACTCCTCCTTTTTCCTGTCTTTTTTCCTTCCTCCTTTCTGTCTTCTTCTTTTGTCTGTTTTCTTCTTCTCTCTCTCTCTCTCTCCTCTCTCTCTCTCTCTCCCCTCTCCCCCCTCTCTCACTCTCTCTCCTTTCTCTCTTTCTCCTCCCCACCTCCCTTTCTGTCTGTCTGTTTGTATGTATGATTGTGTGTTTTGTGTGTGTATGTATGTGGTGTATGATGTATGTTGGGTTGTGTGTAGAAATGTGTGTGTTGTAGTATTTTATGTTGAATGTTTTGTTTTTGTAGTGTATTGTATGTATGTATGTATGAAATGTATGTATGTATGTATGTTATGTATGTTTGTATTTATGTATGTATGTATTTTGTTGTTTGTGTATGCATGTGTATGTATATATGTATTTATGTATGTATGTATATATTTTATGTATGTATGTATGATGCATGTATGTATGTATGTGTGTGTATGTATGCAGTGTATGTATATATGATTAGTATGTATGTTATGAATGTATGTATGTATGTATGTCTTATGTATGATTATGTATTATGTATTTTAGTATGTATGTAGTTTTAAAGATGTATGTATGTAATGTATGAATGTATGTATGTATGTATGTATGAATGTATGAATATCTCTTAAGAGTGCTCAACCAGGAGCCGAAACTCGAGTCAGGTCAGGCCAAAGGCATGGTCCTTACTCAATTATTCCCCAAATACTACCTTCAAAGTTTTTTTTACTTGTAGTGAAGTTTTTTTCTTTGTCAAATCTTGGATAAAAATCATTTTTATTGATGGGAATGAAGTTGTAACTTTGTACCTGCACTTGTTATATAAAATATATATATATATATATATATATATATATATATATATATATATATATATATATTATATTAAAATATATATATATATATAAATGAGAGAGAAATATATCCTTGTCTCTGATGGTCTGTCTGTCTCCTGTCTGTCCGTCTCTCTCTCTCTCTCTATCTCTCTCTCTCCTCTCTCTCCTCCCCTCTCTTCTTCTCTCTCTCTCTCTCCACTTTTCTTTTGTTAGAAAGCTGGTTTTAAAAGGAGCTTAAACCAAGACATGGGAAAGCAAATGGGAGGAGATTGTTGAGGAATGATGACTGTGTCCATTTCCTTATGGGGGGTTTGTGTGTAATATTGTCTGTTGGCTGGTTGATTGGTTGGTTGTTTGGCTGGTTGGTTGGTTGGTTGGTTGGTTGGCGGGTTTAAAGAGGGGGGTGCGTGGGTGGGTGGGTGGATGGTGGTGTTAGGTGGGGGGTGGGTGGAGGGTTTGTTAATTAGTTGGTTGGCTGGTTGGTTGGTTGGTTGGATGGCTGGCTGCTTGGTTCCTTGTTTGGCTGGCTTCTTGGCTAGCTGCTTGGCTGGTTGGTTGGTTTGTTTGCTCATTGGTTGATGGATTGACAGGTTGTTTGGTTTGCTGGCTAGTTGGCTGGCATTATTTATACCTGAAATTAACGCATCAGCCTTAGGTTGGTGGGTTTATTTTATTTGTTTTTGTTTGTCTGGTGGTGGTTTTTTTTACTATTTACCCAAATAAATGAAAGATATTATGGATGAAGTAAGTAAACTATTTCCTGTTTGTCTTTATCTGTCTGAGTCTGTCTTTCTGTCTGTCCATCGTCTGCCTGTATGTCTGTCTCTGTCTCTGTCTCCTCTCTCTCTCTGGGGAACTGGATGTAAAAAAACACATGAGTGCTTATTCATTCTCCTCGAAATAAAAGAATTTGTTATTGTCATTGTCATTCTCTCTGCCTCTGTCTCTGTCTCTGTTGTCTGTCTCTGTCTCTGTCTCTGTCTCTCTCTCTCTCTTTTTCTCTCTCTCTCTCTCTCTCTCTCCTCTTTTCTCCCCTCTTCTCTCTCTCTCTCTTTTACCGTTTTTTCTATTCCCTCCTGTGCCAGGTAGATAACATATACCAGTGTGCCACCGGTGGGGGGACTTCCATTTTCACAAATTTTTTTTTAAGGTTTTTATTCAAATTTTTTACTTTTTGGTTTTTGGTTTTGTTTTTATTTCATAATTGTTTTGAATTAAGTTTGGGTTTAAATTTTGTTTCTGTTTTCCTTTCTATTGTCTTCTTTAAAAGAATTAAAAAAGCGATTGATTAAAGTTTTTTTTTGTTCTGTTTCCGTGCTCAATTTCCTGTCTCTCTGTCTGTCTCTCTTTTCTCTGTCTCTCTATCTCTCTGTCTGTGGTCTGTATTGTGCCTGTCACTGCTTCTTCTGGCCCGCTGCTTGTCATCTGTCTTCTCTCTCTTCCTCTCTCCCTCTCCTCCTCTCTCTCTCCCCCCTCTCTCTCTTTTCCTCTCTCCCCTCTCTCTCTATCTCTCTCTTTTCACTCTTTTAAAGGCGGATTCAAAAGAACAGGTAGTTTTGCCTTAATGTAAAGGCATGGGAAGAGGGGAGTGGGGGAGATGAGAGAGGAAAAATTATCCAAAGCAAAATGAAGTCCCTTTGCTTTAATTTATTTACTTTTTGCTGTTGTTGTTTTGGGGTTAGAGTGGGGGGGGGGGGGTTCTGCAAAGTTTTATGTGGATTTAAGATACATATGTCTCTTGTATCTTTTTTTCTTTCTGTTTTCCTGCTGTTTTCTTGCTTTTTTTAAACCTGATTTTCAGTTTTTTTCTGTTGTGCAACTACGAATTGATAGAATCACATCCGCAGGCTAAGGAGTACTGAAGTGGGAATCTTTGCTTTACTATTGCTATTGTGATGGACATGAATAGAGCATGCATTATTCTCTCTCTTTCTCTCTCTTTCTCTATCTATCTATCTCTTTTTCTCCCCCCTCTCTCTCTCTCTCTGTCTCTGTCTCTCCCTCCTCTCTCTCTCTCTCTCTCTCTCTCTCTCTTTCTCTTTCTCTTTCTCTTTCTTAATGCTTTGATAGTACGGCAGGAATATGTTGAAAATTTGGAGAATGGATATTGCATAACTGTTTAATGTACACAACTGCTGA
>CM054146.1:19725432-19812932 GCA_028751875.1 Rapana venosa | reverse complement strand
GTAAACAAACTCAAAGATAGAAAAGCCGGTGGAATAGATGATATCCTAGCTGAAATGTTAAAATGTGGTGGTAATAATGTTATTATATTTGTAACAAAATTATTTAATGTTGTTTTTGATCAAGGAGTTTACCCACAGGTATGGTCAAAGGCCATAATAATGCCATTACATAAAAAAGGAAATTCAAATGATGTAGATAACTACAGAGGAATCTCTCTCCTAAGCACGATATCTAAATGTTATACTTCAATATTGAACAGGCGACTATACACTTGGTTAGAAAGTCAAAACTTAATATCAGAATGCCAAGCAGGATTTAGAAGAAAATATTCTACAGTTGATCAGATATTCACGTTATATGCTGTCATCCAGAACCACATGAGTAAAAAAGGTAGAAAACTTTATGTTGCTTTTGTAGATTTTAGAAAGGCTTTTGATTCTGTTCAGCATGGTAAACTATTGCAGAGTATTCAAAATCAAGGAGTAAAAGGCAAATTCTTTGCTTCCCTTCAAGCTTTATACAAGTCATTAAAATCATGTGTACGTGCAAATTTCGAATTAACCGAAATGTTTGACTGCCCTATTAGTACGGCAGGGCTGTGTTCTCAGCCCGACACTATTTTCATTGTTCATAAACCAGCTAGCTGACCTAATGAATGAAAACGGTAAACACGGGGTACAATTATTCCCGGATATCATGGAATTATTTATCTTACTATTTGCAGATGATGTGGCACTAATATCAACAACACCAAGTGGTCTACAGAATCAGTTGAATGTTTTACAAACATGTTGTGATAATATAAAATTAACTGTAAACATTGAAAAAACAAAGGTCATGGTATTTAGAAAGGGGGGATTCTTAGGGAAACATGAGAGGTGGTTCTACAATAGTACTAGATTGGAAGTAGTTAATAGCTATTGTTATTTAGGATTTAAATTTACAACAATGATCAGTGCTAAAAATGGTACACTGCATTTAACAACAAAAGGCAAAAAGGCAATAGTTCAGCTTAATAGAGTATTTCAAAAATATAAAGAAATGACAGCAAAAACGTACTTTAAAATCTTCGATACAAAAATACAACCAATGTTGCTATATGCTGCAGAAATATGGGGAATAAACAGGTTAGAACACATCGAAAAAGTGCACATGTGTGCATGTAAAAGGTTTCTAGGAGTGCCAACCAAGACACCAAATAATATGGTATATGGGGATTTGGGTAGGTATCCTCTATATGTAAATTCTTACGTTACCTGCCTAAGATATTGGTTTAGCTTATTAGAAATGAATACAGAACGATTACCATATAAGGCCTATCAAATGTTACTACAATTAGACAGTATTGGGAAGCAGTGCTGGGTATCAAAAATAAGAGAAATATTATGTATGACTGGTTTTAATATTGTTTGGTTACAGCAAGGTGTTGGGAACGTGAAAACATTTCTGCATATTTTTAAACAGAGGATTGTGGATATGTTTATTCAGGAATGGACAGATACTCTCAGAGAACGTGACAGATATCAACCTTACACGTCATTCAAGACCGTTTTTGAAAAAGAGCCATCATCATCATTAGCCATTACACCCAGCGGTGTGTAGGGCAGCAACAAAGCGCTTCCACTCCTGCCTATTCTGGGCCAACCTAGTCACTGATCCCCAAGAGTGCTGCATGGCCTTCATCTCACTTTCTACAGTTCTTCTCCACGTTGCTTTTGGTCTTCCTTTCTTTCTCCTTCCTTCTGGGGTCCAGTGCAATGCTGTTCTTGTGATTGACTGTGGGTCTCTTCGGAGGATGTGCCCAATCCACTTCCACCGTCGTCTGGTGATTATGGTTCCCATGTCTTCTTGCCTGCATCTCCGTAGTAGGTCTTCATTGGAGATCTTCTCTGGCCAAAAAATCCGGAGAATTCTTCGCAGGCATATGGTGTGGAAGGATCGAAGTTTGGTAAGATCCACTTCCGTCATCCTCCAGCACTCAGAACCGTACAGGAGCGTAGACACAACACAGCTCTGGTATAGCTTCAGCTTGGTGTTGGTGCTGTACTGAGTTGATCTCCAGACATTGTTCATCTCCCTAAACACATTCCTGGCCTTGCCCAGTCTGTTGTGGATGTCTTCTTTTGTGCCGCCCTCTGGTTTGATGATGCTGTCAAGGTATGTGAACTTGTCTGTCTGGCGCAGGTCAGTTCCATTCACTTTCACAGGGGCTGGTGTGTTCACATTGAGCGACATTGTCTCCGTTTTCTTGGTGCTAATACGAAGTCCCACTTGCTGTCCGAATGTTTGGAGTCTGCTGGTCTTCTCCTGGATATGTTGGTGTGTGTGGGACAGCAGCGCCAGGTCATCCGCAAAGTCAAGTTCATCTAGTGTTGAGAACAGGCTCCAGCGAATCCCTCTTGGGGTGTCTTCTGTCGTCTTCCTCATCACCCAATCAATGGCCAGATTCAAGAGAACTGCTGATATCACACATCCTTGTCTTACTCCAGTCTTGACTTCGAAGACAGTGTTGCTATGGCCCACAGAGCATCTGAAGTTGTCATAGAAGCTTTTGATAAGGTGTACCAGTTTCGATGGGATGCCAAAGTGTCGAAGGATACTCCAAAGGCTGTCTCTGTGTATGCTGTCAAATGCCTTTTCGAAGTCCACAAAATTCACATACAGTTGTCTTTGCCACTCTGTGCACTGTTCGATGATGTTTCTGAGCGTGAATATCTGGTCTATACATCCTCGTTGCTTCCTGAAACCTGCTTGTTCTTTCCTCAAAGCATCGTCCACAGCGTCTGATATTCTTCTGATGATGACCTTGGCCAGTATCTTGCTTGGCACAGACAAAAGAGTGATTCCCCTCCAGTTGTTGCAGTTGCTCAGGGTTCCTTTCTTGGGGATTTTGACTATCACTCCTTTGGTCCAATCATCAGGTACTTTTTCGTTCTTCCATGCAGCTGTGAACAGTGGTTGCAGTATGTCAGCTGCTAGTTTAGAATCTGCCTTGAACAGTTCGGCACCAAGGTTGCCATACATTCTAGATATTGATGTATATTGTTTCCGTGTTGCCATTTCTCATGTTCGATTTAATGTTCTCACCCTAAATAACAATGTACATCGCTATAAGGATTCTAACCATGAAAAAGCTTGTCCATTTTGTAAAAATCATATTGAAAATGAACAGCACTTTTTGTTTGCCTGTCCTATGTATGATGACTTAAGACTTAATTTCTAAAGGAATCGAAAGGACTTCCTCTGCACATTTTGCTAAGAGCCACAAACCCTATCCACACACATAATTTATCAAAGTATGTGTGCCATGCAATCAACAGACGGAAGAAAATACTTTAAACATTGAGCTTATCATGATCTGCACTTCTATGTGGGTGTGCTTACCTACTGATTGGGGGTAACCACTTTTATGTCATTTTTATGCAAAATTAGCAAACACCTCGAATAGAAAATTGCAGGGCTAATGTGATTGTGTAGTATTGGTTTTCACATCAATATCTGTGTCGTGATAACTACTCAATACTAACTATAAAATGTACTTTACACATGTTTTCTCGTAGTCTAGTAGATGTATTTGGTTTGATATGATTTTAAAGTACTCTGTGTGTGTGGGTGTGTGGGTGTGTTTTGTTTTTTGTTTCTCAACTTTCTTTATTTGAACAAAAGCTTGGTGCTCCAGTATGCAACAAACTGCAGGAAATAGTATGCATTTTAGAATATTTACAGTTTTGTGTTCAAGACTAAAACAAAATGACAAAGAAAGACAAAACTATTTGGAAATGTTGTGTTATAATATATAAACAGAAGAAAAGTATAATTACTTAAGTGTAAGATTTAAGCCTAATATCAAAGAATGAAAACAAAACAACTTTTTATTGTAATAGAAGTAACCATAAGGTATGGAACAAATGTTCTCATTTTTGTATGTACAATAATCTTGTTTCGATAAAACTAACCAAGCAAACTTAAGCAAAACTTAATTTAATCTGCACCTTAGAAGTATTGCCGCATACTGAAAACGCATGAATATGTATTGAATGTTGATTACTGTGTGTTATGTACTGCGTTATATCGTGATGCTTTCCCAAATCAACCTTGCATTGTATTGTGGCCCAAGGCCGATGTACAATTAAACTATTTCAGAGTTTCAGAGTTTCTCTCTCTCTGTGACTGTCTGTCTAATCGACTGTCCGTCTCCATCTATTTTATCTATCGATCTGTCTGATTGTCTATCTATCTATCTCTTTTGCTGTCTATCTATCTATCTATCTATCTATCTATCTATCTATCTATCTATCTATCTGTCTGTCTGTCTGTCTGTCCATCTATTTATCTGTCTGTTTGTCTATCTCTCTATCTATATTTATATCCATCTATATATCTACCTATCTATCAATCTATCTATCCATCTATTTATCCATCTATCTATTGATCTATCTATCTATCTATCTATTCATCTATCCATCTACCTACCCATCTATAAATGGACCTTTCGATCAGACTAGCACACAATGTATTGATTTAGTGATTTAATGATGGAGTGATAGATTGTCGTTCATTCATTCATTCAGTCAGTTAGTCAGTTAGTCAGTCAGTCAGTCACTTAGTCAGTCAGTCAATTAGTCAGTCAGTCAGTCAGTTAGTCAGTCAATCAGTCAGCTAGTCACTTAGTCTGTCAATTAATCATTTAGTCAGTCACTTAGTCAGTCAGCCAGTCACTTAGTCAGTCAGTTAGTCAGTCAATCAGTCAGTTAGTCAGTTAGTCAATCAGTCACTTAGTCAGTCATTTAGTCAGTCAGTCAGTCAGTTAGTCAGTCAGTTAGTGAGTCAGTCAGTCAGTCAGTTAGTCAGTCAGTCAATTAGTCAGTCAATCAGTCAGTCAATCAGTTAGTCAGTCACTTAGTCAGCTAGTCAGACAGATATTGGGTTAGACAGGCAGACACTAATATCTTCGTTAGTTTATTCCATCTTCCAAGGCTTCTTTACCTGTCATTTCATTGATTTTGTCTGTCAGTTATTCGTTTCTTCAATCAGACATTACGTTTTCACTTCCTTCCTTCCTTTCCTTCCTTCCCTCCTTCCTTCCTCCCCTCTCTCCTTCTTTCCTTCTTTCTTCTTCCCTTCTTTCCTTCCTTCCTTCCTTCCTTGTTTACTTCTTTCTTTCTTTCCTTCCCTCTTTCCTTCCTTCTTTCCTTCCTTCTTTCCTTCCTTCTTTCCTTCCTTCTTTCTTCGTTCCCTTTCTCCCCTCCTCCCTTCTTTCCTTTAGTTTACTTCGTACCTACCTACTTTCAATCCTTCATTAACCCATTCTTTCATTCATTCACTGACTCGTTAATCTATTTATTCGTTCGTTCATTCATTTATTTATTCATTAACTCATTTGTTCAGTTACCCATTTATTTTCTCACTCACTCACTCACACACGCACTTACTCTCCTGGAGTTAACATCAGTGCCGACTCCACTTCCCGCAAAAGTCCTTCGTATGAGACTGTAAACCTAGGTACGCTGAACAGCTTGCACACACGTTAAATCCTACTCCGCTGTTCGAGAGAGTAGGCCATTATGTGCCAGTGAGAACAGATGACAAAATTTACAAAACCGCATACCCACGGGGACTGGATGTTAAAAAAAAGCACACGAGTGCTTATACTATTATCCTCGATACAAAAGAATGAATAAAGGAATAAATTTTAAAAATATATAAAAACTTCATCCATTCATTCATTCTTTCAACCATCAATTCATTAATCGATCCATCCATTCATTCATTAACTCATTCAATTATTGAATCAATCACTCACCCATTTATTCTTTTATTTATTTACTCATTTGTTCATTCATTCAGTCATCACATACTTACTCACTCAAGTCATTAATTCATTTATTCATTCATTCACTTACTTACTCATTTATTCACTCATTTATTTAACTCAACCATCCATTTGTTCATCCATTCATCAATCCATTCCTACATTCACTCACTTACTCTATCCTTCACTTACTCACTCACTTACTTACTCACCCACTCACTCATTCACCCACCCACCCACTCACGCACTATCTCACTCATTTATTCACTCATTTACTATGCCCACCCATCCTTTCATTCATCCATTCCTTCACTCACTCACTCAATCATTCATTCATTTATTCATTCACTCATGGGGACGGGATAGCCTAGTAGTTAGAACATAGCGCTCGAAATCTGACGGCCCGGGTTCGAATCCCGTTCAAGGAAATATTTTCCCCTGGAGTTAACATCAGTGCAGACTCCACTCTCCCCCAAAAGTCCTTCGGATGAGACTATAAACCGAGGTCCCGTGCGTGAACGCACGCAGGACATCTTGCGGACACGTTAAAATCCTGTTCCGCTTTTTGTAGGAAAATGCCATTGTGTGCCGGTGGGAACAGATGACAATTTATAAAACCGCATACACACGGGGACTGGATGCAAAAAAAGTACATAAGTGCTTATTCCATTATCCTCGATATACATGAATAAAATAAAATTTAAAAAAATAAAATAAATAAGAATTCATTCATTCATTCATTTATTCATTCACTTACGCATTTATTTACTCATTTATTTACCTCACCCATTCATTTGCTCATTCATTCATTCATCCATTCCTTCGCTCACTCACTCACTCACTCATTCATTCATTCATTCACTCATTTATTTACTCATTTATTTAGCTCACCCATCCATTCCCTCATCCATTCATTCATCCATTCCTTCACTCACTCACTCACTCACTCATTCACTCACTAATTCATTCATTCATTCACTCATTTATTTACCCATTTATTTAGCTCACCCATCCATTCACTCATCCATTCGTGCATCCATTCCTTCACTCACTCACTCACTCACTCATTCATTCATTAATTCGCTCATTTATTTACTCATTTATTTTGGTCACCCATCCTTTCGCTCATCCATTAGTTAATCCATTCCTTCACTCACTCACTCACTCACTCATTCATTCATTCATTCATTCACTCATTTATTTACTCATTTATTTAGTTCACCCTTCCATTCGCTCATCCATTCATTCATCCATCCATTCCTTCACTCACTCACTCATTCATTCATTCATTCATTCACTCACTCACTCACTCATTCATTCATTCATTCATTCACTCACTCACTCACTCATTCACTCACTCACCCACTCACTCACTCAGTAATCAAACAGACTGATGGAGAGAGGGAAAAAACGCGCTTCTCAAATGGCTGATACAAGCCTTTTGTCCCTCTTCGTTTCCCGTTGTTCAGTGCAGACGATTGATCTGTTTGGGTCAGCAGTAAAAGGATTAGTGTCGTCCTGATTCTACCCAAGTCTGTCCTTCTCTCTGTAGCCCATCCATTGTCTGGGTGTCGAATAAAGTCTGCGACTCGGAGTCGTCACCTCGTGTATGTTCTAGTTTATCCGATTTTTAGAGACTGTAGGTATGGGTGATTTATTGCGTCGAAAGGTTTGTTTAAGTGTTGCTTTTTGTGTTGATATGTTTGTGTTTCTAAAAGATATGTTTAAGGTGGTTTTTTTCAGATTTTAGAGACTGTAGGTAGGTATGGGTGATTTATTGCGTGGAAAGGCTTGTTTAGTATGTTCTTTCGAGCCAGAAGGCCCATAGAGCCGGAGCTTATCCCGGTTTCTGTAGCGTTAAGCGAACTGATGGTTTTTCACCACCCCTGTGACAGGACGCTAGTCTGTCGCCAGATACTTCCCCAGCAGAGCTGGTACCCACTTGTACACCTGGGTGGAGTGAGGAAAATAGGAGTAAAGTGTCTTTCCCAAGGACACAACACCGAGCCGAGCGGGGATCGAACCCGCGACCTCTGGATCACGAGTTGACGCCTAAACTACTCTGATCGGTGGTCTAGAGGTAACGCGCCTGTCTAGAAAGCGAAAAGTCCGGGTCTGAAGTGTGCGGCGGTTCGTACCCCGTTTGGACCGGAAATTTTTCCCCCATCCATTAGACCATGAGTGGTGGTCTGGGCGCTAGTCTTTCGGATGAGACGATAAACCGAGGTCCCGTGTGTTACACGTAATTATTTAGCGCACGTAAAAAAACCCACGGCAACAAGAGAGTTGTCCCTGGCAAAATTCTTAGAAAAAAGTCACTCTGATAGGGAAACAAATACAGCTGCAGGGGAAAAAAAAAAAAAAAAAAGGGTGAAAGGGTGGCGCAGCGCTAAGTGGCGACGCGTTCTCCCGCTCTCCCCGGGGAGAGCAGCCCGAATTTCACGGAGAGAAATCTGCCGTGACTTAAAGTGGTATGAAATAAAATCTGAGCGCTTTGATTTGTTGCTTTACAAGATTCAGCGCTATATAAATTCCATACATTATTATTATTATTATTATTACCACGGTGCCTCCTATAAGGTTTGTTTAAGTATTGTTTTATTGTGTTGGCACGTTTGTGTTTCTAAAAGCTACGGTTTGTCTGGAGGTTTAGTATACAATGTTGTTTTTTCGTCTTTTGAAGTAGCGTTCTCGTGCGTGTGACTTGGACGCATGAAAAGCACGCACGTATTGTGTGTAAGGTTCTATGTCTGCATACATTCATGCACGTGTATCATACTACAAAGGACACTGTTCATTTTCATAAGACGCAACGGTATTGCAACTGGATATGCAATAACAGTTGCCACCTAAGTATTGCTTCGTTTTGATGGGCTTATTTTTAAGAACTAACAGTATCGAAACAATCGCATTTCTCAGCTACAATTCATGTAAAACAAACATGGAAGCTATAAGATACCTTTAAAACTTTAATAGTACCTAATTACATAAATCAGAGGACCGTGGTGAGTGGAGGAAGCCGGTTTCAAAATCTTCATTGGTGCCCCAACGGTCCATGGGACTACGGGATAGGAGAAGGTACAGGTGAAGGAAGTACCTCATAGCTCTTTTATTTTCACACAGTTTTGAATAAACGAATGGCATCTTAAATGATGGAGACAATCATTTCGGTCATAAATGTATGTTAGCTTGAGAGATAGTAAAGTTATGATTTTTTTTTAATGTCTACTTTTCATGTTGAAAGATACTTTCCACTGAAACAAATGCCTATAACTTTTAACGTTTAAGTTTTAATACAGCGACATTGTTTTCGTGTACAATTTCTGTTGTGTTTGCTTTATTCCTGATCTAGATCTCCGAGGTTTACCAATGATGAGATTTTTACGAATGCGACCGGTTTCGTCCCACCAATAATGTAGCCGCATTCCGACTTCGGGTATGATGTCTAGCCACGAGACCAGTGTGCATGTATATTTTACATGTTGTCATCCATTTCTACATGCACACAATGGCCTACTCTCCCGAGAGACAGAATGGGTCTAACATTTGTGCAAGATGTTCTGCGTGCATTTGCACACAGGACCTCGGTTTTGGGTTTCATCAGTAGGAATTGTTTTCATATATTATAAGAATGAGTTTTCATGTAAAATGCCTTTATGTAAAGAAAACCAGCCAACCAACCAAACAAACCAAAAAGAAACCCTTCTCCTTTCAAGTAAGAAGTTACTGTCCTCGTGAAAAAAACTTGCTGTCCGAAAACACTTTTGTTATATACTGACAATCGCTGAAAGTTGTGTGCACAATCATTTTAAAGACAGAGTTAGCCTCCCATACAAAAAGACCCACTGACTGTAAATTTTGGTACCTCTTAGCAAAGTCGTTACAGAAGCCAAACACTGTACGGTACCCCGGCTGTTGTTTCTTGTTATTCGATCTACTGCCTTCATTTTGGGCTGTGATCAGCTTGACCTACACAAATTTCTTCTTTGTTGTTGTGGAACGCTCATACAGCAGTGCGAAATGTTTTTTGCGCTGCTGTAAAGTGCCTGACAAGTCAGGCCCAGCGCATCTGACTTCAACGTGGGAGAGAATTGTTATCTTTTAAGTCTTTCTGGGGGAGGGGAAAGAGGCAAGACAGACCAAGAAGGCAGAAAATAGATGCGATGGAGGTGGCAGAGAGAAACGGAACAAAACAGAAACAAAGAGAGTGTTAGAAAAGTGGAATTCCTAGCACAGAATCTCCAGTCATTGGGGATGTTATTGATACTGACGGGTCCCCGGCATCCCAACGGGGCACTTGAAGGGACGATACTATAGAAATGCAGGCAAACAGCAAACGACAAATAAACAGGTAACGTTACCCACGACAGCGACAAGAACAAGAACAAGGCTTGTTCAACAAACTCAAGGGAATTCTCCCCCGTGGGGATGCCATGGGGCCTACAGCAAGAAATTATCTGTTCTGTATGTTTCTTTCTTTCCTCTTTATTCCTTTTCATCCCGTCACCTCCTTCTTGTCTATTTTCTACCTTCTCGACCCAGTCTCTTGCCTTTTGGTTCCAGAAACACTTTAGAGATAATAATTTTCCCCCACGCCGAAATCCCGATGTGCTGGTCCTGGCTAGTCAGGCGGTTAACGGCAGCGCAACGTACTTTTTGTGTCATATTACAGACATCAGTAGCTCCTGTCTGAGCGAAGGAAGAAGAAGAAGAAGAAGAAGAAGAAGAAGAAGGAGAGAAGAAGAAGAACAACACAACCAACAACAACAACAACAACAAAAGCAACAACAAATACATTCGTCCTAACTACAGTGAACAGAACACACGTTCAGTAACCATGCAGTCAACCTGACTGACAGGAAAATCATAAGCATTCCACATATAAATAAATACAACACTTGAATATAAAGTTTTGCTCTCACAACGTAAAGCACTACAACAGTAAAAACTTATGGGGGTTTTATGCTGTGTAGCTTAAAATGCACTCAGTATCACTTTTTCCAAACCCCTTCTCTATTTATCGTTTCCTATTTAAGGATTGTTAGGGGGTTTTCTCTCTTGTTTTCCGGCGTGTCTCTTTTTCTGCTCTCTCTGTCTCTCTGTCTCTCTCTCTCTCTCTCTCTCTCTCTCTCTCGTCTCTCTCTCTCGTCTCTCTCATCTCTCTCTCTTCCTGTCTCTTCTCCTCTCTCTCTCTCTCTCTCTCTCTCTCTCTCTCTCTCTCTCTCTCTCTTCTCTCTCTCTTTTTCTCGCTCCACGTCCAAAGCTTACGAACTTAAGTCGCAACTAACCATACACATGCGTGTCCTATCAGAGAGCAATTTGTTTAGTAATATCGGCTATTTCAGCCACTTTACCCTGTAACATTTTGCCAAATGATTCCAAATTGTGCAATAGAAACGTGTATGGAGCATTATATGCCAGTTGGGGGGGGGGGGGGGGTCGCCAATAACACAGAATAACATGAAGACAGAAAGTGTCAGAAAGAGAAAAAGAACAAAAATGAATATAGACAGAGAGGTAGAAAGAGAGAAAGAAATATGCTATGTACGAGCACAGTAAAACACCCCAAAAGAGACCGATCGTTATCATAACTTTCCTGTGCTTTTTCTTTTCCTTTTTGCCTGTCTAGATAGAATGATATATCTCAGTCTCTATTTTTGTCTCCCTGCTTCTGCTTCTGCCTGCCTGTCTGTATGTCTATGTGTCTGTCTGTCTTTCAGTCTGTCTTGCTTTCAGTCTGTATGTCTGTCTTCCTGTCCGCCTGCCTTCCTGCCTGTCTGTCTATTTGTCTGTCTGTCCGTCTGTCGTGTTCGTCTGTCTGTCTGTTGTGTCTTTGTGTGTCTTGTGTCTGTGTTATGTCTGTTCTTGTGTTCTGTTTCTGTTTCTTGTTTCTGATTCTTCCTTCTCTTCTTTCTCTCTCTTCTCTCTTCTCTCTCGTTCTCTCTCTCTCTCTCTCTCTCTCTCTCTCTCTCTCTCTCTCCTCTCTCTCTCTTCTCTCTCTCTCTCTTTCTTTCTCTTCTTTCTTTCTTTCTTTCTTTCTTTCTTTCTTTCTCTCCTTTCGCTTTCAAATTATTTCATGGGTTCTTTTTTGTTTCATCTTTCTTACCTATTTGCCTTTCTTTCGTTTATCGTTTTTGCCGCTTTCTTTCTTGCTTTTATTTGCTTTCTTTTCCTTTATGTTTTAGTGACCCTTTCCTTTTCCTGTGGTTATGATGTCAGGCGCTTAACGGTAGCCCAACGCATTTCAGGAAGGGAAGGTGGCAGGATGGTTAAGACGTTTGCCTGCAAACAAGTAAACCGTGAGGTTCTGGGTTCGATTCCCAGCCTCGCCCTTTCTTCTCAGTTTGACAAAAAATCGAACTGAATGTCAAAGTCCTTCGGATGAGACTATAAACCGAGGCCCCGTGTGCGAACGCATGCAGAACATCTTGCGCACACGTTAAATCCTGTTCTGCTTTTCGAAAGAGTAGGCCATTGTGTGCCGGTGGAAACAGATGATAAAATTTACAAAACCGCATACATACGGGGACTGGATGCAAAAAAGCAGATGAGTGCTTATTCCATTATCCTCGATATTTAAAAAAAAAAGTCATCTGAGCGCTTTGATTTGTTGCTTTACAAGATTCAGCGCTATATAAATTCCATACACTAGTATTATTATCATTATTATTATTTTCGCTCATATAACTGACAACACTAGCTGCTGTCTGATCGTTGACGACAAAAATGAACAAGAATATCGATGGAAAATGGTTTATGATTGTTTTTATAAGTCTTTCGGATGAGACTATAAACCGAGGTCACGTGTGCGAATGCACGCAGGACATCTTGCGCACACGTTAAATCCTATTCCGCTTTTCATATGAGTAGGCGATTGTGTGCCGGTGGGGACAGACGACAATTTACAAGCCCGCATACACACGGGGACTGGATGTAAAAAGCGCATAAGTGCTTATTCCATTATCCTCGATATAAATGAATAAATTGAAAAAAAAAAAATTATAATTATAAAAATATCAAAATTTGAAAATTATTTCCTAGTATAAATTGTTTTAAAGTTATCGAACGAACACGAAACCGAGCACAAGTTAAATAACCAGCCAACCAGCCGACCAGTCAACCATCAGCTCATCAGTTAACAGGCCGTTGTTAGTGGACAGTCTTGGATTAAAGCCGCATACACGGGATGATAGAGTTTATACCTCGATATAAAGAGAAAAAACATGAAAGAAAGAAAGAAAAAAATTAAACAGTATTAGACATATGATTATTGCGTATATAATGAAACATAGGAGGACGGAGAAAAAAGAACAAAGAACGAATTGCGAAGAATTGAAAATTCGAGAGAAACTATGCCGAGAGAATTGCGAAGACCAGAACATTGCGACAGTAAATCTATTCGAAGAGAAGGATTGCGATGAGAAGGAAGAGAAGAAAACAAACCAGAACAAGAACAGAGAAGAAAAGAAGAAAGTTGCAAGAGAAGAAAGAAGAAGAAGAATTGAAAGAAGAAAAAAGAAGAAGAATTGCAAAGAAATCAAAGAAAATTGCAAGAAAGAAGAAGAAGAATTGCAAAGAAGAATCGAAGAAATAGAAGAACAGAAGAAGACAAGCCAAGAACAATGACGATGTTTAGATGATGATGATGAGAGATGAAGAGAGAAGAATTGCAAAGAGAAGAAAAGGAAGAAGAAAAAAGAAGAAGAATTGCAAAGAAATTGAAGAAGAATGAAAGAAGAAGAAGAAGAAGAAGAAGAAGAAGAAGAAGAAGAAGAAGAAGAAGAAGAAGAGAAAAAAATGCAAAACAAGAACAAAAAGAAATTGCAAAGAAGCAAAAAGAAAAGAAGAAGCAAGAACGAAGAATTGCGAAGAAAAAGAATGAAGAAGAAGAAGAAGAACAACAAGAAGAGAAATGCAAAGAAGAAGATAAATTAAGAAGAAGAAGAAGAAGAAGAAGAAGAAGAAGAAAGAAGAAGAAGAAGAATGAAGAAGAAGAAGAAGAAGAAGAAGAAGAAGAAGAAGAAGAAGATAAAGAAGAAGAAGAAAAATGCGAAAAACAAGAATGCGAAGAAAGAAGAAGAAAAGAACAAGAAGAAAGAATTGCGAAGAAGAAGAATTGCGAATGAAGAAGAATTAAGAACAGAAGAAGAAGAAGAGAAAGAAGAATTGTAAGAGAATTGCGAAGAAGAAGAATTGTGAAGAAAGAAGAAGAAGAAGAAGAAGAAGAAGAAGAAAGAAGAAGAAGAAGAAGAAGAAGAAGAAGAAGAGAAGAAGAAGAAGAAGAAGAAGAAGAAGAAGAAGAAATGTGAAGAAGAAAAAGAAGAAGAAGAAGAAGAAGAAGAAGAACAACAACAACAACAACAACAACAAAGTCTATGTTTTGTTTACAGACTTCTTTACTGACAAAGTGATGTTGACTGTCTGAGTTCTTAGTGTGTTTCTCACTGTGCTTGTGTATCTATTTGTCTCCTTTTTTCTTGGTTGGCTAGCTGGAAGTTCGATGGTTCTGTTCATTTTCTTGCTTCGATCTGTCTCTGTTTACCTCTCTGTCTGCGTCTGTGTCTCTGTCGGCTCCCTGTGATTGTGTGTGTGTGTGTGTGTGTGTGTGTGTGTGTGTGTGTGTGTGTGTGTGTGTGTGTGTGTGTGTTGTGTGTGTGTTTAATGATGGGAATGAAGTTGTAACTGGTTATCTGCAGTCGTTTTTCTCCACAATATTTTCTGAATTACACACAAACACAAACACACACAAACATATAGATAGATAGATAGATAGATAGATAGATAGATAGATAGATAGATAGATAGATAGATAGATAGATAGATAGATAGATAGATAGATAGATAGATAGATAGATAATTGACAAAATATAGTGAGGAAAAACAAGTGCAGGTAGCCAGTTACAACTTCATTCCCATCATTAAAAAAATGATTTTTGTCCAAGATTCGAAAAACAATTTCACTACAATATAAAACTTTGAAGGCAGAATTTGGGGAATAATTGAGTAAGGAACATGCCTCTGGCCTAACCTGACTCGAGTTTTGGCTCCTGGTTGAGCACTCTTTCAGAGGTCCCGGCAGTGTTTGAATCCTCCAACACTCATCCTCTGTGGTACCTAACAGCAAGACACCTTCCATAATTCAGAAATGTCTATTGCTGACCTAAGAATAAATAGATATTCGTGTGGTCTACCACTGCTGCCAGCAAAAGATGCAAAATAGAAAGAGAAGCGAAATATATATAAAAAATAATGGTAAAAAATATGTATGAAAATAAGTGGCTAACGAATATATATATATATACATATATATATATATATATATATATATATATATATATATATATATATATATATATTTATATATATGTATGTATATATATATATATAAATATATTAATATATGTGTGCGTGTGTGTGTGTGCGCGCGCGCGTTGTGTGTTGTGTGTGTGTGTGTGTGTGTGTAATTCTGCATGCATATCATTTCATGGGCTCGTTCAGTTTCTTCTTTATTTTGTCATTTTCTGTTTTTTTCTTGCTTTTTGCCGTTTTGTGTTCTTTCTTTCTATCTTTCTTTCATTCTTTATTTTCCTCTTGTGTTATTGTCCTCTCTTTGCCCTTACATTTATCATGCTGCTAGTGACACTGGTTAGTGTTTTTCTTCTCGACTGACTACCAGTTATATTAATTTTATAAACTGCAAACAACCAACCAACAACTAAATACCCAGCCAACTAGTTAACCAACCAACCAGCAAACCAATCAGTCAACCGACTTACTAACTAGCTTACCAACCAGCCAACCAACTAACCAACCAATAAACCAGCCAGCCAGCTAACTAGCCAGCCAACCAACCAGCCAACCAACCAACCAACCGACCACATCAACTCACTAGCTTATATTGGCGTGTTAACCTACCTTTACTCATTGGCTATGAACACACCCAGAGAGGAGGAAGAGGAGGAGGAGGAGGAGGAAGAGGAGGGGGAGAAGAAGAAGAAGAAGAAGAGAAGAGAAGAAGAAGAAGAAGAAGAAGAAGAAGAAAGAAAGAAAGAAAGAAAGAAAGAAAGAAAGAAAGAAGAGAGAAGAAGAAGAAGAAGAAGAAGAAGAAGAAGAAGAAGAAGAAGAAGAAGAAGAAGAAGAAGAAGAAGAAGAACAACAACAACAACAACAACAACAACAACAACAACAAGAATTGCGAAGAACAAGAAGAAGCAGATGAACAAGAACAAGAAAGTCAATATTTTGTTTATGGTCTCCTCTCTTGATAAAGCGATGTTGACTGTCAGTGTTCTCAGTGTGTCTATCACAGTGTACCTGTACCTACTTTTTCCGTTTCTTTGTTTTGTGTTTGTTTGGTTGGTTGGCTGGCTGCTTCTCTCTGTCTCTGTTTATTTTTTCTTTGTCTCTTGCTGTCCCGGGAACGGGGTAGCTCAGTGGTCAAAGCACTCGCTTTCCCCCAAGCAAAGGTTAAGCGGCATCCAGCGTGGTTACCACTTGGATGGGTGACCGTTTTCGCACCTTGGCTTCAGTACAGTGCCCCAGTTCACCAAGCTGTAAATATGGGTATCTGCCTCTTTAGGGTCAGGGATGGTAAAAGCAGCGAGGGAGAGGAGATGGGCATCGCCTTCAATATGCTGACCCCTTGAGAAGTTGAGGTCTCTGATGCCTCGCTCTCCTATGACCACATAGGTTATTGGACACCTTTACCTTTTACCTGTTGTCTCACTGCCTCCATGCCTGACTGACGTCCTGACTCTCTCTCTCTCTCTCTCTCTCTCTCTCTCTCTCTCTCTCTCTCTCTCTCTCTCTCTCTTTCTCTCTCTCTCTCTCTTTGTATATATATATATATATATATATACCTTTCCTCCATCTTTTTGTCTTTTTGATGTCTTTCTCTTTTTTTCTGTCTTTTTCTTCGCCTCTGTCTGTCTCTGCCTCTCTCTCTATCTATCTCTCACTCACTCTCACTCTCTCTCTCTCTCTCTCTCTCTCTCTCTCTCTCTCTCTCTCTCTCTCTCTCTCGCTCAGATGGAACAACATAGACTTCCTCGTAAAGCCTATAAAATGTTATATCTGTTAGATGAAAAGGGCAAGTCAAACTGGGTTACTAAAGTTAAAAGAAAGTTATACGAGAACGGTTTTGGATATGTGTGGCTCAATCAGGGCGTTGAAAATCACTCTTTGTTCTTACGACTTTTTCGTGAAAGACTAATTGAATGTCAGTGGCAAGACTGGCATTCACACATTGAAAATAGTAGCAGATATGAAATGTATAGTCTGATCAATCCATCACATTGCATCCCTTTCTATTTAACAATGAAAATGGATAGGCATTTGCAAAGAATATTAACAAAATTTAGATTTGGTATCTCAGAATTGAACACGCATCATTTCTATTATAGACATGTAAACGAGATAGCTTTGATTTGTCCTCTTTGTGATAGTTCTACTGAAGACGAAATAAATACATTTTCTATTCACGTGTTTACAACTTACGGAATTAAGAGAGCAGTTTATACCTCGAAAGTTCTTACGTCAACCATGTCTCCATAGGTTAATCATGCTCATTACGTCTGGAAATGAAGTTATTACAAACAGTTGGCTCTTTTCCTATATAAAGCATTTAGACTGCGGGACACCCTTATTAATTCTTGAAAAATGATCGTGTTTTGCTAATGTTTTGTGAATTGATTGTTTATGTGAATATCACTTGTATGATAGTGTGTGCTTTGTGTTTTTCCCCTTCAAATGTGGCCAAGGCCTTTTGAATAAACCATTCGCATTCGCATTCTCTCTCTCTCTCTCTCTCTCTCTCTCTCTCTCTCTCTCTCTCTCTCTCTCTCTGTATGTCTGTGGTGTGTTTCCCTGTCTCTCTGTCTCTGTCGCTGTCTCTCTCACCTTCTCTCTGTTTCTCTCTGACTCTCCCTCTCTGTCTGTCTGTACTTCTGTCTGTCTGTGGTGTATTTCCCTGTCTCCCTGTCTCTGTCTCTCTGTTTCTGTCTCTCTCACCTTCTCTCGATTTCTCTCTGACTCTCCCATAACAGTTTCGAAAGGTTGTGGTACATAGTTCAGGCGATCAAAACATTGTGATGTGTGAATCAGATGACATCGCCCTGGAATACTCTTGTAATGGAGATACTGGCGAGGAATCTAAGTGTGTGTTCTGGTACATCAAGCAAGAAGAGAAAAACATGTTGCCAGAAGAACGTGTCAGGCTTGCCAGACTTCGTAAAGAGAAGCAGTGTCCTAACACACAACACACAGAGACAGTGGGGCGTGCTGAGCGGGAATTGCATCATCTTCGGGACCTGATCCGGTTTTACATGGGCTAACTTCGCTAGCTGCAGACTGGAAAAGGAAAGGCTGTTTTGAAAATTGAGACAGGGACAATAATGTATCGAATCTTGATGTACATACCACTACTGCCATGGTTTCCATGTTATTGTAATCGCGTCGCGTTTGATATCGTTTGTTACCGCGCCGCAGCGCTATAATTTATGGCTTGATTGCTAAATAGCAATAAATTTTGTCAATTTTGTCAATTGTCTCTGACTCTCCCTCTCTGTCTGTCTGTCTGTCTCTTTGTCTGTCTGTCTGTCTGTTTCTGCCCCTGTCACCTTCTCTCGATTTCTCTCTGACTCTCCCTCTGTCTGTCTGTCTCTCTGTCTGTCTGTCTGTCTGTCTGTATGTCTGCGTTTCCCTGTCTCTGTCCTGTCTCTCACCCTCTCTCTTGTTTCTCTCTGACTCTCTCCCTCTCTGTCTGTCTGTTTGTCTGCCTCTCTCTTCTCACTATCTCTCTCTCTCTCTCTCTCTCTCTCTCTCTCTCTCTCTCTCTCTCTCTCTCCCTCTCTCTCTCTCTCTCTCTCTCTCTCTCTCAGCTGAACCCGCCATCTGTTTCTGTGCTACAGCTGATTTGTTACATTGCCATATTGATCCTGTCTTCAGCTACTGGTCAGCAAAAAAAAATATTCTGGTCACTCCAACAAGAAAAAAAAGGTCAGGTTCATAATTATGGTCATCTTTCCTGACTTAGCCTCATCTATGACTTTTCTGTCCAGTCTGCTTCCCTTGTTATCTGTCTGTCTGTATGTTTGTCTGTCTGTCTGTCTGTCTGTGTGTCTGTCTGTTACTGTCTCTGTCTCTCTATCTATCACACACACACACATACACACACACAAACACCACACGCTGCGCACACGTTAAATCCTGTTCCGTTTTTCGGAAGAGTAGGCCATTGTGTGCCGGTGGGAACAGATGAAAGAATTTACAAAACCGCATACACACGGGGACTGGATGTGAAAAAAGCACGTAGGTGCTTATTCCATTATCCTCGATATAAAAGAATAAAATAAAATAAAATGAAATACAAATCTCTCCCTCTCTCTCTAAAACATGAAATTTCCTGAAAAGTTTATCTATTCTAGCTGATTGTTTATTTTTCTTTGTTCCCGTACCTTGGGTATAGCTCTGAGGTTCACCAACGGTAACACTTTTCGTGTATGCGACAGTGTATGCCCATCATAATGGTAGCCGCGTTCTATCTTCGGGGAAGTGATGTCTAAACATAACACCAACGCGCATGCATTTTACATTATCTATATCTTTCTTCTCTGTCATCCGTTCCTATCATCACAAACCGCCTACTCTCTGAGTTAAAAAAAAAAAGAACAGGTTTTAACGTGTGCGTAAAATGAAGTACGGGCTTTCGCATAATTATTATTATGTGGCCTCGGTTTTTGTAGTCTCATCCGAAGGGACTATCTCGGGAGTGGAGTCAGTAGCGATGTTAATATCAAGGTGACAATGATTCTCTTGCAAGGGTGTTTCTGTGGTAGCTAAGACCTAGACTCGATCTCGGGCCGCAACAATCTCGAG
Source organism: Rapana venosa (assembly GCA_028751875.1). Classification (NCBI taxonomy): domain Eukaryota; kingdom Metazoa; phylum Mollusca; class Gastropoda; order Neogastropoda; family Muricidae; genus Rapana; species Rapana venosa. The sequence goes on along the minus strand of CM054146.1, from coordinate 19,793,244 downwards.
CGCAGTGCACTAACCGCTAGGAAACATCCCGTCCTACCTCATCCCTTCACCACCACCGCCACCAGCCTTAACCTCCTGTGTTTCTATTCTATGGGGCTGTGCCTTTCCTTACCCCTATGCACGTCATCATATTGAGCCTGTCTCTAGTGAGTGTCTGTCAGTAGACAGGGCGTGGTCACTGGCAGGGAAAGAAGATAACAAAGCTAGAGAAAAGAATAGAAAAAGAAATGAAGGGAGAAAGAAAGAAAGAAAAGTAAAAAGAAGAAAGGACAAGAAATAAAGAAAGAAGCAAGCAAAAATAGAAAAGAAAAGAAACAAACAAACAAACAAAGGAAGAAAGAAAGAAAGAAAACAAAGAATAGAAAAGAACAGAACAGAAAGAAAGAAAGAGAGAAAGGAAAGAAGGAAGGAAGAAAGAAAGAAAGAAAGAAAGATAGAAAGAAAAATAAGAAAGCGATAGAAAGAAAGAAAGAAAGAAAGAAAGAAAGAGACAAAGAAAGAAAGAAAGAAAGAAAGAAACAAACAAACAACAGACAAACAAACAAAGAAAAGTAGAAAGAAAGAGAGAAAGAAAAGAAAAGAAAAGAAAGAAACAAAGAAAGAAAGAAAAGAAAAGCAAAAAAAGAAAAAGAAGAAAAAGAAAAGAAAAGCAAATAGAAAGAAACAAAAAAGAAAAAGAAAGAAGGAAATAGGAGAGACATTGACGTAGACAAACTTAGACAACAGTATAGTCCAATATATAGATACAGAAGAAGGTATAAACAGACAAAGACAAACAGACAGACTGATAGAGGAGAAGGGAGGGGAAAATGGGGCCTGAGGGGAGGGGTGGGGGGGGGGGGGTATGCTAAGAAAAAAATTAATCTACCTTCTCAACAGACATCTGAAATCAAGAGAATGCGATGTCCCAGTATAATTTCGAGCAGTACATTAAAGGCTAACTTCCAGCCCTTGTCAGGGACTTTGTTCCCTAATACCCTGAGCTAATCACAGATAGCTCCTAGATTTATATGTTTTTGGGGAGGAAACTGTGTAAATTTACAAAACCGCATATACACAGGGACTGGATGTTAAAAAAAGCACATGAGTACTAATTCCATTATCCTCGATATAAAAACAATTTGAGCGCTTTGATTTGTTGCTTTACAAGATTCAGCACTTTATAAATTCCATACATTATTATTATTATTATCATTATTATTATTATCATCATTATAGGAAAAGGCCTATCACGATGTTCTTTTGGGTTTAGAGAAAGTGATTGTGTAGAAAATTGGTACGACAAGGGGAAAAGAGCAGGGGAATATTAAGACATTCAGAGAGAGAGGAGAGAGAGAGAGAGAGAGAGAGAGAGAGAGAGAGAGAGAGAGGAGAGAGTGTGTGTGTGTGTGTGAGAGAGAACTCGAACTCGCACTCGAACTCGAACTTGAATATTTTAATGAGGGTAATTGGATAAGCCAGAGGCTTCTTTACTACACCAGGCCCTCATGGGCAAAAAGTGAAACAAACATGAATAAACCAATGAATCAACAACAAAAAGGAAAGAAAGATACAATGACAATGACAAATTCTTTTATTTCGAGAATAATGAATAAGCATGAGAGAGAGAGAGAGAGAGAGAGAGAGAGAGAGAGAGAGAGAGAGAGAAACAGACAGGCAGATAGACACAGGCAGACAGACAGACAGACAGACAGACAGAGACTGATAGAGAGACACACAGAGAGATATACTATATAAATGCTCTAAACCACGCAAGGATGAAGATTAAAGGCTAAGCCTTTGTGTGACGCGGCAGTAATTAGATTACGTCCCCTGCGTTCAGAGCTACCTCCATTGCATACACTTTGCCTTTGCGGTAAAATGCAGAATTTATGCAACCTCTTTCGAGAGGCCACATCCTCACTGTGAGACTGTGCCATGTATCCGTATCAATAAAACGTGAACAGATAGATGGTAATACAAGGTAAGTGATAAAAACATGGGAGTACAAGAAGAGATGAGAGAGAGAGAGAGAGAGAGAGAGAGAGAGAGAGAGAGAGAGAGAGGAGAGAGAGGAGGACGGCATAGAGACGGACAGGCGGACAAACAGACACACAGACAGAGACTTAGACCCACACCCAGACCCAGACCTGCACACACACACACACTTACTCACACAATTAACACACACATACACACACACACAGCTTCCCCCCCCCCCAACACACACACAAACCTACACACAAACAAAAAAAAACCCTCTACACACACACACACACAAACAAAGAACACACACACACAACACACACACACACTTAACCCCCTACCCCTACACACACACACACACACACACACACACACACACCACACAAACAGCTCCCCCTCCCCCTGCCCACTCACACTGACAAAGACAGAAACAGAGGCACAGAAATCAAGGGTTGGGGGTAACAGAAGGAAATCTATCCCTTCTCAGCAGACGTACTCGATCAAGAGATCGTGACACGTTCCAACATCATGTCCGGCAATACAAGGAGAGCCAGCATCAATCCTCTGTTGACAGCACTTTTGTTTTGTATCAAGCCTAGCAGTAAAACAGAAAACAATGCCAAGAATTGTACTTGATATAGCTCCTAACTGTACATGTCTTTTTGTACTTTTGGGAGAGGAGGGTGAGGGGGGCAGCTGGTCATTAGTTAAGCCGAGTGGCCATTCTTCATCCATGACTTGCCATCACAAGTCACTGCTTTAATACTGTTTGGGTTGGTGTTGTTGTTGTTGAAGGGGCGGGGGGGGGGGGGGGGGGGGGGAGGGGAACAGTTGGTTGTTATTAAGTCTAGTGATCATTTTTCATCCATGACCCTGGCATCACAAGTTATTGCTTTATTAATGTTTGGATTATTGTTGTTGTTGTATGTTGTTGTTGTTTTTTGTTGCTGTTATTGTTACTGTTGGGAAAGTGTGGAACAGTTGGTCATTGTTTAGCCTAGTGACCATTCTTCACAAATGGTTCACAAATTCTTCACAAATGACTTGGTATCACAGTCACTACTTTATGATTATTTGGATTGTCGTTGTTGTTGTTCTTGTTGCTGTTGTCGTTGAGGATGAGCATGATGATGATGATGATGATGATGATGATGATGATGATGTAATTGATTTTACTTTCCAGCTGAGATTTTTTTATTTAGGGACTGTGAGAAACTGGCTCAGTGTCTATAAACGAACGGATTGTTTGCCATCGCTTGATTTTTTCATGCTTTAAATAGGTAGCCCAGGGAATATCTCATTTCCTCTAATATGTAGTCTAGAGGTAACGCGCCTGCCTAGAAAGCAAAAAGTTCAGGTTTTGAAGTCTTTGGTGGTTGGATCTCCCATCCCACTAGACTGTAAGTAGTGGACTGGGTCTTTCGAATGAGACGATAAACCGAAGTAAAGAACCCGCAACAGCAAGAGTTGTCCCTGGCAAAAAGCTTAACAAAAAGTCGATCTGATAGGGGAAAAAATATAATACATGCAGACAGGGACAGAAAAAAGTGGTGCTACTACTCTGGTGCGACGTGCTCTTCCGAATTTCACGCAGAGAAATCTGCCGTGACTTTAAGTGATCTACAGCGCAAAACCAGTGAACAAAATTTCCTCTGATGCTCTGTGGGTTCTTTTAATAGTAAATGCTGCTATCAGAAATGAGGGGGGAGGGGGGATTGTCAAGGGTTCTTGGTAAAACCTATTTGTTCAAGAATCGCTACAAGAAAAATTGCTTCCGCTGAACCCAGAGCCCCTCATCTAAAGTGTCTGTCAAATTTAAAGACACAGCATCCGATCCTAGGGATCAGGTCCGGGAGGCAAGAATAAATAAGGTAAAGGAGTCCCATAACCTATTAGGTCGTAGGGGAGCGAGGCGTCAGAGACCTCACTTCTCTAGGGACCAGTATATTGAGGGCGGCGCCCATCTCCTCTCCCTCGCTGCTTTACCTTCCCTGACCCTAAAGAGGGTAGGTACCTATTTACAGCTGGGTGAGCTGTACTGAAGCCAAGGCGCGCAAACGGTCACCCATCCAAGTGGTAACCACGCTCGATGCTGCTTAACTTGGCTGAGGGAAAATCAGTGAAGAGTACGTAGGTATGACTTATTTAAGTGAGAGAAAGAGAGGCTGTGCCACGGTCTGTCTGTCTGTCACGTTTTTATTTATTTCGAGGATAATGGAACAAGCACTCGTGTACTTTTTTTACATTCAGGCCCCGTGTGTATGCAGTTTTGTCAACTTTGTCATATGTTCCCACTGACAAACAATTACCTACTCTTTCCAAAAAGTGGAACACGTTTTAACGTGAGTGCAAGACGTTCTCTGTGCATTTGCATACGGGACCTCGGTTTATAGTCTCAGCCAAAGGACATTTTTGGGGGAGTGGACATCAGGTGCACCTCTGCTTGTTCAATTCAAATTCTATTTTCGTAATATACGCAAACAGGTACATCATTTATGTAAAAAAAAAAATTATAATCGAGTGAAACAAGATTTTTCTTTTGTTTCACTCTGTGAGAAATATAGGTTTCGTAATTTTGTGTCAGTGCGAGAAATATTCCATCGTTTCACAGCGTTACTTCTTCGATCGTAGCAGGTGGAAAAGAAAGACACATTTGAGTGAGTGGAAGATCGCTATTCCGCCTTTATATACCCTTGTTGTGCCTTTAAGGAATGCGGACACGAGAGAAGAGGCGGATGGTGTGTGTGTGTGTGTGTGTGTGTGTGTGTGGAGGGAGGGGGAGGGGGGATCGCAGATTCCATCACGTATATCATGAGGTGGCAGATTGAATTCTTTCAAAAAAATGAATACGTAAGAGAAGAGGAATGAGGACAGAAGGAGAGAGTGTGACACGGAGAAGAGCAAGCTGAAATAAAGAAGATGGTGATCGATCTCAAAGAATAAAAAAATAAATACAGGCAAGGCTTTAAACCCTTCATTTGTGATTAAAACATGTTTTGCAAGCTTTAAAAAAACCAGTCTGAAATCCTAGAAGAATGAAGTACAACAGTATTTTATCAGTAACTTTTGGTTTTAGTAATGGTCGTTATTTGGCCATCATTTTCGCATGATGGCTGTCTCTAGGCCGTCATTCAGTGATCATCAGCCCTCTTGTATTACGGTAATTAATTTGTTGTAGTTTTGCCCGTTTGAAGTGATGTGGACAATTAACCATCCCTCAGTCATCTTTCAGCTATACGTAGTCGTAGTTTTGTCTTGGTGACCTTACTCAGGTTACTTTTTGGCTTTTTGAGTTTTTATTAAGCCAGCAGCTGCCTATTACGTAGCCTACTAACCATGATTTGGTCATTTGTTGGCATTTCAGCCACTTTTTGGTACGTAACTATATTCAGAGCATTGGCTATAGTTTGGTTTAGCATTCTTTAGTTAGCTCAAAGGATTTCTCATTTCCCTCTCATTAGTCAAAACTTTCCCCACCTGTGCTAGTCTACCCCCCCCCCCCCACGCCACCCCACCCCACCCCCTAATTCTTCCTTTGGGAAATGAGATGGACATGTCAAGAGCTCTTGATGAAACCTTTCTGTTGGAAAATGGCTAGATAATAAAAATGGTTAAGCAAAGTCCGTGTCTTCTAAAATCTGTCCAAGCTAAAGAAGGCTGATAGGGGAAAAGGTTGAAGTGGTGCATCCCTTCAAGTGTGTCAGAAGGGGGCAGATTGATTTCTTGAAAAATAGAAGAAGGAAGAAAAGAGGAATAAGAACAGAAAGTAACAAGAAGAAAAGTAAGGGGAAATAAGCAAGAAAGTGGTCAAATTCGAAAGGCCAAAAACGGCAAGGTTTTACACCGCTCATTTTGTAATCAGAACATGATTAACTCCATTTTAAAGAAAAGTTCAAAAACCGAGAATAATGATATAAAAATTGTAAGATGAAAAACGTAATAGACACTTTGCACATGGCATATACACCGCTAAAAATGTTTTTATTTCTTCTTTCTTTTTAACCCGAGTCCTAAACTATTTAAACTGCTTTTCAACCGTTGTGCCTAAAGCTTTATAAAAGATGATTACCTGATATTTTAACCATACTGAAAATGCTGCAAGTTTTTCCTATAATTATGGATAGGTGCTAGTGACCAGTATGCTAACATCAAGTGTTTAATTCCACTACCAATACTTCACGATGGCAGCAAATATAGAATTTCAACCCACATATAAAAAAATCAACAGAAAAAAACATTTATCACAGGAATGATAAAAGTTAGCCTTTGGAAAATCCCTTACAGTTCAAAACAGAAAAGAACCGTAGATATTGTGTACTTCTGTACACAAATCTATAATATATAAATAAAAGGATTTACTTCTCATCTCAAAAGACTATCACGTTTTCTGTCATGATTAGAAACAAGACAAAACTATCTTTCATAAATGTTAATCCCTAAAACAGAAAATAAACATCATGCTCCTCCCTTCCAGCCGACAATCTACGTAACCTCTGAGCTACAGTGGGTTAAAACACTCAGAAACCTGTTTTGTCTCAGTCAGCTTTCTTTTTGATGGCGTCCGGTTTTTTTGTTGTTGTTCTTTTTGCTTTTGGTTTTTTGGCAGTTTGGCCAGCGGGGAATAATCATGGCAGGAGATAAGGCTTTGAAGAGGAAGAAGGGGCGGGGTGAGAGTTTGCTGGGGGTCGATAAAACGCAAGGCATCACTGATAGCGAGCGTGGATGGGCAGTGAAACATGCGTTTTGATGCTGAAGGGAAAGGAATGAAATTTATAAACATTCTGAGTGCCGTGATGATGCTTTAAGGTAGAGCTATGGTCACAAACATTGTCTTAAAATAAAAACCAGAATAGCAACAACCACAGCAATAGGAGGATGACAATACAGGACAGAAGAGGAGAGGAGGAGGAGGAGAGAGGAGGAGAGAGGAGGAGGAGGAAGAGGAGAAGAAGAAGAAGAAGAAGAAGAAGAAGAAGAAGAAGAAGAAGAAGAAGAAGAAGAAGAAGAGGAAGAGGAAGAGGAAGAAAAAGAAAAAGAAGAAGAAGAAGAAGAAGAAGATGATGATGATGATGATGATGATGATGATGATGACGATGACGACGACGACGACGACGACGACGACGACGACGATGACGACGACGACGATGATGATGATGATGACGATGACGACAACGATGACGATGATGACGACGACGACGACGACGATGACAATGGCGACAATGACGATCATAGTGGTGATTGTGATGGCGGTGCTGCCGCTGCTGCTGCTGCTGCAAATGATGATGATGATGATGATGATGATGATGATGATGATGATGATGATGATGATGATGATGATGATGACGACGACGACGACGATGACGACGACGACTACGATGACGATGATGACGACGACGACAACGGCAATGACGACTACGACGACAACAGCGGTAATAGTGGTGATGATCGCAAGCAAAATGGAAAAAAGAAAATGACAGAAACATAAAAAGAGCAGTTTCAAACTTTTTGGGGTAAAGAATTTTTTTTTTATAAATCAAACTCGAAAACCTTCACCCTTGGAAACAAGGCGAAACCCTTTGACAAGTGGGCAAATAAAAAGCATATCAGTGTCTGCCAGCAAGCCGTCAGTGGCTGATATTTCAGGTGGCCAGACATCTTCAGAGCTGGACAATAAACCTATAGTCCTTTGGTCTCAAAAAGCCTACTTGGAGAAAAGGTAAAGTCTCTCCAAAAGAGACCTACATTTTTTTGTCATACTTTCTTTCAAACTTCAACTGAAACTGTCTCTTTAGAAAAAGCATACCTTGAATAAACATCAGATATGTATCTCATGAACGATTTGTCGTGTTACACACAAAAAATACGATGTTGTTAGCTCTAAGTTCAAAAGCGACCTACCCCGTAGTGAAGGATTCGTGACTGCCTATTTGAAGAAAGTTTTGTGGCAACTTTTGCATCTCTTTCATTCCAAGATCTGTTTTAACAGTGCACTCTCAGACCTGTTTTTTGAAGAGGTCAGAACTTTGGTGATAAAAGTTCTAGAAATTGCCACTGTTTGATACATCAGACGTTATTGATCATATTTGGTCGACAGGCCTCATATGCGGTCGTGTTCGATTTCATTTCTCAGAAAATTGTTACAGTCAAGCTATACACATTTTTTACCGTTTAGATTTAGTGTCATTATCAATGTTTTAAACCAGGTAATTCGCTACCACAGTATAATCACAAGTCAATGGTTTTATAATGATGACAAGAAAATAATTTTGTTCATTGTTTTCACAAATAATTTTCTTGGAAAATATAACAATCTAAATATTGAACATTCTCTGACAGTGAAAAGTATAGTTCCCAGTAAAGTAATGGTAGTTGATCCAACAATAAACAATGAAATAAAAACTAAGTATTTGATCTATTTTGTGTTAAATAAGGTTGAAGATAAGATGCATCCTGAAATTTGGGTAGATAGACTAGTATAAAATCAGAAGTAACTGGTTAAAACTATAATGACAAAATTATATGTTAGTTATGTTTTCAGAAAGGAATTTTCGTGCCACAAAATCATGCAAACTAAATACTGAACTTTCTCTGATAATGAAAAGGGTAGGTCCCTGTAAGGTACGGAAGTTGGCTTAAAACAGGCAATAAAGTGAAGTGAAGCATACGGTCTATTTGGGGGGGATTCTTTTATTTTGAGGATAATGGAATAAGCACTCATGTGCTTTTTTCATCCAGTCCCCGTGTGTTTGCAATTTTGTAAATTTTGTCATATGTTCCCACCGGCACACAAAGGCCTACTCTTCCGAATAGCGGAACGGGTTTGAAATTTGTGGGGGAATTTGTTTTTTGCGGTGGGGGTTTGCACAAGGGAATCGGTTTTTAGTTCATCCGAAAGAAAATTTTTGGGGGGTGGAGTCGGAAAATGAGTTAACTAGGGAAAAAATCCTCTTGAAAGAAAAATCGAACCCGGGGTCAGCAGATCACGAACCCCAAATTTCTCTAACCCAGGCTATACCGTCCCCTGGGGTTGGTTTAAAACCCAAGGGTTCACGCATCCCGAACCCCTTTTGGATGGGTAGATTTAAAATATCAAAAAGGCCTTTTGTTTTCCAAAATAACACCCGCTTTGTAGGAACATTTAAAAAGGGCCCCAGACCAGAAAAAAGGCAATTTCCCGGGAAAAATATGTGGCAAAATTTTTACTGCATACGCGTCTCCCCTCCGATGCAGGGTTGGGCGGGATGGCCTAGTGGCTGAAAAATTGGGGCTCGGGAAATTTACGACCGGGTTCGGTTTTTTCCCCTTCAAAGGGGGTATTTTCCCCCGGAGTTAACTTTAGTGCAGACTCCATTTCCCCCAAAAAACCTTGGATGAGGGCTTATAAACCGGGGTCCCGTGTGGGGGAACCCAAAACCGGAAAAATTTTTGCGCACACGTTAAAAAACCTTTTTCCCCTTTTTTGTAAAAGTAGGGCCCTTTGTTTTCCGGGGGGACAGATGACGAATTTAAAAAACGTACACCCCGGTGACCCCGGATGTTAAAAAAAAACCCCAAAAAGTGTTATTCATTTTTCCTTTGAAAATAAAAGATGAAAAAAAAATAAAATTTAAAAAAATAAATGCCCCCCCTTTAGCCCCCACAGGGGGTTTTTGATCTCCGTATTTTAAAGTTTCCATCAATTTAACGAAACCATTAATCGGTTTATATCCATCTTGCCCACGAGTGTTCCATTATCTATTTCTGAATCCTAAAGCAAGCACAGAGCAAAGTTTCCTCTTCTCCAAAACATCTTTTTAGATGATCAGAGACTTTTCTATATATAACGCTCTGTAAAAGATATTACGAACCTGTCCTTTCATTTTACATGTGGGGTGAGACGGATGTTCTGAACTTTGGGTAAAAAGCTTACATTGCGTCTTTCATCACACAAAAAAGCTTTTTTCATCGCCTCAGAGTTTTTCATTTTCTCGTCACATCCAAAAAATCTTTTCATCTAGCTTAAAGGGTTATCGTTCCTTTTTTGGATGTCAGTGTACATTTGTCAGAACTCCGATAAAGTTTTGTATATTTGTTTGTTTTGGTTTTTGGGGGTTTCTGGGCTAGAACTTCAGAGGTTCACCAATGGTCAGAGTTTTGCGTATGCGACCGTTTTTCGCACACCACGAAGGTAGCCGCATTCCGACTTGGAGGATGTATGCTGGATATGTTGGTATTTCCGTAAGCCACCGAACGCTAACGTAAATGACAGGTTATTTAACGTGCATATTCGACCTTCTGCATATGTATATACACAAACAGAATTAAGGTACTGTCAGTTCTGCACATTAAGTTTGACAGAAACATCGTAAACATCCCCACCTTTAATTCACCAGACGCTGTCGCCAAGACTCGAACCCATGACTTAATGAACCCATTTGGGATTGAAGTCCACTAGTCTTAACCATTCGGCTACGGCGTCCTAAGATCCAAGCTGTGTGTGACTGTGATGGGTGGTGTAGGTTGCTGGATCTTTCTGTGTTAGGCCTCTCGGTTCATGGATGCTTGTTTGTGCAGATTCTCTCTGTATGTGTCTGTCGCTGACTGTTTATCTGTTTTTAGATCGCTCTGCAGTTTTGTCTTTCTCTTTTTATTAACTTCGTTCTCTCTAGTCCTGTTTTTGTGTCAGTTTCTGTTGCTTTTTTGAAAGAAAGTTTTTTTAAAAATTGACGGGTTTTTCTCCTTAAAGAATGTTATTTTTTTGTCTGTCTGTCTGTCTGTGTCTCTGTGTGCGTCAAAGTCAAAGTCAAACTTTTATTTTCAGATGGTACATTGAATTAGCAGTGCATTTGCTTGTTTTCATCAAGCCATCTATCTAAAGAAAAAAAGCGAGAAACAAAGATAAGATAATATATGTAGACATAGAATAAAAACCCTAATCAATGATAAACCATACAAATCAAACAAGAAAAGACAATAACAAATGCGTACCTGGAATTAAAAAAAACAAAAAACCCTGAAAAATATCAAACCATACAGTTCAATTAATTCAAAATTCTTGAAAATATATCCATCATAATACAAACAAACAAGCAACAACAAAAATCCAGACCAAAACAAACAAAGGAGACAAAACAAAATTTTAAAAAAGAGTCGCACCAACTGCTTCACACCCACCCCCCCCCTTCTCACACACACATACACACAAAAACCTTCAACCATACAAACAACAGAATAAAACAAACAAAAAAGATAAGCCAACAAGACCAACCACAACAAGCAAATAAACAAACAAACAATCACAAACATACGTACACAACAACAACACCCCCAATAAGAAACATAAGACAAGAATAACAGCCCAAAAAAAAAAAAAGAAAAGAATAAAAGATTTAACAAAACCAAAAAGAGCCAAAAATTAACCCCCCCCCCCCCCCCCCCCCCCCCCCCCCCCCCCCAAGAAAACCCCCAAAAACCCCCAAACAAAACCCAAAAAAAGAAAAAAAAAACCCAGAATTTAAACCCCCAAAACCTCACCAAAAAAATTTAACAAAAAACCAAGGGGTTATAAACAGGGGAAAAACTGATGTATATTTTTCCTTTTTAAATCTTTTTATCCCTTTTAAATTTAAACATGAAAAATTCCTCACTCAAACCCCCTTCACCACATATTAATATAAGGAAAACAAGGGCATAACCAAGGGGACAATTTGGGTTCAGAGCAAAAAAATATTTAAAAAAGACATCCCTTCCCCCCTTTCCCCTGGTCATATGCTTTTATTTGTGCTTTTTTTATTTTAAAGGGAGAACAACGTTAATCCCTTTCCCTCAAAGAAAAAATTTTAGGCAATAAAAACCTCCCAGCAAACAACCAGCAAAAAAACCCAATTTTTGGTAACCCAATACAAAGAAAAGAAAATAAACAGCGACAAAAAAAAAATAAACAGCATATTTTTTTTTGTAACACAAAAAAGTTTAAAAAAAAACACAACCCAAACACACAAAACACACCACACCCACACACACACACACCCACACACACCAAAATTCAAAGGTGTTGGGGTCGATATCATTAAAAAACCCCTATTTAGATCAAAACTTACACAAAAAGCACGTATATAATATGAAAATTGGGTTTATTTATGATTTTTAAAGACAAAAAATTTTAACGTTTAGTGACTTATTTGTGTGTGGGTTGTTTTTGTGTGTGTGTTTTGGGGTGTGTGGTGTGTGTGTGTGGGGGGGCGTGTGCGTGCGGGCCGTGTTGTTGGGGTGTTTTTGTGTGTGTGTGTGTGGGGGTGTTTTGTGTGTGTGTTGTGGTGTATGTGTTTTTGCGTGTGTGTGTGTTTTTCTCCTCCCCTCTCTCCCCTCTTTTTCCCTCTCCTCTCTCTCCCCTTCCCCTTCTCTTCTCCCCTTCTCTCTCTCTCCTTTTTTCCCCTCCTCTCTCCCTTCTCCGGGAAAATCCTTTCTTTTAAACTCTATCTTTGTTCTGTCTCTCTTGTCTGTCTTTTTTCCTCTCTCTTCCCTTTCCCCCCCCCTTCTCTCTTCTTCTCTCGCTTCCTCCCCTCCCCCTCTCTCTTTCTCCCCCCTCCTCTCCCCATGAAACTTAATTCTTGCCATTTCCTGTATACCTCCACTAAAAAAAAGGGACATGAAAAAACCCTTCGCAGCCCACCGCCAGTTTTTGGCCCAAACCACCTTTCGACCAAAAGTTAACGTAAACGCCTCTCCCCCTGGGGTCGGCAACGCCCCTCCTACAGGGAAACCCGACATAAAACTATAATAAGTTTAGTCCTAGCCCTTTTTTGGTTTCTTTTGAATTGTGTTAAAAACTGTTTCATTTTATCACACCTGTTTTGGTTTGGTTTGTAGTGCTGGTGAAAAAATTGTATTGTGGATAAGTGTTCTGTGGGGGGGGAAAAAAAAAAAAAAAAAAAAATGGAGGTCTATGCTGCTGATTTACTCTAGTGACCAGGTTTGGTGATGGATCTGTCTAATGAAGAAGAACCACAAGCTGTCATTTCTACTGAAGGGAACCCATCTCCCCAAGTTTTTTGAAATGTCCAAATCTCTCTAGAAGAATGGAAATTTGGAAAAGAAGTGCACCGCACTCCGGAAGAGAAAATGAGCGCTGGCTCAGACATAGAACCCCTTGTGAAAAATGAAGGGAAAAGAAAGAAGGCAGGCAAGCGATTTCAGAAACTGTTACTGACAGTGTTTCTGATGAGAGGGCAGAGGGCTGGAGAAAGAACTGATGGCAGAATCTATAGAGGATGAGGATAAAGATGACGACATTTTCGCTGAAATGGCATCATCCTTTGATGAAATGAGGGAAAAAGGGCCACCCATTTCGGGAAAAACTGGAAAAGCTGCTTGAGTCCAGATTTGGATCGAAAATCCCAGACAGGAAACTGAGGGAAAAACTTACCAAGTACCTATTCCCGAAAACTGTTCTTACCTGGGCGTTCCCTGAAAAAAACCGGGAAAAGTTTTTTCTGTTCTCAAGCCCTTCTCACAAAAGACAGATGTCAGGATGGCAAATACACAAAAACCCTGTAAAAAAGCTGCCATAGCGATAACGCTCTGCACTGACCGACTTCGGGAAGTAAAAAGTACCATCTTCAGGGCAGGAGGCAGCTAAAGTACGCGGTGAACTGACCGAATGCATAGCCTATCTTCAGACGCCCTAGCCCTCACAGGTCATGCCAACCATGACTGTCCCAGAAACGGAGAGAAATGCCCGGGACCCTGCCTCCCCCGTGAACTCTCTGGCATATGTGCACCGCATGTTGCCATGACACTAGAACTACTGTATGGCGCCGAGTTTCAAAAAGCATTGAAAGAAGTACGGGAAGTCCCAGAAACTCGGTCAGGCATGCGTGGCCAGCAAAAGAAAACCACATGGCAGCACAACAACACCAGCTCTTTTTTGGCCGGAACCCTGGAGGCAGGGGCAGACAAACAAGATTGTTTTGGAAGAAGGGTCAAAAAAAACAGCCACCGGCAGTAACTCGATCCCTGACTGAACCCCCCCTCCCTTCTGGAAACAAGGTTAGTTGAATTTTGAACTTTGCTTGCCTCTCTGTGTGTTATCTTAAACCCAAGCATGAAAAATTTTTACAGCAGGAAGCATTAAGGAAAAGTTGTCTCGCTGGAAGGGGTTTAACTTTGACCTTGATGTACTTGAAACAGTTGAAGGAATTAAAAATCATTTTTGATGATTGCCCAGAATTATAAAGCAAAGTTCAAAAAGGTCATTTAACAAACATGAAAATTATGCTATTGACTCTGAACTAGAAACCTGTTGAAAAAAGGGTTTGTGATTAAAGAATCCTTCCCAGAATCGGGGACAAATTGTCTCACCTATCTTTGTTAGGGAGAAAAAAGATGGATCATTTAGAATGATTTTGAATCTAAAAGCTCTAAATGAAAGGTAGAATATAAGAAATTTAAGATGGAAAACAATACATACACCCTTTGGATCTAGTGACGCAAAATTGTTATTTTGCATCAATTGATCTGAGAGTTTGCCTATTATGTCATGCAGTAGAGGAGATTTTCAGAAATACCTGAAATTCAGATGGAGAGGAAAACTGTACTGTTTTCAGGCAGTTGCCATGGGACTCAGTCCGATTCCAGAAAATTCACAAACTTATGAAACCTGTCCTAGCATGTTTAAACTGATATGGGTCCCCAGATAACTTCATTCATTGATGATAGTTTAATTGTTGGAGAGTCTGAAACAGAAGTTGTACAGTGTGTGACAGACACCATAAAATTATTAGACTATTGGATTTATGTACATGAAAAGAAATCTCAGTTCATACCTGTGCAAGAAATCACATACCTGGGTTTCAAAATAAACCCCAATAGAATGTCCGTCATGCTGACAGATGAACGGAAACAGAAACTGTTGTGTGCTTGCAAAAAATTATTCAGTCAGAGAATGTTACCATAAGATCTTGGCATCTTGTATTGGACTAATGGTTTCTTGTTTTTTTGGGCTGTGCCAATGGGCCCTTTGTACTACAAGCACTTGAAAAGACAAATGTTTTGCATTTTAAATAAGTAAGGGAAAACTGGGATAAGTCTGCAGTGTTATCAGCTGAAGGAAAAGCAGAGCTAGAATGGTGGATCAATAACATAGATAAACAAAAGGCTCCTATTCAGAGATCAGATCCTACTATTACTTATGAAGACAGAAGCTCAGGTAAGGAGGGGGTGCTTGGATTGTTGAGACCAAACCCCAAACACAGGTGGTGGAGTAAGAAAGACCAAAGAAGGACATAAAACTCATTGGAGCTTTAGCTGTCTTGTTTGGGTTTCCCAAATCTTTGTTGCTGACAAACTGAATGTTCACATAAAAATCATGTCTGATACACAAGCACAGTTGGTTGTATTAAAAC
The DNA here is from genome assembly GCA_028751875.1 of Rapana venosa. Taxonomy (NCBI): domain Eukaryota; kingdom Metazoa; phylum Mollusca; class Gastropoda; order Neogastropoda; family Muricidae; genus Rapana; species Rapana venosa. The sequence goes on along the minus strand of CM054146.1, from coordinate 19,777,897 downwards.
AAAATGGGTTCTAACAGATCAAACAGCTGAAAAAATTTTGTCTCAGCAAATTGGCATTGGTGTGAAAGCAGGAACTATGGCTCAGTGCTGCCCACATCCCTGGAGTTGATAATATTGAAGTGAAGGCTGTTAAAACAGGGCCACATAGACACAGAATGGAAACTTGATTCCTGCTTCTCTCTGAGGCTCTGAATATTCTAGATATAAAACCTGACATTGATTGTTTGCTTCTAGTTTAAAATTTTCAGTTTTCCAGATATGTGTCTTTCTTGCCTGACCCAGGAGCATGTGCTATTGACGCATTTAGCATGTATTGGGGTAATGAAACTGTCTATTGCTTTCCCCTTCAGCATTCTACCCCGTGTCCTGGAAAAGTTAAAGAAAGACAAAGCAAGAGGGGTTATAGTAGCACCAGCTGGAAAAAAACCACCCTTTTTTGGCCAGCACTAATGAAAACCCTCACAGCCGGCCAGTCCTCTTGTCGGGCCAGGAACACTCTACTGACTACAACCAAGTCAAAAGGAGATGAAACCCCCACTAAAGAAAAGCTTGACTTGTTAGTCTGCAAAGTGTCAGGGATAGATTCAGAACAAAAGGTTTTTCTGAGGGACATACCATATTCTCATGTCCTCATGGCGCCCTGCAACAAAACAGATGTATGATGTGTACATACGAAAGTGGGAGAGGTACGCGTGTGAGAACAGGTGGATTCAGTTTCACCGCCTCTACCCACAGCTGTAAATTTTCTGGATCTCTGTTGAAAGGGGATATTCATATAGCGTGTGGGCATTTGCTCGTTCTGCGCTAAGTTGTTTTCTCTGAAAACTATGAAGGGGCTACGTTCAGTCAACATAAACTTGTAAAAGATTTAGAAGGGTGTTTTTGAAAGAAAACCACCACTACCAAAGTATCAAAAAACTTGGGATGTAAATATTGTGCTTAAAATGCTAGAAACGTGGGTTCAGTGGATAAACTAACGTTCAAAGAACTGACAATGAAACTTGTGATGTTAATTGCACTGCTGTGGGGTCAGAGGTGTCAAATATTGCTTCACTTGACATCGATAATATGCCTAACGAGGCAAAAATGTGTATTTTATTTAAATAGTTTATTAAAACAATCAAGAAGAGGAGCCCATCAATCACCGATTGAACTCATGGCTTTTGTGGATAAGGAGGCTTTGTGTGTAGTTTACACATTGAAAGAATACCTTAGACAAAGAAAAGAAATGAGGGCTCAGATTTCCACTGGACATTTGTTTATTACTCTCCAAGCACCGCACAGAGGAGCTAGTAGCGATACCATCTCTCGCTGGCTGAAATGGATGCTGGAGAGGGCAGGCATAGACATTACACGCTTCACAGCGCACAGTACCAGGTCAGCCAGTACTTCGCAGCAAAAACTTGCAGACGCTCCAATACCATCTTTAATGAAAGCAGCTGGATGGACGAATGTTTCCACATTTGCAAAATTTTATAATAAGAATGTGGGACCAACCACTGACCATGGGCCAGCCCCATCATGGAGCGTTTCCTAACACAGAAGAAAGGTTAGGACATGTTTCTTTTTTCATTGATGGATGTGTCTCGAGAACACTGTGGCTCTCAAATTCATGTGCCTGTAGTGGAGGTATACGGGAAATGAGCAAGATTAAATACAATAAGCGAGATTACCTCGTAAGTTGAAGCTGTTTGTAAATTCTTGCAAATTTTATTGTAGACCAGAACGGAGTGCACATGCCCACCCGTGAAATGGTCTGCATGCATACCAGCAAGTAAAATAAAATGCATACCATGCAAACGAAACTACTACCACTAGAAAAAGTGAAAAATTGCCATCAGTGTTCTTGCACACCGTGCAAATAGAAAGGGACATCCACCCAAAGTAAATGAAAAGGAATGATAACAATGTTTATTAATTATATGATGATCCTGTTATATATAGTGTGACACAGTGTTCTCTCGAGGCTCTAAAAACTGGCGGTAGGCTGCGCGCGGTTTCTCATGTGCACTCCGTTCCGGTCTACAATAAATTCGCAAGAATTTACAAACAGCTTCAACTTACGAGGTAAGTCTCGCTTTATTGTATTTAAATATATTATATACAAACGTGCCACAGTGACATTGAGAAATACTTCAGTAGTTTCTATATTGCTGCATTGAACATGTTAACCAGGCGACTCTCGATAATTCATAAGAAGAAGATGCTGATCTATACAACAACAAAAAAACACAGCACCATCGTCTTCTAAAATACACAGGAAAAAGCAAAACAAATTGTTGTCATCTTCAAATAGATGTGACGTGTTCTACCTCTATTCACTTCTTGGTCACCTAGCAGAACAGTGCCTTGCACAGGGTAGTAGAAGTATCCCTCCGCCGTAAAAAAAAAGTGCAACAACCCCATTAAGTCTATTTCTGCCAGCCCTCCCCTCTCCCCTCTCCTCCTCGCCCCCCTCCCCTCCCCCATTCCCGATTCTGCTTTATGGCTTGATCAATAATCCGATAATATCAAAGGAAATACTACAGTCGAGTATACTGCAGACATAATGTACTACACTCCCTTCTGCAGTCTGTCTAGTATCCGTGTACATCCAATTATGGACAAGGGAAACAGGGAGAAGACATGACAGAGTGTGACACACACACACACACAAACGCGCACGTGCACGCACGCACGTACGCATGCACGCACACACGCACGCACGCACACACGCACACACACACACACACACACACACACAGGGAGCAGACATGACACAGTGTCACACACACACACACACTCACACACATCCACACGCGCGCGCGCACACACACACTCGCACGCACGCACACATGCGCACACACACACACCCTGTACCTTTTTTATATCTAAAGTATAAACGTGAAAAAATGGATGAAACAGTAAGTGAAGTAATTTGTTTGTCCTGACGTTTTATGCTTTTCTTTTTTTAATTCTTAAAACATTTTTATTTAAATGTGTGTGTGGACGTGAGCGCGCACAGGTGTGCATGAGTATGTGTGTGCGTGTATATGTATATGTGGTAATTTGTATTTTTCAATGTATTTCCTTAACGATTTTTTCCTTTTTTTTTCTTTTTTACTGGTTTAATTTAATGGTAAATGATGCTATAATGTAGTGACTTAGTATAATCATTACGAAATTTGTTCTTAGATAGATGGCTTGATGAAAAAAAGCAAATGCATTGCTTATTCAATGTACCATCTGGAAATAAAATTTTGACTTGACTTGACTTGACTTGACTCACACACGCCACACACAGGGAACAAACATGACACAGTGTCACACACACACACATGCACACACGCACACACGCACACGCGCGCGCACACACATACCACACACACAGACATGACACAGTTTTCTCTCTCTCCCCGCACGCGCACGCACACACACAAAACACACACGCACACACGCACACACGCACACGCACGCGCACGCGCACACGCACACGCGTACACACACACACACACGCACGCACGCACGCACGCAGCACGCACACAACACACACACACACACACACACCACAAGGGGGACGGGACGGGACGGGGACGGGATAGCCTAGTGGTTAGAATATTGCGCTCGCAATCTGACGACCCGGGTTCGAATCCCGTTCAAGGGGATATTTTCCCCTGGAGTTAACATCAGTGCCGACTCCACCCTCCCCAAAAGTCTTTCGGATTAGACTATAAACCGAAGCCCCGTGTGTGAACACACGCAGAACATCTTGCGCACACGTTGAATCCTGTTCCGCTTTTCGTAAAAGTAGGCCATTGTGTGCCGATGGGAGCAGATGACAAAAATTTACAAAACCGCATACATACGGGGACTGATTGTAAAAAAAGCACTTAAGTTCTTATTCCATTATCCTCGATGTAAAAGAATAAATGAATAAAATAAATAAATAAAAACACACACAGGGGGCAGACATCACACACACGCACACGCACACACACACACGCACACACACACAACACACACACACACATACAACAGACACACACACACACACACACACACACACACACACACGTGTGTCTACAAGCCTTCTGGGTTTCTATGGCAATAAAGGATGTTCTTGTGCTTGTTGTTGTTCACACAAAAACATTGTGCTACGATTAAAAAAAATGAGCAGCCTGTGATAAACAGAGTATGCAGTGCAGATATGAAAGAATTTGGTTCATGCACAATTGAACGGATGAGAATATACACATAAATTCAACTGACTGCAAACAAGTGCACGTGCAGAGAGTAAGGCTGATTAAGAAGGTAGATTTGAGCAATACAGACATGTGATTGTTGTGGAGAAAAAAACTTGTATTTAAAAAATATGATATAACGGTTTGCTTAAAAGAAGTTCACAAAGTCGGAAGAAAATTGTTTATGATATTATAATGCTTTACATTTTAAAAAAACACCCAAAGAGCTAGCTATCAAAGGAGCAAATGATATAGTTATGATGGTATTACTGCTTACTCAGTTGGTGTGACTTTTGCCTTTGTGATAATATTTAAGTGATTGGGACAGGAAAGGTTAACAACAAATACAGATCCTATTTGATGATACCATTATTTGGTCAGGATAGTAAACATCAGTTAACAAGCAAGAACTTTTCGCTGCAAGAGATAAAAATGACTTTTACTTACATACTTTAAGCTCCTAGAAATTTCTTATTCCTCTGTTCCAATTCCTTTCCTCTGAGCTTACTTATAAAGAATGGTAGAATTGTAGCGCGCTCTCTCTCTCTCACGCTCTCTCTCTCTCTCTCTCGCTCTCTCTCTCTCTCTCTCTCTCTCTCTCTCTCTCTCTCTTCTCTCTCTCTCTCTCTCTCTCTCTCTCTTCTCTCTCTCTCTCTCCTTTCTTCTTCTTCTTCTTCTTCTTCTTATTGTTATTATTATCATGATTATTGTTATCATTGCTATTATCATTATTATTAACATTATTATTATTATTATTATTATTATTATCATCATCATCATCACTATTATTATTATTTTTACTATCATCATCATCTAAAAGAGAGCATCAAAGAAGAAAAGGTAGGTTTCAGAAACAGAACGGAATACAGCAGAGCGGAATTTTCAACCGACTTAGGAAATAATTATTCTGTGAGAGGTTTCTGCAACACCAGCAGGGCCTCTACCACGTTTTTGTGGGGGGTTTTCATGAACTTTTAAGAAAGTGACTGCCTGAGTTTTTAGCATACAGCTCTGTAGGCAACTTTGAGACTGTACAACATCAATGCCAACCAGATAAGACCCATAGAATGCCTCTATGACAAGTCAGGCAAACCAGCGCGCTCTACTCTGACTGAAAATGGACTGGTCTAGAGTTGGGAACGACATACTACGGAAAGTTGAAAGCCGCAAGGAGTGGAAGAGGAAGCTGGTTGCAAAATCTTCAGTGGTCGACCAGACTACGGAACAGGATTGTGGGCGGGGATGGTGAAGGCTTGGCAGGAGAATTGTCTTGGACCCAAAGCTTACCAACAACGAAAACAGTGTTTTATGTAAGAGGGTTTGTCCAAGCCTATTCAACAGCAAGCTTGTACAAAGAGTTACACCATAATCGTTGCGTCGAACCTTTCTATGTGTAACATATGGAGAAGAGCTATACCAGATAAGTATCTATGGAGAATTCATAGTGTCAAAAACAAAAGTGTCAAACACAAAGAAAGAAAGGAGGGAAGGAAAGAAGTAAGGAAGGAAGGGGGAAAAAAGAACAAAAGAAGAAAGAAAGAAAGAGGAAAAAAAGAAAGGAAGAAAGAAAAAGGAAGGGGAAAAAAAGAAAAGAAAAGAAAGAAAGAAAGAAAAGGGGGAAAATTCTCTTCAGCCAAAGAACCTACCATAGCATGCAGAATAGACTATTCCATAAACGCTAAACCCCACTAAACACAGATGTCACAAGCTTATCAGAAAATTAATGAGTCAACACTATTAATTCCTGTTAACTCTAGGGAAAAGTAAACACAACTGGATTCCACACTCCCCGGGGCATGCAGGGGGTCTGTCACCATAAATTAATAGTACCTCCACCTTCAGGATATGCTCTACCTCACTTGTCAGGCCAGGCGCTTAACGGCAGAGCTACATAGTTTGACTCATGTGACAGACAAAAATGGTTGCTGTCTGAGCGGTTGACGAAGAACAGAAGAAAAAGAAGAAGAAGAGGAAGAGGAGGAGGAGGAAGAAGAGGAGGAGAAGGAGGGGGAGGAAGGGGAAAAAGGAAAGAAGAAGAAGAAGGAAGAAGAAGAAGAAGAAGAAGAAGAAGAAGAAGAAGAAGAAGAGAGAAGAAAAAAAAGGAGGAGGAGAAAGAAGAGGAGGAGGAGAAGGAGGAGGATGAAGAGAAGAAGTGAAGAAGAAAGGAGAAGAAGAAGAAGGGAAGAAGAAGAATCTATACCTGTAAAGTATCTGCCAAGCTGTGAATACAGCGCAGCATATATTATGGAATTTGTCCGCATGCAGTACTAAACTGCGTACGTTTAAATGGTTGGTCGGCTGGTTGGTTGGTAAATTCTCTTTTTGGGGTGGGATGCATAGTACCTGATCTCCCATGCTTTTAAATCTGCTGTAGGTCTGTCCGCTGGCCTCTACTGACACATTTCTACCTCAGAAGAGCTCATGTTTTAAGCAGGATGAACGCTAAATATGTCCGTCTTTCTGTAACCAACCAAACGCTGACATGAAATACAGGTACTTTAACGTGGATGTCTGACCTGCGTGTGTACATATTATATAAAAGGAGTTCAAGCACTTGCAGGTCTACACTTTAAGTCGACCCGGGGATCATAGAAATCGACACTCTTAATTCCTCAGATGCCACTGCCGAGAGTCAAACCCACGACTTCATTTACCTACAAGGTTAAAGTTAATGGTCCTGTCCACACGGCTACAACGTCCGTCGGTTGGTGAACTAAATACAAATGTTTCTAATCTTTGTCATTTTTCCAACATATATATGTATAACTATCGTATACGATACTGTCTATTGATTTAGTAATCTACTCATTTGTTCATCTGTTTGCTATTAATAAACTTTGGAGACGTGATTTTATTTCCTAACATATGAAATATAATGCTTCATACACAATAAACAGTCACATACATTAAATCCTGTCTGTATAGAGTATGTGTCTAACAACAGCCACATCCAACAATGCCTGTCTATATATAGTAAATGTCTAACACATTTTATATCACTTGCTAAACCTATGTATTTGTCATGAGGATTTGGTTGTAAATTTGGTTATGATTTTCTTACTTGCTGTCGAAACCTAGGAGCTTGTCCATCAATCAAAAGCTCTTGCAAATGTAGGTTACGATGACTAAATTGCCTAAATCAAGAAAGTCTTTAATTTTATTTGTTTGTAGATAGCTACACCTTCAGTGCCCCTTTCTTCTTTTTCATTTGAACAGTTATTCTATACAGAAAATCCAACATAAAAATCAGAGCTTTTTTCATTCCTCATCTACAGCTCATGTTACCAATGGTGAGGTTTTATCCCTGAGCGACCGTTTTATCACTTTTAAGGTAGTCGCATTCTGACTTCGTGGTTTAATCTGATTATAACACAGGTAGAGAATGAGGCAAAAAAGATTTGGGGGGGATGCAAAGATTTGTTTCCGTGACTTAAAACTATTTTGCATGTGTTTTCTGATCTTTTGCAATACACAATTCACAGCTGAAACACTTTCTTATCTCAGAAACAGCGAAACAGTGAAATTCTTGCAGCGTTTCTTTAAATGCTGACTAATTCTACTTCTTACAACGGCTTTTGCCATGCTTGGTTTACCATAGGTTTTTTTTTTAAAAACCGAAGACTAATACTGTCTTGGTCATGAGTGGGGGAATACTCATAAATATACCATCTTCTGGAAGCTTTAGCATACAAACGAACAGTGTGGTAACTAAGGCGAACACGGGGAGTCGAGCATGTGTGGGTGGTAAGGTGGTACGGCAGGGGGAACAATAGGAAAGAGGGCTGTTACCAGGGCCCTGCTTGCTTGTTTGTGTGTACTAATTCAACCTTGCCAGGTCACTCCAGTTCAGCTGGATGGGATTGGAGAGAGCGGAAGAATATCAGTTCCTGGGGAATACTGACCAATGTTTTTAGCCTGAGGAAGGTTTTGAAATGAACCAAAAAAATTTGCTCTGCCAAACACTTGGGTTTTTGTGTTTTAACTTGTCTACTTTTTTTTCGTGTGGAATATTCTGAGGTCTTTGATATTTTCGTTTCTTGGTTAGGAGATTCACTAATGGTAAGAGTTTGTTTGCGTGTGTGATTGTTTTTATTCAACTTTAATGTAGAACCAATCTGACTCGGGGGAAGATTCTGTCTACAGGTTGTTCACATCTGCAGGACAATGAGATTTAGGTTTTTTGTTTTGTTTGTTTGCTTGTTTGTTTGTTTGTTTGTTTGTTTGTTTGTTTGTTTGTGAGCTATTTTTAGTTGAGTTTCTTTTTTCTTTTTTTTAAAATCATTTCATCACTGTTTGGGAAGAGGGAGGGGGTAGTATTTTGTGTGGGGTTTTTTTTGACGCCTTGCTAAATGTATTATTTAGACAGTGATGAAACAAGAGGTCTGTGCTGATTTCTTTTTTCATGTTTGTGAGAGTATGTTTTACAATTAACATGGTTTGTGAAACCGTTTGGTTTGCTCCTTTACATGCGTTTGGTTATGCTGCCGGAGTTAAGGTACTGGTAAGATCTGCACATGGGCTCCGAGAGAGAGAGAGAGAGACAGAGAGAGAGACAGAGAGAGACAGAGACAGAGAGAGAGAGAAAGAGACAGACAGACAGAGGCGGAGACAGAAACAGAGTGTAGTAGTAGCAGCAGCAGCAGTAGTAGTAGTAGTAGAAGTAGTAGTAGTAGTAGTAGTAGTAGTAGTAGTAGTAGTAGTAGTAGAGACAAAGAGACAAATTCAATAACAATGACAATTGCTTTTATTCGAGGATAATGAATAAGCACTCATGTGCTTTTTTTATATCCAGACCCCGCCCTTAGGGATATGTATGATAATAAAATAAAATAAAGCCAATATCAATACACTCACACAATAAATGGGGAAAAATATCCACACAGAGACAGACAGAGTGACAAAAGCAGACAGACAGACAGAAAACAAAAAATCTGAAAAGGAATGAACAACCACGTAACTCCAAGACGACTACTACCATTGAGATAGATTGAACTGAATTTAAACTTGATTGACCTTTTTCTGCATTACACATTATTGCTATAAATTGTACTGCGTTTTTTTGTATCGTATTGTATTCTATCGTATTTAGAGCTTCATAATTATGTACAGTATCGCACAATTGAACGATTTAACTATGGCAGACTAATAATGATATTGATAAATGGAATTTATATAGCGCTATATCTTGCGAGACAAATCAAAGCGCTTGCACTCAACTCATTCTTACACAGTCATACAACAAGTTATAATAGTTCCATCAAGTCCAAATGTGCACGCACGCACACACACACACACACACACACACACACACAACACACACACACACACACACACACACACACACACACACACATTGTTCCTGCACCTTTTTATTATCTAAAGTATAAACGTGTAAGAATAGATGAAACAGTAGGTGAAGTAATTTGTTTGTCCTGACGTTTTATGATTTTCTTTTTTTTTATCTTAAAACATTTTTTATTTAAATGTGTGTGTGGACGTGAGCGTGCACGCGCGCAGGTATGTATGAGTATGTGTGTGCATGTATATGCATACGTGGTAATTTGTATTTTCAATGTATTACCTTATCGATTTTCCTTTTTTTATTCGCTTAATTTAATGATAAATGATGCAATAATGTAGTATCTTAGTATAATCATTAAGAAATTTGTTCTTAGATAGATGGCTTGATGAAAAAAGCAAATGCATTGCTTATTCAATGTACCATCTGGAAATAAAATTTTGACTTGACTTGACACACACACAGGTCACACACCCTGGCAGGGCGATAGAATCTTAGTTGTTGAAGGCAGGAAACAGCTATGAGACTGCTTTGTATGAGTTTGGGGGCTGGGTTATTTTTCATTTTTGTGTCATGCACTCGTCTCTGTGCCGATAATTACGGACTTTTCTGTTGAACTTCTGCAGGAAAAAGTGAATGCGTTTGTCAGTGTGTGTTTTTAGCGCGATTGTCACTATTCGGCCATTGCTTGAAATGACTCTTGTCCTTTAACCATCTTTCAACAGGGCTGATGGCAATTGCCTGTCATTCAGCGTGATTGATGTCAACTGGCCGCCAAGCGACACAGCAGCATTTTTATCTGTTGGCCATTATTGGGCTTGGTTACCATCAAGGGAGACGGGATAGCTCAGTGGTCAGAACACTCGCTTTGCCCAAACTAAGGTTAAGCAGCATTGGGCGTGGTTACCAGGTGGATGGGTGGCCGTTTGCGCGCCTTGGCTTCAGTACAGTTCCCTAGTTCACCCAGCTGCAAATAGGTACCTACCCTCTTTAGGGTCAGAAAAGGTAAAGCAGTGAGGGAGAGAAGATGGCGCCATCCTCGATATGCTCGTCCCTGGAGGAGCTGAGGTCTGTGACATCTTGCTCGCCAACGACAGCATGGGTTATGGGAATACCTTTACCTTTTACCATTAAGAGGCGATCTTTCCGCAGCTATTTAGCTTAACTGCAATGTTTGGTCATATACGTCCAGGTGTTTCTAGTTTGGCCATTATCCTTTGGCCTTTGACATAATTAATATGCGCTTTGATTTGTTTGTTTTACAAGATTCAGCGCTATATAAATCCAATATATTATTATTATCATTATTATTATTATTATTATTATTATTATCTAACCAACATTGACCATTATCAATCAACCTGGTAACCACTATTTGACCATCATTTTTCATCAGAGCCAAGACTTTGCAGCTATCTGAAGTTACGGCTTTCGATTGGTTTCGTGTGCTTTAGTTAACTCAGGAAATTTTTCATTCCCCCGTTAGTTGGTGAAAACTGCCCCCCTCCCATCCCGCCCGTTCTTCCTCTGGTGCTTCTTCTTTTCCTTAGAGCCTGCTATTGGAAATGGCGGGGATATGTCAAGGGCTCTTGATCTGAAGTCTCTCCGGTGGGGAATGATCGGATGAAAAATGGCTTCAGCTAAGTCTGTAGCTCCTAAACTAAATTGTCTGTTAAAGTGGAGGATGGTTGATGGGAGAGAAGGGGAAGGGGGTAGAGCCCCTTGAATGTATCCGGAGGTAGCAAATTGAGGTCTTCATGAAAATGATGAAGGAAGAGCGAGAGAAGAAAGAGGGGCTGTAGCAAGGAGAAGAGAAAGCGGAAATGAAGGAGAAAGAAATCGAACTATAGATAAAACAAAAAATGGAGAGGACGCTTTGAAATACTCGACAGTAATTACAGCCATTTTTTGCATGCTTCTGACAAGAAAAAACAAGCAACAACAAATAATTCTAGAACAATGGAATAAAGAAAACGATCATGTTGAAAACGTAATGATAATTTCAGGCATAAGATGCAGTGTAAAAACAAAAAAGTTTTTCTCTTTTATTGAAGTTTGACCACTGATGGTTAGTTTGTTTTAGATTGCTAAGGGATAATTACCTCTTTATTAAAGAGCGCGCTTTTCTTTATTTCTAAAAGTGTTGATATTTTTTGTACTTTGTACATATATGTGTAGTTTTGGGTGAGCAGTATGTTAGCATTAGGGAAAAGGTTTCTTTTCATTTTCTTTTGTACTATTATTAAGAAAATGATTTTGACAACTTGTAATTTTGTGGATCACCTTTCTTTTTTTTTGTCCAGCAAGCTTGAAACTTCTATTCAAATCTTCCTGGAAATGGAGCAGTTTAAACACACACACACACACACATACACACACACACACACACACACACACACACACACACACACACACACTTACACACACACTGCATATTACCTTTTTTTTTAACTAATAAAAGTAGTGGTTTTTATTTAACAAGAAAGGGGTGGGGTTGCGCACTAATTAGAGAGCGGTGCTCATGATTTGATGTCCCGGGTTCGAGCCAGAACCACCACCGAGACGCCCGTATGAAAACCTCGATGAACATCTTGCGCACACGTTAAAGCCCATTCTGCATTTCAGAAGAGTAGATCGTCACGTGCTGGTAAGAACAGATAACCAAAATTTGATTTTTAAAAAGAACTGCATACTCACTGGGGTCGTGTTTAGAAATTGTTCCTGAAGTTGGAATGTGGCTTCCTTGGTTGTGGACAACAAAAAACCAACCCGGTCCTATACGCCAATTCTGACCATTGGTCAATCTTGGAGCCCTGCGACTGAGCTAATACTGTCGTTAGTAGGGGGCTTAGTAGGTGGTGTCCTGCGTATGTTACCTCAGAACAGGCACCACTAAACACCACCAAAGTGACCCAGCAGCAGTGCAGGGTCCCTCTGGCTGGTGGTCCCACGGCGGCCTGATAGTGATGGGCTCCCTGTGGACCTCCGACTCTGAGGATGAGACATAACAAATCTGGGTATGGCTGTGGCGGGGAGATTGGAATGAGCGGCCTGGTAACAGCAGGACGGGGGACTCCACAGAAGATGAGGCAGCAAATAGAAAAAGAATCTTGAAACCCTGGCCGAGGAAGAAACATTTGTTGTTGTTGTTTTTTCTAAAATAACAGGAGTTTTTCCTATTAGGAAAACTGATAGTGGTTATCTCTCGTAATAAAACTATTGTCTGCTTAAAAAGTTCACTGCGGTACTGGATTGTTGTGGAAGAACGGATCAGAAAAAAAGTAATGCACAAAGGAGTGTGCTTAGAAAATGGCTAAACACGAAAATCTTCAATCACTTGAGTTAATGTCCTCGGGCTGGTTTGTGTAAATTGCCAATGAAAAGACAATAGCTGCAGGAGGGGGGGGGGTATATTTTGTTTGATTTTGTCATAGGTTGAATTGTTTTCATGGGCTTTTGTCATTTTTTAGTTTGTTGTATTTGTTAGTTTAATTTTTACAGATACATTTTTTTCTAATCTGGACTTTTTGCCAAAGCATATCTTATAAGGAGTTGAGTTTTGCCAGGGTTGTAAAAACTGGTCTTTTCACCTCGCAAAGCTTACAACCTGTGTGTGTGTGGGTGTGTGTGTGTGTGTGTGTGTGTGTGTGTGTGTGGTGTGTGTGTGTGTGTGTGTGTGTGTGTGTGTGTGTGATGTGTTTGTGTGTGTGATTGTGTGTGTGTGCATTTGAATTTTGTTTAAGCTTTTAATAGTTACTGGCTGCATGACTCTAAGAGTGTGTTAGGTGTAAGCGCTCTGATTTGTCTTTGCAAGATATAGCGCTATACAAATTTCCTTTATTATTATTATTATTATTATTACCCCGTAGTCCTGTAGACCGTTAGAATACCAATGTAGATTTTGCAACCAGCTTCCTCCACTCCTCACTGTCCTCTGCTTTCCGTAGCAAATCGCTCCACTCAAGGCCAGTCCACTCTCTGATGTTGTCTTCCCATCGTTTTCTTTGTCTGCCTCTTCGTCTCCCTCCTTGTACTGTTCCCTGTAGGACAAGTCTTGGCCAGGACCAGATGTTCGTGGGACGTGCCCGAACCACTTTAGTTTGCGTTTTTCACTGAAGTCGGGAGCTCTTCATATGGCCCGAAGGTATTTTTAAATCCGGTTTTCACTTTCTCATTAGTGATGTGATCTCTGTATGAGATACCAAGGAATTTGCAAAAGCATCTCATTTCCATTGCCTGTATCTTTCTTTCAATGTCTGCTGTTAATATGGCCCACGTTTCACATGCGTACAAAAAATATCGACATGATCATTGAACGCAGCGACTGCTAGGTCCCTTGATCAAACTGGTCTATTGGAAACATTATTATATCTCTTAGGTTATATAATTAAACTAATAAATGTGGTTTTTAAACGTATGAAATATGAGCTACTGTGTGTCACACCCCGCTGGAACTGTAGTGGTTGATATGCTGGTCTGAGGTCACCTTGTTTGGGTTTTGTTTGTCCTTAAGTGGTCATGGTGGCTGCACGGCCCAGTTTGAAGAAAAACACGTCACCTTCTGACCTGTGAATGCCATTTGTGGATCTTTTTAACTCTTAAGTTGAATATCCGTCTTATTTGATGGGACATTCTGTGAGATAGGTTTAAGAAGGTTTTGCGAAAAAAAAAAATGTTAGGTCGCTTTTATAAAGATTGAGGAAAACGAAAGTCAAACAATGCTTAAGTGACGCTTTTATTCATAAGGGATGCAGAACAGTAAAAACAGATTAATTACTCTAAATGCTATCAAATGTTTGTGTTTGATTTGCTCAGTTCCACCTAACCAATAACTATCGTAACCGTCACCGATCCCTCAGATTCCGAATCCTTTGGGGCGCCTTCGAAGATTTGTCAACCACTTTTCTCCAGTCCTCGCGTCTCTCGGCCGCTCTCAGGGTGTCTCTCAGCTCCATGTCTGTCCACTCTCGAATAATTTCCTCCATCTCTTCCTTTGTCTGCCTCTTCTTCTCCCTCCCCTCACTGTGCCTTGTAGGATTGTTTTAGCAAGACCAGAGAAGCGTGTGACATGACCAACCCACTTCAATTTTCGTTGTCTGACGAGTGTTTGAAGGTCAGTATAGGGCCGATTTCATTGCAGATGTGCCTCTTGACTTATTCATCCGTGATGTGGCCTTTGTACGAGATGCCTGAAAGTCTTCGGAAGCACCTCATTTCTACAGCTCTTATTCTTCTCTCTAAGTCCGCTGTGAGGGTCCATGATTCACATGCATATAAGAAGATTGACATGACCAGAGAGCGCATCAGTCTGATTTTGGAACTGATGGCGATTTTTCTGTTTCTCCAGATGGATTTGAGCTTGGTCATTGCGGCTGTGGTCTGGGCAATTCTTGACAATATTTCTGGTTTTGATCCCTCGTCTGTCACGATATATCCCAAATATTTATTTGGTCTTTTATTTTGATTTCTGATGTGAAGTTGCTGTTTGTCATCACTTTTGTTTTTTACCCGCTGATTTCCATACCAAAGTTTGATTTTTCTTCTACGCGGTTCACTAAGTATGCTAGTGCTTGCTTGTTCTTGCTATATGATTGTTAATACCCTTCATTCAAAGGAATTCAAGCAAATAAAGACACTGAACATATTGCAGTAATTGATTAATGTCATTACCCCTTTGTCTGTCCATTGTTGAATAAACTTGTAAGAAATTTAACCAACATATCACTTTGTAAAACATTTTAATGGTAAAAAAACATTAAAAAAACGCCTTCCTTCAACAAACAGAAAAACTCTCCGCAATAATGATAATATTATTAGTATTATGGGAAATAACATGTAAAACATGTTCAGAAAATATGAAACATCTGAACAGAAATTGTTTGTTGAAATGTCTGGTTAAATGGTGCCATGGAAACTACGTTATTGAGTTTTGATATTTGGTGTTGTTGTTCATGTTATGTTAAAATCCTCCTTTTCCCTCCAATCTCATCCAATCCAAATTAAGTTTTTTTACAGCCCTTCCGATCACAGAGGCCATATCGGGCCTCTCAGTTCGTAAAATTTTAAATCTTATAATAAAATCCTCCATCTCCTTAAAGCAATGGCCAGAAATAAAGAATTTAAATGTGATTAATTTTGTCTCTTGTTATTTGTTTAGTTTGGATTAATGTTGAAAAATATCTTCAATCGTCTACTGCTTGCTAGGCACCCAATAAGAAGCTGTTTTCTTCATCCTAAACAGGTTGTGGGTTTTTTTAATCAGATAGAAGAACATAGACTACCCGTCATGTGGATCGGTGGCCTAGAGGTAACACACCTGCCTAGACAGCGAAAAGACCGTGTTTCACGTGGGTGGTGGTTCGATCCCCGTTTGTGCCGGAAACTTGCCCCCTATCGACTAGGCTGTGAGTGGTGGTAGTCTGGGTGCTAGAATTTCGGATGAGACGAAAAACCGAGGTCCCGTGTGTAACACATATTTATTTAACGCACGTAAAATAACCCACGGCAACAACAGAGTTGTCTCTGGCAAAATTATGTAGGGAAAAAGCCACTATGTTAAGAAAACAAAATACAATTGCAGACAGGAAAAGAAAAGAATAATAACGGGTGGCGCTGGTCTTGTGCCGACGCGCTCTCCCCGGGGAATGCAGCCCAAATTTCACGCAGAGAAATCTGTCGTGATTTAAAAGTTACCCGGGGAGAGCGCGTCGCCACAAGAGCAGCGCCACCCATACGATACAGTACAGTACAATTACAATGCACACGAACCATTTCAGTCTAGAAGTAAGAACACCCGTCTAGAAAGAAAAGAGTTGCTGGTTTAATCCAGAACTGTTTCCCCATCCTCATGAGTGGTGGTCCGAGTGCTAGCTACTCTTGTAGATGAGGCTGAGGCCCCATCAACAACTCATGCATAGCGCACATCAAAGAACCCACGGCAACGAGAGAGAGGGTTGTCACCCAACAAAATTTTGAAGAAAAAGCTTACCTTCAAAGGGAAAATTGCAGACAGGTTTAATGTTGATGTTTAAAAATGACACTAGATTTGTTGGAACACACACCTCCAGGAGTAAAAAAAAAATACAGCCCGACTTTTACGTTGAGAAAGCTGACGTGATGACAGGTGATGATATACAATACAATACACACACACACGCACGCACGCACACGCACACACACACACACACACACACATACACATACACACACACACACACACACACACACACACACACAGAAAAGAAACCACAAATTCCAAAAATAACCATCCCGTATAGAGACTGAACCTCATATTTTGAATAGACACTGACATTCTAACCAAGGTGCTACAGTCATATGGTTTAGAGACTCCGACATCTGTTTTGTTTCAGCTTGTTTCCTTTCTGATGACATTCCGTTGTTTTGGGGGGGGGGTTGGTTTTTTGTTTGTCTTTTTTTTTGTTTCTTTTATTTGGGGGGTTTTGTGCACTTTTCGCCTACAGGGATAATCATGGCTGAAGATTAGGTTTTGAAGGAGGGGGTCGGGTGCGGTGTGTGGGGAGGTGGGGGGAGGGGGGGTTGCTGGGGCTCTGTCAAACGCTAGACTGTATTGACAGAAAGCAAGAGATGAGCGATGAAACATCAGGTTTGATGTTGAACGTCCGGGAATTGAATTGCCAACTTTCTGAGTGCCATTAGGGCTGCTGCTTAAAGGCAGAGGCAACGATCATAAACGATATCAGAAATACAAAAGAGTAACGATCATAAGAGCAAGGAGAAGAAGGAGAAGAAGGAGAAGAAGAAGAAGAAGAAGAAGAAGAAGAAGAAGAAGAAGAGAAGAAGAAGAAGGAGGAGGAGGAGGAGGAAGAGGAGGAGGAGGAGGGAGAAGAAAACGAAGACGAAGAACAAAAACAAGAAAAACAAGAATAAGAACAAGAAAACGATGTGAAGATAACGATGACGATTATGATTATGACGACTATGACGTTGAAGATGAAGATGATGATGATGATGATGATCATGATGATGATGATCATGATGATCATGATGACGACGACGACGACGACGACGGCGATGCTGCTGCTGCTGCTGCTGCTGCTGCTGCTGCTGCTGCTGCTGCTGCTGCTGCTGCTGCTGCTGCTGCTGCTGCTGATGATGATGATGATGATGATGATGTAGGTAGGTAGTTAGCGGTGGTGGTGATGATGCACAAAAAGAAATAGAAAAACAGTGCTAGCAAAAGGAACCCTTAAACTTTGTTGTTGCAAATATCAAAAAGTAGTTTAAACAATGATAACCAAGAGGAGGAGAAGGAAGAGGAGATGAAGAAGAAGAAGAAGAAGAAGAAGAAGAAGAAGAAGAAGAAGAAGAAGAAGAAGAAAAAGAAGAAGAACAAGAACAAGAACAAGAACAAGAACAAGAAGAAAACGATGATGATGATGATGATGATGATGATGATGATGATGATGATGATGATGACGATGACGATGTAGGTAGGTAGGTAGCGGTGGTGGTGACAATGCACAAAAAGAAATAGAAAAACAGCACTAGCCAAAGAAACCCTTAAACTTTGTTGCTGTAAATATTTAAAAAATAGTTTTAAACTCTGATAACCATTTCTAAACACAAAACGTAAAACACAAATGTCAATGAAAGAAAAACTAAACCTTTAAAAAGTAAATTTTCAAAAGGCATATCTGTGTTTGCAAGCAAGCTATCAGTAGCTGACCTTTCACGTAGCAAGACTCAAAGCTTGACAAATAAACCTGAATCCTTTGGTCTCTGAAAGATCTACCTGAGCAAAGTTATTTTCTACAAAGAAACCTACATTCTCTGTTTCTACCGCTTCACAAAGTCAGCCTGTTTGATCTCTTGAAAAAAAAACAAACACCACACATGCTTTCTGCAAACATAAGATAAGAACCTGTCTGGAGAGTGGCATTGCTCTGTCGTGTTACAAGAAATACGATGGATTTAGTTGCAAGTTCAAAAGAGGCTGACTTTGTAGGAAGGATCATGATTTACCATTTGGAAAGTTTTGACAGCTTCTGCATCTCTTTCATCCCGAGGTCTATTATAGCAGTGTACTCTCAGAACTGTTTTTGAAGACGTCAGAGCATGTGTGATAAAATGTCCTGTGATTTTGTTTTGACTCTGCGATACTTCAAGCGTCAATGATAGGAGCTGTATGACAAGTCCCGAGTATATTATTATCTGGTTTAATTTCTGAGAAGATTTTAGAAATCGAGCTATATCAATTTTTTTTCAGTGTTTAGAACTAGCATCATTGTTCAATTTTTTTTCCGTCAGGAAAGTGTGTGCTGTGTAGAGGTATGACTAAATGATTATAAAATGATGACTGTAGATATTTCTTTTTGCTTTGAAGTTGAAGTTTTCTTAGAAAGAAAAACTGTAAACTAAGCATTGGACAGTCTCTGGCAGTAAAAAAAAAGTTCGTCCCAGTAGGGTATTGGCAGAAGTCTCAACAGCAAGTTATAAAGTCAGGAAAAAGGACAAGTTACAAAGTGGGGAAAAAGGACAACTTATACAGTTAAGAAAAAGGACAAGTTATAAAGTGAGGAAAAAGGACAACTTATACCGTTAAGAAAAAGGACAAGTTACAGAGTTATAAAGGACAACTTATAAACTGAAGAAAAAGGACAAGTTATAAAGTGATTAAAAAGGACAACTTATAAAGGGAAGAAAAAGGACAACTTATAAAGTGAAGAAAAAGGACAACTTATAAAGTGAGGAGAAAGGACAACTTATAAAGTGAAGAAAAAGGACAACTTATATAGTGAGGAGAAAGGACAAGTTATAAAGTGAAGAAAAAGGACAACTTATAAAGTAAAGAAAAAGGACAACTTTAAAAATGAAGGAAAATGACAACTTATAAAGTGATGGAAAAGGACAAGTTACAAAGTTAAAAAGGACAACTTATACAGTGCAGAAAAAGAACATGTTATAAAGTGAAGAAAAAGGACAAGTTATAAAGTGAATAAAAAGGACAGGTTACAAAGTGAAGAAATAGGACAACTTATAAAGTAAAGAAAAAGGACAACTTATAAAGTGAAGGAAAAGGACAACTTATAAAGTGAAGAAATAGGACAAGTTACAAAGTGAAGAAAAAGGACAAGTTATAAAGTGAAGAAAAGGACAAGTTACAAAGTAAAGAAAAAGGACAAGTTATAAAGTGAAGAAAAAGGACAAGTTATAAAGTGAGGAAAAAGGACAACTTATAAAGTGAAGAAAAAGGATTAAAAATCTGCTTTAAGCCAAACATATCCTGTATTCTGATGTGTGATCGTTTTACACATACAACATCCATTTATAGGATGTTGCCGTTGAAGATCAGAGCCAGAATATCTTACACAACTTTCTCGATACATATATTTATGAAAACATTATACTGCATCAAAGGTAAAAAAATTAGGTAAAGGTGTCCCATAACCTATGTGATTGCAAGAAAGTGAGGCATTAGAGATCTCAGCTTCTCTAGGGGCCAGCATATTGAGGGCGGCACCCATCTCCTCTCCCTCGCTGCTTTACCTTCCCTGACCCTAAAGAGGGCAGGTACCCGTTCACAGCCGGGTGAATGGGGAACTGTACTGAAGCCAAGGCGTGCAAACTGTCGCCCATCCATTTGATAATCACGCTTGAGGCTGGTGAACATTGGCTTGGGGAAAGCGAGTGCTCTGACCACTGAGCTATCCTGTCCTCTTTACTGCCTCATAACTGTGTTGCAAATTAAGCCTTTCAACCACAATAATTATGCATGCAACTGATCACCAGCAATGGAAGTTGTTTTTCCACCTTCACCTATCCTGTAGTCTAGTAGACCATAGGGGCACCACTGAAGAGTTTGCAACCAGCTTCCCCCCCTCTTTGCGGTTTTCAGCTTCCCGTAGCATGTCATTCCACTCAAGGCTACCAGTCCACTCTCTGATGTTGTCTTCCCATCGTGTTCTCTGTCTGCCTCTTCGTCTTCCTCCTTGTACTGTTCCCTGTAGGACAGTCTTGGCCAGTCCAGATGTTCGTGTGACGTGTCTGTGCCACGTCAGTTTGCGTTCTTTTTCACTGAAATCAGAAGCTCTTCATATAGCCTGATGCCATTTTCAATTCATGAAAGCTCTATCATCCCAGAAAACAATGATTTCAGGTCTATCTAAGCTGAGGTGACCTGCCTTTATGTATTTTCCTACAACAAATACAAGCACAATTTCTCCTACCTTGAATTTTGGTTGTTGTTTTTTTTCTCCAATGAGCAAACGATCTTTTTTCTATGTCTCTGTCCTGACTACACTTCTTATGCCCACTTGACCTTGCAGTCTATATGCGGAGTGTGGCCTGATATTATAATTAATCTGAATTTCGATCTCGCCTTAGATCGTGACTCTTCATCGCACAAACAATCTTCTTTTTTGTCAAATTTAAAGAGTTGTCGTACCACTGTGGATGTCAGTGTAGAAGGGTGGACATTCCGATAAAGTTGTGCAGGACTGTGGCCAGTGGTGTATGTGCGTGGTTTCGCCTTTCTGTGAAGCCTGTCGGTTCAGGGATGCTTGTATGCCCCCGGCCGGATGATGCTTCATGTAACTATGTCTCTGTTGCATTCGGTTTGTCTGTCTGTTCATCTCTCTCTCTCTCTCTCTCTCTCTCTCTCCTCTCTCTCTCTCTCTCTCTCTCTCTCTCTCCTCTCTCTCTCTCTCCTCTCCCTCTTTTTATGACTTATTAAGTTTGGTTGTTATTTTTCTTGTTTTGTTTGTTGTTTGTTTTTCTCTTTTGTTCTTCTTTTGTTGGTTTGGTTTTTCTTTCTTTTGTGTTTGTTTTGTTTTGGTTGGGGGGTTTTTTTGGGTGGTGGTGGGGGGGGGGGGTGTTTTTATGGTTTTCTTGTATTTGTTTTTTTTTTGCGGGGGGGGGGGGGGTTGTTGGGGGGCTGTTTTGAAAAGGGTTATTTCCCCTTGTGTCTACTGTGAGACTGTATAAGTATTGGGTTATTATTAAGATGTATCCCTACGGGCGGGGACTGGATGTAAAAAAGCACATGAGTGCTTATTCATTATCCTTGAAATAAAAGGATTTGTCATTGTCATTGTCATTGTCTCTCTTTCTCTCTATCTCTTTCTCTGTGTGTTGCTTTCTACATTTTGACAGACAGTTACATTTAATTTTAAAAAAAACTGGTGTGGTTACTTTATTTTCTAAAAGGAATGTGTGTGTCTCTCTCTCTTTCTCTCTCTCTCTCTCTCTCTCTCTCTCTCTCTCTCTCTCTCTCTCTCTCTCTCTCTCTCTCTCTCTCTCTCCTTCTGGCTACCCATCTGTTTATCTGTCTTTGTCTCTGTCTCTGTCTCTGTCTGTCTGTCTTCTCTCTCTCTCTCTCTCTCTCTCTCTCTCTCTCTCTCTTTTGTCCCCCCTCTCTCTGCTCACTCTCTCACTTTGTCCATACCCTCCCTCTCCCCCCTCCTTCCCTCCTTGATTGGCATCCAGAAAGACGTACAACTCACTCAGCCAGCAGTGTAAACTAGATCAGCATTTTTTCTGTGTGTCATAGCATTCAGTGTGCCATCTGAAGAGCCCTTCCCAACTTTGAAGTGTAGGCTGAATAAACCAGCGCAACGAAGAAATCAGCTCAAGGTCCTTCCTTGAAAATCGCAGAACAGAGGAAATCAGATTGCTTGCGACCCAGTGGGGATGACGGGGATTCTTTCAGTATAAGTAAAACTCCCACCTTCTGTAAAAAATAATAATAATCTGTGCTAAAAATGTCATCTTTTCTATCACTCTCTTTGTTTTTGTCTTGTTTGATACCTTTACACTAACATCACCTCTCTCGCTTATTTTCTGTCTTCATAGTCCATTCGCAGGCCTTTATAAAAAAAAATCCCACAGCCACATATATTCTTGTTTCCCCTGAAGTCGGAATGCAGTTACCTTAATGGTGGGCAAAACCGATCCCAAATGCAAAATTGCACCATTGATGAATCTCAGAGCTCTACCCGAGGAACAGGTAAAACTTATCGCTGTCGTACGTAAACGCCTCCCTCAATATGCTGGCCTCTAGAGAAGCGAAGTCTCTTGATGCCTCGCTCCCCTACGACCTCATAGGTTATGGGACACTTTGTACTTAATCTAACACCTTGAAAAGGAAGGGAGCCGGGTGGTTAGAGCGTTGCGCTTATAACCTGAGGGCCCGGGTTCGAGCCACCACTGAGGTACCCATTCAAGGGGATTTTCCTCCTGGAGTTAACATTGGTACCAACTTCACTCCCCCAAACCTTTTTTTGTACGAGAAAATTAATAGAGGTTTTGTGTGTCAACGCGCGTAGAACGTCTTTCGCACATGTCAAAACCCGTTCCACTTTTCGAAAGGGTAGGCAATGGCGTGCCAGTAAGAACGGATGGCAATTTTTTTTTAAAACACGCGTGCAGACAGGTATTATGTTTAAACATCATCTCTGAAGTCGGAATGACGCTACCTTAAGAGTGGGCAAAAACGATCCCATACGAAAAATCTCAGCACTGGTGAATCAAGATACAAGATACAGCCTTAATTGTCCACTTACATATGGAAATAAATATCTCTTGACTTCACTACACGACGTAAAGCACTGATTGTCATTTAAAACTGCACATAGCTCCTTAAACATGTTGACATAGTTCTAAACAGGACCCTTCTTTCAACCCAGCAATCTTCTTTCACATTTTGTTCCAATTCATACTAACACACCCCCGCACCCACCCACCCACACACACAACACACACACACACACACAGACACAGACACATCACACACACACAATATCACACACCCACACACCCATACACACACATCACACACACATCACACAAACACACACCACACACACACACATCACACACACACACCACACACACCACACACACACACACACATCACACACACACATCACACACACACACACCACACACACACACATCACACACACAAACATCACGCACAATCACACACACACACACATCACACAAACAACACACACCACCACACACACATCTACCCACTTGTACGTCACAGTTCTGGCTAAAGAACCCGAAATGGACTTATGTGTCTATTCAATCCCTGCTCACACCAAAACCAGCACTCACGTACAGACAAAATAACCCCCCCCCACTTCCACTCTAACAAACACTGCACAACATCTCCATCATGTCTTTTTTTTAAACTGAATACCCACCCACTCTGATCTGTTTTGGCATTAATTTGCTCAATACTACTACATTTAGGTCAAAAGAACAATACTGGCAAGAGTAACGCAGACATGATTCGCGACACACCCTACAGCTTCTGTTATATGTCCATGTGTATCCAATTAAGGACAGAACGAGCAGAAGAGCTGACGTGACACTGTGCATCATACAAACAAAAGCATTGTGCTACGATAAAGAATTAGACTGGTGATCATAAAAGTGAGCAGTGTGCCGGTGTTAGAGGCAACGAGGTTAATAACTATGGTAGGAGTGACACGGCAGAGAATGCGTTAAAAAATAGAGCTGAGAGGGTACCCAGTGCACGTGATGACCGTAAGTTCGATGTGTGTGTGTGTGTGTGTGTGTGTGTGTGTGTGTGTGTGTGTGTACGTACGTACGTACGTACGTACGTACGTATGTATGTATGTATGTATGTATGTATGTATGTATGTATGCATGTATGCATGTATGCTATGTATGTATGTATGTATGTATGTATGTATGTATGTATACTGCTTTAAGTCATGGCAAATTTCTCTGCGTGAAATTTGGGCTGCCTCTCCTCTAGGAGAGTGCCTCGCCACAAGAGCAGGGACACATATACTTTTATTTCGTTTCTTTTCCTGTTTGATTGTGAATTTGTTTCCCTATCAGAGTGGCCTTTTCCTGTAGAAATAATTTATTATTAAGTATAATTTCCTCGAAAGTCAAGAATACATCAATGACACAATACATAAATAAACACTCCGATACACACACAGACAGAGAGACAGAGAGAGACAGACAGAGAAAGAGACAGACAGACAGAGACAAAGAGAGACAGACAGATGCAGAGAGAGAGAGTGTGTGAGAGACAGACAGACAGACATCGAAAGAGGCAGACAGAGAGACAGACAGACACAGACAGACGCAGACGCAGATGTTTTATTCAAATAGGCCTCAGCCCCTTATGAACGAGAATGTGAACAGCATTATACATAACGTAAATACAGTGAAAAGTCGTTTGATTACAAAGTTGTACAGTGAGACAGAGAGAGAGAGTGAGAGAGAGAGAGAGAGAGAGAGAGAGAGAGAGAGAGAGAGAGAGAGAGAGAATTGGAGACAGACAGGGACAAAGGCACAATTGTCTAATATCACTTTTTTTGAAAGGATGTTAAATCAGAAAAAGAGACAAGACACAGAGAGACAAAGGCACAATTGTCTAATATCACTTTTTGTGAAAAGACGTTAAATCAGAAAAAGAGACAAAGACACAGAGATTCAAAGACACAGAGAGACACAGACACAGAGAGACACGGAGAGAAGCAGCTTTTACATAGATGGAACCGAACACAAAAAACTTCCAGTCATCTATCATGTCCAGCCCATTATCAGACATGGAGAACACTGAAAAAACAACAGCCTGCAGTGCTGTAAACCTTCCTCCATACTCCACAGTCGGCAGCAGAAGAAAAGACAGACAGCAAGCACTCGCAGACAGAAGGAGACGGGCAGATAAACAGACAGAGACAGACAGAGAAACAGACAGGCAGACAGACATATATGCTAACAGAGTGAAATCTTGATAGTGGCACAAACCACCACCAATATTCAATGGCTCACAGCAGTAGCAAAGACAAGTATGACAGACAGACAGGCCGACAAACAAACAGACAGACAGACAGACAGCCAGATATGCAAACAGAGTGAAAACTTGACATTGACACAAACCACCATCCGTACTCAATAGCTAACATCAGTAGCACAGACAAGGACGCAGGCACAGACAGAAGCAGACATGCAGGTAAACAGACAGACAGACTTGCAAAGAGAGCGAAAACTTGATACTGACGCAAAACACCATTGATACCCAATAGCTAACAGCAGTAGCACAGACAAGGACGCAGGCACAGACAGAAGCAGACATGCAGGTAAACAGACAGACAGACTTGCAAAGAGAGCGAAAACTTGATACTGACGCAAAACACCATTGATACCCAATAGCTGACAGCAGTAGCACAGACAAGGATGCAGGCACAGACAGAAATAGATTTTTTAAAAAGACCGACAGATTTACAAACATAGCAAAAACTCGACAGTGACACAAACCACCATTGATACTCAATAGCTAACAGCAGTAGCACAGACAAGGACACATGCACAAACAGAGGTAGACAGGCTGTTTTACAGACAGACAAGCAGACAGTCAGACAGTTATGCGAAACAGAGCAAACAGTTGACGGTGATGTAAACCATCATCCATACTGAATAGCCACAAGCGGTAGAGAAGGAAGACAGCAGGCAGATGTGATGTAGACAGATAGATAGAGACAGACAGACTGATAGATAGACATACAGACATAGCCAACAGTTAACAATTAGGCAAAGTACCATCCATACTCAATTGCCACGGGCAGTGGTAAAGAGAAGCAACAATCAGATACAGAGAAAGAGAGAGAGAGAGAGAGAGAGAGAGAGAGAGAGAGAGAGAGAGAGAGAGAGAGAGAGACGGACAGACAGACAGACAGACAGACAGGCATAGACATGCACACAGACATTCACGGAAAGAGAGAAACAGATTATAGCTTTATTCACACACACACACACACACAATGTGTGTGTGTTTGTGTGTGTGTGCGTGCGTGCGTGGTGTGTGTGTGTGTGTGTGTGTGTGTGTGTGTGTGTGTGTGTGTGTGTGTGTGTGTGTGTGTGTGTGTGTGTGTGTGTAGTACGTAAAAATAAAGACCACACACACACACACACATAATGTGTGTGTTTGTGTGTGTGTGTGTGTGTGTGTGTGTGGCGTGCGTGCGTGTGTGTGTGTGTGTGTGTGTGGTGTGTGTGTGTGTGTGTTGTGTGTGTGTGTGTTGTGTGTGTGTGTGTGTGTGCGTGTGTGTGTGCGTGTGTGTGTGTGTGTGTTTCATTTTTACGTCTCTTCACAAAAAGTTATATTAGACAAAATGTTGAGTGCATGGGTACTTGTATGCGTATGCTGAAGTGTTTACATGGATGTATGTAAGTGTAAATAACGCGTGCCCTCAAGCACATATTTGTACCAATGTCTATATAATTATTATGTAAGTATACTTGTGCCTTGTGTGTGTGGTGTGTGTCTGTGTGTGCGTGTGTGTGCGTGTGTGTGTGTATGTTCCAATAAAATATCTACGTGCACAGACAGATATTGTGTGCGCAAAGCAAACAGACGACAGTGAAGCAATCCACCACCAATGCTCAAATAGCCATGAGCAATAAGAAACGAAGCTTTGTTCAGCTTAGACTATGTTATATATGCTAACTATTGTGCACCAAAACTTGTATTTGCTGAACGGGAAAGAAGAATCTATTTTGAGTAATGCATGCACACTGAGCAAGTATGATTTACTCTTTACGAAGACTAAAGCTGAATGAAGCTCTTATTGATCAAAGAAAGAGCAAACTCAGACCTGAACACACATTATGAAATGTTAAACTTTCAATGATGCATGCCCTGAGCAGACCTTATACTATTATACATCTTTACAAAAATCTGCAACAAAAAATGAAAAATATTCTTTTATCAAGCAAAAATATCTGAAATAGCCTACTTCTTAGTCGTTTTATTTTTCAAGGTTAGAAAATAACTTTATTCATTTGACATTGATTCAATTGTGTTGCTCTAGAACCATGAAGTCTGTTTCATTTTTCAATGTTAATCAGTACAGATTTGTGTCATTTGGAGCGTATTAACCAACAAGAGCTTATAAAAAGTTTATCTTCATAAAAAAAGAAAAAGAAAAGCTTTAAAAAACATGCACATCCTTCTCCTTACAAGATCGACCACCGCCTTCCCAAGTTCCCAACAACAAACAAAAACAAAGGAAATTTCGCTTCTCTTGAACGAATAAGTAACAAAATTGTGTCTGCATCAGCTACAAAAGGTACGTGTACAAAGATTCCTGAAATGTCTTTTGACTAGGCTTTTATATCCATCAAATAGGCGTTAAACTTAATTTCTTGAAAGAATTTCTGACAAAATATCATTTCGTGGTTTGTACAAGAACCAAATGCACAGCAGCGATCACCTGAACACATCTTTGACAAACCTGTCCAGGGGTGAAACTGGATTTGGTTTGCTAACGTGATCTGCCAGAGGCCGCACAGCAATGCACCTGCTTCACTCTTTCGATTGGCCAGGACCCTGTCATGTGACTAATACTTTTCGCGCTAAGTTTTCAAGTAAGTTGGAGGGGGGGGGGGGGCTGCTTTCTGTCGCTGGAGGGGAAAAGAACAGATTGACATAGATATTCTCTGTCCCAGTACCCGCAACCCCCTGCTCCCAAAGAGAAAGCAAGATTTCAGATTTTTATTTAGAAAAATACAGTGTTGTTGGCATTTACCCTTTGATTTAAAAAGTGGGTTCTTACTAATAATGTCACTCTAAGGAATTTCCTAGCATATGGACATAATCAATAATTATCACTTTTTTTACGAAAGTAAGTCTTGATCTGAGCCAAAACTATTGCACAATCAGTTTTCTTGTGGGGACATGAACTCGCTGGGGAGAGCAGCCACAATTCAATTTATGCAAATCTTTCATGATTAAAAGTGAATGTGTTTTTAACGTGTGCACAGTGGGTTGGGACAAAAGACACTGGTTTCTTGTTGGGTCTAAAGAGTCTGCTAGGTTCAGATATCCGAACCAAAGCATGTCTACAATTGCAACACAATACATAACCAAACAGTTTTGGGAGCCAGTAGTGGCCTATTATGATGACAAGCCTGTAGAGGAGTGACATCATCTGTACCTAACATTACTATGTGTGATATAACTTATGTACCAGAGTTAAGCTCACAAGCTGTATGGAGAATTCCTTGCATTGAAACTAAAGCAAATTACAAAAAAAATGAACCTATTATATAGATAAGAAGCTTTTAACAACTGATATGGTTTGGCACTATTGATGAAGTATAGTGACAAGTATGATATTTCACGATTGCTTTATTGCAGAGCAAAATTAATGTACACAA
Source organism: Rapana venosa (assembly GCA_028751875.1). Classification (NCBI taxonomy): domain Eukaryota; kingdom Metazoa; phylum Mollusca; class Gastropoda; order Neogastropoda; family Muricidae; genus Rapana; species Rapana venosa. Next base: position 19,749,187 of record CM054146.1, on the reverse strand, counting down.
GCCTACTCTTGCTTTAAAACTCACAAAAAGTGACGCACCAAACCTATCGCTGGTGATCCCACCATGTGCTGGTGATTTGTTAGCCTAGCTGCTGAAGAGGTATCTAACAAGTTGCAGCGTGCTTTTATATATATATATATATATATATATATACAGAATTTACTCTCTATACCACCTACTTGCATGGTTAATTAGTGGGGTGGTTACTTCAGTACAACTATTTTTGATTCATTGTTTTGTTACATTTAGTTCTTTTAAACGTTTGGTACGTCACTTTTTACAATTATTTCCACGCAAATGTGCAGGGTTTTGAGTGGGGGTTTTTTACTAGATCATCAGCAATGCATAGGTTTTCTAACTGTCTTTGTAATCAGATATATATAGAGAGATATATATATATATATATTAAGCTTTCGTTTTACATTTAAGGAATGGCTTTGTACAGACAATAAAACTTTCAATATATTATTTATACTGAAGTCAGGATAAACCTAGCAAAGGGGAGAAAATTACAAAAATCTTCTCCTTACTTTATCTCCCCTACATATATTTTCTGCAAAGTACAGTAAACTTTCTGAATTCTTAACTAATATTCCTGATGTCTTCGAGTTTTGGCACACCTAGTTTTCCATAGAATTTGAACGAAGAGGACCACGTAAGCAGTTGGGGTCAGGAATAAGGAGTACACAACATCCATCTTCTGAAAGCTTTAGCATATATATGAACATTTGGTAACTGGCTGCATGCAATAGGATGGGGGGTGGGAAAGAGAGTTGTGTGGCTCTTGCTTGCTTGTATACCAGTCTCACTCTGCCAGATCACCTCAGTCCATTTTCTCTCCAGTGTGGGTGGGAGAGAAGTACCACTAGGTGCGGAAAAGGTGAATTATGCTACACTGCAAGGAGGATGGGAGCAGAGCGGGATGGCCTAGTGGATAGAGTGTTGTGTTCATGACCTTGTGGTGCGGGTTCCAGCCACCACCCAGACCCCCTGTAGTTAGCTTCAGTACTGATTCTGCTCTCCAAAACGTCCTTTGTATAAAACTATCAGCTATGAACTGAAAATGGTCGCAAACACAAAATCTCACCGTTGGTGAATCTTTAGATAAAACTACAAACCAAGCTCCCGTTTATGAAAACATGCATAATATTTTAGGCGTACGTTGAAACCTATTCCACTTTATGGAAGAGTGGGCATTCCACTCCAGTACAAATGGATAAAAACATTTTTTTTAAACGCATGCCCACACATATCATCCCCAAAGTCGGAATGCAGCTACCTCTATGCAAAAATGGTAGCATACGCAAAATCTTACTATTGCTTAGCCTGGCAGGCCTAATCAATGAAGAAACAAAACAACCCCGAAAGATCATTGCTTTAAGTGACAGCAGTTTTTGTACCATGTCGATTTTTGTTGTTGTGGATTTTAGTTAGGGTTTTTTTCATCTTTTGTTACTTCAATGTCTACATTTTCCATAGCAACACTCCTTCTATACAAAATAGATTGTTTTGCATTTATGATTGGTAATCAGAGATTGTATACAAACAAAAAACATTTTTTTCATTACTTTTTTGCATTTTAAAAAATCATTTACTTGTTTTCCTCTATAGTGATCATAGTTATTCAAACATACAGGATAAACACACACACACAGAGTGAGAGAGAGAAACTTTACAATATTCCTTTTCATTCCCAATACTTACTATTTACTTATAGGTAGCTTAGTCAATACATATTTTCTTCTGAACATGTTTTCTTTCTTTTTTTTAAAAAGGTGGGGAAAATGTTAACAATCAAAACATAGACGTTTCTAGCATACAATGTGCTCTTAAACGTTAAAAATGCATAACTCAATAATTATACAGTAAATCAACTGCACACAAAACTAACAGTTATGATAATTTCGAAGTACCACAATTACATCTTCTTTTATCAGTCTTGAATAATTTCCATCCCAACTCAACCAGTGCTTACAAAGTTTTTATTTCATATTTCTTTCTGGGTGAATTCTGATATTGCCATCCAACATAATCTTGTTTCAGAAAGAGCTGAATGGTTGGCCATACACAAAGACGAGGGCCTCTTGCTTTTCTTGGTCTTGATTCAAACACGAAGTGCAAACAGCATACCTTGTGTGTCAGATTTTGCTTCTAGTACGTGAAGAACTCTGAGAAGTTTCGGAATCAGAAGAAGAGTGGGCATGTATGCTTTGATGGAGGGGAGGAAGAAAATAAAAAGAAGAGGAGATGTGAGAGAGATCAAGAGAAAGTGTAAGGAGAGGGAGTAACTCTGTATGGCAATACACACTTGTTTGTTCTGTGTTTGATTTACACTTCTGGAAAAATGAAATCAGACAGACACGGTTGCAATATACAGTTTGCGGGAAAAAGTCATGGAGTATTAAAAATAAGACGCGTGTGTGTTGTTTAAATCAAAGAAACCAAGAAAAAAGACACACACGCACATGCAAACACGCGCGCACACATACACGCATGCGCGCGCGCCTCACAAACACACACACACACACACACATCCGTGCGCACACACACACACAGGAACAAACACACATACATGCATACATACATACACACTCACATACATACATACATACACACACACACATCCATCCATCCATCCATACATACATACGTACATACATACATACATACATACATCATACATGCATACATACATACATACACACACACACACATACATGCATACATACACGCACACACACATACATTGTGTACCAGTGGGAACAGATGAGAAAACTTACAAAACTGCAAATACAGGGCTTCTGAATGGACAGTAGTGCTTATTCCATTATCCTGGTTATGATTTCATATTTCTGTCTGTGTGCGTTCTGGTGATTCCATCCCATTTCAACACGATTTTGTTTCAAAAAGAACTGAATTGTTGCCCATACATGAAGACAAGAGCTTCTTGCTCTTCTTGGTCTTCTTTCAGACACGAAGTGTAAATGGCAGATGTTTCACAGATCTTGCCTCTAGTATGTGTATAACTCAGAGAGGTTTCAGAATCAGAAGCAGGGTGGGCGGGCATCCATTTAATGGAGTGGAGGAAGAAAGAAAAAAGAAGAGGAGATATGAGAGAGATCAAGAGAAAGTGTAAGGAGAGGGAGCAACTCTGTATGGCAATACACACTTGTTTGTTCCATGTTTGGTTTGCACTCATGGGAAAATGAACTGTGACAGACACGGTTGCAATATACAGTTTGCAAGAAAAGAATCATGTAGTATTAAAGATAAGAAGTGGGGGGTGTGTGTGTGTGTGTGTGTGTGTGTGTGTGTGTGTGTGTGTGTGTGTGTGTGTGGTGTGTGTGGTGTGTGTGTGTGTGTGTGTGTGTGTGTGCGCGCGTGTGTGTGTGTGTGTTGTTTCATTCAAACAAACAAACACACACACACGCATCCACGCACACACACACACACAAACACACACACGCACATGTACGCGCACACACACATACATGCACGCGCCCGCACGCTCGCACACACACACACACACACACACACACACACACAAACACAAGTCCTTCCGATGAGACTATAAACGAGGTCCGCATGTAAACGCACACAGAACATTTTGCGCACACGTTAAACCTGTTCGGCTTTTTGGAAGAGTAGGCCATGGGAGTAGATGACAAAATTTACAAAACTCCATGCATACGGGAACTAGCGTAAAAATAAAGGAACAAATAAAACCGCATGCATACATCCACGCACATAGCACATACCCAACAACAGCCCTTTTTGTACCCAGATCAAAAACGTTTTTGTTTGCGATTTTTATTTTGTCACATTTTATATTATTTCAATGTCTACATTCTCCACATTTTATATAATATTGCCCTGAGAAGGGATGATTATTGGTACTGACAAATAATGACATTCAAGTTAACATAAAGAAACCTATTTTAATCACACAGAGAGAGAGACGCAGACGCAGACGCAGTCGTTTATTCATAAAGGTAGCCTTTAGAAGGAGAGAGAGAGAGAGAGAGAGAGAGAGAGAGACAGAGACAGAGACAGAGACAGAGAGACAGACAGACAGACAGACAGACAGAGGGAGAGAGAGAGAGAGAGAGAGAGAGAGAGAGAGAGAGAGAGAGAGAGCTCACATTAGCCTTAAAAATAAAATTACCAATCATCATTTTATCTTAATCTGTCAAAACAGGATAAGAGAAAGAGAAAAAGACAGAAACAGTCATACAGAGACAGACAGACACACAGAGATAAATCAAAATTAACAAAGAAACAAATCCTGTTTTATTTTAAAATATCACGACTAACAAGCTTTCATGTGGGCAAAGTTAATGCATGCAAAAAAGACATAAACGATGGTGTCCGTAGGTTGAACCTGTCAATCAATACAAACAGAAAAAATGGACAAAATATAGAAAGTAAACATCTAGTTCTTCACCTGTTTATTATTTTTTTTAAAACATACAGTTTTCAGAAATCTTTAATTACCCACATCAGCCTGATCAATTGTGAAAGTCAGACTTTTATATTTTTTGGGAGCACATGAAAAAAACTCAATGTTAAAAATGTGTTTTACTCAGTCTCACGTGTATTTCCATATTAGGTCATCACGCCATTCTTTACGTGCTATGGGAAAGATTTCGGGCTAGGCTAAAAACTACCCTACGGACAGAATTAATTAAGCAAGACAGAGGGACCTGGGAATGTTGTGCAAGACTTGCCAGGTGATTTTGGGAACACTGATGGGACCATTCTTCTGTCTGTCTGTCTGTGCTTGTGATTATGTCCCTAAATAGAAAGATTAATTCAGAAAGAAGGAAAGTGACAGATGCAAAGAAGTCAAGTCAAGTCAAGTCAAAAACACTTTAATCATCCCATTAAGGGCAGTTACAATACTGACAAGCGCATTGGTACGCTGTGTGTGTGTGTGTGTGTGTGTGTGTGTGTGTGTGTGTGTGTGTGTGTGTTAGTGTTAGTGTTGTGTGTGTGTGTAAGTGTTAGTGTGTGTGTTAGTGTGAGTGTGTGTGCGTGTGTGAGTGTTAGTGTGTGTTGTGTTAGTGTTTGTGTTGTGTTTGTGTGAGTGTTAGTGTGGGTGTTGTGTTTGTGTGTGTGTTTTGTGTGTGTTTGTGTGTTGTGTGTGTTGTGTGTGTGTGTTTGTGTGTGTGTGATAGAATGAGAAATAACCACGAAGAAAGAAATTATGAAAAGGCAGGAGGCTAAGAACGATAGAGAGGGAACATACAGGGAGGGAGAGGGAGAGAGGAGAGGGAGAGGGAGAGAGAGAGAGAGAGGAGACAGAAAGAGCGAGAGAGAGAGAGAGAGAGAGAGAGAGAGAAACAGAGAGGCAAAAACATAGAGACAGAGAGAGATTGAGAAAGAGAAAAATAGAGGGAGTGGGAGACAGACGTACAGGTCTACATACAGGCAGGCAGACAGACAGACAGACAGACAGACAGAGATACAAACAGACAGACAGACAGGATGACGCAAAACCAAACAAGAAACCCTCTGCACCTTTAACAGCTCTATAGACAAGCTTTCAACGTTAAAGCCAAGTTAAGGCAAGGAACAGAGAACAGAAAGTAAGCCAGTGTGTAGAAAGAGGCATCCTTTTACCTAAGAGATGAACAAACAAAACTGGTGAAAGTCGTGTAAGGTCAAAACCACCATAAAGAGAGAGTTATTGGTTTTTTGGTTGTTTGTTGTTGTTCTGTTTTGTCTTGCTGCTTTATCTTCCCACATGGCTCGTTTTAATCTCCACCACCACCACCCCACCACCCACCAGCTCCCTAGCCATTGCCAGATCCATTTCGTCGTTTTCCCAGGTACAGAAGTCAACAGGGAATCCATCAATACACTATTGTATACAATACAATACATCAATGTATTGAATTACATTGAATTAGGGGGGAACGGGATAGCTTGGTGGTTTTAGAGTGACGCGCTCGTGATCTGCTGACCCGGGTTCGAATCTCGTTCAAGAGGATTTTTTTTCATCTGGAGTTAACATCAGTGCAGACTCCACTCTCCCCAAAAGTCCTTTGGATGAGACTATAAACTGAGGTCCCGTGTGGGAACGCACGCAGAACATCTTGCACACACGTTAAAACACATTCCGCTTTTCGGAAGAGTAGGCCATTGTGTGCTGGAGGGAACAGATGACAAAATTGACAAAACTGCATACACACGGGGGCTACATGTAAAAAAAAAGCACATACGTGCTTATCCCATTACCCATAACAGAATGAATAAAAGAATAAATAATAAATGTTAAGCCGCCTTGGCACCACCTGTCAGAGCTGCCCTGCACTGTTGTACGGTCACTTTATTGGTGTTCAGAGCTATTATGCGCAGGACACCACTTCCCAGGCCCTCTACAGACGATAGTAATGGCTCAGTCGCGGAGTTCTTTTTTTTTTTTATTCATTTATATCGAGGATAATGGAATAAGCACTTATGTGCTTTTTTACACCAAGTCCCCGTGTGTATGCGGTTTTGTAATTTTTGTCATCCGTAGCCACCGGCACACAATGGCCTACTCTTACGAAAAGCGGAACAGGATTTAACATGTGCCCAAGATGTTCTGCGTGCATTCGCACACGGGGCCTCGGCTTATAATCTCATCCGAAAGACTTTTGGGAAGAGTGGAGTCTGCACTGAAGTTAACTTCAGGGGAAAATATCCTGTAAGACTGAGTGAGACGCCCACCCCAGCTGGTGCCCACCACAGCGTCCCTCCAACGATCTTCTCCTGTGAACCTCCATCCCCAATGGCCCTGATGCAAAATCACCACAGGCACAGATGAGAATGAAGAAACCAACACCGAAAACACCATGAGACCAGAGTAGCCGAGGCCACTGAATCGGAGACACTTTTCTTTTATGGCATAATGATTAATAGTGGTGGGAATGGTGTGAAAGTACTCATTTAGAAGTTTAAGTGCTTTGAGACTACTTGACAGGGCTGTACTCTACGCTTCCTATCATGATATATCCTAGCATCGACCAGGTCCGAGAGAAACAGACACCTGCAGTGTTGGTCAGGTAATTTAAGCAACACTCTTAAACTTGTATCTACACAGTGGATGAAGCTTGACTGAGTGGTCCCAGTTCTTCTTCTTCGTCGAACGCTCAGACAGCAACTAACTAATGTTGTCTGTTATATGAGCGAAAATGCGTCACGCTGCCGTTAAGCGCCTGACAAGTCAGGCCCAGCGCATCCGACTTCGGCACAAGAGAGAATGGTTACCTTTTAAGTTCTTTCTGGAAAAAAGGCAGGAGAATGGACCAAGAAGTCAGAAAGTAGACAAGAAGGAGGTGACAGAAGAAAAGGAACAAGGCAGAAACAAAGAAAGTGATGAAAAATAGGAAATTTTTAGCACAGAATTTCCAGAATGTGGGTATACTATTTATACTGATAGGCCCCCGGCATCCCCTAGGGGAGATTGGTCCCAATCTTCCCAATGAGTCCATAGCAAACTCAGTCTGGATAGGAGCCAGCCATAGTCCATGGGTCTCAATCCTGCTCCCATTCAGGCCATAACTGAAGGTGGTAACCACGGCACCATGTTGGCTGGTTCCGAAAATACAGAATTAAGAAATTGAAAGACTTTCCGCTGTTGCGGCATACCTGCCAGCTAGTGTCAATTACATTGATGACAGGACGACATTGACCATATTTTTTATTAATAGATTTGTTTTTTCTTTTGAATGTCACTCTGTGTGTGTGTGGGAGAGGGGGGTGTAGGTGTGTGTGTACCTGAGTGCGCGTGCGTGTGTGTGTGTGTGTGTGTGTGTGTGTTTGTACATGAGTGATTGTGTGTGTGTGTGTGTGTCTGTCTGTCTGTCTGCCTGTCTCTCTGCCTGAGTGTGTATGTCTCTCTCGCTCATGATTATATCGCATGCATATGATACACATAGACACAACCCCTACACACGTGCACACGTGCACGTGCTCATACACGCGCGCATGTGCGCACCCACATTTGTGCGCACATACATTTGCGCATATGTGCACACACACACACACACACATGTGCGCACGCATATACATACATACTGTTGCGCGCGCGCGCATGAGGAGAGAGAGATGGGGGGGGGTTAGGGGTTTTTTTTATTTATCTTTAGTGTATTCTTTTATTTCGAGGATAATGGAATAAGCACTTATGTCCTTTTTTCATCCAGTCCCTGTGTGTATGCAGTTTTGTAAATTTTGTCATCCGTTCGCACCGGCACACAATGGCATACTCTTCAAAAAAGCAGAATGGGTTTTAACGTGTGCGCAAGATGTTCTGCGTGCGTTCGCATGCGCGACCTCGGTTTATCGTCTCCTCCGAAAGACTTTTGGGGAGAGCGGAGTTGGCACTGATGTTAACTCCAGAGGAAAAATTCTCTTGAACGGGAATCGAATCCGGGTCAGCAGATCACGAGCGCATCACACTAACCACCAGGCTATCCCAACCCCGTCGAGAGAGAGATAGAGAGAGAGAGAGAGAGAGAGAGAGAGAGAGAGAGAGAGAGAGAGAGAGAGAGAGAAACAGAAACAGAAACAGAAACAGAGAGACAGACACAGTGACACATACACAAAGAGACACACAGACACACATCAGACAGGCAAAGAAAGAGATAAAAAGACAGTCAAACTGATTTTTTGTTTAAACAGTTCCACAAAAAAGCTTTCATTACCCAATTTTTTCAATGCTTTTTTAAGATATGGCGCTATATAAATTCCATGTATTATTTTTTTATATTATCATTATCATCATCATCATCATTTTAAATTAAAGTAAGAAAAGATAATTGGTAGATTCTGAAAATAGACATCCCTCACTTGTGGGAAAAAACCGGACATATTTCAAACGCGCTAATTACCCAGGCAGAACAGACTATATCAACGAGCACACGTTTGTTTTATTTTAGCTGCATGCGAAGCCTGAATGTGAATGTCAAGATAAAGCATCGGGTTCCTGTGTATGGCTATATTTGGACATTGCGTCATGTTTTGTTCTGAACAAATATAAATATCTTTCTTTTTTGGGGGGCGGGGGGTGCTGTATAATTAGGTATGGTATTCTTGTTTTCTGTTTCCACACTATTCAATCCAATTTATTCTGATTTCTCAACCCCCGAAGTCCAAATTTGGCTACCTTTATGATAGGCAAAACGATCACATACGCAAAACCTCACCACTGATGAACCTGTACACTCCAGCCCATCAATGAATAAAATCAACAATTCTAATTTCACTCTGTTTGTCACGCTCATACTTCTCATGCCAAATCCTCCTTGTCAGGAGTTCACATGGAGCCTATCGATGTCTGGCTGCCGTTGGGTCACCCACCATAAGGGCTCTGCACTGCTCCTAGATCACTTTTTGGTGGATTTCAGTGAAACCTGTTTTGAACTAACATACGCAGGACACCGCCCACAAAGTCCACTACTGACGACAAAAGATGGCTTAGTCATAGAACCAGACTTGGGTGAGATGCCCAGGACAACGTCAGTCCTGTGATACTCTCACATAAACCTCAGACCTGAAGGCTTTAATACCAAGTCACCACAGGTACAGAAGAATGATGGGGAAACCAGAAAGTGAGGTCACCATATAAAACTAGAGCAACTGCTCAGGCCACTGAGTGAGAGACAATTTTCTTTTATTGCATGATGATAACGATTATTTTCATTGATTTGATGCCCCTTTACAATTACTGCAATGGATAAATGCACATACGCTTTTTCTTCTTGGAAGGCTTGCTCAGAAAGCAACTGTTGTCTATCATCAGAGCGAAAAATGCGTTGCAATGCTGTTAAAAATGCCTGACAAGTCAAGCCCAGCGCATCCTACTTTTGGCGTTGGAGAGAATTAATATACTTTGTCTTCCTATGGAAAAAGGTAGGAGAATGGACCAAGAAGGTAGTTCGAAGACAAGAAGGAGGTAACTGGAAGAAAAGGAACAAGGCAGAAAACGAAAAGAGGGATAGAAAAGAGGAAATTACTAACACTTAGAAGGAGGCGATGATGTTTATGCTGGCAGCCCCCCACTGCCCCCCCCCCCCCCCCACCACCACCACCCTCCCCCCCCCCCCCCGGCATCCCCACGGGGGAATATAGCCTTATCAGGTATAATGATGTGATGCATAATATTATTGTACTGATAATGCAGAGGAAAGTGCACAAGCATTAAGATTACTTGGCAAGGATGTACTGTACGCTTTCTGTCATAGAGTATCCTTCATCAACCAGAACCCTAGAGATACAGACGCCTGCAGTGTTAGCCAAATTTGAGCAACACTCTCAAAATCGCATTTGTAAAGTCAATGAAACCTGACTGTGCGGTCCTAAACTTCACAATAAGCCTATAGCAAACACATTCTAGTCAAGTCAAGTCAAGTCAAAAACACTTTAATCATCGCATGAACATGAAGGGCAATTACAATACTGACAGGCAGATTGATACGTATCATAATCTCGATAGTCACAAAAAACTACATTCCAAAATAACTTCAAATACATTCTAGGCAAGAAATAAATTCTAGGTAAGAAGCCAGCCATATTTTTTTTAAAGGCAGCTCATTAGTTTTAAGGGAATCGAACCCATGATTTGTAGCCAGGAATGCAACGTTATAACCACTGCGCAAAAGGCAGCTGGTCGAAAATGTCCATGTTAGGTCAAAACAACCCCACAGAGAGAATTAAAGAAAAACAAAATAAAAGACCATGGTGTGCTGTTGCAGACCTGCCAGCTGTTGTTAATTACACTGATGACAGGGTGACACTAAACACCGCCCTTTATTGCCAACCCTCTCTCTCTGTCTCTCTCTCTCATATTGTCATATTTTCTCTGTCTGTCTGTGTTGTTTCTCTCTCTCTCTCTCTCTCTCTCTCTCTCCTCTCTCTCTCTCTCCTCTCTCTCTCTCTCTCTCTCATAAATTGTCATATTTTCTTTGTCTCTCTGTCTCTCTCTCTCTCTCTCTCTCTCTCTCTCTCTCCTCTCTCTCTCCTCTCTCTCTCTCTCTCTCTCTCTCTCTCTCTCTGTCTCTCTCTCTTTCTCTCCCTCTCCCTCCCTCTCTCTCTCTCATATTGTCATATTCTCTCTCTCTCTCTCTCTCTCTCTCTCTCTCTCTCTCTCTCTCTCTCTCTCTCCTCTCTCCCTCATATTGTCATATTTTCTCTGTCTGTCTGTCTTTCTCTCTCTCCCTCCCTCTCTCTCTCTCTCTCATATTGTCATATTTTCCCTGTCTGTCTGTCTGTCTTTCTCTCTCTCTCTCTCTCTCTCTCTCTCTCTCTCTCTCTCTCTCTCTCTCTCTCTCCTCTCCTCTCTCTCTCTCTGTCTCTCTCCTTCGGATCCTTCCCATGAGACTATAAACCGAGGTCTCATGTGCGAACGCACGCAGAACATCTTGCGCACACGTTAAAACCCGTTCCGCTTTTCGGAAGAGAAGACCATTGTGTGCTGGTGGGAACAGATGACAAAATTGACAAAGCTGCATACACACGGGGACTGGATGTAAAAAGCACACGAGTGCAAATTCCATTATCCTCGAAATAAAAGAATAAAAGAAAAAGTAAAATAAGTAAAATACTCTCTCTCCTATTGTCATGCACTCACCTCTCTCTCTCTCTCTCTCTCTCTCTCTCTCTGCTAATTCAATTTTCAACTAATTTCCCTATTCAACTATTCGGCTGTGTTTTTTAAAAGGGTTCGCTTCCTCTAGAGTGGACCAAGTCTACAATTATTTCTATTCACTAAATAATTATAGGTAGTAATAAAGCTGACAGTTATGTAGAGGACCCCTAACATTATAAGTAACATTTGTGTTTAGATTCAAAATAAAAGGTTAACTAAATGGGATGAAGACAAAGAAAAACTAATTGAAGAGCATTCTGTTATGAGCTAGAAAGAAAAATAATAATAAATGTGGGAAGAAATGTAGAAAGATATTACAATGAAAGGAAAAATATGAACACAGAAAGAAAAGAAGAAATAAATAAAGGAAAAATACAAACACAGAAAGAAAGAAAGGAAAGGAAAAATAAGAACACAGAAAGAAAGTAACAAAGAAAGGAAAAATACGAACACAGAAAGAAAGAACGAAAGAAAGAAAGAAAAAGAAAGAAACAAAGAAATGAAAAATACAAACACAGAAAGAAAGAAACAAACAAAGAAAGGAAAATACAAACGCAGAAGGAAGGAAAGAAAGAAAGAAAGAAAGAAAAGAAGAAAGAAAGAAAAAGAAGGCAACAAAGAAACAAGAAAGGAAAAATAGAAAGAAAGAAAGAAAAAACAAAAACACCACACACACACACACACACACACACACACACACACACACACACACACAACAAACAAGCAAGCAAAAAACACAAAAACAAAAAAAATAGAGAGAAAGAAAGAAAGAAGAAAGGAAACAAACAAACAAACAAACAAACAAACACAGAAGAAAAGAAAGATAAAAGAAAACAAGAGCCCTTAAAGCAACAAGAACAAAACACACATTGTGTCCACGAATACTTTCCTCTGTAATTTTCCATTCAATACCACAGAGAACATCTAACTCGCTGTGTTCCCTGTAGAACAGGCAGGTAGGTAGGCCTATCAGACAATAGCCTTGCTTATCTACAGTCCCGCTGATAACTTAATTCCCCATGGTCATGTCTATCTGAAGGGTTTGCCTTATTAAGGGAGTACATAGTCCACGTGTCCCTCTTGCATAATGAATTCAGCCTACGTAAAAGACCCCATGGCAACAAGAGTGTAGATATTTTAATGACATCTATGAAGATAAAGTAAAGTTCTAGTAACAGGGATTATATGAAAAGAAGCAAAGAAGAAAAACGAAAGTGGGTGGTGCCCTACTTTGTTACTACACTCCACCCCTGAAGAGTATTCTTTGAGTTGTCTTTTTTTCATTTCTTGGATAGAGCTCTGAAAGTTCCTCAGTGGTAAGATTATTGCACATAATATAGCCATTTTCTCCCACCATTAAGCTTACTACCATCCGACTTCGTGGATGATGTCCAAGTGTGACGACAGTATACGTTTGTTTTTTTGTTATTTCTTTTTTAATCATCATTCTTACCAGCATAAATGGCCTACTCATCAGGTGTTAATATATGCGCAAATTGTTATGCGTGTCTTTTAAAAAAAAAAAGGTCTCGTGTTTATAGTCTCATCCGAAGGAATTTCGGTGAAGTAGAGTCAGTATTGATGTTAACTAGTGGTTAGAACATTGCGCTCACAATATGACGACCCGGGTTCGATTCCCGTTCAAGGGGATATTTCCCCCCTGGAGTTAACATCAGTGCAGTCTCCACTCTCCCCAAAAGTCTTTTGGATGAGACTAGAAACCGAGGCCCCGTGTGCAAACGCACGCAGAACATCTTGCATACACGTTAAAATCCTGTTCCGTTTTTCGTAAGAGTAGGCCATTGTGTGCCAGTGGGAACAGATGACAATTTACAAAACTGCATACACACGGGGACTGGATGTAAAAAGCACATAGTGCTTATTCCATTATCCTCAATATAAAAGAACAAAGATAAGATAAGATAAGAACTGCAAGGAAAAAATCCCCCTAAACCGGCGTCTAGTTGAAGGCTTGAATTGGAGCTCTATCGGGGGCTGTTAAATAGCAAAAGCAACACTTGAACCATTTGGCTATCCCGCTCTCCCTCTCCCCCTTCAGCAGCAAAATACAATTCAATACGTTATCCTGTAGTACAGGGTGAGACCATAGAACAATTACTTTACACATCAGTTCAGCATAATGCAGAGCAACTCATATAACGCAACTCGTTTCAATGTAGGTAGGTAGGTAGGTAGGTAGGTAAGTAGATGATAGATAGATAGATAGATAGATAGATAGATAGATAGATAGATAGATAGATAGATAGATAGATAGATAGATAGATAGATAGATAGATGGATGGATGGATGGATGGATGGATGGATGGATGGGTGGATGGATGGATGAGTGGAAAGAAAGAAAGAAAGAAAGAAAGAAAGCAGCAAACATAATACATTTCCTTCAAACCCTTTTACTTTCACACACACACACACACACACACACACACACAATTCAATGTATCATCTGGAAATAAAATTTTGACTTTGACACACACACACACACACACACACACTACCTGTCACAAGACTTAAGAACTTTATATATCTTATCTCCCCGCCTACACATTCAGCAGACACTAATATTTGCATATTCAAATAGATAGATAGATAGATAGATAGATAGATAGATAGATAGATAGATGGGTGGGTGGGTGGATAGAAAGAAAGAAGGAAAGAAAGAAAGAAAGAAAGCAGCAAACATAATACATTTCCTTCAAACCCTTTTACTTTCACACACACACACACACACACACACACACATAACCTGTCACAAGACTTAATAACTTTAGATATCTTATCTCCCCGCCTACACATCCAGCACACACTAATATTTGCATATTCAGGGCATCAATCAAATCTTCCATTAATTCTCAGTGCCCTGAGGACATGGTACCCTGTGCACATGACTATCTACATGCAACACCTCAACTATCACATGATTTCATATTGTTGTTGGTGGGCTTTGGCCAGATTGACACCTCGAGGTTTACCTAGAATATGCAAGATTCACAACAGTTTATTTCCATTAACTCTTTTGACCTAGAGAGGAACCCACTCTATCTCACTCACCACCCCTGGGAAATATTGTTAGACACTGTTACTGCACACTGCATGAAACATTTGCGTGCATGACTTTATTTTAACTATCTTGCCATATAGGCAGCCATACTCCAGGTACAAAAATGTGTTCTTCTTTAATAGAGTGTATATATTGTTATGCTAAAACCTTGTCATGGATAAACATAATTTTAATATGATAAAGACAGAAATTCAAAGTGGGATCATATTTTGATGTAGACTTTGACATTTTTCTCTTTTTCTTGGTTTATACTTCCAGCATCTACTATCGTTTGCATCTTCAGGGCATCAATCAAAACGTCCATTATCTTTATAGCCCTAGGGAGATGGCAACTATGGTCACTAGCTAGTTAAGCATTTGGCCTGAGCCAACAAACGATTAAATCAGGGGTTTTTTTACCAGCATGTAAACCAATACGCTGGTAAAGCCTTGAGTTCCCGTTGGGTATCCTCGTGCTTATAATCATAACCTACAGGAAACAAGACACGATTTGAGATGTTATTAACGTGTTTATTTCATTCTACGTATCCTTGTGCATGTAAAAGTGGACATTGCCAACTATATACGAATGTTGATTTAGAAGAACGTAAAGGAATCAGTCCATTAAACAGATAGGTGTTTCTGAGATTCAAACCTGTAGTTTAAGATTTTGGAAATCAAACAATCTCCCCACTCATCCAATGAGCCGGTTTAAATCAACAACTGAAAAAGATGTGATTAAAATTCTCACTTGGAGCCCGGAAAACGTGTGGCCAAATCGTTTGAAGGAAAGCAGATCAATAGGATTCTTCCTCCTTAATTGAGTGGGGCTTTTAAAAATAAATCCCTCACGGTTTGTTTGGTCTTCTAAACCGAAAAATATAGGCAAATCCAGAGGCATAAAAAGGAACATATGTTGCAAAACACCTGCGAGAAATAACTCCTGCAAGACTAGCTATCAAAGAAATAAAGTTGAATTTTAAACTTATCTCTTTTTCATCAAAATAAGAAAAATGTTGCCTGACATTGCTATTCTCGCCTGTCCTGTACATGCCACAAAAGGAGAAACAATAAATATATAATGCGAAATAGATACACATATTCTAAAATGCAAATGTAATGTTAATAGTGCTAGGTCCATCACAAGAACACGCATAAACGTGACAGATTATATAACTTAATTAGAAACCACCACTAACGTCTCATATTCCTGTTATTGCTCTGACTGCTTTTGTTTGTAATCTTTGACTCCAACAGTTAATAAACATACCCGGTGATATGTATTCTCTTGCAATATATTAATTAGCTCTTCTGCCCATCAAAGAATGACTTTTTCTCTAGTTTTTTTTTAAAGGACATCTTCTATTTCGCTCTTAATTCTTTTATGCGAGCTAAAAGCGTGTTGCATACGGAATCTTTTGTTGTTGTTGCTGCTGCTGCTTTGATGTCGTTGTTTTGTTGTTATCTACAAAATTTTACCAGGGATAACTCCCTTGGGTTCTTTTACGTGCACTAAATAATTATGTGTAACATACGGGACCTCGGTTTGTCGTCTCATCCAACAAAAGACTTGTACCCAGATCACCACTCATGGTCTAATGAATGGGGGCGGAGGGGGGGAGGGGGTGGCGGGCCCAGGCCCAAACGGGGATCAAACCAACCGCACACTTCCGACCCGGACATTTTGCTATCTAGGTAGGTGCGTTACCTGTAGACCACCAATCCAGTGTTCAAAGCTTGTCATGGATTACAACCATCTGAACACAACATTTCAAAGCATATCATGGTCATGTAGGCTCTGGGACTTTGCTGATATCAGGAGTCAACAAAACATTTGGCCTGAGCTAATAAGCAGTTCAATAGCTTGTAAAACTTTTGACCATCCTATAATCCAGTGCGCTGGAGAAGTCTAGGTGCTTGCTGGCTGTCTTCGTGCTTTTGTAGCCTACATAGTATTCGCTTGTTTTGTAAGCATTGCGTGCATTCATCATTATCATCATCACTTAGTTTTATGTGTGCACATAAATTATAAGCACATTGTAAATTTTTCTTTGCATATAACATTATCATCACCACTTAGATTTATGCATGCATTAAACATGCACAAGGAGACAATGACAGTTCTACTCAGATCTGGGAGGCTGTAAACATTTTCCATCCTTTCATCAAGAGAATGTTTCTGTCATATTCGAACCAGTGACTTCAGACTGGAGAAGGTCAAACCGCGCCAATATAAAACAATTATTTAAAAAAAAATTGATCAAACCTTTGAATCGAAGCCCTGTGAATATTTGACCAAACTGTTTAAACAAAAAAAAAAGTTTCTTCTTTCTTGATGTATTTTGACTTTCAAATGTCGATCCCAAACCAACAGTTTTTCTTCTGAAAAGAATTTTTAAAATGTGTGAAAAAGGAAGCCTGCTGCAAAGCGTTTTGTGAGAAACCATTGCAGCAAAGTTAGTAATCAAAGACACAAATACAGACGACATTGTAGAGATTCAAAGAAGTGGAGTCTTATATGCTGTGGCTTATTCTTATCGCATACCACATTCAGGACAAAACCATCTTCAGACAATGTTTAAAATAAAGAAAAGGACTCTTAAGGCATTTGTTTTCGTTCCTTGGCTACAGCTTTGAGGTTCACCAATGGTGATATTTTGCGTATGCGACCGTTTTTGCCTACCATTAAGGTAGCCGCATTCTGACTTCATGAATCTACGGCATATATAATCAGAAATGAGAATGACCTTTTCCTTGACTCTGTGAGGAGTCCTTAAGCCCCATACTGACATTTCCAAGCAGAGTGTCTGGAGTCAGATGACCCTGACTGAGTCCATCCCTCCCTAGGTCACAGAGTATATGCCGAGTGTGGTCATGAAATCAACATCACTGGCCAAAGTTGGTCTGCTTTCTACAGAAAGTGATAGGTATTTCACGTGTGAGCAAGATGAAATATCTGAACTGGCGTGTTACTCTCATCCGAAATACTTGCAGATGGATGGTGTCAGAACCAATGTAAACTCCGGGAGAGGGCGGGGTAGGAGAGTAGGGATGTTCCTCCAAGCAGAGAGTTTATCTTGACTGAAGGCCACATTCCCATTGAGCGTCACCTCACGTGTCCAACGCTCTGAAAACCCTCGATAATCTGACCCCCCACCCCCTTCCTCCCGAAATAGATTTGAATCTATGGAAGCACTATCAGTCAGAGCTACTTTGTAACATCTTACTTCTGCTATTGCACCGACTGCTCTCACCCGTAATCTTTGAACATCATTAGTTTGATATGCTAATAATTCGGAGAACTTAAAGTTTAATTAAAAACGCTGCTGTAAAAGAAATAAGAAACCTGTGGTCAAGTTTCTGGCGATATCCCTGCAAGTATTTTACCAAACTGTGTAAATACAAATTACTACGGTTTTTCCTTGTAGGGGTTATTTTTGCGTTCAAGTTTCGAAACCTAACATTTATTTTTCTTCTTGACAGAAGTTTGAGCAAATCAACAGACATGAAACGGAAGATCGTTGCAAAACTACTGCGATAAAACATGGTCGGCAAAGCTAGCAGCTAGCCAAAGAAAAAAGCCAGATTTTTCTTACATACGGTGTTTTTTGGTTAAATAGTTAAGTAGAAAATGTTATTCTTCCCACTTCAGACTAAGTATGTGCTGGATAAGAAGCTTGTGTGTATAGCTTTTTTCGATCAAGTATCACATTATGCGGCAGCTGTAATGTTGCTTCGAATATTTTTTCCTCCTTAAATGAAGAATAAAGTCTGTTGTGCCAAGAATGTGTCATGGATTGCACTATCTCAACATACTGTTCCAAAGAGTGACGAACTTTTAAAGCTGTCATTGATACGTTGCTTACATCAATAAATAACAAAGTGTTTTACCCGGGCCAATACACAATGAAATCTGTCAACTGTTGACCATCACATAATCTGGTTTATTGGTGAAGCCTTGAGCATATGCTAGATATCCATTATTTCTTCAGTAACCCACATAAATTTTACATTATTTGCGAGAATTTTACTATGCTGTTTTGATGGGGGGTTTTGTGAAAAAATGTCATGCGAAAGTGGATATTGCAGGCTTGCACTGTTATTGACCTGGGTGAAGGTTAAAAAACAGATTCTGTTCATTAATCGAGAAAGCGTTACCACGATTCAAACCAGTAATTAAAGAATCTGAAACTGAAACGATATACCCTTTTCCCTTCTGTGCAGGTATAAAACAAAATGTGAAAAACGTGATTAAAATCTGAACTTGTATCCCTGGAAAACATTTGGCCAGACTGTTTGAACGAAAACAGATCAATAGAGTTTTTCCTTCTTCATTTGTTTTGAATTTCAAATGCCAGTTCTTGACCGTTTTTTTTTCTTTTGGAAAGAAGCGTGAGCAAATCCAGTGAAATGAACACAAAGCATGTTGCAAAGCTGCTGCCAGAAAACATTGCCGCACAATGAGCTGTCCAAGAAATAAATATGGAATTTTCAATACAGGCGATTGCTTTATAGATAGATAGATAGATAGATAGATAGATAGATAGATATGTATATTTATGTGTATATCTATATGTATATAAGACATTCGCTTTGGGTATAATCATATTATATGTATATATATATAATATATATATATATATATATATATATATATATTATATAATATGATTATACCCAAAGGCGAATGTTTTGCTTTTTTGTTGCATAGAAGATAAGGACAAACAATAGGTAATATACACACAAAAAGCCATATGTTCTTAAATGTATTGTCTATATTTATTAGTGGTTAGCGCTCAGAAGTAGCACAAACAGCAGTAACTTTGAAAAACAAACAAAAGTTATGTAACTTAATCAGGAAGCTACTTCTAACACGTAACATTTGCTCTGTCTGCTATCATCCATAATTTATTTTTACTGTGACATTTAACCAGTATTCTTCTTCATATTAGAAACCAATTTATAACATACAACAACTGTTGTGATAGTCATGGAAGATGTCTTGTATGGAATTTTGCTGTCTTGATTGTCACTCTGAATTCTTTCATGTAACTTTAAGCTTATTGTTGATAGTTGGTTGGCTGGTTTGATTGATTAGAGTCCCAGCGCTAGCGTAGTCATCCGATTTGGGAACTCTTACCATCATCCAATAACCACGTGGTTTTTTTTACAAACAGTACCTTA
Source organism: Rapana venosa (assembly GCA_028751875.1). Lineage (NCBI taxonomy): Eukaryota > Metazoa > Mollusca > Gastropoda > Neogastropoda > Muricidae > Rapana > Rapana venosa. The sequence continues at coordinate 19,729,313 of CM054146.1, read as the reverse complement.
GCAATAGCCCATACGATAAAACAAACACTCACTGCTCTACTCATGGTTTCAGGGATGGAAACTGGATCTGGATTCGAAAAGAATCCAAAATGTGGATTTTTTCACTATCTAAACAAGTACACTAGCCCTGCATAACTAATTTCCCTCAGTCTGACAAGTAGCAGAGTGCATCAACGACGCCGAATTTGGCTAAACGAATTTGAAAACAAAAACATTCAAATTGTTTGTCTGCGTTCTGCTTTAGCCTTCCAAGTTCCTATCATTAGCATTGTTATTTTTGAGTGTGTATGCAGATAACCAAAATCTCTGGTTTAACCCCACCAGCCCCCACCCCCAGCCAAAAAACCAAACACAACCAACACCAACAAACAAACAAACAAGCAAATCCTCCACCAACAAAAAACAGAAGATAAAAAAAAATGCCGAGCGAGTAAATATTGCTGGGGAAAATATGCTATGTAAATATTGTGGCAACACACTATCACAAATATCTTGAAACCCTAAGAATGACAAAGTTAGGATATCGAATCTTGGCAGCGTGAGATGAATTAAGTGTTTTTTTTTCTGGGGGGTTTTGTGTTGGTGTGGTTTTTTAAAGATCTCCCTGCTCAACAGATGCGCAAGTGTTAAGTACACATGACATTTAAAAGACCATCGGGTTGCTGTCTAAAATGCAAGATAGAATTCATTCTGTGAAGCTTTGGATATCAGCATCTAGTTTTTCTTTAGTACTGCTTGTTCGAAAGTGAAATTCTATCTCTTAGAAGATACAACTGAACCTATATTTTTTTCAGCTTATGTTATATATTATGTCCTTGACAAAGTGTAGGTCGTAATTCAACTGACACTAACCTCTCAGAAGTTATAAGTGCATTTTGACTTTCAGTTTTTCTACATATAAGTCTGATGCTGTTGAAGTCGTATGTGTAACCGTTGAAAATGGACACATATATAGATCCTTTATATATAATGTGTGCATAAATCTATACACATTGTTTGATAATATAGACGTGGAGTTGACATTTACTAGCTTAAACGAAAAAGTTAGCTCTCCACTTTTAGCTTGAATTTGAAAGGGAGACATACCATGCATGATGGAGTACTTAACTAATTTCATTATCAGCTTGCAATAATGCAACATATAGTTTTGATGCTAGTAACACACTGAAGTTCACAATACTTTCAAGCAAAAACGTATTTGTAATTTGAAAGGCCAAAATATTTAACAGTAGTTTTCTTATCTGGATTCTAGAGAAGTTTAATACAACTACATATTATTTAAAATGAGTTACCCTTTAAAATTACTAGAACATGCTGCCTAAAACGTTTGCTAATGTATTCATTCGCTTTTGGACTTTGAATTCCTAACTACCTATACATAGAGGAATAATTTTACGTATCCCTCACAATGAAAGATGATGTTCCAAATATAACTATGGTGAGCATATTATTGAATTTTGTTACATATTTTAATTTCCACTCTTTGATGAGTATCGCAGTAAATACTGAACTAAATCTGCCTAAAGATGTTTCCTTCACCTATGCGGTCAAGGGGAGCGAGGCATCAGAGACCTCACTTCTCCAGGGGCCAGAATATTGAGGGCGGCGCCCATCTTCTCTCCCTCGCTGCTTTACATTCCCTGACCCTAAAGAGGGCAGGTACCCATTTGCAGCTGGATGAACTGGGGAACTTTGGTGAAGCCAAGACACCCAAACAGACATTCGATCCACTCAGTAACCACGCTCAGTGCTGCTTAACCTTAGCTTGAGAAAAGCAAATGCTTTGACCACTGATCCCTTGCTTGCAGACGCTCAGATGTTTAGAAATTTAACAGTAAAAACAAACAAACCTCACAAAATTAGTATCCTTTTCCAAAGTAATGATCAGTGCATTTTAGACTATAAAGTACTAACATTCATTGTTTTCTTTGTTGTAGTGCTTGAGGCTGTGGTGGCTTGAATATTTAATGGTCAAACGTTGCACAACTATCTTTATTGAATGTTAGCAGTTTTTCTATCAGTCATTTTGATTACATGGTTGCTAAACATGTTTTCTGCTGACTGCCGTTTTTTAATGCAATTGAATTCGTCATTTTCGTGAACCCCCTGTGGGTCTTTCAGATAAAATCTTGCTCTTGTTTTTCTTCTTGTGAAAGTTGGACAAGTTGTGGAAGAAATGTACAAGAGCTGACAGTGCGTCTTTTTTGTTGTTCTTTTCTTTTCTTATCTTCCTCTTTCTCTGTTTTGTTCTTTTCTTTTCTTCTGTTTTTGCCTCTTTCTTTACTTTTCTTCTTTCTATCTTGATTTCTGTTCTGGCTTCTTGTGTGTTTTCTTTTCTTCCTTTCTTTTCATATTCTTTTTTTAACTTGCACTTACTTTTAATCCCTCTCCCCTGCCTCTTTTAGAAACAAAAATATTTATTTTCTTCCCTCCTTTCTTCCATATTGATTGCATTTCCTTCTGTCTGGTTTTCTTTGTCCTGGTTTCGTTCTGGGTCTGTGTTTCTTCCCACTATCTGCTGTTTACCCTTCCTCGGTGACTTTTCCGTGGTTTTCCTTTTCTGGCCAGTTCTTTGCCTTTTGATTCATCGCCTTCTGTTGTCCCTGCTGGATGTCTTTCACCTCTGTGTGTGTGTGTGTGTGTGTGTGTTGTGTGTGTGTGGTTGTGTGTGTGTGTGTGTGTGTGTGTGTTTGTTGTGTGTTGTGTGTGTGTGTGCGTATTGTGTGTGTGTGTGTGTGTGTTCCCTTTGTTCTCTTTTCCATGCCCTGTGTTTGTTTTTCTTTTTCTTCAGCCATAACACACAGGGTTTTTTCTTTCATTTGTTTTCTTTTAAGCTGTCTTTGTCTGTCTGTCTCTATTTGAATGTCTCTGTCTGTCTGCCTCTGTCTGTCTGTCTCTCTGTCTGTCTGTCTCTATTCTATCTTGCTGTATGTCTGTCTCTGTCTCGCTGTCTCTCTGTCTCTGCCTCGCTGTCTCTCCGTCTCTGTCTGTCTCTCGCTCTGTTTGTTTCTAGTTGTCTCTTTCTGTACCTGTTTCTAGCGGTCTAGGTCTCTGTCTCTATCTCTGTCCGTCAGTCTCTGTCTCTTTGCCTTTGTCTTTCTGTCTTCTGTCTGTCTGGCTGTCTGCCTGTCTGACTGTCTGTCTCTCTGTCTCTGCCTCTGTCTGTGTCTATCTGTCTGCCTCTCTCTCTCTCTCTTTCTCTCTCTTTCTTTCTTTCTTTCTTTCTTTCACTCTTTCTTCTTTTGTTATTCCCTTTTCACTGTCCTTTTTTGTTTTGGTTGCACTGATTCTGCACTTTAAAACTTTTTGGAGTGAGACTGAGGTGGGTGTCAAAGTTTTGAAGTTTGAGTTGCTCTCTTGATTTGCGTGTGTGGGTGGGTCGAGCTGATATGTGCATTTGTGTGTGTGTGCGCGCGCGCGCGCGCGCGCGTGTGTGTGTGTGTGTGTGTGCGTGTGTGTGCGTGTATGTGCACCATGGGACAAAGGCCGGATAGAAAAGAACATTTTCTTTATCTGTCCCCTTTGAAAAGGAAGTTCTGTAATGATATTCTCTCTCTCCCCTCTCTCTCTCTCTCTCTCTCTCTCTCTCTCTCTCTCTCTCTCTCCTCTCTCTCTCTCTCTATTTCGCTCTCTCTCTCTCATTCATCTGGACCTTTGCCACACAACCATTGAAAGCATTTGTTAACAAGGAGGTGCTACCTAAGTTATATTTGGCAGTACCTGAATCAAAGCTGTGAGTAGGTAGAGGCACCCTTTAATAATTCAATAGTCATACCTACACAGTGTATAAATGTGTCCGGTAACCTATGTGGTTGTAGGGGTGCGAGACGTCAGAGACCTCACTTCTCTAGGGGCCAGCATAGTGAGGGTGGCAACGCTCA
>CM054146.1:19682932-19720432 GCA_028751875.1 Rapana venosa | reverse complement strand
GCACCTACAAACTCAGAAAGAGCAAACATGCACTATTGGAGGTGCGGAAATGCACGCACACACACACACACACTCACACACACACACATACACACACACACACCACACACACACAGAATCACACACACACATACACCACACATGCACACACATACACATGCGCGTCACACACACGCACACACACACGCACACAAGCATACACACTCACACTCACACAGAGTCACACACACACACACACACAAACACACACACACACGCACACAAGCACACACACAACACACCACACACACACACACACACATCCCCTAATCAACTTGGAACCTTGCAGCGTTCCGACAATGCAAAATCAATCACTCCTCTCCTTCACTTCCAATTGGTATGCAAGCGCGTGCTTCACACTAAAGACCCCACCCGCTTTCTGTCTTCCGTCATGCCCCTTCTCCCCTACCCCACCCTACACACAGACACACAGATACAACACACACACACACACACACACACACACACACACGTACAGAGTCACACACAAGCACACATACACACAACAACACAAACACGCACACATACACAACATTATTCATTATCCTCGAAAAAAAACACACACATAAATTATTCGTTATCCACACATGCACACACACACACACCACACACCACACACACACACATACATACACATACGCACACATACACACGCACACATATACAAATATAATTATGTATATATATATAGATAGATAGATAGATATATCTATGACACACACACACACACACACACACACACACACACACACACACACACACACACACACACACACACACACACACACTTGTCCTTTACGAACTCTTGACAGAAACAAAATACTTTATAAACATAAAATTAGTTTGAATTATTAAAACCTGCATGTCTGTTGAATTGCAGATTCAAATATCAGATTCAGGGTTTCTTTTTGATCTAGTGGTAAAGCACCCATTATGGAAAGCAGCAGGTTTCGGGTTCAATCCTATCTGCACCGTGACACTTTGATTAGTGAGTTTGCTGCCTCATCTTTTGGGACGTTTCTAACCTGCTGTTTCCACGCCACTCAGTCCGACCTTTCAGCCTTATCCATGTTTGCGCTCATCACCTTGTATTCTCAAGGCCAGGTTTTCACTCGTAGAATATTCAATGTTGAGCCGCTGTGGGACCACCAGCCAAAAGTGTCCTGCACTGCTGCTGCGCGGTGCGTGTGCGTGTGCGTGCGTGCGTGTGTGTGTGTGTGTGTGTGTGTGTGTGTGTGTGTGTGTGTGTGTGTGTGTGTGTGTGTGTGTGTGTGTGTGTGTGTTGTGTGTCTGTGCATTTGAATTTGTTAACATTGTTAATCGTTGTTGGTTGTGTGTGTGGAGATATGTTGAGTGCAAGCGCTTTGATTTGTTTTTACAAGATATAGCGTTAAATAAATTCCATTTTTGATGATGATGATGATGATGATGATGATGAGGAGGAGGAGGAGGAGGAGGAGGAGGAGGAGGAGGAGGAGGATTATTATTGTCGTCATTATTTTTGGGTAATAGTATACGATGGTGCCAGTTCTACAGAGGCATGTATAGGACTCTACCTACTTACCCACCTGTTACAACAATAATAGCTTTGCTCTTTTATTCTTTTATTATGAGGATAATGAAATAAGCACTCATGTGCATTTTTACTTCCAGTCCCTTTGTGGATGTGTTTTTGGTAAATTGTGTCGTCCGTTCTCACCAGCACGCAATGGCCCACGTCACTCTTCTGAAAAGCGGAACAGGTTCTAACGTGAGTATAAGATGTTCTGAATGTAGCTTTTGTGTCGGAGCCATGTTGAGTGAGATGCCCATTTGAAGTGATCACTCTAACGTCCCTCTAATGACTGTTTTTCCATGAACCTCCGACCACGAAGTCTTTGACACCAACTCACGGGGTTCTAGATTTCTGGATGATACTTTAAGGCGAAGACGGAATATCTCAGATGTCAGAACGTTCGCTTTCCTCAAGGCAATGTTAAGCATTATGGAGCATGGTTACTAAGTGGATGGGTGACCGTTTTGACACGACATAACATGACATGACACTATTATTTATTTTATTCAATTATTTATTGTTCTATATCGAGGATAATAGAATAACACTCATGTGCTTTTTACGTCTAGTCCCAATGGGTATGCAGATTTGTAAATTTTGTCATCTGTTCCCACCGGCACACAATGGCCTACGCTTTTAAAAAGCAGAACAGGATGTAATGTGTACACAAGATGTTCTGCGTGTGTTTGCACATGAGGCCTCGGCGTATAGTCTCATCCGACTCTACTCTACACACATGACATGACATGACATGACACAACACAACACTACACGGCATGACACTACACTACACTACACTATACTGCACTGCACTGCACTGTACTGCACTACAGTACACTGCACTACTTTACACTACACTACATTACACTCCACTCCACTCCACTCCACTCCACTCCATTCTGCTCTACTCCACTCCACTCCACTCCACTCCACTACACTACACTACACTACATGACAGAACATAACACTACACAACACAAAACAATACAAATTCATGTGTACAATAATAACCTGGATAATGTCTTGAAGATACGATCTCATACTTTTGGTTCGATTCTCAGCCATGAATGGAGAATAAAGTATGCAGGTTTTTCTTTTGATGTTCCAGTTCAACTGAATTGCAGACCTGTTAGTGCCATTAGTCCCATGTACGCATGCAGAGTGCTAACCATGTATCTGTTGGAGAGCTGTTCTTTGATGTCAACTGTGGGTGGGCTAGGGAAGAAAAGGAATATACCACACGTGTATAGTTTGAGAGAGGGATATATATATATATATATATATATATATATATATATATATATATATATATATATATATATATATATATATATATATCATATTATATTTGTTTTATTTATTCTTTTATATTGAGGATAATGGAATAAGCGCTCATGTGCATTTTTACATCCAATCCCCGTGTGTATACGGTTTGGGCAATTTTGTCATCGATTCCCACCAGCACACAATGACCTACAATTTCAAGAAGCAGAACAGGTTTTAACGTGTGCGCAAGATGTTCTTCGTGTGTTCGCACATGGACCATCGGTTTATAGTCTCATCCAAAGGAATTTTGGGGGAAAGTGGAGTCTGCACTAATGTTAACTCCAGGGGAAAATACCCTTGAAGGGGATCCGAACCCGGGTTGTCAGATTGCGAGAGAAATGTTGTAATCATAAGAGAGAGAGGACTCAGGAACTCAGGATTTTAATAGTAAGAGAGAGTCAGTCACACACACACACACACACACACACACACACACAGGGGAAACAGACAGACAGAGACAAACACAATCTCACAAGAGTTTTCGCAGGAAATTAATCTCTTAGACGTGTTCTCCCATTCAACAGGCGATTCTTGCTTTAAAACGGAAGCACCTTTTGTTCCTTACGAGACCCTTAATGAGGGGACGACGTTTGATCTCCGGCCAAATGACACTTGTCATCGTCCACCCTCGGATTGAGGAACCTGAAGTTTTCTTTGTGTTTGTGTGTGTGCCAATCAAGGCTTGTTTGTTTTCTTTTCTTCTGCAAATCAAGAAGCTAATTAGCCACACTCATTGTCCCAATTATTAAAATTGATTGTCTGCATTGGGTCATCTGCCTGTTTGTCTGTGTTTTGTGTTTGTGTGTGTGTGTGTGTCTGTCTGTCTGTCTGTCTGTCTGTATGTCTATTGGTATGGCTGGCTGGCTGGCTGACTAATTGCATGTCTGTCTGTCTCCTGTCTGTCAACTGTCTGCCTCTTATCTCCATGTTTGTCTGTCTGTCTGTCTGTTTCTCTCTCTCTCTCTCTCTCTCTCTCTCTCTCTCTCTCTCTCTCTCTCACTCACTCACTCACTCACTCTCTTAAAAGAGAAAAGAGGGCAAATGTTTATCTGTAACCCTTGCAAAAAAGAAACCATCACCATTATTGTTGTCATCATAGTTGTAAACATCATCATCATCATCGTTATCGTTATCATCATCTTGTTCTCTTTCTCTCCTTCTGCTCAACCTACTTCTCCTCTTATTCCTCCTCCTCCTCCTTCCACCCCTCCTTCCTGATAATTATCATCATTTCTCTGTGGAAAATGGCGCTGAGGCTATTTTTGGTATAACTTTATACTCTGTAATCTTTCAGATGAGGCTAAAAATCGCTCATGTTTGCAGAAGGCATTTAACATACATAAAAGAACCCCTAGCTACAAAAAATGCTGTCCTTCGCAAATTTCTTCAGCGAGTTTTGATGTTAACTCCAAGGAAAAAAAATCACCTGGAACGGGCCTCAGCGGTGATTTGATCCTGGGCTGTCATATTACAAGTGCAATGCTCTAACCACTCGGCTATTCTGCCCACTAAGGCGGGATTGACTCTACCCTAGAACAAGATCATGCAATAGCGGCTTTGGGAACTCTACAGCATACCTTTATTACTTAATCCTGGTACTTTGTTAACGCAACTCAAATGTATTATTCGTGTTTCTGCTTTCCATTTTATACCAAGACTCATCTACAATAAAACTGCTGTTTTGAATGATGTTGGGCATACCAAAGCTTAACGTAATAGATCATTCATAATAAGTTTTTTCTGTCTCAGTTATCAGATCTGTGAATCACCGTCACATTGTGTGTACATTCTGGATGAGTGGCTATATTCAAGTACCTTGTCATACATACCTCCATACTCGCCAATGTGCAGCAAAACTTCAGCTTAAGATTTTCATTTTTTTATTTTATTTTGCTCATCCCTTCCTACTGGCAAGCAAAGGCTTAACTCTTCCAAAATGCGCAACAGGTTAAATGTGTGTGTAAGATGTTATAAATGGTTTCGCACATGGGACCTCGGTTTAACATGATCTCATCTGACAGATTTTGGGGGGATGAGAGGAATTGCTATTGATGTTAACTCCAAAGAAAAAGCTTCCCGAAGCAGGCTCTTCAATGGTATCTCAGTCCTATGCTGTCAGGTTGTAAGGTCAATGCTTTAACAACTAGGCTATGCCCCATCGTTACAGAGTGCTTAAGTGTTAGATAAGCACTGCCATAAATGTGACTATGCCAAAACGTTGTAAACTTTGTTTTTGTTGTTTTCGTGGTTGTTTTTTTTGTTTTGTTGTTTCTTTTACAATATTGGGCCATGCAACATTGCAACAGTAGCTTATGGTAGAACTTCAACACAAAGTTTCTCTTTTACTGTAGGCAAACAAATTCATATGAAGACGAATAACATTCAAGAGAGAGAGAAAGAGAGAGGGGGTGGGGGGTAGGAGACAGACAGACAGACAGACCTGGGATACATTCCCTTTCTTAACAAAGGTCTATACACTGTGTAGGCATGACTAGTGAATTACAAAGAGCGTGGGCTCCTACCCCCTCCCAGCTTTAATTCAGTTACTGCCCAATCTAACTTGGCTAGCCCCTCCTGGTTAAGTTAACAAAGCTTTCAATGATTGTGTGTCAAGACAGAGACTTACAAACAAAGACAGAGACTTACAGACAAAGACAGAGACTTACAGACAAAGACAGAACTTACAGACAAAGACAGCTACAAAGAGAGACAGCAGGGTGGAGTGGAATGAAAAACAAGTACGAGAAAGAGCACATAAAAGAGAACAAAGGGTATACACACACAGGTGAAACACATCCAGCAGGCGGAAAAACAAAAGGCGGGGAACCAAAGCCCCAGAGAAGTGGCCAGAAAAGGAAAACCACAGAAAAGTCACAAAGGAAGGGAAAGCAACAGACAGTGAGAAGGTACACAGACCCTGAGCCAAACCAGGACAAAGAAAACCAGACAGAAGAAGGAAATGCAATCAATGTGGAAGAAAGGAGGGAAGAAAGACAAAGATTTTTGTTCCTGAATGAGGAAGTGGGGCAGAGGGATTAGAAGTAAATGCAGACACATGTGAAAGAAGAATAAATCATTTTGAAAAGAAAGCAAAAAAGCAAAAATGAAGCCAGGAAAAAAGAAAGGAAGGAAGGAAGGAAGGAAGGAGGGGAGGGAGGAGGGAGGGGAAGGAAGGAGAGGAAGGGAAGGGAAAGAGAGGAAAGGAAGGAGAGCCAAGCAAAGTGAGCAAGCAAAGAGAGCAAGCAAAGAGAGAAAAGAAAGAAAAGAAAAGCAAGTCGAGAAATAAAGAAGGAAACGAAAAAAGCGAAGAGAACAGAAGAAAACGAAAAACGAAGAAAAGACACACAGACAGGAAGCTCTAAACTTCAACACTAACTTGTCAACATTTTTAAGAGCTAGATTTCATTTCAAAAACTTCAAAGGGTGTACGTGAAAATAACATATTCACATGCATTCATCCCAGTGTCAGTGAGCAGAACACACACGTTCAGTCATAATGCAATCAACATGGCTGATAGGAAAACTCTAAATATTCAACACGTATAATGACACAACATTGGACCTTTACACTTTCATGTTCTCACAATGTGAAACTCTACAACAGAAAAAAATACCTGATCAATTTTACACTTTAGAACTGGAAATGCGCTCATTATAACTTTCAAATGGATGTTACTAGCCCAGTGACATTTTGTTCTTTGGCACTATTAGGGTGATGAATTTCAAAACATTTCTGTACACAGATTTGCTTTAATGATTTTCATTCAAAGGGAGGGGACATCTCAGTAGGCAAAGCATTTGCTTTACCTAAGCCAAGTTTAAGCAGCGTTGAGCATGGTAACTAAGTGGATGGGTGACCATTTGCACGCCTTTGCTTCAGTACAACCCCCCCCCCCCCCCACCCCTCAGTTCACCCAGCTGTAAATGGGTACCTGCCTTCTTAAATGTCAGGGAAGATAAAGCAGAGAAGGAGAGGAGATGGGAACAGCCCTCATTATGCTGGCCCCTGGAGAAGCTAAGGTCTCTGACACCTCTCTCCCTTACAAAGGCATAGGCTGTAGGACTCCTTTATGCAGATTTGGCTAGATATTTACTGCGATATTACTTGAGAAAGTAGCATCCAAAGAGGTAATGAAATTCACCCCAAATTTACCATAGTTACATTGTGTATATATTCTTTCATCGTGATGGAAACGAATGAATACAATAGCCAACCTTTTAGGAAGAACATTCTTGTAGTTTTTAAGTGGTAAGTGATTTTTGGGATAATCTGTAGTTGTGAAAAATTCTTTAGAAAACCGATCAGAAACAACTATTAAAGTATATTAGTCTTTCTAACGAAGAATACTTTTTGCTTCAAAATATTTTTTGTGTGTTGTTACCATCAAAACTACAGGTTCATTATTCCCAACTGTTATTAAAATTGCATAAGTATTCCATAATGTATATTCTGTTGTCAAAACTAGACATTTTTCCTTTCAAATTCAAAATAAAAGTAACTTTTTTGTTTAAACTAGTACATGTTAACTTCAGGTCTAAATTTTCATGATTCATACACGAAGTACTTATACAAATAATATAACTGTCCATTTTTAACAGCTATACATGAAACTTTCAGTACCATCAGGATTTGTTATACATTATGTAGATAAAACCAGAAGTCAAAATGCATCTATAAACTCCTTGAGGGGTTAATGTCAGCTGAATAATGACCCACACGTTGCGAAAGACAAATAGCAGAAGCTCAAAGAAAGAACGTTCAGTTGGCTCTTAAAACAACAACAAAACATAACTTTACATTCGGATCATGTAATACTGAAGAAAACTGTATGCTAGTGATAATTATAAAAGCTGGACATACAGGATAGAATCTTTTGAAGTTTAGACACCAACTCTATACTTGATACCTGTACACCTGTTGAGTAGGAAGACCATTTTGAAATAAAAAGAGAAAGAAAGAACCGATAAAACTTCATTCATCTCATGCTGCCGTAGATTCGAAATTCTTACTTTGTAGCTCTTAGGATTTCAAGACATGCTGTTATGGTGTGTTGTCACAGCATTTTTTTTTCTAGCACCATTGACTCACTCAGTTTTTTGGTTGGTCGTCATCTGTTTTTGTTGGTGGAGGTTTGTCTGTTTATCTGGATTTTCTTTACTTTTGGTTTTGATTTTTTTTGTTTATTTTCTTGTAATTGCCCTTCATAGGATGATTAAAGTGTTTTTGACTTCACTTCACTTGACTTGACTTGATTTGTTCGTTTTTTGTTTGTTTTGGGGGAGGGAGTTGGCGGGAAAGGGGTGTAAAATGCAAGCGCTCCGTTATTTGCATGTTTTCTGGAAACAACCATGCTAACGATAGAAATTTGGAAGTCTAAAACAGAACCCAGATGGAGAATTTGAATAGTTTTGGTTTCAAATTCGTTCAGCCAAACTGGGCCGCGTTGATGCGCTCTGCTACCTGTAACCTTGAAGGATGTTAAGTGATCCACGGGTAAGGTACTTGTTTCCAAAGTGGAAAGTTTTATGGTTTTTTTTATATATTTTGACCTCTTCTCTATCTTTGAGAGGATTTAGAGTGGCCTTATTTCCAACTAAAGGGGCCTTAAAGTGGCCTTATTTCCAGTTAAAGTGGCCTTATTTCCAGTTAAAGTGGCCTTATTTTCAGTCAAAGTGGCCTTATTTCCAGTTAAAGGGCCTTATTTCCAGTTAAAGGGGCCTTATGTCCAGTTAAAGTGGCCTTATGTCCAGTTAAAGTGGCCTTATGCCCAGTTAAAGTGGCCTTATGTCCAGTTAAAGTGGCCTTATGTCCAGTTAAAGTGGCCTTATTTCCAGTTAAAGGGGCCTTATTTCCAGTTAAAGTGGCCTTATGTCCAGTTAAAGGGGCCTTATGTCCAGTTAAAGGGGCCTTATTTCCAGTTAAAGGGGCCTTATTTCCAGTTAAAGGGGCGATATTTCCAGTTAAAGGGGCCTTATTTCTAGTTAAAGAGGCCTTTATCATGTAAAAACATAATGAAGTCCATTCGACAACAAGCTGTAGGTAATGTGAAGTAGCCCGGAGCAACAATGAAGACAGAAAAGTTTTGTGGAATAAAATCTATTCTGATTAGCATAATATGTATACATACATACATATATATATATATATATATATATATATATATATATATATATATATATATATATATATATATATATATATATATATATATATTATATATATAATTATATATGTAAACATATGGCATTATGATGAATATTGATTAATTGTTATTGTCAATGATTATGCATAACAATAGTCAGGGAAAGAGCTGAAATGTTGCTTGTTGGCATTGGCTTCCTAATTATATTACATATTGTTGTTTGTGCTGCCTCTGTGAATGTAGCACTGCTGGCTTTAAATGATTATACATTTTAGAAGATATGCCTGATTTTGCGGCAGCTGTTGCTCGTTCTTATCTACTTTGCAAAGAAAAAGAGAGAACGTGCTTTAGCATGAGCCATTCTCTTGTGTTTATTTGTTGTTGTTTTTTAAAAATAAAAAGAGCTTATATTGAGATTTTGTTTTTACTGCTTATTGTGCAGAGATGTTTTTGGGGGGCAGCAGTCTGGAAACAATCTTCGTGTTCATGTCACTGAATTTTCTCACACTTCTTTTCAGAAGAAAAACGATTAAAAATTGAAATTCAAAATAAAGCAAGAAGAAAACATCTGTATTGATCTGTTTTTATCCAAACAATGGGGTCAAATATTTTCAGGGCTGCAAGTCAACATTTTAATCACGTTTTTCACATTTGTTTTAATATGTCTGCGCAGGGGGGACATGGATAGATTGCTTCACTTCCAGATTCTTTAATTACTGGTTCGAATCTCGGTAACGCTTACTTGATTATTGGACATGGATTTTAGACGTTCTTACAGATCAGTAATGGTGCGTAGCTGTAATGTTTACAGTACTTTGGCATTTTTTTCAATTAATTTTGTCGTAAACATGGATTGATTTATCGCCTTGGAGCCCTACCTAAGGAATTAAGATAAATGTTATTAGGGTACTTTTTTTTTAAACATTGTCTGTTGATATTTTGTTCTTCTTGTGTATGCAATCAAAGATGAGAATAAGCCACAACATAGAGCATAATCTATATTTTGATTTTTTTTTAATCATCAATATTACGAGTTCCGACTGTGTGTCTTTGGCTACTCACTTCGCTACAACCTGTTCTCTCAGCAGCTCTGCAACATGTTCTCTTGTTTCACGGCTGTGGATTTGATCACATTCCTTTTCAGAAGAAAAAAAAACCAGTTAAATCTTAATAAGGAAGAGCCATATCGATCTGTTTGTGTTCAAACAGTTTTGCCAAATATTTTCTGAGCTTCTGGTCAAAAGCTTAATCACGTTTTTGTGTATATTTGTTTTGCATAAACAGGCTGAAGGAATGGGTAGAGCGTTTGACCGGTACCATCTTGAATCACTGGTTCAAGCCCCTCAGCAATACTTAGTTCTTAAAAGAATAGAGCACTTTTAAACTCTCTCGGGGAAACATCTGAGTAGAGTCCGCTTGGGCATACATATGGATGCATAAAACTAAGTTATGATGGTAGAAATACATGTAAACAATGCATACAATACAGGCAAAAGTTATCTTGCAAGTCCTTTTTGTACTTCCCGTGGGTTACAAAAAGCACGAAGACAGCCATGCACCCAAGACTTCACCAGCGCACTGGATTATAGAATGGTCAACAGTTTAAAGATCCTTGGATTGCGTGCTGCCTCGGGCCAAAGTCTTGTCGCTATTCATAAAAGCAAATTGCCAAGTGCCTATATATATATATATAGATATATATATATATATATATATATATACATATATAATTTATTTATTTATTTTTATTCATTTATTCTTTTATATCAAGGATAATGGTATAAGCACTCATATGCTTTTTTACATCCAGTCCCGGTGTGTATGCGGTTTTGTAAATTTTGTCATCTGTTCCCAGCGCACACAATGGCCTACTCTTTCGAAAAGTTGAACAGGATTTAACGTGTGCGCAAGATGTTCTGCATGCGTTCGCACACGGGGCCTCGGTTTATAGTCTCATCCGAAGGACTTTGACATTCAGTTTGATTTTTTTTGTCAAACTGGGAAGAAAGGTCGAGGCTGGGAATCAAACCCACAACCTCACGGTTGACTTGTTGGCAGGCAAACGTCTTAACCATCCTGCCACCTTCCTTCCAAGAGAGAGAGAGAGAGAGAGAGAGAGAGAGAGAGAGAGAGAGAGAGAGAGAGAGAGAGAGATTTTATATGTGTGTGTGTTGATATATTGAAGCAATATATTATGGCCAAAAGTCTGCAACATGCTTTGTTTTCACGTCTCTGAGTTTGCTCAGAACTTTCTTTAAAGAAGAAAAACTAGCAGTAAAAGATCCAAATTTAAAAGTCAGACCCAATCAAGAAGGAAGAACCTATCGATCTGTTTGCCTTCAAACAGTTTGGCCAAATGTGTTCAGGGTTCCAAGTTAAAAAAAACTTTTAATCACAATTTTTCACGTTTGTTTTATACCGGTTCAGTGGTTGAATGGGTAGATCGCTCGACTTCCGATGTTCTCAATCACTGGTTTGAATCTCACAAACACTCAACTGCCTAAGGATAAGTTTCTTCTTTTTTTTTCAAATCAACAGCCATGGGTAGTTGGCAATGTCCATTTTTGCAAACATGTGCGTGCATGTCATAGACTAAAGACATTAGAATGTTACAAATAATGGTAATTCCCTTTATGGTCATGGAAGTGCGAAGATACTCAGCATGTACCAACAGTTTTACAAGTGTACTGGATTATGTGATGGTAAAAGATTTACTGATTTCAGCGTGCAGTGGTTCGGGCACAAAAACTTAATAACTATTCAGGATAGAAGCATAATACCAAGGCCTATCTCAAAATGTTGTCCTGGTTTAAATTATTTTATCAAATTGCGTTCATCCATGAAAGTCTTTTAGCAAAACAATTTGTACTCTCCACTTAAAGGAGAACAAACCTTATGTAGTCGGAGTATAGCTGCCTACATGGCGACATATTTACAAAGAAATACCAATACACGCAAACTTCTTAATTAACCAATGCATAGTTATAGTGTCTTACGGTGATTCCCAGATGGGGTGAGTGAGACAGAGTGCATATTCTGGGTAACTCTTAGGGTGTTAAGCTAGGAAACGCCCAACAAACAACTGTTTAATATACAACAGTTGAAGTGATGCATATAGATAGTGATGGCCTGAATACGCAAATTATAAGTATGTGCTGAAAATATGGCACAGAGATAAGCTGTTTTAAAGTTCCAAGTCTTGTCACAGGTAATGTGTGTGTGTGTGGGGGGGGGGGGTTGTCGTGTGTGTGTGTGTGTGTGTGTGTAGGTGCGTGCCTCATTTTGCATTATAATTAATTCCGCTGAGTTACACACAACTGTATGATTGTATATTTATATTAAATGAAAGATTTATATCATACTTGTATTTTATATGATATGATTAATGTTATACTTATTTCCTGATTTATATCATACGTATTTTATTTTTTTGCTATGGTCTCAAACTGTACCACAACATAACATTTTAAATAGTATTTTGTTGCCTTGAAAATAAAATTTCTTTTAGTACCAATATTCGTGGAACTATCGGATTGACATTTAAGGGCTTTTCTTTAGATGATGGGGGAGGTGGGACGTGCATTGTCAAAAAAGGACATCGCCCGGACTCTTTTGTCATTTCTTTTTCATGTATTCTTTGTTTTTTACAAAATTATACCTTATTTTTTCTAGAATGTCATTAAAAGCTACGGTCTTGTTGTCATGGAGTCTTTTTACGTACGCTGAGTTCATATTGGTCGAGGAACTTGGGCTATGTTCTCATCTTTTTAAAAAAAACACCAAAGAAATCCTGTAGACAGACTGACCATGGGGAAATAAGTCATGAGCGGGACTGTAGATAAGCAAGCCTATTGTCTGACAGGCCTACCTGCTTACTTGGCTGTCCTACAGGGAACAGAGCCAGTCAGGTGTTCTCTGTGATATTGAATAGAAGCCTAATAAGAAACGAAACGTGGACACAATGTGTGTTTTTGTTTTCTGTTGATTTCGCGTCTCCTTTTCTTCTTTTTTTCGGGGTTTTTTTCCCTTTTGTTTTGTTTCTTTGTTTGTTGGTTTCTTTCTTTTTATGTTTTTCTTTTCTTTTTGGGGGCCTTTCTTTTCTTCCCCTTTTTTTTTCTTTTTTCTTCCATTTCTTCTGTTCTTTCTTTTTTGTTCTTTCTTTCTTTCTTGTTCTTCCTTCTTTTATTCTTTCATTGTTTTCTTCCTTTCTTTTTTTCTCTCTGTCTGTCCATGTTGCGTTCTTTCCTTTCTTTTCTTTCTTTTCGTTTCTTTCTTTCGGTTTTTTTTCTTTTCTTGTCTACCTTTCTCTCAGTCTGGCTTCCTTCTTTCTTTCTTTTTTGCTTTCTTTTGTTCCTTTCTCTACTTATTTTTTAATTCTTTCTTTCTTTTTTGTCTTTCTCCCTTCTTCCCTTCCTTCTTTCCTTCCTTCTATCCTTTCCTTCTTTGTCCTTTCTATCCTTCCTTCACATCTTTTAATTTGTATGTTTTTTCTACCCAAAATACCATGAAGCTCATTGTTTTAACCTGCCTGAATGGCTACTATTATGTTCTAAACTAACCATCTCCCAGTATAGTTTTTTTCATCAACTTAGCAAGAATTTCCATTTTAGGGGCACTTCTTTTCTTGACATAATTATCAATATGCTTTATTTCCTAACCAAGACCCTCACTACAGCTATGTCAAGGTTAGTTTCCTCTGATTATACTTGTTTAATTAATACACACTTCTATAATCCAGGATAGCTCAGTGGACAGAGTTCGCGCTCTCCCTAAAACTAAGGTAATGCAGTATTGGGCGTGGTTACCAAGTGAATGGGTGACCCGTACGTGGACCTTGGCTTCAATACAGTTCCACCCCAGTTTACCCACCTGTTAATGGGTACATGCCCTCTTTAGGGTCAGGGAAGGTTAAAGCAACGAAGAGAGGAGATGGGCGCCGCCCTCAATTATGCTGGCCCTAAGAAGCTGAGGTCTCTGACATCTCGTTCCCCAAGGACTGTGTAGGTTATGGGAACACCTTGAACTTCACCTTTTACAGTAATTCATTAACTACGAGTAGCCCTGGGGGTCACTACAGTGATGAAAAGACCAGCTGGGTTGTGTTTTTGTTTTTTTTGTGTTTTCTATGCCTAAAATCGCGAAATTAGCATATTCTACCGTTCAAGGGATATTTTCCCTGGTTAAATCAGTGCAGTCCACCTTCCCTAAAAGTCTTTGATGAGACAAAACAGGATTTCGTGTGCGAACGCAGATACATCCGCAGCACCGTTAAATCCTGTCCGTTTTCGTAAAGATAGCCATTGTGGCCAGTGGGAACAGATGTAACAGAATTTATTAAAACCGCAACACATGGAATGGATTAAAAAAATGCACTTAAGGCTTATTCATTTCCTCGATTAAAAGAATAATGAAAATAAAAATAAAAAAAGTGGCTTTACTCTAAATAGCTTAAATCAACTATGTAACATGATGATGTGTTTCATTCGTCCATGGATAGAGCTTTCTTCACAAACAAAGGTAAATTTTCCTGTATGAGACCTTTTCTTCCCAAATAAGATATTTCCCAAATCTACTTTCGGACTGAGATCTCAAAACATTTTCACAATATGATAATTTTTCTCATTAAAATCAACTCTATCTTCCACAAAGCAGAAAATTCACACAACTTTTCCGAACAGCGATACATTTTAAAATTTATTTTTTACAAATAGGTAAACTTTTCTTCATAAAAAATAGGTAAACTCATTCTTTCAAAAAACAGGTAAACTCTTTCTTCCACAAAAAACAGATAAACTCTTTCTTCCACAAAAAACAGATAAACTCTTTCTTCCACAAAAAACAGGTAAACTCTTTCTTCCACAAGAAACACGTAAACTCTTTCTTCCACAAAAAATGGGTATTCTTTCTTTTATTTGTGTTTTTAAATACTGCGAACTTTTATTGTCCTTCATTTCTCTCATTCTTCTTTTTCTTTGAGTCCGCTTTTGGCTTTTTGTCCAAACAGTGGTGTGTGCGAGTGTGTGCGTGTGTGCGTATGTATGTGTTTTTTGTTTGTGTTTGTGTGTGTGTGTGTTTGTGTGTGTGTGTGTGTATGCACGCCCAATATATGCGTCTGAATCTCTGGACTAGTTTATTTTTTATTTATACCAATTTAAGTAACGACAGATTTCTCTGCTGCGTGAAATTCGGGCTGCTATCCCTGGGAAGAGCGCGTCTCCACAATAGCAGTGCCACCCCCTTTTTTTTTTTTTTTTTGCTTTTTCCTGTCTGCAGCTGTATTTGTTTGTGTCCCTGTTCAATTTTTGAAGGGGGGGGGGGGTTAAAAAGTGAACATCACAGTGTGGGCTCATTCTCTGGCTTGAATTGAGTGAAAAGGTTTTTTGAGTTTGCAGCTTGTGGCAGAAGCAAGAGATTGAAAGAAAAGCTGCTGTTGTTTGTTGCTGTGGTAGTTTGGTTGTCCTTAGAAAAGCTGTTGTTGTTGTCGTTGTCGTTTTTGATATCTTGATTGGGGTGTTTTTTTCGAGGTTTGTTTATTTTCTGAAATAAAAAAAGAAGCCACATCTTTTGTTTCATTTAGTTATGTTCCTGTTCCTTTCATTCTAGTTCTTTCATTTTGTTTTTATTCTAGTAGCTTTTAAAAAAAAAACTCTGGGAAGGTATTCGATTGTTTTTACAATCCCAAGAGAAAACAAAAAAAATTCCTAACAGAATTTAATCCTTTCTCTCTCTCTCTCTCTCTCTCCTCTCTCTCTCTCTCTCTCTCTCTCTCTCTCTCTCTCTCTCTCTCTCTCTCTCTCTCTCTCTCTCTCTCTCTCTCTCTCTCTCTCTCTCTCTCTCTCTCTATGCCTGTCTGTCTGTCTGTCTGTCTGTCTGTCTGTCTGTCTGTATCTCTCTCTGTATGGCTGTCTGTCTGTTTGTCTGACTGTATCTCTCTCTCTCTCTGTATGGCTGTCTGTCTGTCTGTGTGTCTGACTGTCTGTATCTCTCTCTGTCTATCTCTCTCTCTCTCTTTCTCTCTCTCTCTCTCTCTCTCTCTCTCTCTCTCTCTCTTTCTCTCTCTTTCTCTCTCTTTCTCTCTCTCTCTCTCTCTCTCTCTCTCTCTCTCTCTCTCTCTCTCTCTCTCTCTCTCTCTCTCTCTCTCTCTCTCTCTCTCTCTCTCTCTCTCTCTCTCACTGCATGTGTGTGTGTGTGTGTGTTTGATTGTGTGTCTGTGTCAGTGTATGTGTTTGTCCCCCCCCCCTCTCTCTCTCTCTCTCTCTCTCTCTCTCTCTCTCTCTCTGTGTCATCTGCCGATTTGTGATCTGTTTTTCCTTACCTGTTAGTGTGCCTGTTTGCAGACGCACGTGTACGTGCGTGCGTGCGTGCGTGTGTGTGTGTGTGTAAGTGTGTGTGTCTATGTGCGTGCGAGCGCGCGTGTGTGTGTGTCTGTGTGTGAATGTGTCTGTGCATGCGTATGGTATGCGTATGTGCATTTATGTGTGTGTGTGCATGCACGCGTATGTATGCATTTGTACTTGCGTATGCATATGTCTGCCTGTCTGACTGTCTGCATATGCACATCTGACCGTCCATCTGTTAACGACGAGAAGAAAAGAAGGGTCAGTGTCGTAAGAAGGAGAGAGAGAGAAGGGGGGGGGGGGGGATAAGACAAGAAATCATCCCTGCAGTCATAATGCGGCTACCTTAACGGCGAATCGCATATTATGCAAACATGTCACCATTGGTGAACCTCAGAGCACTCTACCCAAGGAACGAAAACCCAAAAAAAGATGAGAAATCTATCCACAAAATAATTTCATGCACTTCTCAAGTGCACCTTGTTTCGTTCATCCTTCTCATGAGACTTTAAACTGAGACCCGTGTAGGACGCACAGCAGAATATTTTGCGCACACGTTAAATCCTGTTCCGCTTTTCGTAAGAGTAGGCCATTGTGTGCTAGTGGGAACAGATGACAGAATTTACAAAACCCGCATACACACGGGAACTGGATGTAAAAAAAAAAGCACTCATGTGCTTATTCCATTATCCCTGATAAAAAATAATTTAAAAAATGAAAATTTTAAAATATCTCTTTAGCTTGCTCAGCGCAAACAAGTCTATGTGTCATTGTGATTTGTTTCCTTCTTCTTTCCTATCTGTGGCGTGGTTTGCCTTCAGCAGTATGAAGAGATAACAACGCTGCTGCCGCTGCTTGCTGCCAGGCCCCATAGGCTTGATGATATTACAGTGGCTGGGTCCGTTTTTATACCGCTTTATTTCGTTTCCTTAGAAATGTCTGTGAGGGTGGGGGGGAGGGGGGTGTCTGAGTGTGTGGGGGGGAGGAAGGGGGGGGAGTGGGGGGTGATGGTGGGGGAAGGATGTGTAATTGGGTGTATATGTGACTCTGTGTGTGTGTGTGTGTGTGTGTGTGTGTGTGTGTGTGTGTGTGTGTGTGTGTGTGTGTGTGTGTGTGTGTGTGTGTGTGTGTGTGTTCTCTCTCTCTCTCTCTCTCTCTCTCTCTCTCTCTCTCTCTCTCTCTCTCTCTCTCTGTATATGTTTATGTCTGCCTGCCTGCCTGTCTGTCTGTCTGTTTCTTTCTCTCTCTCCCTGTATAATTATGTTTATGTCTGCCTGTCTGTCTCTCTCTCTCTCTCCCTCCCTCTCTGTTACTCTGAGTGTGTGTGTGTGTGTTTGTCTCTTTATCTGTCTGACCATCTGCCTATATATTTGTCTGTCTTTTAGTGTGCATGTTTGGGTGCTTGCATGGGTGTGTATGTATGTATGTGCAAGCATTTATCCATGTGTGGTTATGCATGAGCGTGCGTGTGAATATGTCTGCCTGTCTGACTGTCTGCATATGCATATCTGGCCATCGATCTGTTAACGACAGGGGGGAAAGAAGGATCAGTGTTGTAAGAAGGAGAGCTAGAGAGAGAGAAGGAGAGAGAGAGAGAGAGAGAGAGAGAGAGAGAGAGAGAGAGAGAGAGAGAAGGAGGGTAGACGGATAAGACGAGAAATCATCCCTGCAGTCACAATGCGGCTACCTTAACGGCGAATCGCATAGTATGCAAACATGTCACCATTAGTGAACCTCAGAGCTCTAGCCAAGGAATAAAAATAAAAATTATTTATTTATTACTTTTATTCCGAGGATAATGGAATAAGCACTCATGTGCTTTTTTTCATCCAGTCCCCGTGTGTATGCAGTTTTGAAAATGTTATCATCCGTTCCCACCAGCACACAATGGCCTACCCTTCCAAAAAGCAAAACAGGTTTTAACGTGTGTGCAAGATGTTCTCCGTGTGTTCGCACAAGGGACCTCGGTTTATAGTCTCATCCTAAGGACAAAAAGATGAGAAATCTATCCACAAAATGATGTCATGCACTTAACTTCTCAAGCGCACCTCATTTCGTTTATCTCTTCGGCTTGCGCAGGGCAAACAAGGCCACGTGTCATTGTGGTGGTGTTGTTGTTTGTGTTGGTCTTCTTCCCTATCTGTGGCGTGGTTTGCCTTCAGCATTATGAAGAGATAACAATCCTGCTGCTTGCTGCCAGGCCCCCATAGGCTTGATGGTATGACAGTGGTTGGGTCCGTTTTTATACCGCTTTATTTCGTTTCCTTAGAAATGTCTGTTAATGTGTGTGTGTGTGTGCTGGACAGGGGGGAGTGAGTGTTTGGGGGGGGGGGGGGGGGGGGGGGGGGTGTGTGTGGGGGGGGGGGAGTGGGGGGGGGTTGGGGGGTGCGTGGTGTTGTGTGTGTGAAGTGTGTAGTGTGTTGTGTGATGGGTGGTGTATGTGTGTTTATTGTGTGTTTGTTTTTTTATGTTATGTTGTGTTTTTCGGTATGTGATGCATGTGCCTTTTGTTAATGCGAGTATGTGTGTGTGTGTGTGTTCTTCTTTATTTAATGTCTTTTCACATTACTGAATGTATGTATGTGATTGTGGTGCTTATGTGATTAGTGTGCTTGTATGTGTGTTGTGTAGTTCGTAGTCTCCTGTCTCCTCTTCTTTCTCTCTCTCCACTCTCTCTCTTTCCTCACTCTCTCTACTCTCAATCTCCTCTCTCTCTCTACTCTCTCTCTCTCTTTACTCTCTTCTTCTCCTTCTCTCTCGTTTCGTGTCTTTGTCTTGTGCTTGTTTTCTGTTCTCTGTTGTCTGTGTGTCGTGTTCGTATATGTGTTGTCTATCTGTTGTTCATCTGCCTCTGTTGTATGTCGTGTGATGTTTGTGTGTGTCGTTAATATGCGGTATGTCTGCTCATGCGCATGTAGTGTCATGTTTCTCTTTTCTCTATGTGTCTGTTTATGCACGCATGCATGTGCGTGTTATCTCCTCGTTATTCTGCCTGTCCTGACTGGCGATGTGTTTTGACCATCATCTGTAACGATCTAGAGCAAAGATGGGTCTTAGTGTCTGTATGAGGTGTGGGAGGGGATGATGGAAGCATACAGTGGTTTTATGCAAATATCTCCTGTGGTATGCAGTGATGGCATTATCGGAATGTCACTGTTAACGACTGCAAAAGATGGTCACATTGTGTGAACGCAGAGTCTAGTCAGGAATGAAAACAAAGGAAGAGATTTATAGATTCTTATCGAGGAATAATGGAATAAGCACATGATGGCTTTGCATAACTCCCAGTGGGTATGCAGATTAGAAAATTCCCTGGTCATGCGGCGTTCGCATCGCTTGCAAAATTCACATTGTGCCTAGGCTCTTCCATGAATGAAACAAAAGGTTTTACTATCGTGTATGCTAGCAGCATTGTTCATGCGGCGTGGTGTTCGCACAATGTTTTGGAACCATCGGTTTTATAGTTATTTCATCCGAAGGATGGAAAGATGAGAAATCTATCCACAAAATGATGCCATGCACTTAACTTCTCAAGCGCACCTCGTTTCGTTTATCTCTTTAGTTTGTGCAGGGCAAACAAGTCCGTGTGTCGTTGTGGGGTTAATGTTGTTTGTGTTGGTCTTCTTTCCTATCTCTGGCGTGGTTTGCCTTCAGCATTATGAAGAGATAACAACGCTTTGCTGCCAGGCCCCCATAGGCTTGATGATATTACAGTGGCTGGATCCATTTTTATGCCGCTTTATCTCGTTTCCTTAGAAATGTGTGTAAATGTGTGCGTGTGTGTGTGTGTGTGTGTGTGTGTGTGTGTGTGTGTGTGTGTGTGTGTGTGTTGTGTGTGTGTGTGTGTGTGTGTGTGTGTGTGTGTTGTTGTTGTTGTTGTTTGACTTCAATTTTACGTCTGTTCACTTCTAGTGATATTAGACGAGGGGGTACAAATGGAGGGGTAGATGTCTTGTTTAAAAATAAAAATAAAAAATTTTAAAAAAATAAAATAAAAAAATAATAATAATTTTTAAAAAAACAACCAAAAATACAGCCAAAACCCCCCAAAACCCATGCTTTTACAAAAAATTATATAAAGAAACTTGGCAACAGGAATTATAAAAAAAAACATAAGAACAAGTCATTAACGTTAATGCAACTATAACAAATGTCCTAAGGGACTGCGGTAAAGACCTTTCACAATTTCAAATGCCAGTTTTAAATTATTGAATATGCTGGTAAAGGAATTTTCAGAAAAATGGGGCATGAAAGGTTTTACACTCTGGCAATCAAAAAGTATATGAGTATTGGTGATATTCTCACCACATAGACATTTACCATTTTTTGCTGAATTTGGTTATCAATGCATTTAGTTTCATTCTATAAAATAAAGCAGTAATTCTTCTTGACATAAAAACATTTCCACAAGCTTTTGAATGGTTCACGACTGTTAAATTATCGGTATTAATTGCAGTTCTAGTTAAAAATCTCTCATTTTGCTGATTAGTTTCGGTGATCTTTCTCCATGATTTTTGTTCTAGTAAGCTGTACCCCTCTTTTAAGGATAAAGGTACATGCAATTCTATTGTATCCCTTCCATGTTTTGCACCTTTTTTTGCAGCTCTATCTGCCCACTCATGTGGAAAGAATCCAGTGTGTGAAGGCACCCAACAAAAATTCACACTTATGCCCTTTAATGTTAAGAGATGGATGATATGCTTAATTTCTAATATAATTTTCGAAGTTTTCTTATAACATGGGGATTTTAAAGCATACAATACCGACTTAGAATCAACGCAAAGAAGGATTTGGAATATATACAATGGCAAATCAAGAATATAAAAAAGACCCATTAATATTGCTATTAGTTCTGCTGTAAATATCGAGTGATATTTACCAACATAGTATGATTTTTCAATTTTCAACGCTGGTATAACAAAAACAGAACCTGTTTCTTGATTATCTAAACGTGATCCGTCTGTATAAATTTGTAAATGGTCAAAATACTTATGATGAATGTGGGATCGGACATCAGAAACCATTATATTCAAATTGTCATTCTTATTTACATTAGACACCTCTATGTCAAAGTGTGCTTTATTCATCTCCCATGATGGGCAAGGTAAGATTGTTTCTCGTGTGCCCATGCTGTGTTGATTAACTTCAGAGTTTTGTACCAGATCAGACACATATGTACTTATGGGCATTAGAGAGGAAATATATTTTGCTCTTTTAGGAAAATCCAATTCTGATTGTACTTCTATTTCTTCCGAAATAAAGTTTTCAGTTGTTTTGTTCTTAAGCACATATTTAGCACATGCTAGTTGACGGTAATCATCTAAAGGCAAAATGCCGACTTCGTTATATGTTCCCAGGGCTGAGGCGTGATAAGGCACACCAAGAGCAAGCCTGTATGCTTTGCAGTCTATACTTTGTAACTTTTTAAGTAAATACTTAGGAGCACTGAAAAATACCTCTTGGCCATACGATAATTTTGAACGAATAAGAGAAGTAGCTAAATATTTCAGATTTAATGTGTCTTGGCCCCAGAACTGTTTACTTATCATCTTCAGAAAGTTTAAGCCTTTCTTTGCTTTAGTTAAATTGTGTTCAATATGTGCATTCCAAGTTAGCTTAGAAGTGAGAATAACACCCAAGAACTTTACAGTATCTTTATACTCAATCAGATCGGTCCCAATTCTAAATGCTGGTAGCTCATCTGGATTACTGCTATTGTGTGTGTGTGTGTTTGTTTGTGTGTGTGTGTTTGGGGAGGGGGTGATCTGAGTTGTGTGTGTGTGTGTGTGTGTGTGTGTGTGTGTGTGTGTGTGTGTGTGGTGTGTGTGTGTGTGTGTGTGTGTGTGTGTGTGTGTGTGTGTGTGTGTGTTGTGTTCCTCTGTGTGTGTGTTCGTGTGTGTGTGTGTGTGTGTGTGGTGTGTGTGTGTGTGTGTGTGTGTGTGTGTGTGTGTGTGTGTGTGTGTGTGTGTGTGTGTGCCTGTGTGTATGTGTGCATAACTGTGTGTGTTTGTTTGTGTGTCTCTGTGTGTATGCGTGTGTTCTTTCTTTCTTTAATTTAACGTCTGTTTACTCAAGGTGATATTAGACCAAAAATTCGTGCGTATGTGTGTGTGTGTGTTGTGTTATCTTGTGTTGTGTTTTTCTGAGTGTGTTACTGTGTGTGTGCCTGTGTGTATATGTGTATGTGTGTGCGTGCAAGTGTGTGTATGTATGTGTGCTTGCCCGCGTGTGTGTGTGTGTGTTTGTGCGTTTGCCTGTTTGCGCGAGTGCGTGTGTGCGTTTGTGTGTGCGTGCATGCGTGCGTGCATGCATGTGTGTGTGTGTGTTTTCTTATTATTATTCTGTGACTGCCTACACTCTTTGCCATCCTAGATAACTTTATAGACCAAAGCTGTGAACAAACAAGAAGAATAAAGCACCTGTGCCAATGATGGCATCTCTTTCTATAAACACATTATCACTATCCGCCTCTTGGCAGCAGAATCTCCATTAAGCAACGGAACTGCAGGGCTAAGGCTTTTGTTTCAACTTTCTACGAAAAACAACAACAAATAAGATATAGTGTGTTTTATTAGAGAATGAGGGATGAAATTACATTTGGCTTGTCTCTTTTAGCAATTTTTTTTTTTTTCCCTTGGTCAACATCGGTTTAACTCTATTCCTTGGCGTGTCCTATTATGAATGGCACTATGAGCTAGGATACTGGGTGAAAAACGCATGCAGAATATTTTGTGTACATTATAAAAACCATGTGGGAGAGAGGCAGTCTAGAAGTTAGAGCGTTGAGCTTGCGATCTGACGACCGGGGTTCGATCCGCTTCCAAGGCATCCGTTTAAGGGGATTTTTGCCCATGCCCAGGGGACGGGATAGCTCAGTGGTCGGAGCACTCGCTTTCCCCCAGCCAAGTTAAGCAGCGACGAGCGTGGTTACCAGTTGGATGGGTGACCGTTTGCGCGCCTTGGCTTCAGTACAGTTCCCCCAGTTCACCCAGCTGTAAATGGGTACCTGCCCTCTTTAGGGTCAGGGAAGGTAAAGCAGCGAGGGAGAGGAGATGGGCGCCGCCCTCAATATGCTGGCCCTAGAGAAGTGAGGTCTCTGATGCCTCGCTCCTCTACGACCTTATAGGTTATGGGACTCCTTTACCTTTTACCTTACCAGTAGCTAACATCAGTATTTATGTCATTTATTTATTCATACCACTTTAAGTCACGAGATTTCTCTGCGTGAAATTTTGGTTGCTCTCCCCGGGGAGAGCGCGTCGCCACAAGAGCAGCGCCACCATTTTCTTTGGTTGATTTTTTTTTGTCTGCAACTGTATTTGTTTCCCTATCAGAGTGGCTTTTTTCTAAGAATTTTGCCAGGGACAACTCTCTTGTTGCCGTGGGTTCTTTTACGTGCGCTGAATAATGTTGTGTAACACACAGGACCTCGGTTTATCGTCTCATCCGAAAGACTAGCGCCCAGACAACCACCCATGGTCAAATGGATGGGGGAAAAGTTTCAGGTCCAAACGGGAATCGAACCACCGCACACTTCCGACCTGGACTTTTCACATCCTAGACAGGCGCGTTACCTCTAGATCACCGATCCACTAACTCCACTCCCTCCAAAAGTCCTTCAGATGAGCTATAAACCAAGGTTTCATATGCGAACGCACGCCAAATATCTTGCGCCCATGTTAAAACCTGTTGTACTTTTCGGAAGAGTAGGCCATGCGTGCCAGAAAAAATAGATGACTTGGGGGGAAAAAAACGAAAAAAAACAATGCACGCTGATGGCGTGTACAGGCATCAACTCTGAAGTCGGAGTAAATGCTACTACTACTTCAACGGTGAACATAAACGGTCACATACGCAAAAATCTCACCGTTTGGTGAACTTCGGAGCTTTACCCGAGAACCAGACCGATATAAAAAAACAACAACCAAAACTCTAATCTAGTTTCCACCACAGAGGCGGGCAGCTATAGCCGGAGGCGTGGACACGACACGAGAATAACCAGCATAAAGGCTAGCTCTGACCTGGAAAAGATGGACTCCACTTGAATGAATGGTCAAAAACACACACTGCCCCGAGCATCGACTATAAACCGAGGCCCCGTATGCAAACGCACGCAGAACATCTTGCACACACGTTAAATCATGTTCCGCTTTTCGTTAGAATAGGCTATTGTATGCCGGTGGGAACGGATGACAGAATTTACAAAAACCGCATACACACGGGGACTGGGTGTAAAAAAATAGCACATAAGTGCTTATTCCATTATCCTCGATATAAAAGAAATAATAAATGAATACGTAAAAATAATGTGCAGTGACTCAATAACTCTTTGGGGGATGTGAAAGAGATGCCATGCTAGGTCAATATCATGGCAGAATGGTTGGTGGGGGGTTCTTGGCTAGAGCTCCAAGGTTCACAAATGGCGATATTTTTCTTTAAAGTATGCCCATTGTTGTAGCCCACCATTAAAATAGCTACATTTGGACTGCAGAAATAATGTCTACACACGACACCAGCATGCATGAGGAAGGTTTTCTGTTTTATTTTTTATATAATTTCTTACCAGCACTAATGGCCTCTTACACAAGGAAGGAAGGGTTTTAATATGTGCGTTAGCCCGCGAGACATGGGTTTATAGTCTCCTCTGAAGGACTGTCATGAGAGCGGATTGGGTACTGATGGTAACTCCAGGGAAATATCCCCTTGAATGGGTGTCAGAGTAGGGGCTTGAACCCAGGCTTGATCCCGGACTGCCAAATCACGAGAGCAATGCACTGACCGCTAGACTATCTCGCCCTCAGAGTGGCGCTTGATTTTATTGGGGGTTTTTCTTCGTCGAGGTCGTCAGAATCTCATACAGCAGTCATTATTGTCTGTCATATGGACGAAAATGCGTTGCCCTGCCGTTTAGTGTCAGGCAAGTCAGGCCCAGCATATCCAACTTCGGCATGGGAGAGAATCGTTAACTTTGAAGAATTTTTGAAAAAAAGGAGAATGGATCAAGAAGGCAAAAAGTAGGCAGGAAGGAGGTGACGTAAAGAGAAGGAACAAGGAAGAAACTAAGAAAGGGATAGAAAAGAGGGAATTCCTGGCACAAAATTTCCAGAAGGTGGGGACGTTATTTATAATGACAGGACCCTGGCATTTTACATTTTTCAACATTTTTATAAGACTGTTTTAAATAATAAGTGTACAGGCACATGCCATAGCCTCCCACATACACCTACACATAGCTAGCTAGATAGCTATCTATCTATTTATCTATGTGTATTTTCAGTTAAATGTCTATTATCTATTCATTTATACATTCATTATTTTTTTAATATTTTTGATATGACATGGTTAAGAAAAAAGGTAAAGGTAGAAGGTGTCACATAACCTATGTGATCATGGGGTAGTGAGGTGTCAGAGACCTCAGCTTCTCCAGGGTCTAGCATATAGAGGGTTTATTTATTTATTTATGTATTTATTTAGACCACTTTAAGTCACGACATTTTTCTCTGCGTAAAATTCGGACTGCTCTCCCCGGGGAGAGCGCGTCGCCACAAGAGCAGCGCCACCCATTTTTTTCTTTTACCTGTCTGCAACTATATTTGTTTCCCTATTAGAGTAGCTTTTTTCTACAGAATTTTGCCACGGACAACTCTCTTGTTGCCCTGGGTTCTTTTACGTGCGCTAAATAATTATGTGTAACACACGAGACCTCGGTTTATCGTCTCATCCGAAAGACTTGCGCCCAGACCACCACTCATGGTCTAATGAATGGGGGAGAGGTTTCAGGTCCAAACGGGATTCGAACCCCCGCACACTTCCGACCCGGACTTTTCGCTTTCTAGACAGGCGCGTTACATCTCTCCCTTGCTGCTTTACCTTCCCTGACCCTAAAGAGGGCAGGTACTGATTGATAGGTGGGTTAACTGGGGGACTGTACCGAAGCCAAGGCACGCAAATGGTCACCCATCCAAGTGGTAACGACGCTCAATGCTGCTTAACCTTAGCTTGGGGGGAATGCTCTGACCACTGAGCTATCCCATCCCCTCAGAAATCCTGAAACGTCAACATCTTGCTTGCCTTCCTCGCTCCAATATTATCTATCCCATCCCATTCCCTCCCCTCCCTGCCTCCCCCTACCACCTTCCCGCCTCCTTTCTTTCTTTCTCTTCATTTTTTTCCACTGTTGTCGTATCTGCATGAGAACTCTATAAATTAAAAAAATATATTAAAAAATATATATATATAGATATATTCCCGCCATTATTGAATGAACTATCTCTCGTTATCCCTCCTTCACTATTCATATTCTTCTTCTTCTGTACTGTCTGTTGGCCATTTCTTCTGCACAGTGTCAACAGCCAAAGGCCCAGGATTCTGGCTAACCGTTGTTCTCTGTGTTTCATAACACAGCCTAAAGGCGGCAATCTTAAACCGTCCGTGCCAGTATTTGTGTGGCTGCTGTGCCCTTCCCTCTGACTTGAGAGGGCACAAGAAAATGCTGGCTGGTCCGGTGCTGTGTTGTTGAATGCTTCTCCTGCAAGATTGTGACTCTGGTAGGTATTATTTCAGAATGATCTTAAGGGATGCTGATGCGCTTTCTTTTTAATTCATTCTTTCATTTCTTTTTCAGGATTATTTTGGGTGAATTCATTCTTTTATTTAGTTAGTTATACGTATTATTAGTTTTATCAGCAAGCTAGCTAGCCAGCTAGCAAGCTAGTTAATAAACTAGTTAACTAGTTGATTTGTTGGTAAGTCAGGCAGTTGCTCGTTTATTTAATTAGTTATGTATCATGTATGGATTATGCAAAATGTTTTAAGTATTTATTTCGTTATGGGCAGTATTTAAGCATGCATTTATTATTTTGTGCATTAATTTGTATTATGCATGCATTTATTTTCTTAATTGTTTATTTCTGCATTTTTGTTCTTTAGTTTAATGAATATTCTGTTTCTTCGTGCATCTATTATGTCTGAATAATTCTGTTTATCTGTTTATTTTGTAATGCATTTATGTTTATTTATAGGTTTAATTACATTCATCTAATGACAGGTTGATATTTTTAATCATCTGTTTATTTATTAGTTTAATTACACTTAAGTTTAATGACAGATTGATATTTTTTTAACATCGTGCATTTTCAAACCTTATAGGGATACTAAATGCATAGCAGCGACATAACGCATCAACATGTATCATGTTCCTTCCCTTCCTCACCAAGATTAACACTCCCTTCCCCCTTCCAACTCTGCCCTCTACCCTCACCCCCACCCCCACCCCGCCTTTCTCTCCATCTTTTTTTCTTTCCACTGTTGACATTAACTTTGCATTGAAGTAGCGAAGAGACACAATATTTTAGCTCGTTGTCCCCTGTGCTTCAAAACATAGCCTGGGGTGTCTATCCTCAATGATCTGTGCAAATATGTCTGCTGGCATTGTTCCTTCTGACTTGTTCTTTCTGTCTTGAATTCTTTATTCTTTTATTTCGAGGATGATGGAATAAGAACCCATGTGTTTTTTTACATCCAATTCCCGTGGTGTGTGTGTGTGTGTGTGTGTGTGTGTGTGTGTGTGTGTGCAGTTTTGTAATGGCGTGAGTGATTCCTTCGCCAAATGTTTGCTCTGGCTTTTTTTGAGGGTGTCTTTGTGTAGTATTTATGCATTTGTTAGTTTGAATTTCGTATTTGCCTTTATGCATTTGTTTGTGTGTTCATTTCATTCCTGTATGCATTCATTCATGCATTTAACTTTCGATATACTTTTCTTCATGTGCTGAGGTGCGTATGTATTTATTCATACACTCATTTGTTTAATCATTGATACGTTTTTTTGAGTATTTTTCTAACGTTTGTTTACACCTTCATTCAATCATACATTCATTCAAACATTTACTTTTACAAAAATGTCCATACTTTTCTCTCTATTGTTCTAGAAATTCAGTTGTGTGTTGATTAATGCATTCAGATTATGCAATATGTTTGTATGCGTTTGTTGATTCATTTCTACGTTTATTTTTGCATTTATATATTTACACTTAATTTGCATCTACCTGCTTTGTATACTTGAATGGTTGATTCAGTCAGTCGGTCTGTCAGTCAATCCGTCAGTCAATAAATCCATTCGTTTAGTTTTTAAACCATGTAGGATGGGTAAAACTCATACAGACAACATTATGCATCGAATCATCCCAACTTCCTTGCCTTCTGAATCACCGTTATCTCTTTATCCTTTTTTTCTCATCACTTGTTTTCCTCCTGTTGATGATTCAGTTGCATTTCCACAACAAAAGACAAGGATTTTAGCTTTGCTGTCCTCTGCGATTCCCAACACACCCTGAGGATTCAATCCTCAATGATCTGTGCAAAATTTTTACTTGCTTATCTATCTATTTGCCGATATTATTCGAAGATTATCTATTCAAGAAGAAGAACAACAAGAACAAGAACAAGAAGAAGAACAAGAAGAAGAACAAGAGCAAGAACAAGAACAAGAACATGAAAGAAGGACGAAGAAGAAGACAAAGGACGAAGACAAAGACGAAGACGAAGAAGAAGAAGAAGAACAAGAACAAGAACAAGAACAAGAAACAAGAACAGAAAGAAGAACAAGAAAGAGAAAAGAAAAGAAGAACAAGAAGAAGAAGAAGAAGAAGAACAACAACAACAACAACAACAACATCAACAACAAGAATGCTATTTGAGATTTGTATGTGCTGAATCTTGTAAAGCAAACACATCGAAGCGCTTACATTCATGACGCTGTTTCTTTATTTCATTTCTTTTATTTTATTTGTTTTAGTTCTCTGTTTAGTTCGGTTTTATTGATTAGGTTCTTGAGCAAGTTCGTTAGCTTTGTTAGATAGATATCTAGTTATTCCTTCGTTAGTTTGCCGGTTCATTTACTGAGTTAAGTTGGTTAATTAGCATGTCTGTTCATTTGTCCGTTTGTGAGTGAGTGAGTGAGTGAGTGAGTGAGTGAGTGAGTGAGTGCGGGTTTTTTTAATACTTTTTTATTTTATTCTTTTTTATCGAGGATAATGGAATAAGCACTTATATGCTTTTTTACATCCAGTCCCCGTGTGTATGCGATTTTATAACTTCTGTCATCTGTTCCCACCGGCACACAATGACCTACTCTTACAAAAAGCGGAACAGGATTTAACGTGTGCGCAAGATGTTCTGCGTGCGTTCGCACACGGGGCCTCGGCTTATAGTCTCATCCGAAGGACTTTGGGGGAGAGTGGAGTCTGCACTGATGTTAACTCAGGGACAAATATCCTCCTTGAACTGGAATCGAACCCGGGTCGTCAGTATTGCGAGCGCAATGTACTAACCACTAGGCTATCCCGTCCCCATAAGTGAGTGAGGGAGGGAGGGAGTGAGTGAGTGAGTGAGCGGGCGAGCCAGTTGATTAGTTAGTCAATTAGTTGGCTAGTTTGTCCTTTGTTTAGCTGATTATTTAGCTACTAGTTAGTTAGCTAGGAAGTTAGTTAGCTAGTTCGCTGATCAGCTAGTCATATAAATATGTACTAGTAATGCATTCATTAATTGACTTATTGACTTATTTAACTACACATGTAGTTGTGCATTTATTTATTCTACGTCCATCTAGATATTATAAATCGATTTATAAATCATGCAGTATATTTTATCTGCTAAAGTTAATCTGTGGGTTGACTCATGTACTGGGGACTGAATGTAAAAAAAAGCACATGAGTGCTTATTCCATTATCCTCGATATAAAACAATACTTAAATAAATAAGTTCCGATCTATTCATGCGTTGGTCCTGCATTTATCTAAGTACTTACTAAAGGATCTATGACTTTTTGTTGCTTTATGCACTTGTTTCTTGAGCAGTTTAAATACTTATGCATCAATTCATCATCATTTTTTTTTGCATAGATGCTTACTTTTTTTGCTTTTCTAGGGGTATTATTTGGCTAGTTGGATAATTTCGTTATATCTTTCCTTTTGTCCAATGACAGGAAGAACTAAATGTATGGAAACGACATTATGTACTGCTAGTATTTCCCAACTTCCTCACCCTTCTCTTATCAAGATGATCTCTCTTTTGTTATTCATCTTTTTGTTCTATCTTCCTCCTGTCGACGTTTCTGTTGCATCTCCACAGCCAAAGACACCAGACTGTAGCTAGCTGTCCTCTGTGCTTCCCAACACAGCTCTGAGGTTTCAATGCTAAATTAATGATCTGTGCAAATATTGACTGATGCCGTTCTTCCCTCTAACTCGCCATGGCATCAGAAATAAATACCAGGCCGGTGCTGTGATGTTGTCAGTCAGTTGGTTCGCTGGCTGGCTGGCTGGTTGGCTGGCTGGTTGGTTGGTTGGTTGGCTTGGTTGGTAGGTTGGTTGGTTGAGTGGTTGGTTGGTTGGCTTGGTTGGTTTGGTTGGTTGGCTTGGTTGGTTGGGTGGGTGGGTGGCTGGATGGTTGATTGTTGGTTGGTTGGTTGGTTGGTTGGTTGGTTGGTTGGTTGGTTGGTTGGTTGGTTGGTTGGTTGGTTGGTTGGTTGGTTGGTTGGTTGGTTTGGTGGTTGGCTTGGTTGGTTGGGTGGGTGGGTGGCTGGATAGTTGGTTTGGGTTGGTCTGTTGGTTGGTTGGTTGGTTTGGTTGGTTTTTTGGTTGGTTTGCTTGGTTGGTTGGTTGGTTGGTTGGCTGGTTGATGGTTGGCTTGGTTGGTTTGGCTGGTTGGTTGGTTGGTTGGCTTGGTTGGTTTGGGTTTGGGTTGGCTTGGTTGGATGGTTGGTTGGTTGGCTGGTTGGTTGGTTGGTTGGCTGCTTGGTTGGATTGGTTGGTTGGTTGGTTGGTTGGCTTGGTTTGGTTGTTGGTGGGCTGGTTGGCTTGGTTGGTTTGGTTGGGTTGGTTGGTTGGTTGGCTGGTTGGTTGGTTGGTTGTTTGGTTGGTTGGTTGGTTGGTCGGTTGGTTGGTTGGCTGGTTGGTTGGCTGGTTGGTTGGTTGGTTTCTTAGTGTGATATTTAGTCAGCTTGTTTGCTGGTTTGCTACTCGATATGTATTTATTAATATATTTATGTAATTCCTTTAGCGGTTTGATTATTTATGCACTTATTGATCACTTGCAAGTATATATGGTTTTTTTTTTGCTTTTCTGAAGCTATTATTCGGCTAAGTGAATATTCTTTTCCATCTTTCATTTCGTCCAGTGATAAAAAGAGCTAAATGTATAGAAACGACATTATGCACTGCTGGTATATCCCAACTTCCTCACCTATCCCTTATCAAGATGATCTCTCTTTTTTAATTCATCTTCTTTTTGTTTTTTCATCTTCCTCCTGTTGACGTTTCTGTTGCATCTCCACAGCCAAAGACACCAGACTGTAGCTAGCTGTCCTCTGTCCTTCCCAACACAGCTCTGAGGTTTCAATGCTAAATTAATGATCTGTGCAACTATTGACTGATGCCGTTCTTCCCTCTGACGTATGATGGCATCAGAAATAAACACCAGGCTGGCGCTGTGATGTTTTCAGTCAGCTGGTTCGCTGGTTGGCTGGTTGGTTGGTTGGTTGGTTGGTTGGTTGGTTGGTTGGTTGGTTGGTTGGTTGGTTGGTTGGTTGAGTAGTTGGTTGGTTGGCTTGGTTGGTTTGGTTGGTAGGCTTGGTTGGTTGGGTGGGTGGGTGGCTGGATGGTCGGTTGGTTGGTCTGTTGGTTGGTTGGTTGGTTGGTTGGTTGGTTGGTTGGTTGGTTGGTTGGTTGGTTTGGTTGGTTGGCTTGGATGGTTGGGTGGGTGGGTGGCTGGATGGTTGGTTGGTTGGTCTGTTGGGTTTGGTTGGTTGGTTGGTTGGTTTGTTGGTTGGTTTGCTTGTTGGTTGGTTGGTTGGTTGGATGGTTGGCTTGGTTGGTTTGGCTGGTTGGTTGGTTGGTTTTGGGTTGGTTGGTTGGTTGGTTGGTTGGCTTGTTTGGATGGTTGGTTGGTTGGTTTGCTGGTTGGCTTGCTGCTACGTTAGTTTATGTTTTGTTGGCTGGGCTGGTTGATTTGCCATTTTCTTTGTCAGTTTGAATACTTAATAGATATATCATGCGAGGTTAAGTGCAATATCATTAATTTCAGCTAATGCTTTGCTTTCTGCGCTGCGGTACGTTGTTATTGATACGGTTGCAACTATGTCTCTGTTTCTGTCTCTCTGTTTACATTACTTATATATATACATACATACATACATACATACATTCAAACATACATACATACATATATACACACACATACATACATACACACATACACATACATACATACATACATACATACACACATTCATAGTCAGACAGATAGACAGACAGACAGATAGATAGATAGATAGATAGATAGATAGATAGATAGATAGATAGATAGATAGATAGATAGATAGATAGATAGATAGATAGATAGATAGATAGATGGATGGATGGATGGATGGATGGACGGACGGACGGACAGACAGACAGATAGATAGATAGATAGATAGACAGACAGACAGACAGACAGACAGACAGATAGATAGATAGATAGATAGATAGATAGATAGATAGATAGATAGATAGATAGATAGATAGATAGATAGATAGATAGATAGATAGATAGATAGATAGATAGTTCGATAGATAGTTCGATAGATAGATAGATAAATAGATAGATAGATAGATAGATAGATAGATAGATAGATAGATAGATAGATAGATAGATAGATAGATAGATAGATAGATAGATAGATAGATAGATAGATAGATAGATAGACAGATAGATAAATAGATAGACGGACGGACGGACGGACGGACGGACAGGAAGGCAGGCAGGCAGGCAGGCAGGCAGGCAGGCAGACAGACAGACAGACAGACAGACAGATAGACAGACAGACAGATAGATAGATAGATAGATAGATAGATAGATAGATAGATAGATAGATAGATAGATAGATAGATAGATAGATAGATAGATAGATAGATAGATAGATAGATAGATATCTTTGTGCATGTATGTGTGTGCGTGTGTGTTCATGTCTGTCTGTCTGTCTGTGCCCATGAGTCTGTGTGCGTCAGTGTAACTTTTTATCTCTGTTTATGTCACTGTGTATGTGCATATGCTTTATTCAACATGTTTTTCATTCAACATCTGCTTTATTCAACATCTGTCCATTGTAGTCTGTTTTAAGACAGAGGGGCACAAAAGACATTCTCTAATACAGCCTCTATGGTCGTCCTGTCATGTAACCAACAAGAAAATGGCGACCAATGCTAGGAACAGTAACATCTACTGCATCTTCCCTGTTTCTACCGCCCCTCAGTCCCCCCACCTCCCTCTACTCAATCTCTATCCCTTCACCTCACCCCAATCTTTAAACCTTCCCTCTCCCCCTCCCCCCATTCCTCCCCCCTCCCCCCCCCACCCCCCCCCCCCCCCCCACCCCCTTCCCTCCACGAACGAACACAAAAAGGAGAACAACTCGACAGCGGAAGGGGAAAAGAGGACAACGGAAACGGATGAGGAATGTCGTCATTTCCTGAAGCTCCACTCGTTCTCTCTCTCTCTCTCTCTCTCTTTCTCTCTCTCTCTCTCTCTCTCTCTCTCTCTCTCTCTCTCTCTTCTCTCTCTCTCTCTCTCTCTCTCTCTCTCTCTCTCTCTCTCTCTCTCTCTCTCTCTCTCTCTCTCTCTCTCTCTCTCTCTCTCTCTCTCTTCTCTCTCTCTCTCTCTTTCTCTCTCTTTCTCTCGCGGACATGGAGTGCAAGGTATGCAAGAAAACCAGGGGTCGTGGTATTTCAGTAGAATCCTTACGACCAGTCCAAATTCCTGCCGATTCGTTCAACACCCTGTCACCGCCTCTGATTAGATTAGAGCTCAGATTCTTCACCCCTTCTTCTTCCTCCCTCGCCCCCCCCCCTTCCCCGCCCTTGGCTCTCCTGCCACCAGCTCCCACCCCCCTTCCCCTCCCCTCTTCTTTTCCTCCCTCCTTGCTAGTTTGGTGGGGTCTGGTTCGTTAGCAGTGGTCATCGATCCAATTCAAATCTAATCATGAAATCTATAGTTCAGTTAAGATACGAGAGGTCGTATCAGAGATGACGCTTTGTTGAGAAGGTTTCTAGATTCATTTGAAACTTGTATTGTTTGGGGGTTTTTTTTATAGAAAAAGGCATCAAGATTTAAACTTACAGTTTGTTTGTTTTCAGTCTCAACGGCCAAGTCTGCTGTAAAGGCCTAAACCAGGGCGGTCGTTTCATGGGTAAAGATTTACATCAACAATAACTTAAGATGAGCTAAAAGTAGATCTCTGAATTATCATAGCGTTTGTTTTCTAAACGCTATCATCAACAAAAACAGCAGCAACAGCAAGAGGACAGAACCCATACCATGATATTAGTATAACTCGAAAAATGCACCCGTCATTTCATGAAAATAAACAATAGTGTTTGGTGGAGCTTGTCTGTTCCTGCAAGACACATTTAGTGCTGTAGTAGTTGTAATAATGACTGCAAAAAGCAAAAGATTTGCTGTTACATTCTTTTGGACGCTTTCCAAACATTAATGGTACTGAGCCATGAGAGAGTGGGTCGTGGTTTAGGTGGTAGTCTTTTGAATGAACGAATGAGCCCAGATTTTCGAGTATAGCATGCATTTAGCGCATGTACAAAGACCATGGGATAGCCCAGTGGTCAGAGCACTGGCTTTCTGCAAGATAAGGACCAGCAGCGTTGAACGCGTTTGCCTGGTGAAGGGGTGACGGTTTGTGCACTTTGATTTCAGTATAGTCCCCAAGTTCACCCACCTGTAAATGGGTACCTGTTCTCTGTAGGGTCAGGGAAGGTAAAGCAGCGAGGGTGAGGAGATGGGCGCCACCCTCAAAATGCTGGCCCCTAGAGAAGCTGAAGCCTCTGACCTTTCGCTCCTCAACGATGCATAGGTTATGGGAACACCTTTACCTTTTACCTTTTAAAATACCAACCAGAAGAAACAAAATTGTATGCGTTTTTTTCCGTGGGTTATTGGAACCTGGCGGAGATCAAGCCTGTCGTCTTTGTAGGGTTTACACACTACATGTGACTAGTGGTACTAGGATTCTATGCTTACCAGTAACAGGGGAGACTTCTGACCTGACTTTGTTTTGCAGATGACTGATTGCCTCAGAGACAGCGAACTCGCCATTGTTGTCAAAAGATTGGACGAAACGAAGCATTATATCAACAAGAAACGATATTATGGGAATCAGAGCCGAGAAAGTGATCATGGCAGCCAGACACAGTTCCCTCATCACAATGAAGATAGATAGTCACGGGCGAAATCTGAGATTGGTTCCGAAATGGAATCCCTGATCCGCACTGACGGACCAGACCAGAAATCTTCTCAAGGGCAATAAAAACGATACCAGCATCCATTGTCCAGGATGAAATCTGTATAGAACAAGATCCGCCCACACCCTCCCACCTCCTCTTATGAATCACAAAGCAAGCATTAATTTTGTATATAATCTGCTTTCCTCTTTAAAAACCAAACATGAAGACAGGGTAGTGAACCAAAAAGAACGACTTTAGCCCTGGAAATGAGACGATCTCGCATAAAACTAAAATATTCAATTCACTGACCATGTCACCACAAAACAAGCAAGGATTTGCAGACATTATTTAAGAAACGAAAATTCCATTGACACGATCAAATCATTACACCCAATGGCCTCGCTTGAACTTCCGAGGAAGGATACAAGGGGATGTGGGCAAAGAGCAGTGAATGGATAAACTGAAAAATATTCAACCGAATTGAATTGATTTGATTTTATTTGAATTGAATACCACTTTCAGTAGATTTCCCTGCGTGAAATTCAGACTGTTTTCCCCAAGGGAGTGCACTTCACTTAACGAACAGCGCCATATATTTTTGTTTGGGTTTTCCTGTCGCGTTATGTTATTTGTTTCACTATGAAAATAGCTTTCTCTGTAGAGTTTTTTTTTCCCCAGAGATATCTCTCTTGTTGCCGTGGGTTATTTTACATGCAACAAGTGCGTACAGCACACGGGACATGGGTTTATCGTCTCGTCCGAAAGACCAGCACCCAGACCACCACTCAGGGTGTGGTGGATGGGATGGGGGGGTAAGTTTTGAGCACAAGTGCTGATCAAACACGCACTTTTTGCTCTCTAGGATTGTGCGTTACTTCAAGACCACCGATCCACTCAAACATCTGTAGAGACTCAGGCCTTGGCCAGCAACAAGCATAAATACAGAGACTGTGATCACAACTGCTCAGTGCGATACCCAGAATAACTCCTATCGCAATCAAGAAAGAAAGGTAGAAAGACAGACAGACAGACAGACAAGAAAAGAAAAGAAAAGAAAGAAAAGAAAGAAAGAAAGAAAGAAAGAAAGTAAGACAGAAAGAATGACAGAAAAGAAAGAATTAATCAATCAAAGAAAAAAGAAAGAATCAATCAATCAATCATTCAAAGGAGAAAGAAAGAAAGAAGCAAAGAAAGACAGAACGACAGAAAGAAAGAAAGAACACAAACAGTGATTTAACAAACAATCAGTGAGTAATCAAGCAGACCAGCTAACAAAGTTAAACTAAAAAAGTGTTGTAAAAACACACAACACAAAACAAAAGGCAAAGTAAGGACAGGATTGGAAAGAGTACTGTTGCACTATTACCATACGCCCTTTCTGATAGTAGAAGCTGAACTTTCCGTTCGAGTCTGTTATGAATGCACTATAATGCTATGTAATACCATATAATATTGTGCAGTATACTGATTCGATACAACCGTACTGTTCGATCTGGTACGATACGATACTATAAGTCAAGACGCAATCGAAAACAGCGTAAGTTAAAACAGCTCAGCACAGCACATTACAGTACGATGCATTACTACAATACAATACAATGCAAAACAATACAATACAATGCAATACAATATACTACACCATACTATACTACACAACACTACTCTGTAATGTGCTGCAAGTCACTACACTACATTACACTGCTCTTCACTACACTATAACGCAGGACACTACACTACGCTACTTTGCACTTTACTGCATTACACTTACCTAAACTTCACTATGCATCACTACACTTCACTAGACATCACTCCACTCCACCCCACTGCAC
>CM054146.1:19675432-19680432 GCA_028751875.1 Rapana venosa | reverse complement strand
CAGATAGACATATAGACAGACAGATAGGCAGAGAGATACGCAAACAGACAATCAGATGGACAGGCAGACAAAGAGAAACAGAGAGACAGTCAAGCAGGCGTACAGATAGACAGAGAGACAGACAGACAGACAGACCCACGGTACGGACCAATTTATGTTAGAATAGGTTTTAACCATAGATCTCTGCGATGGACTACTGTATAATTTATATCTGTTATTGTTGCTTTTCGTGTGTTAAGATGCAAGAACTGGCCGTAAATAAAGAAAATATGAAGCTAACAAGCAAACCAATAAATAGAATTAAACAAAAACAAAGTTGAAAATAAGGTCACGTATGCAAACTATCAACAACTACAAAGAGGACAGAGCCAAAACTAACGCAAAAACGAAGGAAGACAGACAAGAGAGACAGAGAGAAAGAAAGAGCAGCCGACATGACATAACTATAACATATCGACAAACAGATAGACAGAAAGAAAGGACAAACAAACGCATGAATGAAAAAAACAAACGTGAGAATGAAAAATAAAGCACAAAGAAACAAACAAAAGAACAAAAGTAGATACCCCCACCACCACCATACCCCCCCCCCACACACACACATACACACACACCACCACCACCACCACCCCAATTTTTTTTTAAGTCAAATCAAAGGTGACAAAGGAACAAGACCAATCAGCAGAAAGATAAAAATTATTCAGACAAGAAAGGAAGAGTAAAACAAAGATTAAAAGATTTTACAGGGCTGTATATTGCATTGTATTGTATTGCACTGTATCGCATTGCATTGTACTGTATTGTATTGTTTACCACTTTAAGTCACGGCAGATTTATCTGCGTGAAATTCGGACTGCTCACCCCCGGGAAGAGCGTGTTGACACAAGAGCAGCGCCACCCTTTTTTTTCTTTTCTTGTCTGCATATTTTTTGTTTATTCCACTTTAAGTCACGGCAGATTTCTCTCCGTGAAATTCGGGCTGCTCTCCTCGGGGAGAGCGCGTCGCCACAAGAGCAGCGCCACCCTTTTTTTTTCTTTTTCCTGTCTTCAACTGTATTTGTTTCCCTATCGGAGTGGCTTTTTTCGACAGAATTTTGCTAGGGACAACTCTCTTGTTGCCGTGGTTTCTTTTACGTGTGCTAAGTAATTATGTGTTACACACGGGACCTCGGTTTATCGTCTCATCCGAAAGGCTAGCGCCCAGACCACCACTCATGGTCTAATGGATGGAGGAAGTTTCGAGTCCCAACGGGATTCGAACCACCGCACTCTTCCGACCCGGACTTTTCACTTTCTATACAGGTGCGTTACCTCTAGACCACCGATCTAGACCACCATAAATGTACTAGGTTTTCTATCAGAGTGGCTTTTTTCTACATAATTTTGCAAGGAATAGCACTCGTTGCTGTGGGTTCTTTTACGTGCATTAAATGAATATTCCACACGACGCCTCGGTGTATCCTCTCATCCGAAAGACTAGCACCCAGACCACCCCTCACGGTCTAGTGGATGGGTGGAAAAGTTTCCGGCACAAACGGGAATCGAACCACAGCAT
Organism: Rapana venosa; assembly: GCA_028751875.1. Classification (NCBI taxonomy): domain Eukaryota; kingdom Metazoa; phylum Mollusca; class Gastropoda; order Neogastropoda; family Muricidae; genus Rapana; species Rapana venosa. The sequence continues at coordinate 19,678,877 of CM054146.1, read as the reverse complement.
ACTTGAAACCCGGTCTTTTCTCTTTCTAGGCTGATGCGTTACCTCTACACCACCGATTCACTGTTGTGTCGTAAAGTGGTCATTGTCCTAAAGTGGACAGGCTCAACTGAGAAAAGAACTTCTCCCCGGGTCTGGAAACTGCCTGTAGATAAAAACAAGAAACTTTCGAACTCCCATCATCAGGTAGACTGCTGATGCTCAGACTGCAAATCGCAAGATAAATGATTCTAAATCCGGCAAGTCCTACTGTGTTTTGTGAACGTACGTATCGGGCGAAACAATACATTTCACCCTGAAATTTCATCTCATCTCATCTCATTTGTGCTCATAACCCCCTTCGGTGTCATATGGACCTTGCAGTGGTGAAAGTTGCACCAGTTGCCTCCATTTGCGGCGGTTGTGTGCAAGTGCCTTGGTTGTGGAGAAGCTCTTCTCGGTCCATTCAGTAAGAATTAGGGAGTGGTATTTTCATGTTTACAGTCACGACAGAGTTTTTAAGACGAATATGGGTAACTGACATAAGTATACTGGATAAATTAATCTCCTAAAACGACAGCCTGAAAACAAATAAGATACTAGCAAAGAAACTCAGGTATAGCTGTGTGTGGTAAGACCTGGTCATGTGCATACTTTTGTATGTATATCTTTTGTATGTAAGTCCTTCGGATGAGACTATAAACCGAAGCCCCGTGTGCGAACGCACGCGGAACATCTTGCGCACACGTTAAATCCTGTTCCGCTTTTCGAAAGAGTAGGCCATTGTGTGCCGGTGGGAGCAGATGACAAAATTTACAAAACCGCATACACACGGGGACTGGATGTAAAAAAGCACACGAGTGCTTATTCCATTATTCTCGATATAAAAGAACAAATTAAAATGAAATATAAAAGAATAAATAAATAAAATAAATAAATAAAATGTATATCAAATGTGGATCATTAACGGAAGATGTTGAAAGAACGATACAGGCAATGGAAATGAGACGCTTCGCAAACTTTTTGGTATCTCGTACAGAAATTGTTCAACGAGAGAGGAAGTGAAAACCAGAATTGATAACGCCATGGGGCCGTACGAAGAGCTCCTGACTTAAGTGATAAGACATTAAGTGACGTGGTACGGGCACGTCACACGAACATCTGGACTGGCAAAGACTGTCCTACAGGGAACAGTTCAAGGAGGGAGCGAAGAGGCAGACAGAAAAAAACAACTATGGGAAGACAACATTAGAGGGTGGACTGGCCTTGAGGGGAAGGACAGACTTCTACAGTAAGCTGAGACATGTGAGGAGTGGAGGAAGCTGGTTGCAAAATCTTCAGCTGAGCCCTAATGGTCAATCAGACTGTTAGGTAGGCAAAGGGTGACAATACACTAGAGAAACTACATGAGTAGATTACTGAAAGAAAAATACGCTGTGTGTAATGGCTTAGAACTATCCAGAGGCTTTCAAAAATAATATTGAAATCTTCCCCGTACGCCGTGGGTTTGAGATCACCCACACCAGTTACCCTGTAACTCAAGAAATGTTAAGGCATCCAAGATTCAGGTCTTTAGTTTCAATTTTCAGTATTCCCAAAGATTTACAACGAGCAGAATATTCCAGGTTACTTGTGAAATATCGGTCACTTTACGGACCAATTACCTACTTCACCATCTGATGTGTTCATGAAGCCAATGGTTTCATGTTGACCGTCCCCCCCACCCCCACCCCCTCCTTCCATGGTCATGCCGGGAGCTAGTCAGAATTGATAGCATCCCCACCTTCTGGAAACTCCGTGCAAGAAATTCCCTCTTGTCAATCCATCTCTTTGTTTCTATCTTGTTTCTTTCCTTCCTCGCACACTCTTCTTGTCTATTTTCAGCCTTCTTGGTCCATTCTCCTGCCTTTTTTTTCGAGAAAGACTTAAACAACTTTCTTTCACCACGAAGTCGGATTTGCTAGGCCTAAATTGTCAGCTGCCCACTCCAGGGCAACCCATCTTCACTCACATGACTGACAACAATAGTTGCTGTCGTAGCATTTGACGAAGCAGATGAATGTGATCCAGATCACCAGCATCAATAGCACCGAGAAATGTTACACCTTGCTGCATAAAGCAACTCAGTGTTTATCTGCATCCAACAGATCTGCACCAGAACAGAATCAATCAATGATGGCTCCTTGGCAAAAACTCCTCCTATCTTGTCAACTGGACAGCTCAGAAGCGATTTGGGCTTAACCCTTTACATCACGAATACCTTTTTTTGTCCCGAGTAAGAGAAAATGTTGGATAAAAGAAAAGTTTTTGTGGCTGAAAAAGAAAGTTTTTATTGATGGAGGAAGTCTGCCTTTGTCTGCTTAAGTCTGCTCTAAGAAAATACTGAGGTTGTAAACAGAGGATTTTTGTTTTCAAAAATAGAAATAGCTCCATTTATTTAGATGGAGTTGGCGAACAACTGTAAGTTTAAGACAGACCAAAAATAACGAAAGTAAGGGATCACCTGACAGATACAATCTATAGATGTGAAGGAAGAAATGAAAATAGCCACAAGATGTTGCCAAAGAAACTGTATTTTCTCATAGCTCAAGAGCTTTTGCTGTTCCTTAGCTAGATATTCCATGTTCACCAATGGTAAGATGTTGCGTACATGACTGTTTTCACCACCATTAAGGAAGCCGCGTTCCGACTTCAGGGAACATCAGCTTTTAAGAAAAAAAAAACCGAAATCAATGCAGCCTTGCCAAGTCAAGTCAATTCAAGTCAAATTTTTATTTCCAGATGGTACATTGAATAAGCAATGATTTGTTTTTTTTCATCAAGCCATCTATCTAGGAGTCACACAGTGACAGTCACACAGTGTGCTATTCATCTTTATCATTAATTTTATGACATTACTGCAAAGTTGAACAAAGATAACTGAGAGAATTAAAAGTTATACTTATAATGTTCATAATAAACAGACACAACAACAAAACCAAGGTAGTGAAGAAAGCAAAATCGACCAAAGACGTTAACAACAAATCGAAAGGTGACAAGAGATGAACATAAAGATCACGACGAGTCCAGAAAGAGATATAAGTAAAAGAGACAGAGAGACAGGCAGACAGACAGATCTGCATACTGCTAAATTAAGCAGTCAGTCAGCTTGCTGTAGACGCAGACAACCAGAAAACCAGTGAGGGAAAATACACACACAAAAATAAAAACAATGAAACACTCAGAAAGACAGAGATAACAAAAAACAGGCAGGAGATAATAGCAACAACAAAAAGCAGGAAGAGGAAAAGACAAAGTCAAGACAAAGTATGCAAAACAATGCCCAACAACCACACACAAACGTGAAAATACCAAAATGGTAATTGTACATCATCTAAGATGTCTCTTACTTGTTATCTCATGACCCACAACAAAACTCCAACGATATATAACAAAAGCATAATTCTACATAAAAAGCAACGCATATTTT
>CM054146.1:19662932-19670432 GCA_028751875.1 Rapana venosa | reverse complement strand
TGTTCTGGTTTCCTGTGTCACAGACACACAGTAACTGTAATTCTCGTTTGCCTTCATGAGGGAAGTTCTATGAGGAATAAGCACTGTCATAGGAGTCCTTTTATCACAGTACTGGGTGAACACTTTCCACACAAAGGCAGGAAAGCCTAGTGGTTAGAGTCTTGAACTTGCCACCTGACAGTAACTTAAAACGCGGGTTCGAATCTCCTCCGAAGTTTCAGTTCTTTGTGGATTGTTCTCCTGGAGTTAACCGAGGCCCTGTGTTCGAACGCATGCAGAACATCTTGCGCACACGTTAAATCCTGTTCCGCTTTTCGGAAGAGTAGGCCATTGTGTGCCGGTGGAAACAGATGACAAAAATTGGCAAAACTGCATGGACACGGGGACTGGATGTAAAAAAAAAAAGCACATGAGTGCTTATTCTATTATCCTCGATATAAAAGAATAAATAAATAAATAAACCTTGGTACCTAAAAGTCCAGATGAGATTATTCACCAAAGTTCTGTGTCCGAACACATGCAGAAGGTCTTCCGCAGACACTAGAATAATTCCAAGGACATTGCTTATTCGCAGACTCCAGCTATCTTTTTTGAAAAAGAGTAGGTCAGCTGGAATCAAAAAGCGTGTGCGCCCCCAAGAACCTCTGCTCTCCACCATAAAGAGGAGAAAACTGATGTGGTTTGGTCACACCACAAGACACAACACCTTAGCAAAAGCCATCTTGCAAGGAACAGTCGAAGGCAAGAGAAGAATGGCCCGCCAAAAGAAATCATGGGTTGACAACATCAAAGACTGGACCACCCAACCCCTGCAACACCTTCTACTAGCCACACAGGATCGTGAAGCACGGAAAAAGATCTCTGTTGCGTCTTCTCTCATGTCCCCCCTACGTCCTTTGGGACATGGGACTGAGTGAGTGAGGTCAGCTGGGGGCTCATGGCATCAAAAAGAAACCATACCCGGCATGCATTCTTATGTCTGGAGAGGGATGTACTCTGCAAGGTCCAACTTGTCAAGAACAGATTGCTTGAAAAAGTCGATGCATGAGCCGACCCTTCGGGGACTTTGAGGGGATAAGGGTAAGCAGGGGGGGGGGGACAGATAAAGGCAAAATACACACTTCAGCAAACATTATTGCATTGGATTGAACTCCATTCTTTGCAGTGCATTGCATTGCTTTGATTGCTATGTCTTGAACAAATTTTTAATAATTGTGTGAAATAGTTTTGCTTTGCAATAGAGTGCAGCTGGTTCCTGTGTCTTATAGTCCATCCAGAGAGTATGTGCTACCCATTTCGCTTTATTTTTTTTATTTTTTTCTATATGTCCATTGGATGCATATGAGGCTTTGCTTTCTTTCACAGTTTTGCAAGGAAATAACTCCCTTTTTGGCTGTTGATACTATCACCTGAAATAATTCATGCACACAAAAATGCACAGCACTTCAGGAAGTTTTCTTCTTATCCAGAAACCTAGCAAAAGATAACGGCGTTCCTATAACCTACGCATGCGGTCGTTGGGGAGCGAGGTGTCAGAGACCTCAGCTTCTTCAGGGTCCAGCAATTTTAGGGTAGCTCCCATCTCCTCTCCCTCGCTGCTTTACCTTCCCTGACCCTAAAATTATAGGCAGGTACCCATTTACAGTGGGTGAATTGGGGAACTGTACTGAAGCCAACAGTCACCCATCCACTTGGTAACCCCACTCTATGCTGCTTAGCCTTAGCTTGCAGACAGCCAGTGCTTTGACTACTGAGCTATTCCGTCGTCTAATGATACTCACTCCAAAATAGTCAATGCTTATTATAGAGGCAAGAAAGCAGAAAATGTCCGGCTTTGAAACAAGTTTCCAAACCTAGACTCCCCCATTTCCTGGACATGACAGAACGTTCACCTCAAAGTCAGCCCCCGAGGCAGACAACAGTGTGTGTGGTCAGCAGTGAGTGCACTTCCCTGTCATCACAGCAGCGACATGGGCATTACCGTGCTGCGAGTACCTGACCGGCAAACAGACATCTGGGGCTGGTCAGTGGTGTCATTATGGACAGTGGTCAATGGTTGGTTGTTTTTTTTATCTCTTGCATAAGAGGTTTGCTCAAATAGCATATACATTTTTTTTTCATTTGCTTTTAGACTTGCGTATTTCATCATTAATATTTTTTGTAGGATGATATTGCACTGCATTTACTGTAGTATATTCTATTGTGTTATACTGACCATAACTGTCTTTACTTCATCATATCATACATTGGGTTTTTCATTTCTATTTTTTCTTTTATTTTGTAGGGTTATGGAATATACCCTCAAGCACTGCTCTATATCCAGCCTCTATGCACTCAGCTATGTATATTTTTTCAACCAAATCCACCAGCACAATTGTCCTACTCTTCCAAAAGATGGAATAAGTTTTAACATGCAGTGAGTTATGTTGCGTTGTGTTGTGTTGACATAAAAAAATCTTCTGCCATGAAGTTCAAGACGCTCTATCTATAGAACACTCTCTACTACCATCTAGTTAATTTTTATCTTATTTATCCTTTCATTTACATACCTAGATAAGTTACTTTTACCGAAAAATTCATAAGGAACAATACTGTCTTGTCACGGCATTTTCACACACACACACACACACACACACACACACACACACACAAACACAAACACAGACAGAAAACTGACACAAGAAAAGTGCACAGTACTTTCAGTAGACTTGCATCTCATGCAGAAACCCAGCATCCAGGCTATCCACTCAATATTCAATGGACAGAGACAGAAAACTCTCTGTCTTTGAACTAGTTTCCAAACCACAGACCTCTCATGTCCTAAACAGCAGCGAACGTTAACCTCAGTCAGCCAGCAAGACAGATAACAATAGTGTGCGGTCAGCAGGGAGTGCAGTCCCCTGTCATCACAGAAGTGAAATGGGGTTTCTGTGTTGTGAGTGTATGACCAGGAAACAGCCATCTGAGGCTGGTCAGTAGTGTCCTTATGGACGCTGGTCAGTTGATTGTGTCTGTTGTATAAGAGGTTCGTTCAAACGGCATGATTATAGTTTTTATTGCATTTATTTTAATACCCATATATTTCACCAGGCATTGTTTTGAAAGATGACATTACACTGCATTTACTGCAACGTAGAATGATCTATTGAGCTACTGTGGTGTGCCATACATAATTATTTATACCTCATCGTATTGTTCATTGTGTTGCAATAGTTTTTATTATTTTTCTCTTTTTTTCAAGGATAATCGCATAGCCATTCGTGTCTTTTTTTACATCCTATTCCCATGTGCATACGCGCGCGCGCGCCAGATCACAGCAGTGTGTAGTCAACAATGAGTGCAGTCCCTTGTCATCACAGCAGTGCAATGGGTATACCGTGCTGTATCTGACCAGGAAACGGCCATATGAGGTTGGTGGTCAGTGGTGTCGTTATGGACAGTGGTCAATCTACTGGTTGTTTTTGTCTGTTGCTTGAGGTTTGTTCAGTTAATATGTATTTTTGCATACTCACGTTGGGGGAACGGGATAGCCTAGTGGTCAGAACATTGCGCTCGCAATCTGACGACCCGGGTTCGATTCCAGTTCAAGGGGATATTTTCCCCTGGAGTTAAAATCAGTGCAAACTCCACTCGCCCCAAAAGCCCTTCGGACGACACTATAAACCGAGGCCCTGTGTGTGTGAACGCACGCAGAACATCTTGCGCACACGTTAAATCCTGTTCCGCTTTTCGGAAGAGTAGGCCATTGTGTGCCGGTGGGAACAGATGACAAAATTTACAAAACCACATACACACGGGAACTGGATGTAAAAAAGCACATACGTGCTTATTCCATTATCCTCGATATAAAAGAATAAAAGAATAAAATAAAAGAATTAAAAAAAAATACTTGTTGGTGGTTTTTTTTGTACAATCTAATGCTGACAAAACGGGGAAGCCTGATAATATCAGAACAGTGTACGACAACGCAATACCATACATTACAATTGATTATAACTATTACACTACACTAATTTATTCATTTATATTTTTTATTTGTTACTTCTTTTATTTTGAAGATAATGGAATAAGCACCAGTGCGCTTTTTTTACATCTAGTCCCCGTGTGTATTTTTGCAAATGTTGTCATCCCCTCCCACTGGCACACAGCGGCCTACTCTTCCAAAAACGCGGAACGGGTTTAAAAACGTGAGCAAGATGTTCTGGTGCGTTCGCACAGGGGCCCTCGGTTGATAGTCTCATCCAAAGGACTTTGGGGGAGGCAGGTCGGACTGATGTTAACTCCCGGTACACTGTACATTACTATCTATCATACTATACTATACTATACTATACTATTTCTTTCTAACTATACTATACTTTTTATACTGTATATACTATACTAATATACTCACTAACGCACTTTCTGTATATTTTGAAATGCAAAGACAAAACTGCCTCTGTTTAGTATCTCGTTGGCTTACCCGTTTACTTACTTACTCTCCTCACTTTCCTTTCTCCACTCTACTCCCTTACTCTTTTCTACCTCCCCTCCCCCTCTACTCATCTACTCCCCTCTACTCTACTTACTCCACTTACCCCCTTTTCTCTACTCCCCTCTTTAAATTGCTCTGCTCCACTTACTCCACCCCTCACTCTACTCTACTCACTCTACTCACTTACTTACTCTACTCTACTCTACCTACTTCTGCTCCCTTACCCACTCTGCTCTGCTCCACTGTACTCTACTCTACTCGCTTGCTCCACTCGATTCACCTACCTATCTGCTCCACTGTATCCCCTCTGCCTTTTTCCCTGTATTACTTACTCTGCTCGCTCCACTCATTCACCTATTACTTTCTCTCTCCACTCTACTCCACTCTACTCACTCTTCTTACTCTTCTCCTCTACCCTCTACTTACTTACTCTACTCGCTCCTTGCTATACTCTACTCTACTCTCTCCATTACTCCACTCTACTCAAACTCTTCTCCACTCTACTCTACTCTACTCTATTATGCTTGCTCTATTCTGCTCTTCTTTGACTTCTACTCTCTCTCTCCACTCGACTCCACTTTAACTCTACTTCTGCTCTGCTCTACTCTGCTCTGCTCTTACTCTACTCTGCTCCACTCTACTTCCACTCTACTCATCATTCCCACTATATTCTACTCTACTCTGCTTGCTCTAACTCTGCTTTGCTCTCTCCACTCTACTCCTACATCTACTCTAATCTACTCACTCTACTCCACTCTATCCCTTCTTCTCTTCCTCTACTTTACTCTCCTTGCTCTGATCTTCTCCGCTCTGCTCCACTCTACTTTACTCTACTTCACTCTGCTTTGCTCACTCCACTCGATCTACCTCAGTTCTACTCTACTCTACTCCCCCTCTTACTCCACCTCTACTCCATCTACTCTCACTCTGCTAATGCTCTACTCTTACTCACTCTTCTCCACTCAATTCGAACTTACTCCACTCTACTCCTCTCTACTTCACTTACCTCACTCTAATTGCTCTGTTCTGCTCTGCTTTACTCCAGTCTACACTACTTACTCTACTCTACTCTACTCTTACTCCACTCCACTCTCCTCTACTCTGGCTCTTGCTCCAATCTATTCCACTTTTCTCTACTCCCTCTACTCTACTCTACTTACTCTACTTCACTCTTCTCTGCTCCACTCCACTCGACTCTATCGACTCTACTCTACTCTACTCATACTCTCTTACTTACTCTTACTCTACTCATACTTACTTACTCTTACTCTACTCTATCTACTCTCTCTACTCTACTCTACTCTACTTCCACTCTACTCTACCTACTATTACTCTACTTAATCCGCTCTACTTTACTCTGCTCTGCCCTCCACTCTACTTACTCTACTCTACCTCTACTCTACTCTACTTACTCTACTCTTCTCTACTCCATCCACTCCAACTCCACTCACTTCCACTCACTCCCTCCCACTCCACTCCACTCCACTCCATACTCCACTCAATCCACTCCACTCCTTCCATCCACTCACTCCACTCCACTCCACTCACTCCACTCACTCCACTCCACTCACTCCACTCACTCCACTCCACTCCACTCCAACTCCACTCCATCCACTCCACTCCACTCCACTCCCACTCCACTCCACTCCACTCAACTCCACTACTCCACACCACTCCACTCCACTCCACTCCACTCCAACTCCACTCCACTCCACTCCACTCCACCTCACTTCACTCCAACTCCACTCCACTCCACTCACTCCAATCACTCCACTCCACTCCCACTTCCTACTCCACTTTTTTTTTCCACTCCACTCCACCTCCACTTCCACTCCCTACTCCAATCCACTTTACTCTTACTCTACTCTACTCCACTCTACTCTACTCTACTATGCTCTGCTCTGCTCCAATCTTGCTCTGCTCTGATCCATGTACTCTCCTCTACTTGTTCTGACTCTACTCCACTCCACTCTATTCTACTCTACTCTACACTACTATGCTCTACTCTACTCTATCTACACTACTCTATTTACTTCTACTCTGCTCTGCTCCACTCTACTTACTCTACTCTGCTCTGCTCCAATCTTGGCTCTGCTCTGCTCTGCTCCACTCAACTCTACTCTACTCTGCTCTTCTCCTCTCTCCTTACTCTACTCTACTCTACTCCACTCTACTCTACTCTTCTCTACTCTACTCCACTTACTCTACTCGGCTTGCTCTGCTCCACTCTTCTCACTCCACTCTACATATTACTCTTCTCTACTATTATCTTACTCTACTTACTCTACTTCTCTACTTACTCTTCTCCTACTCTATCTACTACTCTACTCTTCTCTACTCTACTCGACTTTGCTCTACCAACTATTCTACTCTACTCTACTCTACTCCACTCTACACTATAATACTCTACTTTGGCTTTGCTCCACTCTCTCTACTCTACTCTGGCTCTGCTCCAATGCTGCTTGGCTCTGCGCTTGCTCCACTCCACTCTACTCTATACTCTGCTCCACTCCAATCATTACTTTCTTGCTTACTCAAATCTACTCTACTCTGACTCTACTCTACTCTGCTCTGCTCTGCTCACTCTACTCCACTCCACTCTACTCTACTCTTACTCTACTCTACTCCTTAACTCTACTCTCTGCTTACTCTACTCTACATACTCTATTTACTTACTCGCTCTGCTCACTGTTACTCTACTCTCACTTGCTCTGCTCCACTCGGACTTCACTCTACTTCACTAATCTCATACCTCCTTACTCACTCTACTCCACTCTTCTCCACTCTGACTTACTTACTCTACTCTAAATATACTCTACTCTACTCTGCCTGCTTGCTATACTCTACTCTACTCTATTTGCTCTGCTCTACTCTACTTACTCTACTCCACTTACTATCTACTCCACTTTACTTCTACTCTATTCTGCTATCGCTCTACTTACTCTGCTCCACTCTACTCCACTTCTACTCCACTCCATTCCACTATGTTTACTCTACTCTGCTCTGTTCTAATCTGCTTTGCTCTA
>CM054146.1:19647932-19657932 GCA_028751875.1 Rapana venosa | reverse complement strand
AAAAGAAATCACAGAACAATTTGTCCAGATTTTCTTCATGCCAGTAAATAGGAGGCAATGTGCGATCTTTAAAATCCTCTAAAGTAACATGAAAGTTAGTATTTTTTCTTCTTTATATTAGTGGCATTTACTCATTTGATTTGATGTTTTGAAGAGGTATTAGTTACTTTAGGGTGTTTAATCTGCATGCTGCAAAGTGCAGATTAAATACTTTCATGATGCGAAGCATCGAAAATTGCCCATTTCAGTTATACACATTTTGTCCTTAACATGTCGATGTTTTTTGTGGGCCAAAGGCTAAGTAAGAACATTATAAATCTTTGAAAAAAATGTTCTTGAGTTCTCTCTCTCTCTCTCTCGTCTCTCTCTCTCTCTCCTCTCTCTCTCGCTCTCTCTTCTCTCTCTGCTCTCTCTCTCTCTCTCTCCTCTGCCCCCTCTGTATGGTCTCTCTTTGTCTGTGGCCTGTAGCTGTCCTAACGCATAATCGCAAAAAAAATGGCTGTATGCAGATCACGTTCGAGCTATTACAGTCCACACTCTCTGGAATCAAGCTTCTTACGCTGTCTGCTGGGATGTCTATACAGCTGATGCTGCACACAGAATAAAGAACTTAGAATGATAAAATCTATAATGCAGTAAACTACAGTAACGTGGAAAAAAGGGTAAAGGTGTTTCCCATAACCTATGTGGTCGTTGGGAAGCTAGGTGCCAGAGACCCTTTTTTTTAATATCGAGGATAATGGAATAAGCACTCATGTGCTTTTTTGCATCCAGTCCCCGTATCTATGCGGTTTTGTAAATTTTGTCATCTGTTCCCACCTTAGCTTCTCCAGTGGGCCAGGATTTTGAGTGTGGCGCCCATCTCCTCTCCCTCGCTGCTTTACCTTCCCTGTCCCTAAAGAGGACAGGTATCCATTTGCAGCTAGCTGGGTGAAACTTGAGGAATGTATGACGCAACGGTTAGGGTACACGAAACGGTTCATCCATCCAAGGTGTTCCACTCTCATCCGTCCTTAACCTCAGCTTGAGGAGTGCAATGGCGAGTGTTCTGGACACTGGGCTGTTCCGGCCTCAACCGTAATGTACCACTTCAGATATTTACGGTATAGTTACAGCGCGTACAAGCAGCGCGTGCACTTCGCAGTAGATAGAGTAACAGTATAGTACAATACATATACTAGTATAGGATTGGTGGTCTAGAGGTGATGTTATCTTTGGCTAGAAAGCGAAAATGGCCATATTTCGATCCGGGTGCGGGTTTTTCGATCCTTGGTTGCGCTCCGAAAACTTTTTGCCCGTCCAATAGATGTCATTGTGGTTGGTTGGAGACTTTCGGTTGAGGCGATAAAACCAAGCGGTCCGTGCTTGTACAACACACATTTCGCGCACCGTACAAGAACCTACGGCGAAAAAGTCAGTTGTCCCTGCAAAGTTTGTAGAAAAACGCCTCACTCTGGACAGAAGAAAAATACCATGTAGACAGGAAGAGTAAAATATTGGGTGTGGCGCCGTCTGCTCTTGTGGCGACGTTCTTCCTCCTGGAGATAATTTCACGCAGAGAAATTGCCGTGACTTTAAGTGGGAAACTATACACAAGCACAGCACAGCGCAGCATAGTGCAAGTACAGTACAACGCAGGAGCACTTCAGTATAGTGCATAGTGTGGGTACTGCACTATACACTTCAGCTGGAATAAGCTGTCAGAGAGAATTGCATCAGGTCTAGTTAAGTATGACTTTTAGGACAGGCCCAGTATGGTTGGTATGGTATGGTATGGTTTGCGTATGGTATGGTATAGTAGGGAGGGTAGGGTAAGGTAGGGTAGGGTAGGTGTAGGTATGGTACGGTACGGTTTACGGTACGGTATGGTATGGTAGGGTAGGGGTAGGGTAGGGTAGGGTAGGGTTGTAGGGTAGGCGTACGGTTGGGTATGGTTAACGGTAGGGGTTATGTATGGTATGGTATGGTATGGTTCGGTTTGGTATGTATGGTTTGGTATGGTATGGTATGGCTATGGTATGGTAATGGTTAGTTGGTATGGTTATGGTATGGTATTAGTATGGTATGGCTTGGTTATGGTTGGTATGGTATGTATGGTATGGTAGGGTATGGTTTGGTATGGTTACCGGTATGGTATGGTTATGGGATGTATGGTTTGTATGGTATGGTCATGGTACGGTTGGTATGGTAGGGTAGGGCATGGTATGGTATGGTATGGTCTAGTATGGGTATGGTATGGTATGGTATGGTATGTATGGTATGGTATGGTATGGTATGGTGTGGTTTGGTTGGTATGGTTTGTATGGTATGTTATGGTCTGGTTCGTATTGTCTGTATGGTATGGTTATGGTAGGGTAGGGTTATGGTATGGTTCGATGGTAGGGTAGGGTAGGGTATGGTAGCGGTAGGGTATGTATTGGGTGGTAGGGGTAGGTTTAGGTAATTATGGTAGGGCTTAGGGTATGTATGGTTGGTTATAAGTTGGTATGGTTGGTGTATGGATAGGTATGGTGACGGTTGGTATGGTATGGTATGGTATTGTCTAGTATGGTAGGGTTAGGGTAGAGTAGGGTCAGGGTATGGTTATGCTTGGGTCTAGTATAGTATGGTATGGCTATGTATGGTTATGGTATGGTATGGTATGTATGTTGGTTTTTGGTATATGGTATTGGTATGGTATGTATGGTATGGTATGGTGGGTAGGGTTTGGTTTAGGTAGGGTATGTTATGGTATGGTTTGGTTTTATGGTATGGGTATGGTATGGTATGTTATGGTATGGTATGGTATGGTATGGTTATGGTATGGTTAATGGTATGGTATGGTAGGTAGGGGTAGGGTTATGGTGGGTTGGGTATGTATGGTATGGTTTGGTATGGTATGGTTACGGTATTATGGTATGGTATGGTATGGTATGGTACGGTATGGGTTGTACGTTATGGTATGGTATGGTATTGGTATGGTACGGTATGGTATGTATGGTATGTATGGTATTTGTATGGGTATGATATGGCAAAAATACTTTTTTCTGTGCAAATTTCGAAGAATATTTCCAAGATGTATATCCCACCCCCACCACCAACAATGAACAACACTACCCCCATAATTATCACCATCATCATCATCATCATCATCTTCATCATCTCATCATCATCACCACCGTCAGCATCGTCATCATTATCATCATCACATCACCATTTTTTAATTTAATTTTATTCTTTTATATCGAGGATAATGGAATAAGCACTCATGTGCTTTTTTACATCTAGTCCCCGTGTGTATCCGGTTTCGTCAATTCTGTCATCTGTTCCCACCGGCACACAATGGCCTACTCTTACGAAAAGCGGAACAGGATTAAACGTGTGTTTCCATCCACCATCACCATCCTTATCCTCCTCGTCATTATCATCATCATCATCATCATCATCACCATCGTCATCATCACCACATTCATCATCATCATCACCATCCTTATCCTCCTCGTCATCATCATCACCACCATCATCATCACCATCACCATCACCATCATTATCAATATCATCAGCAGCAGCATCATATTTTAGTACGTTCATAACAATATGATTAAGACAGCAGTGATATCAATAACAAATTTGAAGACGTCTGCCCCTCTCCCTTCTGGCTAAAGGTCCCTAGGGAGCTATCATCATTGGGCCTTGCAAGGCCACCAGACAGAGGAGACCCGCCACTTCTTGATAGATCACTTTCATTGCCGTCTCTCATTTTCAGTTCTGGTGTGTGTGTGTGTGTGTGTGTGTGTGTGTGCGTGCGTGCGTGCGTGCGTGCGTGCGTGCGTGCGTGCGTGCGTGCGTGGTGCGTCGTGCGTTGTGTGTGTGTGTGTGTGTGTTGTGTGTGTGTGTGTGGTTGGTCGGTGTGTGTGCGTGGGGGGGGGGGGGGGGGTATAGGTGTGGGTGTGTTGTGTGTTGTGTGTGTGTGTGTGTGATTTTTTTTGTTTATTTGTTTTGGATTTTTTCAGTCCTCCGAATATTTACATACATTATAAGATCTATTGCATTACTTGTATTTCGTTTGTTTTATTTCAATCCATCGAATGCCTGAAAGAGTCATAGGATCTTTAACGTGCATATTTCAATCTCTCGCATGCCTTTTACACGAAAACGAAATATTTTGATGTATTTATCTATGTATTCTTTTATTTCGAGGATAAATGAATAAGCATTCATGTGCTTTTTTCATCCAGTCCCCGTGTGTATGCAGCTTTGTAAATTTTGTCATCCGTTCCTACCGGCGCAGAATGGTCTACAATTATCAATACAGACATTAACATGACTGCATGTCAGTTTATCTAAAAGGTAAATGTCAAGGTTCCCATAACCTATATGGTCGTAGTGGAGCGAGGCATCAGAGACGTCAGCTTCTCCAGGGGCCAGCTATTTAGGGCGGCGCCCATCTCCTCTTCCTCGCTGCTGTACCTTCCCTGACCCTAAAGAGGTGCAGGTACGTAACCCATATACAGCTGGGTGAACTGGGAGACTGTACTCAAGCCAAGGCGCGCAAGCGGTCACTCATCCACTTGGTGACCTAGCTCTATGCTGCTTAACATTTGCTGGGGGAAAGCGAGTGCTCTGACCACTGAGCTATTCCGTCCTCTAAAATTGATTTGAAAAGTTAATTGAAGAGACTGAAAAAAATCCACCTCTAATTATAACACACACACACACACACAACTCACAAACACACACACACACACCCCCCAACACACACACACGGATGAGACTATAAACCGAGGCCCCGTTTGCGAACGCACGCAGAACATCTTGCGCACATGTTAAATCCTGTTCCGCTTTCGTAAGAGTAGGCCATTGTGTGCCGTGGGAACAGATGGCCCAATTTTTACTATACCGCATACACACGGGGTGGATGTAAAAAGCACATAAGTGCTTATTCCATTATCCTCGATATCAAAGAATGAAATATCAAATATAAAAAATAAAATATCAGCCCCTCCTATTCTCTCTTCTTGCAGTAAAAAAATTAACAAAACTTCATTGGAGATTTGAAGAAGATTACAAACTGAGGCCAAGAACCTCTTCCACGTTTTTTCTACACGATAAACAAGGGAGAAACCATTTGTGTCGTCTGCCCTGTCTCCTTCAGTTACACAGGCAGTGTAAAACAACATACGGTAACAGATGCTTTCTGTCCAAAGCTATCCGGGATTACATGCAACTTTTATCTTTGTACTGGATTGCATGCAACTTTTATCTTTGTACGTTGCACAAAACTGAAACAAAATGCACTGATGAATAAGAGAGCTTTAAAGCAGCACTTTCATCCATCGATTTCCCCTGTATACTGCCCTCAATAAAGATAAACATAATTATAGCTTCACAAAACCTGAAAACGCTTTTTGTCTGGTTTATTTCGCGTCCATACATGTAACTTTAATAAGACAATTCATCTGGCCCTCTTCAACATGCCCCCATAGCCCTGTCAGACACCAAGAACTTATCTTTTTGTTTTTCTTCTTAGGGGATAAGACACGGGAGAATTCTAGGTCATTTTCGTTTTCTGATTATTTGTAATTAACATCACCATAACCAACGAAAAAGATTACATACCATAATATTGAGTTGGTGTTTCTTGTAGTATAGATACCCCCCCCCCCTTCCCCACACCCCTACTCCCACCCTCTGCTTTGATATTTTTGGATGAACCGTCTCTTTTGTAGAGTATGTTGGCAACTAACGGGATCATCTTCGCCAACCTGCCAGAAAATGCTAATGTAATAAGTTTAAAAGTAAATGTCGCCAACCTAAAGCTATACAGTCTACACTGAACTACCTCTTCTTCTTCTTTTTCTTTGCATTCTTCTTTGCATTCTTCTTTGCATTCTTCTTTGCATTCTTCTTCTTTTTTTTGCACTCTTCTTCTTTGCATTCTTCTGCTTCTTCTTTGCATTCTTCTTCTTCTTCATCTTTTATTGAATGCAAAGGCCTTTTGCATTCCCATCAGTCGGGGTTTAGAAAGCACCACTCCTGTGAAACAGCACTATGCAGGATTACTGATTCATGGCTGCGTGAAATTAATAACAGAAAGGCAGTCGGTGTTATTTTTATTGATTTAAGAAAGGCCTTTGATTTGATTAATCATAATATCTTATTACATAAGCTTCGGTTATATGGTTAGATGAAAATGCCTACAAATTTTTTAAATCCTATTTGTAAAAATCGAACTCAGTCTGTTTATGCTAATGGAGTTACCTCATCCAAAAAAATTGTTGCATGTGGTTTTACTACAAGGTTCAGTATTAGGTCCATCTTATTCTTCTTTAAATTAATGATCTTCCTTTAACCATTCAAAATGTTGTTTGTGATTTATTTGCAGATGATACAACTCTACAATACGCTAGTCGTGATATTAAGGAAATAAATCATTATTTAAACCTTTGTATGAATTCGGGTCAAAATTTGGTGGTGAGACTAATGCTATGCTGGTACACCCGGGACAAAACAGAAGCTATCTAGTTTGTGCGCGTCAGAAAAGGCAAACCTTGAGGCAAACTCATTTACAAATAAAGTATAATAACAAAAAACATAAAACAATTTTTAAAACGCACAAATTACTTGGGGTTAGTCATTGACGAAAGCCTCCTTTGGCAGGATCATGTTCACAATATTACTAAAGAAATATCATCCAGTGTATTCCAGCTTTCACAAATTAAACACTTTCTAGATAAACAATCAAAAAAAATTTTCTATTTTGCTTTATTTCAGTCTCGCCTAGATTATGCTCTGTTGTCGGGGGGAAGTGTGCTCCATCTAACCTAAAACCCTCTGAACTCTCTTCAAAAGCGAGCCTTAAAGTCATAAATAATAATGAGTTAGCAAATGCATCAAATAATAATTTTTTTTAACACTTTGAGATATTACCGCTTTGCTTGCGCCTCCGTTTAATGTTTTAGCTCTCATGCATAAGGTAGTTTAGGGATGCTTCCCCTGGTTATCTAAAAGCAATGTTTTTCTTTTCAACATCATCAACGAATCAGACAGAGCTATTGTCCCCAAACCAAACTTAGATCTATTCAAAACGAGTTTTTCTTTCAATGGCAAGCAGAAAATGGAATGCCTTCCCCCCGATGTTTCGTTGGGAATACCAGAGCACCTACATTTAAGACAGAAATAAAACAGCTGTTGTTTGATACGTGTGACTAACTACTCGCAGTCAACACACACAATGAACTCCAATGTGTTTTTGAACATAACTGGTGCCCATATTGACTATATTTAAGACATATAGTGTGCATTCTTTTGTGTGTGTGGTGTGTGGAGGGGGGGGGTGCGTGCGTGCGTGTGATTATGTATGTAGAGTCGAAGAATGGTTTTTTGTGTGTGGGTGTGGGGGGGGGGGGGGGAGGAAGGCGTCCGTTCCTGCGTGTGTACACTTGTGTGAGTGTGTGGGGTGCGCGGCGCGGGGGGGGGGGGGGGGGGGGGGGGGAGGGGGAGGAGGAAGGAGATAGTATATGTACGCGCATGCGCCTGTGTGTAGATCAGGGAGTAACCATTGGCTGTACTGTGAGAGAATCTTGGCATTATGGTGGTGCTTGAATGAAAGAATGAATAACTGCGTGAATAGGGGGGGGGGGGGGGGGGGGGGGGGGGGAGGCGGTGAAGAGTGAGATGGGGTGAGTGGAGTACGTGTGTATGCACATGCCGCGCATGAGTGTTTTGTGCGTGCGTGGGGTGCGTGCATGTGTGTGTGTAGGTGTGTGTGTGTGTGTGGGGTTGTGTGTGTGTGTGTGTGTGTGTGTGTGTGTGTGTGGGGTGTGTGTGTGTGTGTGTAACTTGGCGGATGTTTATATAATGTTGCATTCAGTTTAATGGGCTTTCCCCCCCAAATCTTTCTGAATTTGTTAAATTTTTTCAAGGTTTGAGTTTCCCCCTATTTTGTCTGTTGTTTACGTTTTCTTTGGTTTTTGCTTTCTTTTGTTTTTTAATTACTTCAAGTTTGTTTTTCTTTTTGGGCAGAATTGTAAAAAGGCCTTTATTGTGCCTAATTCTTTACCCATTTTTAAAATTTCAATCAATCAATCAATCTTCTTTTTCTTCTTCTTCTTCTTCTTTCTTCTTCTTCTTCTTCTTCTTCTTTTCTTCTTCTTTTTTCTTCCTTCTTCTTCTTCTTCCTTCTTCTTCTTTTCTTCTTCTTCTTTTTCTTCTTCTTCTTCTTCTTTCTTCTTCTTCTTCTTCTTTTCTTCTTTTTTCTTCGGGGAATGCTGGAAACAACTATTGTTGGTCTGTTATATAAGCGAAAATGCGTTAGGAAGAAGGTAGTGACAGGAGAAAAAATAAACAAGGCAGAAACAAAGAGCGTGATAGAAAAGAGGAAATTTCTAGCACATTATTTCCAGGTGAACGTGGGGATACTATTTATACTGACAGGCCCCTGACATCCCCACGCGGGAAAAGTCTACACTACTTTACTCCGAAAAGAAGGAATTTCAAGTAGTTTTAAGAATCATGCTGGTTTGGTTTGGTGTTTTTAAAAGCAAAACACAAACATACGGGGGTAATGTAAATGATAACAAACGCTACATACATTTCGTAGAAGAAGAAAAAAAGACAAAACACAGAACTTCACAAAATTTCTGTGTTGACAAAGCATATACACCTTCTTTCATTTTTCAGTATAAACTACGTCAAAATGTATTCCTTGTTGTTGTTTTTTAAATGTTTACAATTAAATTATGGATCCATTTTAAGTGCTTTTTTTTGCTTAAAGATGATATCAAGACAAAGCTGATTTAGGATCTGTTGACTGTGTCATTTATGTGAATTAAATCATTAATCTTGGCGGCATTTCGTGAGTCAGACAAACCTAATTATCATTAAAGATTAAACTTCAAGTTTCTCTCATAATGACTTGACATTTCCTGTTTTCTCAAATGTCAATTCGATAATCACTTTTGCTCCATGCCATTGCTTTTTGCTGATTGATGAATGAACAAATATTGCTTTTAGACATCTTGAATCTTCTGTGATGAATCTTGCAGAACCATCGTTTCGCTCATAGTCAGAAATTAAGATGTGTTGATGATAATCGTCCCTATATCATCATTTATTTATTAGTCTATTCTTTTATTTCGAGGATAATTGGATAAGCACTCGTGTGCTTTTTTTACATCCAGTCCCCGTGCGTCTGCAGTTTTGTCAATTGTTGTCATTCGTTCCCACCGGGACACAAATGGCCTGCTCTTCCAAAAACCGGAACAGGTTATTAACGTGCGCGCAAGATGTTCTGCGTGCGTTCCGCACACGGGACCTCGGGTTTATAGTCTCATCCGAAGGAGTCTTCCTCACCCTCATCTCACCTATCCCGTAGTCCCTTGAACCGTGGGCATGAATATTTTGCTACCAGCTTCCTCCACTCCTCGCGGTCCTCTGCTTTCCGTAGCAATTCGTTTCACTCAAGGTCAGGAGTCTTACAGTCATGCAAATAGAAAACTAGAATTGTTGACACCCAAAATGTCAGCTGTACATTTCTTTTCTGAAACATTACTTCCAAGTGTGTGCTGTTTGGTTGTTGGGGTTTGTTTTTTTGTTGGGGTTTGTTTTTTGTTTTGGGATTTTTTTTTTGGTGGGGTTTGTTTTGTTTTTGTTTTGGTAGTTTTTGTGGGGGTTTTTTTTTGGTGGATTTTTGTTGTTTTTGGGGTTTTGTTTTTTTTTTGTTGGGGGGGGGGTTTGAGAACCCAAATGAAGTCAGTGGGGTCAGGGAAAAGTTTGGGGAAAAGCCCGCAGCCAATGGAGAAGCAGACATGTGGTGTTTTGGGGGTGTGTCAGCTAGCACCGTACCCATTGATGCCGACAGGTGAGACTTTAAGTTGTTGTAGGGGCATTAGACCTAACTAGGATAACGAGGTACACCTTTTTTATTGGGTGGTGGTTTTGTTGCTGCAATTTTTGTGTTGTGGTGGTGGTGGTGGTGGTGTGGTGGTGGGGGGGGTTTTTTTCAGGCGTTACTTAGTTT
>CM054146.1:19617932-19642932 GCA_028751875.1 Rapana venosa | reverse complement strand
ACCAAGAGATATAAAAAAATGTGACGTTTGTCTCCTTCGGTGACACCAGTGGTGTAAAACACAGACAGTTATATATCCATTACGTCTAAAACTACCTAGTCTGTAAGAAATAAACGTAACTTTTGTCTTTGTTCCTTTACGAACTGCTAAAGATAGGTCTACATCCACACCAAACACTAACGGATTCTGGGCAATCGCCACACTACAAAGAGAAGACAAGACAGAATGGAAGACACTCATTACAAGCCTCCTAATAATTATGACTGAGACGATATGTGATCTATTCCCCTTTGGCTGCTGAAGTAACTCCTTGAGTATACATTTTATCTGTCTGTTGTACTTTGCTTTTAAAGTAACCTTCTGTGTCTGCTGTTGTTTATGGCGGTGTGAGTGTAGATCTAGCTTTGATGGGGCTGTAAGTTGGTTTGGCTAAAAAACAAGGAATGACGTCAATAATGTTTTGATGCTCTTGTTACTAACCTTCAGGCTGTCTTATGACGTGAATTGTGGTGTTGTGACTAGTGAGTTGAATATTCTCTGAATTAAAGCTTTCGGAGATTTTTTTTAAAAATGGGTTAAATCAGTTTGTCAGCAATACAGTTTGAATTTGTGTAGATAATGTAGTGTATAAGGATTGTGATGTTTAAGGTTCAAGAATCAAAACTATTAGCATTTGGGACCTGTTTGGAAAAAAAATTCTCAGTCACAGTAAATTGTTAAAGCAGTGGTTACATCCTTCTAATTCCTCTTTTTTTTCTTTTTTTTTTTAAAGAGGCATTGACATGTCTTACAATTATAAAATCATGAGCCAATTTGTTATGCGAATTGTGCTTCTGGAACATGTCTTTTATTTTTAATGAAAAGTTTTTTTTAAACTTTTAATTTTAAACACATACAAAATCCAGGTGGCAACTTTAATCATAAAACTAAAATAAATAATTTTTAAAAAAACCCTAATGTTTGGAAAAAAAGGAACAAAAAAATGTATGTTAAGATCAAATCCGGGTTTTAAACAACACTATCACCATTGATCATCTCCCTAAAAATTTCCCCTAAGGGGAAAAAAACGAACATGTGTGCAATTAAATTTCTAGCCAGAAAAGATTTTGGCTTAGTTCATTCTTTGCGTTTGTACCCCTAGTCACGTTCATGGGACATTCTACTTTTCCGCCAGCAGAACCTGGGGTTTATCCGTTTTGATTTGTGGGCTGGGAAAGCAAAGTGAACTTTTTATATTTTTTTCCCAATCCTGGCATCCTCACTTTAAACAATTTGTTGGAATGACAAATTCTGACCAAGGGTTGATAATTCTTATGGCTGCCAAACCTGTCTAATTTTTTAAACTTTATATCCAGAAATGGGTGCACTTTTTGGCAAATTCATCCAGAAGTGGGGAATTTTATCTGCCCCCCCAAGGCCACCTCAAATATAAAACAAATTTAAAGTTGCCCAAATTTTCAAACGAGCTGCCCCCTCGTTTTAGGGTTTATCCCGGGACAAGAGGGACTTAAAATCCAAAAAACTGAAGTCACCGGGCCAGGACAGAAACCATGCTTACCTCATTGAATGGGGTTAGTTTGTTTTTTGGGAGCATTTTGGGGCATTCCCTTTTCCCGGGCCCTCTTTTCCATTTTTAAAAGGGTGTACCCAAACCAAACCACGTTTTAAAATAAGGGATTGCCCTGAAAAATTGAAGGCTGGTTAAAAAGATTGTGTTAGTAAAGAAACATTTTTAGGTTTCATAAGGCCCAAATTTATCAGTTTTGTTGGTTACAAATTTTCTATCCAAAAAAAAAAAATTTCAAAAATGAAGCACCCCCAAAAAAATACCCTTTTTTTTTTATTCTATTGTATTAAACAGATTTTTTTAAAAGAAAAGCATTTATATTCTATTTTAAAATCCAAAAAGTCCCGGGTGACTGGGTTTTGTACTTTCGTTATAATTTTTTCCACCGCACACCCAAAGGCCTACTTTTTTAAAACGAAAAAACTTTCCCAAAATTTCCTCAGCTTTTTGCAAAACGGACCTCGGTTTATAGTCTTCTCCAAGCCTTTTTTTGAAAGAAAACGCCGAGTCTCAAATTAAAGATAACATCCCAGGGAAAACTATCCCCTTGAAAAAAACCGGTTGGATTGCACGCAAATGTTCTTAATAACTTTCCCACCCCTTGAAAAAAAGTGTACCTCAGCATAGGTGGCCCCTTCTTTGAGAATTTCCTTTCCCGTCAACGGGCATTTACCCACTTTGGACCTAAAAAAGAAAACCCCTTTCGCTTTTTAGTAGGTTTTGGGTTTTTTTGGTTTTTATTTACCCTAAGGGTCCCCTAAAGTTTATTTACGACCTTTTGAAAACCATTTTAACTTATTGGGGGAATTTTTTTTGAAGAAGCAAAAGTCTTTTAATTGGACCAAAATTGCAAAGAAAAGTTTGGGGTTTTTGTTTTTTCAGGTGCTCATCAAAACAAAACATTTTCCTAAAACTGATGCACTAAAAAAAATACCTTTACATTCTTTAATTATCCTGCAAAAAATATGTAAGTATTAATCTAGGATTTATTTTCAAAGGCTTGTAAAGCTTGTGATTCTATTCTAATTACATATAACTAAAAGATGTCAGAATAGGGCTGATCTGGAAATGATTTATGTTGGCATTTACGTGTAGTAGATATGTATGTCATCTATGACACAATTTTTCGACCAACAGACCTATTCTTTTTCTAATCACGAAATAAAACTTCAAGTTTCCCTCAGATTTACTTGCAACACTGGGCATTCTTCAAGGTCAACTTGATATCCGTTTCTGCTCAAAGCCTTTTATCTAATGACAAATCGATAAACGTGCCCTCCAGAGGCCACTACTCATTATTAATATGGAATCATGCAAACCCAGAATCTCAACTTTACTTCAGAAGAAAAACGTTTGGATGCACCACATGCTTTCTTAATGAACTTTACCAACATGAAAATAGAAGAGATGAAAAATAATACTATCAATCAGCATAGGCTGCACTTTCCTTTCTGAGACATTACTTTCAGGCGTAACTAAGAGGCAGTTTTACCCAGCTGGATTGACAAGCCACAACAGTTAGAATTTTAATAGAAATACCAGTTCTGTCTCTTTTTTGTATTTGGATTTTGTTGTTGGTGTTGTTATTGTTCTTTCTTGGCTAGAGCTCTGAGGTTCACCAATGGTGACATTTTTGCATTTACGACCATTTTTGCCCTCCACAAAACCAGCTGTATTCCAACTTTCGGGAGAGTAAATTTTGTTTGAAGAAGCTCATCACGAGTCTGAATGGACCAAAACTTGCGGAAAGAAAAGTTAGTGGGTGGGAATGAATGATGAAGTGGAGGGTGGAGATTGGAATGAAGACAAGAGGACAATATGAATGTTTCCTATCCCAGAGGTCACCATGTCAGTTAGACACCAACAGGTTTCACGTGCTGTCACACCTTGTGACTGACTGGCTGACTGACTGACTGACTGACTGACTGGCTGGCTGAATGACTGGCTGGCTGGCTGCCTGACTGACTGACTGGCTCACTGACTGACTGGCTGGTTCACTACTGACTGACTGACTGGCTCACTTTACTGACTGGCTGGCTGACTGACTGACTGACTGACTGGCTGGCTGGCGGGCTGGCTGACTGACTGACTGGCTGGCTGACGGCGTTCCTGACTGCCGACTGACGGGCTCACTGCTGACTGGGGCTGCGACGAGACGGCTGGCTGGCGGGCTACTGACTGACTGGCTGGGGGCCGACGATGACTGACGACTGACTGCTCCTAGTGTACAAACTCGCTCAGGAAGTCTGTAAAAACAGCTTGAAAAACCGTCTACCATATTAAACCACACTCGTTTCCTTAGTGTTGGGGTGTGTGTGTGGTGTGTGGGGGGGTGGTGGTTGTGTGGTGTGTTGTGGTGTGTTGTATGGTGTGTGGTGTGTATGTGTTTGTAATGTGTGTGTGTATGTGTGGGGTTTGGGGTGTGTTAGTTGTGTTATGGGGGGTGTATTGTGTGTGTATTGTGTGTGTATTTGTTTTGGGGTGTATTGTGTGTATTGTGTGTGTGGTGTAGTGTGTGTGTTGGTATGTATGTGTGTGTGCGTGAGTAAATTTGCGTGGGGGAGTGCTTCGTGTGGGGTGGATGTATGTGTGTGGTGGGCGTGGTGTATTGAGTCGCGTGGGGAAGTGTGATGTTGGGTTGTATAGTCTTTCCCGTGGGGGTTAGTATGTGGGTGTGGGTGTGTTTGGAGTGCTTGCGGGGGTGATGTATTGGGGGGGGGTGGCTGCGTGCGTGGTGTGTGTAGTGTGTTGTGGTGTATGTGGTGTGTGTTGAGACGAAAGGCGGGGGAAGTATGGGGTCATTACTACTTTATTTTTGTTTTTGTTTTTATTATTATTGTTGTTATTATTATTATTAGGGATTGTGTGTTTTTCTTTGGGTTCGACTCCGAGATTCAAAAAAAAATTAACTGAGATTCACCAAAGATGAGATTATAGGAGAGACCCTTACCCTCCCCCCCCCCCTCCTCCCCCTTTACCATTTACCTACGCATTCCCACTTGGGAACTTTTCTTCTATTTAACGTTTTTTCACTATTAGTGATATTAGATGCACCTCTGGTTTTGTGTTGGGTGTGTGGTGTACACTGGCTTGATGCGTGCTTGTCAGCGCATGGCACTTTGGGTGGTGTGGGGTGTGTGTGTGTGTGTGTGGTGTGGTGTGTGTGTTTTTGTGGTGGTGTACACGTGGGTTTTTGCATGCCGTGCTTGTCACGCATGTGCACTGTGTGTGTGTGTCGTGTTTTGGTGTGTGTGGTGTGTGTGTGTACACGTGGGCTTGCCATGCGTGCTTGTCACGCATGTGCACTGTGTGTGTGGGGTGTGTGTGTTGTGTGTGTGTGTGTGGGGTTTGTGTGTGTGTGTGTGTGGGTGTGTGTGTACACGTGGGCTTGCATGCGTGCTTGTCAGCGCATGTGCACTTGTGTGGTGTGTGGTTTGTGTGTGTGTACCCCGTGGGCTTGCATGCTTGCTTGTCAGCGCATGTGCACTTTGTTGAGTTGTGTGTGTGTGTGGGGTGTGTGTGGTGTGTGTGGTGTGTGTGTGTGGTGTGTGTGTGTGTGTGTGTGTGTGTGTGTGTTTGTACACTGGGTTTGCCAGTGTGCTTTTCGCGCATTGCACTGTGTGTGTGTGTGTTTTGTGTGTGTGTGTTTTGTGTGTGTGTGTGTGTGTGTGTGTGTGTGTGTGTGTGGGGTGTGTGTTTTGTGTGTGTGTGTGTACACGTGGGCTTGCCAGTGTGCTTTGGGCGCATGTGCACTGTGTGTGTGTGTTGGTGTGTGTGTGTGTGGGTGTGTGTGTGGGTGTGTGTCTTGTGTCTGTGTGTCTGTGTTCTAATCATCATGAGGGAAAGGCAAAGCGGTCAACAACAGAGATGAAGAGTAAAATAATGTTAATTAAAAATCTCTCTCTCTCTCTCTCTCTCTCTCTCTCTCTCTCTCTCTCTCTCTCTCTCTCTCTCTCTCTCTCTCTCTCTCTCTCTCTGTTGCCAATTTGATAAAGGGATTCATCTAATGTCTCTGAAGGGATAACTTGCTTTGATTCCTGCTAGCGGGAAAATGAGCAAAAAAACCACCAATCTGCAAATCAATGGGAAGCCCCTATTACAGACAAGATGCAGATTTCCTAATACCAAGGTCGTTGTCATGGTGTAAAAGAGCTTGTTTGCCTTGAAGGTTTTCGGCTTACTCTATGACGTTCTTTGCTTGATGACGCAAATGGTGAAGCTGTAACCTTAGTTTCGTCATAATGGTGTTTTTTTCCTGGTTTCATTTTGTTTGCATAAAGTGGCTTCTTCTCTAAAAAAAAAAAAAATATCCCCGACTTTTCTGCTCATGTTGATTTGTCGTTGCATCGTGATTCTTTGGAGTTGGAGTTCTGCTTGTATTATGATGTGTGTGTGTGTGTGTGTGTGTGTGTGTGTGTGTGTGGTGTGTGTGTGTGTTTTTTTTGTTTGTTTGTTTGTTGTTTGTTTGTTTTGTTTTGTTTTTTTTTTGTTTCGTTTCATGTCTTTTCACTACGTGGTGATTTTAGACACACCCGCATTCATACCAAAGTACCTATCATTACACACCCTCTCTCTCTCTCTCTCTTCCCCTCTCTCACCTCTCTCTCTTTTCTCTCTCCTCTCTCCCACTCTCTCCCCTCTCCCTTACACCCACCCACATATACACACACACACTAATAAAATATATATATATATAATTATATATAATTATAATATATATATATATATATATACTAATTAAAATAATAAAAATTACAGGAAAAATATATACTTCACAACTGACATTATGAATTGCTGAGAGCAAAAAACTTCTTGACAAGGGGCATTTTTCCCTTAAAAAACTAAACCTCTTTTTTTATACATGTCAAAAAGAATTGGGCAATCAAACAATAAAGGTGGATTGAAAGGGGGAAAAAAACAACAACATGTTACTTTTTTGAATTTTTAGTTTTTCCATGCTTTTATTATTAAATTTTTCAAAATTTTCCGTAGCAAGAAACTGCTGAAATTTTTTTTTTTAAAACTTTGAATGCAGCATTTCATACTTAAAAATTTCATAAGAGGGCAAGCGAGACTAAAGCAAACACTTTAGTGCTGTATTCGAGGCACCTTGTTTGCAATGAATCAACCACTCCCTTCGAAAAAAATTTCCCCAAGAGAGGGAATCCAACAAAAATTATCTGATGTTGTGCTGGAAATTTAATATTGCTAATTCGATTTTGAAGGGGGGCATGTATGTAAAAAATTGAATGTAACCCTTTTAATTTGTTTAGTTTAAAAGATTCAGCGCTACCTAAAAAATTCCATGCATAATTTAACACAACAACATAATAGAAGAAGGAAGTACGGGATCAACATTATTATTATTTTTCATCACCTATCATTGTAATTTTTTTGACCATACAACCGTTTTCCCGCAAGAGAGAACCGAGAAAAAAGCTAAGATGAGAAAGTAAACGTTCTCTCTAGCAGAAATTGCAGAACGTAATCACATTTGGGGCCCTTTGTGCTTTTTTCAGAGATCTAGTGTGTGTGTTAGGAACGTATCGAATTGCACACCACCGGGTTTAATCGCACGTGACATTATTCAAAGACAGTTCAAAGAGTTTAAGAAAAAGAATTTGATTCCCGCCTCGAGTTTATGCAGTGGGATGTAGTTTTATTTAGAAAGAAACCGATCTGTGACATTACAAGCAGCGTTCTATGTCCACTGAAATGTTGTGGGGTTTTGGGGTTGTGTGTGTGTGGTCCCCTGTGTGTGTCTCTCTCTGGCCTCTCTTTTTTGCCTCCTGTCGTCTCTCCTCTGCCCGTCTATGTCTCTGTCTATATCTCTGTCTCTGTCTCTTTTTTTATCTCTGTCTGTGTGTGGTGTCTCTCCTCTCACTGTCTCTTTCATCTCTTCCTCTCTCTCCCCCGTGTCCCTATCTCTGTCTCTGTCTCTGTCTCTGTCTCTCTCTCCCCTCTTCTCCCCTCTCCTTTCTCCTCCTCCTCTCTCTCCTCTCCCCTCTCTCTCTCCCATCTCTGCTTTTTCATGTATGGTTTCTCTCTTGTCCTCTTGTCTCTGCGTCTCTGTCTCTTTGTGTCTCTCTGTCTTTCTACTCCCCCATGCCTCTCTATATCTCGTCTCTCTCCCCTCTCCCATCTATCACACCCCCCTCTCTCTCTGTCTGTCTGTCTCTCTCGTCCCCTCTTCCTGTTTCCCCCCCCCCCCCAAAAAAATTTAAATTTTCCCCCCCTTTTTTCCCCCCCCCCCCTTTTTTTTTTCCCCCCCCCCCCCCCCCCCCCCCCTTCCCCCCCCCCCGGGGCCCCCCCCCCCCCCCTTTTTTTCCCCCCCCCCCCCCCCCCCCCCCCCCCCCCCCCCCCTTTCCCCAAAACCCCCCCCTTTTTGGGTTTGGCCCCCCCCCCCGGGGGGGAAACCCCCCCCCCCCCCCCCCTTTTTTTTTTCCCCCCCCCCCTTTTTTTTTTCCCCCCCTTTTAAACCCCCCCCCCCCCCCCCCCCCCCCCTTTTTTTTTTTTTTCCCCCCCCCCCCCCCCCCCCTCCCCCCCCCCCCCCTTTCCCCCCCCCCCCCCCCCCCCCTTTTTCCCTTTTTCCCCCCCCCAAATTTTTTTTTCCCCCCTCCCCCCCCCCCCCCCTCCCCCCCCCCCCCCCCTTTTCCCCCCCTTCTTTTCCCCCCCCCCTTTTCCCCCCCCCCCCCCCCCCCCCCCCCCCTTTTCCCTCCTCTCCCCCCCCCCCCCCCCCCCCCCCCCCCCTTTTTTTCCCCCCCCCCCTTTTCCCCCCCCTTTTTCCCCCCCCCCCCCCCCCCCCAAAAACCCCCTTCCCCCCCCCCCCCCCCCCCCCCCCCCCCCCCCCCCTTTTTTCCCCCCCCCCTTTTTCCCCCCCCCCCTCCCCCTCCCCCCCCCTTTTTCCCCCCCCCCCCCCCCTTTTCCCCCCCCCCCCCCCCCCCCCCCCTTTTCCCCCCCCCTCCCCCCCCTCTCCCCCCCCTTGCCCCCCCCCCCCCCCCCCCCCCCCCCCCCCCCCCTTTTTCCCCCCCCCCTCCCCCCCCCCCCCTCCCCCTCCCCCCCTCCCCCCCCCCCCCCCCTTTTCCCCCCCCTCCCCCCCTCCCCCCCCCCCCCCCTCTCCCCCCCTTTTCCCCCCCCCCCCTCCCTCCCCCCCCCCCCCTTTCCCTCCCCCCCCCCCCTTATTTTTTTTTCCCCCTTTTTTTTCCCCCCCCCCCCCCCCCCCCCCCCCCCCCCCTTTTTTTTCCCCCCCCCTCCCCCCCCCCCCCCTTTCCCCCCCCCCCCCCCCCCCCCCCCCTTTTTCCCCCCCCCCCCCTTTTCCCCCCCCCCCCCCTCCCCCCCTCCCCCCTCTCCCCCCCCCCCTTCTCCCCCCCCCCCCTTCCCCCCCCCCCCCTCCCTCCCCCCCCCCCTTTTTCCCCCCCCCCTCCCCTCCCCCCCCTTCCCCCCCCCCCCCCTTTCCCCCCCCCCCCCCCCCCCCCCCTTTCCCCCCCCCCCCCCTCCCCCCCCCCCCCCCCCCCCCCCCCCCCCCCCCCCCCCCCCTCCCCCCCCCCCCCCCCCCCCCCCCCCCCTTTCCCCCCCCCCCCCCCCTTCCCCCCCCTCCCCCCCCCCCCCCTCCCCCCCCCCCCCCCTCCCCCCCCCCTTCCCCTCCCCCCCCCCCCCCCTTTCCCCCCCCTTTTCCCCCCTCCCCTCCCCCCCCCCCCCCCTTCCCCCCCCCTCCCCCCCCCCCTTTTCTCCCCTTTTCCCCCCCCCCCCCTCCCTCCCCTTTTCCCCCCTTTTTCCCCCCCCCCCCCTCCCCCCTTTTCCCCCCCCCCCCCCCTTTTCCCCCTTCCCCCCCCCCCCCCCCCCCCCCCCCCCCCCCCCCCCCCCCCTCCCCCCCCCCCCCCCCCCCCCCCCCTCCCCCCCTCCCCCCCCCTCCCCCCCCCCCCCCCCTCCCCCCCCCCCCCCCCCCCCCCCCCCTTTTCCCCCCCCCCCCCCCCCCCCCCCCCCCCCCCCCCCCCCCCCCCCTTTTTCCCTCCCCTCCCCCCCCCCCCCCCCCCCCCCCCCCCCCCCCTTTTTTCCCTCCCCCCCCCCCCCCCCCCCCCCCCCCCCCCCCCCCCCCCCCCCCCCCCTTTCCCCCCCCCCCCCCCCCCCCCCCCCCCCCCCCCCCCCCCCTTTTTTCCCCCCCCCTCCCCCTTCTTTTTTTTTCCCCCCCCTCTCTCTCCCCCCCCCCCCCCCCTTTTTTTTTTTCCCTTTTTGGGGCCCCCTTTTTTTTTTTTTTTTCTTTTTTTTTTTTTTTTCTTTTTTTTTTTTTTTTTTTTTCCCCCCTCTTTCCCTCTTTTTTTTTTTTCCCCTCCCCCCCCCTTTCTCCCCCCTTTTTCCCCCCCCCTTTCCCCCCCCCCCCCCCCCCTTTTTTCCCTCTCCTCTCCCTCCCTCTCCCCCCCCCCCCCCTTTTCCCTCCTCCCCCCCCCCCCCCCCCCCCCCCCCCTTTTCCTTTTTCCCCTTTCCTCCCCCCTTTCCTCTTTTTTTCCCTCTCTCTCTCCCCCCCTTTTTTTCCCCCCCCCCTCTCCCTCTCTCTCCCCCCCCCCCTTTTTTCCCCTTCCCTCCCCCCCCTTTTTTTTTCCCCCTCCCTCTCTCCTTCCCCCCCCTCTCTCTCTCTTTTCCCCCCCCCCCCCCCCCCCCCCGTTCTCCCTCCCCCTCTCCCCCTCTCCTCTCCCCCCCCCCCCTTCTCTCTCTCTCCCCCCCCCCCCCCCCCTTCCCCCCCCCTTTCCCCCCCCCCCCCTTCCCCCCCCCTTTTTTTTCCCCCCCCCCTCCCCTCCCTCTCTCTCTCCCCCCCCCTCTCTCCCCCCCCCCTCTCTCTCCCTCTCTCTCTCTCTCCCCCCTCTCTCTCCCTCTCTCTCTGTGTCTCCCTCCCTCTCTCTCTCTCTCTCTCTCTCTCTCTCTCTCTCTCTCTCTCTCTCTGTCTCTCTCCCAGTGTCCTCCATGTCTTCCTACTGTGACACAGAAAGAGCGAAGCCAGACTGAAGAAGACTTAGTGACAGGGCCTCTTCACCCTTTCCATCCCCCCACCCCCCCCCCCAACACAAACCTCCACCCTCCCACCCACCCCCCACTCTCTAACCACCTTCGACCACCACAACCACCCCTCCTCCCCTTCCCCTACCCCACTTCCTTTCTCTTGAGATCATCGTCTTGTAAACTGTCGAGCGAGGGTGAAGTGATGGTAGTGGTGGTGGGAGGTGTCTTGGGGGTAGGGGATGGGGGGTAGGGGGGGAGGGGGAGACGGGTGTGAGAGTGGAGGGAGGATGAAGGGTAAAGAGGATTGCTCGGTCTGAAAAAAACAAATGCTGGTTTGCAGTATCGTAAGACTCCGAGATGTCTCGTATAAAATCTCTACTCTCTTTTGCGCAAAATCTCTCTGTCTTTGTCTGTCTGTTTGTCTGGACTGTGTGTCTGTCACACACGACAGAGAGAGAGAGAGAGAGAGAGAGAGAGAGAGAGAGAGAGAGAGAGAGGAGAGAGAGAGAGAGAGAGAGAGAGAGAGAAATGTTATCTAAACGCACGCGCGTGCGTACACACACACACACACATCATTATTGCATAGTCCGATTGATTCATTATTATGATTATTACGGACTTTAAAGACGTTATCCTTCTGCGGTTTACATTTTCTCTCGTTGGTTACGGTTACAAATAGTTTTATTGTTCATTCGTTAGATTCTGTTAGAAATTGGGATTTTTATTATTCTGTACTCAAGAATTATTTGTATCTACATTTTCTTACAGTTCTGTGTAGATTTAATTAACACATTAATCCACTACCCCACTCCCAGAATTCCTCCACCCTCCCCTACACCTTTTTTTGTGTCTTAATGTGTCTAATATCACATTTTGTGAAGAGACGTAAAATGAAATCGAACACACACAAATGTTGAAAAGAAAAAACAACTTAAACACAAACGTTTTCAATCCATATCACTAGAGCATAACTTTTGGGTATCTTATAATATCAAAACTGAGAGTTATTGGCCGCACAATGTCTTCCATTCACGAAAATTTAACATATTTCATTCTCCAAGCAACGGACTGGGAAGACAGGCAACAAGATTTGTAGATCTCTACATCAAAGAGAATGTGAATACTGCCAACATTCTTGACACAGATACATGTCCGTTTTCCTTTCCTTGTAATATTAAACTAGATCTAAAACCGTTGAGATTAATTTTTGTAGATAAGAGCTGCAACTTTTCTATATTCATATTCACGACTGAAGAAGTCAAGAGACGCATTCGCAATGAAATCGGGCCCTATACTGACCTTCAAACACTCGCAAGACAAGGAAAACTGAAGTGGTTTGGTTATGTCACACGCTCCTCTGGTCTTGCTAAAACGATCTTACAAGGCACAGTGAGGGGAGGAAGAAGAAGAGGCAGACAAAGGAAGAGATGGGGAGGACAACATTCGAAAGTGGACAGACATGGAGCTGAGAGACACCCTGAGGGCGGCCGAGAGACGCGAGGAATGGAGAAAAGTGGTTGACAAAGCTTCGATGGCGCCCCAAAGGATTCGGAATCTGAGGGATCGGTGACGGTGGTCTGGGCGCTAGTCTTTCGGATGAGACGATAAACCGAGGTCCTGTGTGTTACACAAAATTATTCAGCGCACGTAAAAGAACCCACGGCAACAAGAGAGTTGTCCCTGAAAAAATTCTTCGAAAAAAACCCCACTCTGATTGGGAAACAAATACACTTGCAGACCAAACAAAAAACAAAAAAAACGGGGGTGACGTTGCTCTTGTGGCGACGTGCTCTCCCCCGGGGAGAGCAGCCCGAATTTCACGCAGAGAAATCTCGTGACTTTAAGTAGTATAAATTTTAAATAAATAAATAAAAATAAATAAGTTAACCTCAAGGCTCCAGCCGAAGAATGAGTAACCAGGGGTGGGGGAGGGGGGTAATAAACAACTTCTTCTAGATCTAGATCTACTTCTCAATAATTATCTTAGTAAGGAAGCAATATTTATGTATCTATTTTATTTAATTTTTATTTATTTATTCATTCATTTATACTACTTTAAGTCACTGAAAATTTCTCTGCGTGAAATCACGGCCTGCACTCCCCGAGGAGAGCACGTCGCCACAAGAGCAGCGCCACCATTTTTTGTTCTTTTTTTTTTGGTTCTTTTTCAATCTTCATCTGTATTTGTTTCCCTATCAGAGTGGCTTTTCTTTCTAGAGAATTTTGCCAGGGACAACTCTCTTGTTGTTACGGGTTCTTTTTCTTTTAAATAATTCTGTGTAACACACGGGACCTCGGGTTATCGTGTCACCCGAAAGACCAGCATCCAGACCACCACTCATGGTCTAATGGATGGGGGGAAGTTTCAGGTCCAAACGGGATTCGAACCACCGCACACTTCCGACCCAGATTTTTCGCTTTCTAGGCAGGCGCGTTACCTCTAGACCACCCCTCCATCAACAACAAAAACAACAACAACAACAACAACAACAACAACAAAACTGAAATCAAAGATTAGATCTGATTTCTATTGTTGACCGGCATGGAAGGTTCAGAACTACTTAAGCCATCAGCTATCTTTCTGTGTGTGTGTGTGTGTGTGTGTGTGTGTGTGTGTGTGTGTGTGTGTGTGTGTGTGTGTGTGTGTGTGTGTGTGTGTGTGTGTGTGTCTGTCTGTCTGTCTGTCTGCCTGTGTCTTGTTTTTATTTATTCTTTTATTTCAAGGAAAATGGAATAAGCACTCATTTGCTTTTTTTCATCCAGTCCCCGTGTGTATGCAATTTTTGTCAATTTTGTCATCCGTTCCCTATGTGTGTCTGTCTGTCTGTGTGTATGTCTGTGTCTATGTGTGTGTGTGTATGTCTGTGCGTTGCGCGCGCGCGCGTCTGTGTGTATAGGTATGTGTGTGTACATCTTTCTGTCTGTCTGTCTGTCTGTCTTTTTCTTTCTTTCTCTATATCTATCTCTATGTCTGTCTGTCTTTTTCTTTCTGTCTTTATATCTATCTCTATGTCTGTCTGTCTTTTTTCTTTTTTTTCCCCTATATCTATCTCTATGTCTGTCTGTCTTTCTCTTTCTTTCTCTATATCTATCTCTATGTCTGTCTGTCTTTTTCTTTCTTTCTCTCTCTATATCTATCTTTATGTCTGTCTGTCTTTTTTTCTTTCTCTATATCTATCTCTATGTCTGTCTGTCTTTTTCTTTCTGTCTTTCTCTATATCTATCTCTATGTCTGTCTGTCTTTTTCTTTCTTCTCTCTCTATATCATCTCTATTCTGTCTGTCTTTTTCTTTCTTTCTCTATATCTATCTCTATGTCTGTCTGTTTTTTTCTTTTTTTTCTTAATCTACCTTTTGTCTGTCGGTCTTTTTCTTCTTTCTCTATATCTACTCTTGTCTGTCTGTCTTTTCTTTCTTCTCTATATCTTCCTTGTCTGTCTGTCTTTTTTTTTTCTTTTTCTCCTATTCTTGCTTTTCTTTCTGCCTTTTTCTTTTTTTTTTTTTTCTATATCTATTCTATTCTGCGTCTTTTTTCTTCTTTTTCTATATTATTCATTCTGTCTGCTTTTCTTTTTCTCTATACTATCTCTTGCTTCTCTTTTTCTTTCTTCTTTTTTTCTATCCTTCTTCTTCTTTTTCCTTTTTCCTATTTTTCCTCAAATTCTTCTTCTTTTTTTTCTTTCCTTTCTTTCATTCTTCTTCTTTTTCTTTTTTTTCTTCTCTTCTCTCCTTCTCCCTCTTCCTCTCTCTCTCTCTCAAATTTTTTTTTTTCTTTAAAAATTTTTTTTTTAAATATATATATATATTTTTTTTTTTTTTTATATATCTGTGTCTGTCTGCTTTTTTTTTTTTCTTCTCTATATCTATCCTTGTCTGTTTTTTTTTCCTCTGTCTCTATATCATCCTGGTCTTTTTTTGTTTTTTCTTCTTTCCCTTTTATCTATCTCTTGTCTGTCTTTTTTTTTTTCTGTCTTTAATCATCTCTATGTCTTTTGTCTTTTTCTTTTTTCCTTATTCAAATTCTAGTCTGTCTGTCTTTTTCTTTCTTTCCTTTTATATTTTTCTTTTTCTGTCTTCTTTTTCCTTCTTTCTCTATATCATCCTAGGGTCTGTCTGTCTTTTTTTCTTCTGTCTCTATATCTATTCTATGTCTGTTGTCTTTTTTTTTTTTCTTCCTTAATCTATCTCTTTCGTCGTCTTTTTTCTTTCTTCCTCTTATCTATCTCATGTCTTCTGTCTTTTTTTTCTTTCTTATTCTATCTCTAGTCTGTCTGTCTTTTTTTTTCTTTCTTTTTATATCTATCTCTAGTCTGTCTGTTTTTCTTTCTTTCCTCTCATATCAAACTCAGTCTGCTGTCTTTTTCTTTTTCTTTCTATTATATCTCTATGTTTCTTCTTTTTTTTCTTTCCTAATTATCTCTATGTTTTTCTTCTTTTTCTTTCTTCCTTCTTTTCTCTCTATTTTTCCTTCTTTTTTCTTTCTTTCTTCCTCTTTCTCTCTTTCTTCTTCTTTTTTTCTTCTTTTATTATTATTATATTTTTTTTTTTTTTTTTATATTATTTTGTCGTCTGTCTTTTTCTTTCTGTCTCTATATCTATTTTGTGTCTGTCTGTTTTTTTCTTTCTCTTCTATATCTATCTCTTTTTTGTCTGTTTTTTTTTTTCTTTCTTCCCTATATCTATCTCTGTTCTGTTTTTTTTCTTTTTTTCTTTACTATCTCTGTGTCTGTCTTTTTCCTTCTTCTTTATATCTATCTTATGTCGTCTTCTTTTTCTTTCTGTCTTTTCTATCTCTTGTCTTCGTCTTTTTTTTTTTCCTTCTCTATACAACCCTTGTAGTCGTCTTTTTTCTTCTTTCTCTTTTATCCTTGCTGTCTGCCCCTTTTTTTTTCTGTCCTATATCTACTTTGTCTTCTGTCTTTTTCTTTCTTTCTCTATATCTATCCTGTGTCTGTCGCTTTTTCTTTTTTTTTTTCAAATCTTTGGGTCGTCTTTTTTTCTTTCTTTTCATATCTATCTCTATGTTGTCTTTTTTCTTTTTTTTCTCTAATCTATCTCTATGTCTGTCTGTTTTTTTCTTTCTTTCTCTCTCTATACTATCCTAGTCTGTTTTTCTTTTTCTTCTTTCTTATATCTTCCTATGTTTCGGTTTTTTCTTTTTTTCTCTATATCTACTCTAGGTCTGTCTGTCTTTTTCTTTCTTTCTATATCTATCTCTAGTTTTCTGTTTTTTTCTTTCTTTCTTTTTATATCTATCCATGTCTGTTGTCTTTTTCTTTTTCTCTATATCTATCTCTTGTCTGTCTGTCTTTTTCTTTCTTTCTCTTATCATCTCATTCTGTCGGGCTTTTTCTTTTTCTGTCTCATATCTACTCTAGTTGTCCGTTTTTTGTTCTTTCTCTTATCACTCTATGTCGTCTTCTTTTTTTTCTTTCTCTATTTATCTCTGTGTGTCTTTTTCCCTTTTTTTTTTCTATTTTCTATCCTAGCGTCTGTTTTTTTCTTTCTTCTCTAAAACATCTCTATGCTGTCTTTTTTTTTCTTTTCTCTATATCTATTCTTGTTTCTGTCTTTTTTTTTCTGTCTCTAATCATCTCTTGTCTGTCTGTCTTTTTCTTCTTTCTATATCTATCTCTGGTTGTTGTTTTTTTTTTCCTTAACTACCCTTTTGGTCTGTCTGTCTTTTTTTTTCTTTCTATACTATCCTTGTCTGTCTGTCTTTTCTTTTTTTTTCTCTATTCTATCTTTGTCTGTCTGTTTTTTTCTTTCTTCTCTAATCATCTCTATGTCTGTCTTTTTTTTCTTTCTCTCCTAACTATCTTTGTCTGCTGTCTTTTTTTTTTCTTTCTTTCAATCTATCTCTTGTCGTTTTTTTTCTTTCTTCTCTAATTTATCATTCTGTCTTCTTTTTTTTTCTTTTTCTCTAAATTACCTCTATGTCTGTCTGTCTTTTCTTTCTGTCTTTATATCTTCTCTATGTCGTCTGTCTTTTTCTTTCTTCTCTATACTATCTCTATGTCTGTCTTTTTTCTTTTTTTCTTTTAAAATTTCTCGTTGTCTGTCTTTTTCTTTCTTTCCCTATACTACTCATGTCTGTCGGCTTTTTCTTTCCTGTCTCAATATTTTCTTTGCTGTCTGTCTTTTCTTCTTTCTATATCTATCTCTATGTCTGCTGTCTTTTTTTCTTTCTTTCCTAATTATCTTTTTTTGCTGTCTTTTTCCTTTTCTCTATATCTTCCTATTTGTCTGTTTTTTTTCTTTCTTATCTTCCTAGTCTGTCTGTCTTTTCTTCTTTCTCTAATCTATTCTATTCTGTCTGTCTTTTTCTTTTTTCTCTTATTTCTTCTCTAGTCTGTCTGTTTTTTTTCTTTCTTCTCTATACTATCTCGTATTCGCCCTTTTTCCTCTATATCTCCTCTTTTCCCCGTCTGCCCTTTTTCTTTCCTTCTTTATCTATCTCTATGTCTGTCTGTCTTTTTCTTTCTTCTCTATACTACCCTTTTGTCTTCTGTCTTTTTCTTTCTTCCCCCCTATATCTATCCATGTCTTCTGTTTTTTTTCTTCTTTTTTTTCACTCTATGTCTGTCTGTCTTTTTTCCTTTTCTTTTTTTCCCTTTTTCTTTTTTTATTTTTTATTTTTCCTATGTCGTCTGCTTTTTCTTTCTTCTCTATATTATCTCTTTCTGTCGTTTTTTTTTCTTTCCCCATATCTACCTATGTCGCTGTCTTTTTCTTTCTGTCTCATATCTATCTATTCTGTCTGTTTTTTTCCCTTTCTTTCTTCTCTTATCTATCTCATGTCTGTCTGTCTTTTTTTTTCTTCTCTATACTACTCTTTCTGCTGTCTTTTTTTTTCTTCTCTATACTATCTCTAGTCTGCTGCTTTTTCTTTTGTCTTATATTATCTCTATATCTGCGTCTTTTTCTTTTTTTTGTCTCTATATCTATCTCTATGTCTGTCTGTCTTTTTTTTTTTTGTCTCTTACTACTCTTGTCTGTCTGTCTTTTTTTTCTTCTCTAATTACTCTATGTTGTCTGTCTTTTTCTTTCTTCCTATATTACTCTATTCGTCTGTCTTTTTTTTTTGCTCATATCTACTCAAAGCCCTGTCTGTCTTTTTTTTCTTTCTCTATATCTATTTTTTCTGCTGTCGCTTTTTTTTTCTTTCTCTATTTTAAATTCTATGTCTGTCTGTTTTTTCTGTCTTCTTATATCTATTCATGCTGTCTGTCTTTTTTTTTTTTTTCTCTTACATCTCTATGTCTGTCTGTTTTTTTTCTTTTTTCTCTATACTATTCTATTCTGTCGTCTTTTTCTTTTTCCCACCACCCCCCCCCCTTATTCTATCTCATGTCTTCTGTCTTTTTTCTTTTTTCCTATATCATTCTATGTTGTTGTCTTTTTTCTTTCTGTCTCTATATCTATCCTTGTCGTCTGTCTTTTTCTTTTTCCAAATACCCACTTTGTCTGTCTTTTTTTTTATTCTCCCTATATCTATCTCTGTCTGCTGTCTTTTTCTTTTGTTCTATTTTCTATCTTTGTTGTCTGTCTTTTCTTTCTTCTCTATATCTATTTTTGGTCTTCTGGTCTTTTTTTTTTCTTCTCTAAAAACTATCTCTTGTCTTTTTCTTTTTCTTTTGTCTCAAATTCTTTTTTGGGTCTGCGTTTTTTTCTTCTTTCTTATTCTTTTTATGCTGTCTGTCTTTTTCTTTTGCTCTAACTACTCTATGTTGTCTGTTGTCTTTTTCTTTCTGTCCATCTTTCGGTGTTTTTGGCCCGAATTACTTTTCTTCGTTTTTTTTGAATTTTTCCCCAGTCTTTTCTTTTAATATTTTTTTCCTCCCCTCGTTTTGCGTGCTAATGTTCTTGCTGCAGAACCTAAGCGTTGACCCCAAAAAAAAATTTGCGCTACAACTGAAATTTAACTTCAAACTCAAAAAACCCCCCCCCCCCCCCCCCCCCCCCCTCCCCCCCCCCCCCCCCCCCCCCCCCCCCCGAAAACAAAACAACAACAACAAGTTCTTCGTTGGGGCTTTTCAGTAACGTTGTGTTTGTTTGTTTTGTTTGCTTGTTTGTTTTTGGTTGCTTGTTTGTTTATGTGTTGTGTGAGTATCGTTGTGTCTTTGCTGATTGGTTTGTTTTTGTGTTGGTAGTATTTGTTTGGCTTGTTTCGTATGTGCGTGGGGTGTGTGTGTGTGTGTGCGCGCGCGCGCAAGCGTTCATGTGATTGTGTTTGAGTGCGTAATTCAGAGAGATGGAGAGATATAAGGAGAGAGAGTGTGTGTGTTTGTGCGCGCGCGTGCATGTGTGCGTGCATGTGTGTGTGCGTGCGTATGTATGCGTGCGTGTGTTTGTATGTGCGCTTTTGCGTGTAAGAGAGAGAGAGAGAGAGAGTGAGAGAAAGACAGAGAGTGTGTGTGTGCGTCCGTGCGCATACTCGCACATGTGTGAATGTGAGTTTAAGCGTGTACTTGAAAACAAGAGAGCAGACGGTGACAGACAGACAGACAGATAGATGGACAGACAGAGATACAGAAAGCAAACATGATACATTTTCACTTTAAACGAGAGCTGATGAACTAAAACATCTCTCTTAATGTCTCTGAAATAAGATACATCAGACAGAAATTCGAGCCACGCATTGTTTTGCTTCTAGAAACACTCTCTCTGTCAGCTTTGCTTTTGTCCCTAGAAAAACATCAACAATGCCTATTGCAAGATTTCGAAACATTGATATTCGCAAACAGAAAACAGATACTCCGAACCTGTTTCTACTTTCCTTGCAATCTCATCTCACTGTTTTCAAAATGCTGAATATAAAAATACAACAAATACAACGCATACACAAACGCACGCGCGCTCACACACACACACACAAACACACACACACGTACGCATACGCACGCACGCGCGCGCGAGCACGTTCGCACGCACTTTACTCAAGGGCAGCTTTAATGGCATTGAAGACATGGTAGAGGGAAACTAAGGAATGATGTTGTATTTGAGATTAAATTCCTGATACATTGTATTGCAAGCAGGGAGGCATCGAAATAACCTTTTGCCGGATCCCTTCTCATTGCGGAATTTATTGGAATGAGCTGGTTGATTCTTTGGCAAAGCAAGGTGCCTCTGAATGCAGTACTGAAGCGCCCAGTTCCAATTTTTCAATGTCGTCGTATGAAATAAATTCTAAAATGATAAACTGTGTGCATTCTAAAATGATGAAAATGCACTTTGAAAATGTTTCTTGCTCAAAAAAGTGGACATTTTAATACTTAAAATGAGACTTAATGCCTGGAATACTAAATATTGTAATGATGTAATATCATGTCGTTCTAGACCGCTTTCAATCCACCATTTATTGTTTGATTGCCCAATTCTCCTTGACAAGTATATAAGAAGAGACCTAGATATTCATAAAAGTTATTCAACTGTTCATGAAGTTTTATATGACTCCCAGCAATTCATAATATCAGTTGCTGAAGTTATGAATTCTTCTACAATGAGACATTTACTGTAATTAATTGTGGGATACATGTCTGTATGTATGTATACATTATGTATAGATAGATAGATAGATAGATAGATAGATAGATAGATAGATAGATAGATAGATAGATAGATAGATAGATAGATAGATAGATAGATAGATAGATAGATAGATGGATGGATGGATGGATGGATGATAGATGGATGGATGGATGGATGGATGGATGGATGGATGGATGGATGGATGGATGGATAGATAGATAGATAGATAGATAGATAGATAGATAGATAGATCGATAGATAGATAGATAGATAGATAGATTTAATTTGAATATATATATGTATGTATATAATATATATATGTATATATATATATATATATATATATTCAAAGAGAGAAGGAGAGAGAGACAGACAGACGGACAGACCGAGAGAGTTGAGGTGTGTATAGCTGTTGTGGTGTCACTGTGGGTGTGTCTAAATCACCAAGTAGTGAATAGAAATTATACAAAACAAACATAAAAGCTCACACACACACCGAAACAAAATAAAAAGAAAGTCTAAACATCAAAGTACGAACCATTCACAAAAAATTGGATAAACCCAATCCACACATAATTCAGAATGATCAAAACTTTCTTTCCCTCAGAATTCAAGATTTTTAATCTGATTTTTGTGTGTATGTGTGTAGTACTGTGTGTAAACTTTTTTTTGTATTGATCAAATAAATTTTAAAACAGACAGAGATAAAAGTACATGACGATTAGAAACTTGATCTAAACGTTTGCTTTCTCTTTACAGACATATACCCCCCACCCCACCCCCACCCTACGTTTATTCCCGAGTGAATCAGTCGAACAAGCGAATTTTCCAGTTCTGGTGACTCTTGAATTGTCAAGAAAGAAAGACAGACAGGTATCCAGGCAGGCAAACAAGCAGGTAAGCAGGCAGACAGACACTGAGACAGACAGACAGACAGACAGACAATGGGACAGACAAGCAGGCAGGTAGTCAGCCAGACAGACAGACACGAACAAATCATGCTATATTCATTGTTTGAATGAGACAAATCAAGAAACCTAATTTCCATTTATTGAAACGAGAGACGCTGGAGATTGATTCGATCCCCGGCATTGTATTATCTAAAGAAACTGTCAGAGTTTTGCCTCTATTTGAAAATAAAACATGGAAGGGGGATGGAGCGCAGAGAGGGGGGCGGAATATCCTAGTGGTTAGAGCGTTGCGCTAGTCATTTAACTGCTCAGGATCGAGCTACCATCAATACCCCTGCTCAAGGGAACTTGTCCCCTGGAGTTTACATCAGTACTGACTTCACTCCTCCTTAAAGGTTGGGGTTTTTTTTGCGGATGAGACTATAAACCAAGTCCAAGTGTGTGAACACAACGCGGGATAACTTGCACAGGCGTTCAAAAAGTCGTTCGGAAGAGTAGGCTGCTCGTGCTGATAAGAATAGATAACGAAAAGTACATGTAAAAGAAAATCTATATATATCGCATGCACACTATAAATTGTCGTGTTTAAGCATCATTCCTCAAAAGGAACTGTAGCTACCTTCATGGTGGGCGAAAATGGTCGGAAAATAAAAATAACAAACAACAGTCAAACAAGCAAGTGAACAGACAGAACAGAACAAAGAAAACCAGTGACTGTGCACGATTTCAAAGTGGTCATTCTACATTTGTGTCTGTCCTTTCTGCTTTGATGCATATGCAAAAAGGAGCAGAACAAAGGAAGAAAATGGGTATTTTTTAAAACATATTTCTGACAACCTCAGTGCAGGCACGCACGCACACATACATGCGCGCACACGCGCGCGCACACGCCCACACACACACACACACACACACGCACACTCACACACACGCATACACGCCCTCCCCACCCACCCCCACCCCCCCCCACACACACACACACACGCCCACATACACACACGCCCCCCCCCCCCCACACACACACACACACACACTCACACACGCGCGCGCACACACACACACACTAAAACAAAACAAAACAAAACAAAAAAACTTTTTTTTAACCGAAATTAGAATTTAAACATCCAAGCACTACCCATTCACAAAAAGACAATCCTGATTGCTTTGGACCTGGGGCAGAGCACGATGGGGTTGATTACCCTGGTGTACACTCTGGAAGGAGAGAAGGCCAGACCGAACGAGGGGCAGGGCTGTGTAGCGATCTGTCTGTCCTCTCCAGCTGAACTGCAAGAAACGGCGATGGTTCAGATAGATAAAAAGGTAAAAAGGTAAAGGTGTCCCATAACCTATAAGGTCGTAGGGGAGCGAGGCGTCAGAGACCTCACTTCTCTAGGGCCAGCATATTGAGGGCAGCGCCCATCTCCTCTCCCTCGCTGCTTTACCTTCCCTGACCCTAAAGAGGACAGGTACCCATTTACAGCTGGGGGAACTGTACTGAAGCCAAAGCGCGCAAACGGTCATCCATCCAACTGGTAACCACACTCGACGCTGCTTAACTTGGCTGGGGGAAAGCGAGTGCTCCGACCACTGAGCTATCCCGTCCCCTATATCAGATAGTTAGGGGCATGAAAATCAGCATCCTTCTTGTCCAAGCAGACTGCGCAGTCACAGCTGTCGGTTTCTCCTACTTTCAGCTGCTCTCAGCTGCCCATCCTTTCCATGCCATCCCAGCTCAGCTGAGGCCAGCTGGTGCTGATTATAGCAGGAACTGACCACACTTGGACTTTGTGAAAGAAGGGGGGGGGGGGGGGAGAGATTAGATTTAGCACACTTGACTGAGTGATGTTAAAAATTCGAGCTGTGCAGTTCCCCCTAATTAATAATAATAATCATAATCATAATCATAATCATAATAATAATAATGTATGGAATTTATATAGCGCTGAATCTTGTAAAGCAACAAATCAAAGCGCTCATTGAGCAGGGTTTTTTTGTTGTTGTTTTTTTTTTGGTTGGAAAGATTGTTTTTCTCTTTGTTTATAATACGGGGTTTGGGTTTGTGGATGTCACGTGGGATATGAGTTGATAGTCTCGTCAGAAGAACTTTCTGGGGAGTGGCATTGATACTGATGTACTGGGAACAGATGATAAAATTTACAAAACTGCATACACACGGAGACTGGATGTAAAAATAGGCACATAAGTGCTAATTCCATTAGCCTCGATATAAAAGACTAATTCTTTTAATGTTAACTCTAGGGGGGGGGGGGGGGGATCCCTTTGAACGGGTGCCTCAGTGGTGGCTCGATCCCGGGCCGTCAGATCACAAGAGCAATGCTCTAACCACTAGGTGATCCCCTCCCCCACCCCTCACCCCTCGGTTTCTGTTATACCATACTCTATCAAAGCACATAAGTGCTTATTCCGTTATCCTCGATACAAAAGAATAAAATAAAATTAAAATAAATTAAATAAATTTATCAAATTTGCGTCTAATGCAAGAAAAACGCTAACAATGGCATTGCAAGATTCCAAAAGTATAGATGTCTATAGAGAGAAGGCAAACGCTTGGATTAAGTTTTTTAATTTTCATGCAATGTCCTCTATGTCTTCTTTTTAGATGCTCAATAGAAAAAACAAGCTTACACTCAGTACAAT
The DNA here is from genome assembly GCA_028751875.1 of Rapana venosa. NCBI lineage: Eukaryota > Metazoa > Mollusca > Gastropoda > Neogastropoda > Muricidae > Rapana > Rapana venosa. The sequence goes on along the minus strand of CM054146.1, from coordinate 19,619,275 downwards.
ACGCATGAAAAAAATTCAGGAATTAAATATCGGATTCTAAGAAGAAGAAAAAATCTCTATACATTCCTTATTCTGCGTTGGTCGGGTTTGTCTATTTTCTTTTTGTGAGTGGGTGGCACTTTTATGCTAAGATTTAAAATCTCTGTTCTTTGGTATTTTTGTTTGGTTTGGTTTGATTTCTTTTGTGTCTGTGCGTGTGTGTGTGTGTGGAGAGAGAGAGAGAGAGAGAGAGAGAGAGAGAGTGAGAGAGAAAGAGACAGACAGACAGACAGACACAGAGAAGATTTTGTCTTGTCTTGGCTTGCTTTTATTGGGAATTTTTATTTTTGTGTTGTTTTCTGTTTTGTTGATATGGTGTGTGTGTGTGTGTGTGTGTGTGTGCGTGCGTGCGTGCGCGTGCGTGTGCGTGCGTGCGTGCGTGCGTGTATGTGTGTGTGCGTGCATGCGTGTGTGTGTGTGGAGGGGAGGGTCGAATTCTCAAATGAGAGCATATTCATGCTCTTTTTTGTTTTGTTGGGGGTGTTTTGTTTGTTTTTGGTTTGATTTGGGTGGTTTTTATTTTTTTCCTAATCAACACATTGGTACATGGTATTTATAAGAATGGCATGCAGCACCTTCACTCTTTAGTGCCAGAGCTGGGGTCAAGTCTGACCAGTCATTGAGAACACAAAACAGTGCTGCTACTGTAGGTTCGGTTCCTGTCACTTAACTGCGTATTTATTTTATTTATTTATTTATTTATTCTTTTATATCGAGGATAACGGAAATAAGCACTCATGTGCTTTTTTAAATCCAGTACCCGTGTGTATGCGGTTTTGTCAATTTTGTCATCTGTTTCCACCGGCACACAATGGCCTACTCTTCCGAAAAGCGGAACAGGATTTAATGTGTGCACAAGATGTTCTGCGTGTGTTCGAACACGGGGCCTCGGTTTATAGTCGCATCCGAAGGACTTTGACATAAAGTTCGTATGAAGTACATGCGATGAAGCTGAGTATCCTGCCATCATTCATCTATCTATCTATCTGTCCCGTAGTCTGACGACCGTGGGGGCACCTTAAAGACTCAACAACCAGTTCCCTCCATCATTCATAATTTTTAAAAATACAGTTTTGATTCAGCGAATCTATTTTCCAGCTCTGATTCTTCTTCTTCGTCATCGAACGCTCAGACAGCAACTACTGTTGCCTGCTATATGAGAGAAAATGCGTTGCGCTGCCGTTAAGCGCCTGACAAGTCAGGCCCAGCGCATCCCCGATTTCGGCATAAGAGAGAATAGTTATCTTTTAAGTCTTTGTAGGGAAAAAAGGAAGAAGAATGGACTAAGAAGGTAGAAAATAAAC
>CM054146.1:19600432-19602932 GCA_028751875.1 Rapana venosa | reverse complement strand
AGAACATCTTGCGCACACGTTAAATCCTGTTCTTCTGTTCGTAAGAGTAGGCCATTGTGTGCCGGTGGGAACAGATGACAAAATTTACAAAACCGCATCCAGACGGGGGACTGGATATAAAAAAAAGCACATAAGTTCTTATTCCATTATCCTCGACATAAAAGAATTAAATAAAAAATTTTAAAATAGATAAAATAAATAACAGGGTCCAGGGCCCAGTGCTAAAACTAGCCTGCCCCTTCCTTTTACCAAATCCAAGTGCGGTCAGTTCTTGCTGTAATTAACACCAGCTGGGATAGGATGGATAGCATCAGACAGGAGCTGTGAAAGTGGGAGGAAAGAAACTGACAGTTGTAAGACACTCTGTTGACAGCAAGGTGGGAACGGATGACAACATTTACAAACTGCATATACACAGTGACTGGATGAAAAAAGAAAAGCACATGAGTGCTTATTCCATTATCCTCGAAATAAAAGGGAAAAAAAGAATAAAAGGCCTACATCAAATGAAGATACAAAGCAGTATACTGGAAGAATAGGGGACCGTGATAGCCTAGTGGTTAGAGCGTTGCACACGTGATCTGACGGCCCGGGCTCGAACCAATATTGAAGTACCGGTTCAAGGGGATTTTTCCCCTGGGATTTAACATCAGTACTGACTCCACTCCCCTAAAAAAGTCCTTCCGATAAGACTATAAACCGACGTCCCGTGTGCGAACGCATGCAGAACATCTTGCACACGCGTTAAAACCGGTTCTGCCTTTCGGAAGACTAAGAGTACATTGATTGCCTTTAGAAATGGATAAAAGAAGTTTTATTAAGAAATACTTAAAAAACAACAAACAAAAAAAACATGTTCACTAGTGTCAGATTTAGTAGACATCATCCCCCGGAGTTAGAATGCGGCTACCTGCATGGTGGCTAACACACAGTCGCAGAACATCTTGCGCACACGTTAAATCCTGTTCCGCTTTTCGTAAGTATAGGCCATTGTGTGCCGGTGGGAACAGATGACAGAATTTACAAAACCGCATGCACACGGTGACTAGATGTAAAAAAACACAAACATGTTTATTCCATTATCCTCGATATACAAGAATAAAATAAAATAAATAAAATACACAAAATTTCACCATTGGGGAACCTCGGAGGCGTAGCCGAGGAACGAAAACAAAAGAAAAGATACTGGAAGATTGCTAAAGAAGAACTCACTCACTCACTCACTCATCCCTTGGTCGGGACAACCGTTGGGGTACCCGCACGGACGCTGCAAGTGGACCGCCAAATGGTTCTGTCCTGGGCTGTTTTCAGGAGGCTTGGTACAGTGAGGCCGGTCCACTCCTTGATGTTGGATATCCAGCTTTTGCGTGGTCGTCCCTGCCTCCTTGCTCCTTCCACCATTCCCTGCAGGATTGTCTTTGACAGGCTGTTATGCCTTGTTGTGTGGCCAAAACCACTTCAGTTTCCTCCGTTTGACTGTATCTAGCAATGGTTCTTGTTTGCCAGCCATTGCCTCGATCTGCTGCCAGACGTAGTCATTGGTTTTGCGGTCTCTCGTAGGTGATGTTCAGATCCGCCTGAGGCACTTCATCTCAAAGGCTTGAATGCGACGTTCTAAATCGGCAGTAAGTGTCCATGCTTCACAGCTGTACAAGGCAATGGATGTGACGAGTGCCTTGTAGAGTCTGACCTTAGTGTGGGTTCTGATGTTGTGGTTTCTCCACACTTTCGCCAGCTTAGTCATGGAGGAGAGTGCCACAGCAAGTCTGATCTTCACCTCTTGTGTGCTCGTGCCTTCTTTGGTGATGACTGCTCCAAGGTACTTGAAGGTTTCCACCTCCTCTAGTGTCTCGCCACTCATCTTGATGCTGGTGGGAGTGGTCAGTGTGGTACTGTTCACTAGGATCTTGCTCTTTTCCGTGCTGATCTCCATACCGTGGGCATTTGGCTGATGTTTCCAGTCTGGTGGTGAGTAATCCTGGAGTTCTTCTTCACTGCGGCCCATGAGATCAATATCGTCTGCGAATCGAAGATTGCAGACTGGCCTTCCTCCTATTGTGATTGTGGTCTTGAAGCCAAGGAGGGCCTCCTGCATGATGTTCTCCAGGAACACGTGAAAAGAACGGGGGATAGCGGGCAGCCTTGTCGAACTCCAACTGAAGTCCGGAAGAACTCCCCGATTTCTCCACCCATGAGGACTGCACTGTGGGAGCTGTCATACAGCGCCTGGATGACTTGAATCAGGTTCCTCGTCGAAGCTATAGTCTCTCATGACTTGCCACAGAGCTTCTGCCACACTCGATCGAAGGCCTTCTTGAAGTCAATGAAGTTGTTTGTAGAGCTGTAGCTGATGTTGGAGATGCTTCTCTATGAGCATTCTGATGTTGAAGATCTGTTCGACAGTGCTTCGACCTGGTCTGAATCCTGCCTGTTCTTCTGATAGGATTTCTTCTGCTTGTGGTTTTCAGATCTGTTCAAGGCAATGCGTAGCATAACTTTG
>CM054146.1:19587932-19595432 GCA_028751875.1 Rapana venosa | reverse complement strand
CTGTGACCATGTTGGCCGGTGAAATGGCCGCCGTTCTGTGACCATGTTGGCCTGAAATGGCCGCCATTCTGTGACCATGTTGGCCGTGAAATGGCCCGCCGTTCTGTGACCATGTTGCCGTGAAATGCGCGCCGTTTCTGTGACCATGTTGGCCGTAAATGGCCGCCGTTCTGTGACCATGTTGGCCGTGAAATGGCCGCCGTTCTGTGACCATGTTGGCCGTGAAATAGCCCCGTTCTGTGACCATGTTGGCCGTGAAATGGCCCCCGTTCTGTGACCATGTTGGCCGTGAAATGGCCGCCGTTCTGTGACCATGTTGGCCGTGAAATGGCCGCCGTTCTGTGACCATGTTGGCCGTGAAATTCGCCGCCGTTCTGTGACCATGTTGGCCGTGAAATGGCCGCCGTTCTGTGACCATGTTGGGCCCTAATAGCCCCCGTTCTGTGACCATGTTTGGGCCGAGAAATGGCCCCCGTTCTGTGACCCATGTTGCCGTGAAATGGCCCCGCCGTTTTGTGACCATGTTGGCCGTGAAATGGCCCCATTCTGTGACCATGTTTGGCCGTGAAATGGCCGCCATTCTGTGACCCATGTTGGCCGTGAAATGGCCGCCCATTCTGTGACCATTTGGCCGTGAAAATGGCCGCCCGTTCTGTGAACCATTTGGCCGTGAAATGGCCCCTTCTGTGACCATTGGCCGTGAATGGCCGCCATTCGGTGACCCTGTTGGCCGTGAAATGGCCGCCATTTTGTGACCATTTTGGCCGTGAAATGACCGCCATTCTGTGACCAAAGTTGCCGTGAAATGGCCGCCCCTTCTGTGACCCTGTTGGCCGTGAAATGGCCGCCATTTTGTGACCAGTCGGCCATGTGACTGAAACGGATTAGTGAGGTGGGGCAGAGAAATGCCCTTTAACACAAAGCTGCCTGTTCAGGGGATGGCCCCCCTAAATTTTTCGTCATACTGACGCCCCCCGCAAAACGTTCTTCGAGAGATCTTAACCCGAGGCCTCATGAAGAACACAGCAGAACATATTGTGCACACGGTTAAAACCCGTTCTCCCTTGTGGAAAAGCACGTTCTTTCTTCTTCTTCTTCTTCTTCTTTTTATTCTTCTTCTTTTTCTTCTTCTTTTATTATTTTTTTTAAATTATTTTTAATTTTTTATTATATTATTTTAAACATTATTATTATTGTTGTTTTTGGTGTTGTTATTATTATAATTGTTGTTGTTGTTATTATTATTATTATATTATTGTTTTTGTTACTATTATTTTTTATTGTTCTTATCATCATCATCATCATCATCATCATCATCATCATCATCATCATCATCTGTAGTAGACGTAGTAGTAGTAGTAGTAGTAGTAGTAGTAGTAGTAGTAGTAGTAGTAGTAGAATGTAGAAGTAGTAGTAGTAGTAGTAGTGGTGGTATTGTTGTTGTTGTTGTTATTATTAGTATTACTATTAGTATTATATTTTTATTATTTAGTGCCAGTAAAGAAACAGACGACAAAACAAAAAGAACTCGCATACACACTGGTCTCGAGTTCAGACAGTCATCATCGTCAAAAGTCCACTAAGACCTTTACTCTGTGCTGTTATTATTTATTGTAAATGAGCAGCTCGTCCTCCCCCCACCCCCACCCTATAAAATACCAAGTAATTGTACACATTCACTGTATACTTTTGATGAAGAATTCTTTGTTTAAAACTTTGTTTCCTTTGCAATGCAGCACTACCTTTTTTATAATGTAAAACCTGGATTTTTTTTGTGTTTGGTTGTTGTTATTCCGTTACCTTTGCTCTAGTACTTAAAAAGAAACTTCAGATAACTATATTTCTACATCCCTGTTTTGGTGGTGTGTGGTGTGGGGGGGGGGGGGGGGGTACTTAAAAAAAACTCCCTGCAACATAATCGATACTTTGAGATGCGTACAAAAATGACGATGTCAACATGGTATTCATACTGGACATGAATTGAACATGTTGTATTAATGAAAATGCACATGTTTTAATAATAATAATAATAATAATAATAAATAAAAATAATAATGTATGGAATTTATATAGTGCTGAATCTTGTAAAGCAACAAATCAAAGCACTTTTTTTTTAATTTATGCGTGTGTATGCGGTTTTTAAAAATTTTTTTCATCTGTTCCCAACCGCACACACAAGGCCTACTCTTTCGAACAACGGAGCAGATTTAACGTGTGCGCATATGTTCTGCATGCGTTCGCACACGGGGCCGTCGGTTTTTTAGTCTCATCGGAAGGCTTTTGACATTAGGGGTTCGATGTTTTTTGTCAAACTGGGAAGAAAGGGTGAGGCTGGGAACGAACCCAAAAACCTCACGTTTACTGTTGGCAGGCAAACGTCTTAAGCATCCTGCCCATCTTTTCCTGTTTTATGAGAGAATATAACCTACAATACAAGGGACCAAACACAAAAAACAACTTTCACTCTAATTTTGTCCTGGCTAGTCCTACACTTGCTACTTAACTTACTCACTCACCACCACCACCAATCCCGTACACGGAATGTGGCTACCTTAATGGCAGGCAAAAATTGGTCACATACTCAAAAACTCACCATGGGGTAAAAACCCTTCGGGAGTCTAGTCGAGAAATAAAAAGCAACGTGTCTTAAAGAAGAGCTAGATTTGAATGACGTAACTGACCGTGAAATGGCCCCCATTCTGTGACCATGTTGGCCGTGAAATGGCCGCCGTTCTGTGACCATGTTGGCCGTGAAATGGCCGCCATTCTGTGACCATGTTGGCCGTGAAATGGCCGCCGTTCTGTGACCATGTTGGCCGTGAAATGGCCGCCGTTCTGTGACCATGTTGGCCGTGAAATGGCCGCCGTTCTGTGACCATGTTGGCCGTGAAATGGCCGCCGTTCTGTGACCATGTTGGCCGTGAAATAGCCCCCGTTCTGTGACCATGTTGGCCGTGAAATGGCCCCCGTTCTGTGACCATGTTGGCCGTGAAATGGCCGCCGTTCTGTGACCATGTTGGCCGTGAAATGGCCGCCGTTCTGTGACCATGTTGGCCGTGAAATGGCCGCCGTTCTGTGACCATGTTGGCCGTGAAATGGCCGCCGTTCTGTGACCATGTTGGCCGTGAAATAGCCCCCGTTCTGTGACCATGTTGGCCGTGAAATGGCCCCCGTTCTGTGACCATGTTGGCCGTGAAATGGCCGCCGTTCTGTGACCATGTTGGCCGTGAAATGGCCGCCATTCTGTGACCATGTTGGCCGTGAAATGGCCGCCATTCTGTGACCATGTTGGCCGTGAAATGGCCGCCATTCTGTGACCATGTTGGCCGTGAAATGGCCGCCGTTCTGTGACCATGTTGGCCGTGAAATGGCCGCCATTCTGTGACCACGTTGGCCGTGAAATGGCCGCCATTCGGTGACCCTGTTGGCCGTGAAATGGCCGCCATTCTCTGTGACCATTTTGGCCGTGAAATGACCGCCATTCTGTGCCCGTTGGCCGTAAAATGGCCCCCATTCTGTGCCCTGTTGGCCGTAAAAATGGCCGCCATTCTGTGACCATGTGGGCCCACTGTGGGCTGAAAAACGGATAGTGAGGTGGGGGCAGAGAAAATGTCCCCCTTTCCCCTCCGGGGGGTTCTTCATTCTTGTGTGGAAAGTATGCTTTTTTATATTATTATATAAGAAAAGGAGAGAGAGGAAAAATAGATATAGATAGATAGATAGATGAAATGAAATAGATAGTGATAGATAGATGATAGATAGATGGGTAGGGGATAGTAGATAGTAGATAGATAGATAGATAGTAGTGATAGATAGATAGTAGTTAGATGTAGATAGATAGATAGATAGATAAAAATTTTGGTTCGTAATATATTATGTGTATTTGTTTCCTGTCTCCGTGTTGCCCGTGTGTTTGGGTTGACTGTTTTTGTCTGTTTGGCTTTGTGTGTTTTTATGTATTTGTTCTCTGTCTCTATTTTTTGTCTGTCTCTATCTTTCTGTGTCGTCTGTCTGTTGCTGTCTACTGTCTTTTTTTTTCCTTTTTTCTTTCTACCTCATATTTGTGAAACTATTTCTTTTTTTCTGTCCCTCTGAAAACACACAAAACCACACAAACATGCCAAACTACACACGCACGCAACACAAACCACACACGCACGCGCGCGCGCACACACACACACACACACACACACGCACACACACAAACACAACACACACACCACTACACCACACACACACACACAAACACACACACTCACACACACACACACACACCACTACACCACACACACACACAAAACACACACACTCACACACACATACACACATCACACACAACTCACACACAATATACTCACACACACACACACACATACACACACACACACACACCACACACACACACTCACACACACACACACACTAATAAAAGACTAAGAAGCAAGCATCACAAAGAAACGAATAACAAAACAAAATTCCCTCAAGAGATCAGATGAACATTTATGTGAAGCAACAACGAAAAAATAGATGAAAAAAAATCAAAAAAACAAATTTTGTAAGCAAAAACAGTGAAACGGATCCCAATTAAAAAAAACGGTAACCGGGATAAAACCATATAAAACAAAGGGGAAAAAGAGAGAAAGAAAAAAAGGAAAAAGAAAAGAGTAATAGAGAAAGAATGATTTTTTTTTCCAGGTTACAGAGTAAGATTTTTACTTTTTTTTCCATCCGCCCTTTTTCCTGATTAGGGACGGGAGAGAGAGGAGAGAGAGAGAGAGGAGAGGAGAGAGAGAGACAGAGAGAAGAGAAAGAGAGACAGAGAGAGCAGAGAGAAAGAGAGAGAGCAAGAGAAAAAGAGAGAGACGAGAGAAAGAGAGAGACATAGAAAAAGAGAGAGAGCAGAGAGAGAGGGGGACAAGGAAGAGAGAGAGAAAGAGAGAGAAAGGAGAGAAAAAAGAGAGAGAGAAACAAGAAAAAAGGAGAGAGAGAGACCGCAGAGAGAAAGAGAGAGAGGACAGAGAGAAAGAGAGAGGACAAGAGAAAGGAAAACAGACAGAAGAGAAAGAGGAGAAGGGAAAGAGAGAGAGGAAGAGAGAGGAGACTAGAGAAAGAGGGAACAGATAGAAAAGAGCAGACAGACAGAAGAAAGAAAAAAGAGAAGAGGGAAGAGGGGGGGGTAGATAGAGAAGAGAGAGAGGAGGGGAGAGGAGAGAGAGAAGAGAGAAAGAAAAAGAGAGAAAAAGGAAAGAGAGAGAGAGGGGAAGGAGAGAAAGTTTAAAATGATTTTTTCACAAAAAGGCCATTGGCCAATATGAGGTGATTGCTGAACTGCTTAGTATTTTAGTAGGGGGGGAGGGGGGGCAACGCACAACAAAAAAAAAGAAAGAAAAAAAGAAAAAAAGAAGGAAGGAAGGAAGGAAGAAAAAAAAGGGATAAAAAAAGGAAGGAAAAAAAGGGAAAGAAAGAAAAAAAGGGAAAGGGAAGGGAAGGAAGGAAAGAAAAAAGAAAGAAAAAAAGGGAAAGAAGGAAAGGAAGGAAGGAAGAAAAAAAGAATAAAAAAAAGGGAAGGAAGAAAAGAAAAAAAGGAAAAAAGAAAGAAAGGAAGGAAAGGAAGGGGAAGAAGAAAAAAAGGAATATAGAAAAAAGGAAAAAAGGAAGAAAGAAAGAAAAAGGGAAGGAAGGAAGGAAAGGAAGAACAAAAAAAAGAAAATTAGAAAAAAGAAAAAAAGAGCCCAAAAAGAAAGAAAGAAAGAAAAAAAAAAGAAAAAAAAAAGAAAGATAAAAAACAAACAAAAAAAAAAAAAAAGGGGAAAGAGAGAAAGAAAAAATGATAATGAAGGGAAAAAAAGAAAAAAAAAAAAAAGAAAGAAAGAATAAATAAAAAGAAAAAGAAAAAGAAAAAAAGAAAGAAAGAAAGTAAAGGAAAGGGAAAGGGGGGGGAAGAAAAAAAAAGAAAGAAAGAAAGAAAAAAAAAAAAAGAAAGAAAAAAGGGAAAAAAACCCTCCATGTACCTTACGATTTAAAGCAAGAAACTAAAGGCTGGTAGTATCAAAGTTTTTTACTCCCAAACCCCCTCCCCCTTCCCCCCTTTTCCTTTATCATTCCCCCCCCCCCAACCCTTCCCCCACCTATCAGATCAAAGTCTCCCCCTTTTTTTTGGAAAAAACGTTTTTTGGTTTTTTTGGCCCTTTTTCCACTAATTTTGTTTTCTTTTAGTTATTTTTATTAAATTCTTTTTTTAAAATTAATAAAAAAGACTGGCAAAATTTTTTTTTCCAGAAAAGTGTGAGCGATTTTTTAAAAGGTTTTCCCTTATAAGAAATTAATCCCCAAAAGGTGGAACAAGTTGTTTGGGGATACGTTCTAGTGCGTTTGCACACGCGATTTCGGTTTATAGTTTTCTAAAGGGTTTTTGGGGGGAAGGGGAGTCGTGCTGATTTTAACCCCCAGGGGGGGGAAAATTCCCCTTGAACGGAGGCTCAGGTCGTGGTTAAAACCCGGGGGTGTTCAATCGGGGAGCGGGCTCCCCACTAGGCTATCGCGCCCCCCTTATTGTCTATGTTTTAAGCTTTATCTCTGTCTTTTTTTTTTGGTCTGTGAGATATTGGCCAAATTGTGTCTGTGTTGTCTGTTGTATGTATATATGGATGGAGGGATGCCTTGCTGTCTGTTGTCTGGTGGAGGGGGTAGATGAAGGGATGAATGGATTTTCTTTCTCTCGTCTTTCTCTGTTTTTCTCTCTGTTCTGTCTCTGTTGTCTTGTCTCTCTTCTCTCTCTCTCTCTCTTTTCTCTTCTCTCTTTTCTCTCTTTTCTCTCTCCTCTCCCTCTTCCCCCACCTCTTATAAAAACACACACGCAGCACGAAAGCAGCACCCCCCCCCACACACACTTAACGACACACCCCAACCCACACACACACACACACACCCACACACACACACACACATACACACACGATTAAGACCTTTTTCGCCTTTCCCCGAAAAATGACCATTGTCCCCTTTTGGGAAAATCGTGACGACATTTTACAAAAACACATGCACACAAGGAGAATGTAAACAAGAAAATAAAAGAAAAAAAAAGCCAATACGCTTAATCTTTACCCTCAAAACAAAAGGATCTAAAAAGAAAAAAAAGAAGAAAATAAACGCCACATTATACTTTTCTACTTTTTTTAAGATAAAAAGAAACTATGAAAAAAACCCAAAACATTCAACAAAAAAATAGAAAAAAGAAGTAGCAAAATAAAAGGAGAAGTCAAAAAATTAAAACCAAAAAAACAAAAACGAACCCAGAAAAAAAGAGTAGTCATGGCTATTAAAAAAAAAAAAACCAAAAACCCCCCAAACCCCCCCCCCCCCCCACCCCCCCCCACCTTTATCCCCGCTCGCTCGGGTTAACATCAGTCCGCTCCACTCCTCCCGAAATCCTTCGATGAAACTATAACCAGGTTTCCGTGTAAAACGCACGCAAAGATCAATTCGCGATGGGAGCAAAAT
>CM054146.1:19570432-19582932 GCA_028751875.1 Rapana venosa | reverse complement strand
TATCGAGGAAAAAAGAATAAGCATTCATACGCTTTTTTACATCTAGTCCCCGTATGTATGCGGTTTTGTAAATTTTATAATCTGTTCCCACGGGCACACAATAGCCTACTCTTTCTTAAAGTGTAACAGGATTTAACACGTGCGCAAGATGTTCTACGTGCGTTCACACACGGGGCTTCGGTTCATAGTCTCATCCGAAGGACATTTGGGGAGAGTGGAGCCTGCACTGATGTTAACTCCACGGGAAAAAGATTCCCCTTCAACGGGATTCGTACCGGGGTCGTCAGATTGCGAGCGCAATGTTTCTAACCACAAGGCTATCCCGCTCCCGCTCGAGAAAAAAACCAAAAACAGGAGAGGGATAAGTTCTTCCAGGTTTGACTTACATACAGCACACAGTCTGGGAAGAAAAATCAGTACTGTGTCCCAACGAGAAAAAGGGATAGAGAAGAGACAGACGTAACTGTCTGTATCCAGCCGCTGTCAATGTGTCACGGGAAGATGGATTAGACAATCTGCGGTAGGACGGGAGAGTCTGGAAGCATGTGGTAAGCACATCGGGTGTCTTGAGATTTAGTGAATCTCTCGTTGAAGCGGGTATGTTTCTGTTTCTTGAGGGGAATGTACCACGTGCATGGGGTTTTATAAGCTGAGGGAGATGGCTGGGTTTGATTGGCGTTGTTGTGAAGTGTCCAAAACTGCTTCGTGTCTCTTTACGCTTTGTGTGCTGGTTCATAACTGTAGCGTCTTGTTCTTGTTGATGTTCTTCTTCTTTGCATTCTTCTTCTTTGCATTTTTCTTCTTTGCATTCTTTTTCGTATCGCATTCGGCTTCTTCTTCTTTGCATTCTTCTTTGCAGTCTTTGCATTCTTCTTCTTCTTTGCATTCTTCTCGCTTCTGCGTCTTCTTTCATTCTTTTCTTGCATTTTTCTTCTCCCCCCCCCCCCCCCCCCCCCCCCCCCCTGTTTGTTTTTTTTTCTTTTTTTTTATATTTTTTTTTGGGTTTTTTGGTTTTTTCCCCTTCTCTTTTGTTTTTTTTTGTTTTTTTTGGGTTTGGGGTTTTTTTTGGGGGGGTGGGGGGTAGGGGGGGGGTTTTATTTTTAAATTTTTTAATTTGTTTGTTTGTGGGGGGGGGGGGGTTTTGGGGGGGGGGGGGAGTTTTTTTGAAAAGGGTTTTTCCCCTTTGTTTTTATTGCGAGATTTTTATAATTTTTGGGGTTTTATTATTTTTAAGTGAAACAAAAGGGCGGGGATGGATGAAAAAAAGCACTTTTGTGTTATTTTTATCCTCAAAATAAAAAAATTTGTCATTGTCATTGTCATTGTCATTGTTTTGTCTCTCTCTCTTTTCTCTTCTTTTCTCTTTTCTCTCTCTCTTCTATCCCCCTTCTCTCCCCTTTTCCCGTTTGTTTGTTCCAAAAACCCATCGTTTTGTAGGGGGGGGGCCAATTGGATCTTTTTACAGGGAACCATATCTTGTAATAATGTTTTTTTTTAAAACTGTTTTGTGGGAAAAAAAATTCTTCCCACAGCCCCAATTGTGTTTTTAAACAGTTTGGTGCATTTTTTTATATTTGATGTGCTCAGAATCGTGATTTTTTTCCCTTGGGTTAGGTTTTCCTTTCTAGTTTTCCTGTTAGTCCCCTTTGTTTTAGTGTGTTACGGAAAGTTTAAAAATTTCCCCGAAGTGGGAATGCGGTCCCTTTGATGGGGGGAAAAAAGGGAAAATCTTTTCTTTTGGGTTTTTCGGAGCTCTACCCGGGGAAGGAGAACAAAAAGATGGAATATCCCAAGTTTTTCCCCGATCTTGTTTTTTGTTTATGGACATTTTCCCTTTTCTTTTAGGGATTTCAATCTTGAATTTTTTATGTTGTTTTTTTCTGACCTTGGGGGGGAATTTTGGTTTGGTTTCCAAACATAGATACTCCCAAAAACATTTTTCAAAACCCCCCCCGTATTTTCGAAAGGAAACAGCAACTGTGAAAACACGAGCGCGTTCAGTATTTAGTTAATGTATGAACCTTGTAAAGTTCATTTAAAGTTTTTTGGGGGAAAATGTTGGTTTTTTTTTTAAAAAAATTTCCCTGGGGTTAATTTTTTCCCCAAAATTTAAAATTTTTAGAGTCAGTGGGTTTAAGAATGCGTGGGTTTGTGTGGTTTGTTTATTTGCACTTTCCATTTAAAATGCCCCCGCCCCCAAAAAAAAGAAGTAATTGTTGTCGGGAAAAATTACAGGGTTTCTTTAATTCCCTATTTTTAATGCTGAAAAAAGAAAAATAATGCTTAAGTCCGGATGCGTAAGTTCTGCCCAAACGGAGGGACGTAAGCTTTTTTTAAAACGGATGACGTAAACTTTTCAAAGGGAGAAAGTTTTTTTAAGCAGAACCCCAAGAATGTCGAGTTTTCGAAAATTTAGTTTTCTTTTTGAGAACAATATAGCCAAGTGGAAAAAAACTTTTTGACTTCAACCCCAATTGGGTCTATGGTAGGGGTTTTGATCACAGCGGGTGTTTTTTGTGATTTGGAGCTTACGTCTTTTGGATTTCTTTTTTTTTTCTTTGTTTGCTTTAAGGTAGGAAGTGAGAAACCCCTGAAAATTTCCTGACAACAATTACTTCTTTGTTATTTTTGGGTGTTCAAAATTGCAGGCTGGGAAAACCAAAAAGGGGTTTTTATTGCTTTGGTTTTCCCAAAACCGGGGGAAAAATTAAATTATCTAAGATCGCATTTTTCCCTTATGGACTTTTTATACACAGATTGTTGTTTGGTCTGTTAAAAAAGGGGAGCCCACTAGCCGGAGAAATTTTCTTCCTATAAAAAAATGATTTGAGTTTTTTTAAATGTTTAAAGGAAAACAGGGAAATGTGATCCCCAAAAACTTTTTAACATAATTTTCACAGCAAATAATTAAATCCGATTGCAAGAAAAAAGGAAAAGGTTTAATCCCGGGAATCCATTTTTAAACCAAGTTAAATTTGGTGGTTTGAGTGTCCCTTGGGGCATTCCCCCCAGGGACAGAAAACATTCCCAGCCCGGGCCCTATCCAAAACACCAAAACCTGGGAGCCGCGAAATATTTGGCTACGCCCGGGCCAAACAAACACTTCAGACCCCTGGGGGGGCCTTAAAGGTATCACAGCTTTTGGTCAGGCCCCTCGGGATTTTGCTGTCTGAGCAAATCAAACGCGAAAATTTTAAATACCAGTATTAAACTGACGAAAAATGGGTCGCGGGGGCAAAGCGGTTTAAACCCAAGGTCTCGATCTCCGATCAAAGCAGAAAAGAAAAAGAAGAAGAAAAAAAGGAAGAAGAAGAAGAAAAAAGAAGAAGAAAAAGGGAAGAAAAAGAAGAAAAAAGAAAAAGAAGAGAAGAAATTTTGGGAATCTTGAGTTGTCTGCTTGCCGCTAACCCCAAAATTTCTGTGTAAAGTTAAAATTTAAACTAACGAAGTATGTTTGATGTTTTTTTGCCTTGTTTAATTTTTTCCCCCCTTTGTTTTTTGTTTTGTGTTTGTTTCTTTTCCCCGGTTGGGGTTGTTTTTTTTTTCTGAAAACATCAAAGGAAAAAGCAACTCCCCATTCCAGCATTATGGTTTTGTTTGATCTTTGGTAAAAAAAATGGGGTTTCTCTTTTGGGTTTGGGAATTGCAGAGGTTTCCCGGGAATTTTTGTAATTTTTTTGTGTGAAAAGGAAAAAAAAAAGAATGAATAAAAAAAAAATTAAGTTGGAAAAAATAAAAATTTTTTAGACAATGTAAAAAAAAAATGAGAAAATAATAGGAAAAGGGGGGTAAGGGAAGTTGAAAAGTACACGAAAAAAATAAAATATATTTTTTAAATTTAAAAAAATGCGGAGGGGGGAATAAAATAGTTTTCTTTTTAAAAGAAATTGGGATTGTTAAGGGCAAAGTTTTGATGGGGGGAAAAAAATTTTCCCCTTGTTGAAAAACAAGGCGTAGTCTTACATCATGGGGCGCCCCACATTTAAAAAAACCACCACCTCTCTCTCAAACACCCCACAAATATCACTTTTCTCTCAAACACACAAAAGGGGCTAAACTAAACCTCTAAACCCCGACACACAATGCACCGAAACACACGCACGCCCCATAAACCCCCACACGACGCCCCAATACTCACCTCTTTCAAACACAAAATTTATCACTTTTCTCAAAAAACAAAACACAAACACACACCACCACCAAACGTCTCGATAAACACAAACACAAAACCACACACACACACAACACACACAACACACACACACACACACACACAAACACAAATCGCTTCAGATAAACAAAACACATACTCATTTCTAAAAATCAACACCACCCCACACAAAAACAAAACACCCCCCAAAACTTTAAAGGGGGGGGGTGTGGGGAGGAGAGGGGAACAGACAAAAGAGACGAGAGAGAAGAAGACAGCAGACAGAAAGCACAGAGAAGAGAGAGGAACAGACCTAGCAAAAAAAACCCACCCCCCCCCAACCCCTCCAAAAAAATTTGGACACAGTAAAAGTGATTTTTTAAAAAAGGGTACCCACTACCCACCCTTAACTACAAAGAAAAATTTCCCAAACCCATTGCCCCGGGAAAAAGGGGGAAAAAAAAAACGGTGACATTTCGTTTCCTTAGCAAAAATCCTTGTCGGCTCCCCAAAAATTTTGGGGGAGTTAGGGAAAAAAAGGGAAGGGGGGGGGGCCCAAAAAAAGGCCATTTCAGGGTGACTTGACCAACAACCCATTTGACCCTTTTTTGTCTTGGGGGACTCCCCTGTTTTTCAGGGGGCCCACAACTTTTGGAAAGTTTCCCTTCTTTTTTCCCTCTTTCCCCCTTCCCAATCTTCCCCCCTCTCCTTCTTCCTGTTTTCCCCCCCACACCCCCCCAAAAATAAAAAGTTTTAAACAAAAAGGGAATATTTTTTTTGGGATATAAAATTTTTTATTATATTTTTTTTATATATATATTTTATGTAGCAAAAAGAAGAAGAGAAAAAATGAAGAAGTTTGAAGATGATGATGTGATGATGTAGGAGAGGGGGGAAGAGAAGGAGGTTGAAGCATGCCCCCAAACATGCAAAACACCCGCCACACAGGTTTGTGCGCACACAAAATTGTGTTATTTATACAATAGATGGGATAGATAGTGTAGATAGTAGTTTAGATGATAGATAGATAGATAAAAGGATGATACATAGATACATCAAACATACTTACAAACATACATAAAATACATACAATACATACTAAAAATTATTTAAAATAATAATGATCCCTACATATAAAAGTTTTGGGGGGAAAGGAAAAAAATTAGAGGGAAAAAAAAAACCAAAAAAAGAAAAAAACAACAAAAATCGATGACACAGAACACGGGGAGTTAAAAAGGGGGTTCCCCCCCCTACCTACCCACCTCCAAAAAAACGGAAGGATCCCCGGGGGGCAAACAGGGGAATTTGTTTTCCTTAGCAACTACCCCTTTGTTGTGCCAAATGTGGGAGATAGAGGAAAAACAAAGAGGGGGGGGAGGAGGGGGGTTGGGGGGGGCAGGGGGCCCAATTTCGGGGTTTTGGGATTGATGTAAACCCATTTAGCAGCTTTGTTTAAAGGGACTTGTGCCCTTCATGGCCAACCTTTAAAGAAAGATCCCTTCTTTTTCTCCTTTCCCCCCTCCCCTTTTCCCCCCTTTCCCAGCCCAAATTGGTTTACTTTTTTGGGATGGTTTATGTATGTTGTGTTGTTTGTGTGTAAAGTAAAGTCAAGTAAAATTTTTAAATTTCCAGAGGGGAATTTTGAAAAAGCAAAAAAATTTGCTTTTTTCTCAACCCCATCTATTAAGAAAAAAATTTCGTAATGTTTAAAATACAAAAGACTTTACATTTTGTCTTTTCCCTTTTAAATTAAAACCCAATTTAAAAAAAAGGGAAAAAATCGAAAAGGGAAAAAAAATCGATAAGGAAATCCTTAAAAAATTTAAAAAATTCCCACTATACATACACACGCACCAAAAAAAAACATTTTTTTTATTTTTTCCAACACCTGAGGCGTGCGCGGGTGTGTGTGTGTGTTTGTGTGTCCCTTTGTGTGTGTGGTGTGTGTTTGTGTTTGTGTGGTGTTGTGGGGGGGTTGTGGTGTGTATTTTGGTATGTGTGTGTGAAAGTGAAAACAAAACAATAACAAAAATTTTAATTCATTTTTTTGCTGGCCTTGGGCCCTGGGAAAAACAGTTACTCTATCTTTATGAAAGGTGAAAATCCTTACTTCGGGTATCAAAAAATTTAGTAAAAATAATCCAATTTAAACATAAAAACTGGGTTTTTGTGTTATAAAAAAAGAAGGGCACTTTCTTTTTTCGATGGAAAGGTGTAATAATACAGGGGAAATTTCATTTTTTTTGAATCCGCATATTTTGGGCAAAAGAAAAAAGTGAAAAACATTTTTAAATTTTTGGGGGGCCCCCATCACATGAGAGAAGAATGGATCAGTTTGGGTTTTTTCCCAAAAACGAAAAATTCCTTTTAAAAGGGGTAATCTGTTTGATCAGTAAACAATAGCTTTCGGTATGTGTGTTGTGTATGTGTTTTGTGTGTATGTATGTGTGTGTTTGTGGGGCGTGTTTGTGTGGTATGTGTGTGTAGGGATGTATTTTGTGTGCGTGTGGGGGTTTTGTGTGTGGGGTGTGTGTGTGTGTGTGGTGTGTGTGGCGTGCAGGGCGCTGTGTATGAAAAAAAGGGAAAATTGTATTTTTAATATTAAATATATTTATATAATTGTGTTTGGGGGGTGTGATTTATGGGGTTGTTGTGTTTTGTGTGTGTGTGTGTGTGGGTGTGTGAAAAAATATGGAATTAAATCGCCCCCAAAAATTTTCATTTCCCCAAAAAGCCCCTTTTAAATGAGACTATAAACGGATTTTCTTGTTTTGTAAAACACGGCAAAAAAATTTGTGTACCCGTTAAAATTTTTTTCCGTTTTCGGAAAGAATCCCCCATTAAATGTGGTGGGAAGGTTTTGACAAATTTACAAACTGCAAAAGAAAATGGGGTGTTTTTAAAAAAGCCATAAGTGCTTGTTCCTTATCATCAAAATATAAAAAAAATGATGAATAAATGAAACATAGAAGTGGGAATGTACATGTCTTGATTACTATTTTGACCTTTTAGTATTTCCTTTAAGAAAAAAAAAAAATCGGGGAAAACAAAAATTTAAATCAAAAAAAACTAGAAAAAAAAAATAAAAAAAAAAACAAAAAAAAGTTTTAATGGTGGGCGAAAATTCGAATTTTTTCCCTAAATTTGCAATTTTTTTTCATCAAAAGGGGGGTTTTTTTGGGGGGGTACTTTTGTTTTAAAACCCAGTAACATTTAGAGAAAACCCTCCCCTTTTGCTACAATAAAAAAACAAAAAACCGGGGGGTGTCTTTTGGGGGTTGAATTACGGGCCCTGTTTTTGTAGAAAGCTGTCCCTTTGGCCCATTTTTTATGTTTTCCCCACCGGCAAATTCGGCCACTAGAATTTTTGGCTTTGCCGCGATGGCTTCAGAAATGCTTTTTCTTTCCAAGTACACCTATTAAAAAAAGTACTAGGCATTTTTTATTTCTTGGTTTTTCATTTTTCTCTTCTGTTTAATCTTGTTAATGGCGTCGATTTTTTAAAAAGAGGGGTTGGCGCTGTTTCCATAAAATCTACATAAAAAGAACCCTTTATCAAGGTAAAAAAAAGAAAAAAACCAAAATTTTTCCCAGATAAAACCCGGTTTAGAAGGTTTTGGGCTACTTTTTAAAAACACACGATGGGTTTGTGGGAGAGGGGGTTTTATTCTGTTTTTTCTTTTTTGTTTAGGGGGGCCCTGGGCAAAAACTTTGGGGATTGGACGGCAGAAAAAACCAGGGAAAATGGGGGTGTTAGTGAAAAAACACTGTAAAAATTATTTTTTTTAATATTTATGAACAAGTGCAAACGGGGTTTTTAATAATTAAAAACAATTTCCCAAAATATGGTTTAAAACTTAAAAAACAAGTGCCCCAAATTATCTTAGTATGTCGGTTGGTATGAAGATCGTGAATTGTTAAAGGGAAAAGGAACATTTTTTATGGTATAAAAAAAATTTAAAAGATTTTTTTTTAATAGTCTGATAAAAAACTTTTTTCCGGGGTTTTAAATTTATTTATTTTTTTTTATCGAGGTAAGGGAAAAAGCCCCTGTGTTGTTTTTTAAATTTAAAATTTCCCGGGTTGTTTGGGGTTTTTGGAAAAATTTTGTTTTTTTTCGCAAACGAGGGGGGGGGGAAAGGAGGGGGGGGGCCCGGGTTTGGTGGGCCGATTTTTAAAAATGGACTGGAAGCCATTGGTTTGACTCTAAAAACTTTTAGACAAAAATGACACAAATGGGGGAATTTGGAAAAAGCTCTTCCGTGCGATGCTCTAAAAATGCCAACAGACTAAAGGCAAAAAAAAGGGAAGGTCCCAACACCTATAAACCCAAGGATATGCGACAAAGGGGCATAAAAACGTTTGGTCACTGAAAAGAAAAACCAATCCCCCAAACCAGCTCTGGGGTTATAAAACCATGCAGGGTGTTAGGTTTAGCTGTGCATGTGTGTGTATGTATGTATGTATGTGTGTGCGTGTATGTGTGTGTGCGTGTTGTGTGTGTGCCTTCGAGTGTGTATATGTGTGTATTTATGTATGTGTGCGTGTGAGTGTGTGTTGGCGTGCATGCGCGCGTGTAGATATATATATATATATATATATATATATATATTATAATAATAATAATAGTAGTAATAATAATAATAATAGTAATAATAATATATGGAATTTATATAGCGCTGAATCTTGTAAAAAGACAAACAAATCGAAGCGCTTGCACTCAATCATTTACACGCATGCAACTCTCCTTAAACATAATGAACAACAGATTTCAAAACCATGCGCGCGCACGTCGGTGTGTGTGTGTGTGTGTGTGTGTGTGTGTGTGTGTGTGTGTGTGTGTGTGTGTGTGTGTGTGTGTGTAAATATGGAGTTAACATTGTCCCCAAAAACTCCACTTCCCCAAAAGTCCTTTGGATGAGACTATAAACGGATGTCTTGTGTGTTAACACAGGCAAAACATCTTGTGCACATGTTAAAATCTGTTCCACTTTTCGGAAGAATAGACCATTAAATGCCGGTGGGAACGGATGACAAATTTACAAACTGCATAGATATGGGGACTGTATGTAAAAAAAACCACATAAGTGCTTGTTCCATTATCATCGAAATATGAAAAAATGATGAATAAATGTAACATAGAAGTAGAATGTACACTGTCTGTGACTTATCTATTTTTGACTGTAGTATTTCCTTTAAGAACAAAAAAAATCTGCTGGAACAGCAATCTATCAATTAATAAGACATAAATAAAAGAAAAACAAAAAGAAGTTTTAACTGGTGGGAGAAAATTCGACATTTTATGACACAAGTTTGTAGGTAGTAATTTTACGTCATCGAAACTCGGTGTCTTCTTTTTTGCGGTACTTTTGCTTTTATAACGTTAATCAGTAGAGACAATCCTACCCTTTACTAAAAAAAAATTGTTTTTTTTTTGGTTTCTTTACGGTGGTGACATTATTGGCTATGTTGTAGTAAGCTGTCCCATCGACCATTCTTAACTGCTCTTCCCCACCAGGAAAATTCGGCCACTAGAAGTTTTGCTTTGCCGCGATGGCTTCAGAAATGAAGCTTTCTTTCCAAAGTACACCCTATTAACAAAGTACTAGGCATTGTTACAGTTTCTTACAGTTTCTCTTCTGTTTAATCTTGTCTAATGGCAGTCGATGTTTAAAAAGACGGTTGGCGCTGCTCCCCTACTTCTACACCAAAAGAAGCCTATCAAGGTCAGAAAAAAAGCAAAATCGGAATTTTCCAGACTGAAACCGGTTTAGAAGGATGAGAGCATCTTTTAGAAACACACGATAGGTTTGTGGGAGTACTGGTGTATTATTCTGTCTTTCTGTTTGCATAGGAGACCTAGACACAAACGTGGATCTAGACAGGACAGTCCATACCATGAAAATGAGATGTTAGTGTAAAACACTGTATAAATATTTTTTTTTAATATATCTATGAACAAGTGCACCAACGCTGGCTTTTAATAATATATAAACAAGTGCACCAACACTGAATAAACTCTATAAACAAGAGCACCAAATTATCCGACAGTGTGTTGGTTTGTATGAAGACTCGCTGACATCTGTTAAGAAAGGAACATTATTTTATGGTATGATCACATAAAACGATTTTTTTAAATTGACTAAAACTATTTTCCGGGGATTTATTTATTTTTTCTTTTATATCGAGGATAATGGAACAAGCACTCATGTTCTATTTTTACATCCAATCCCCGTATGTATGTGGTTTGGTAAATTTTTTCATCTTTCCGTCAAACGAGAGAGAGAGGGGAGGGTGGGGGGCGAACCGGTAGGTTGACAATATTACACAATGGACATGAAAGCCATTGGCATATACTCTCAAGTTTTAGCACACAACCGACACAAATTGAGGAATTTGGAAAATAGCTCTTCAATGCTATGCTCCAAAAACTCCCAACAGACTCGAGGCAAAAGAAGAAGGTGCCACACCTATCAACCAACGCATATTGCGCACAAAGGCATCAAGCAGTTTGGTCACTGAACAAGAAAGCCAATCACCCAGCCAGCTCTCTGCAGCTTATAAAATCACGCAGGTGTTATGTTAGCTGGCTTTTAAAGCCAGAGGCAGATGACTGTTGACTTAAGTCTTAAGTCTCAGACACGTGTTGTGCTTACGTCATGGCATCACTTTTATGTCATGGCACTTTTTCGTCATTGCATCACTTTTACGTCACAGCACAGCTTTAGACCTCTTGTCTTACTGAAGATCGCCAGCTTAGTTCCTTGTCCCTCGTAGGGATGCCGGGGGCCTGTCAGTATAAATAGCATCCCTACATTCTGGAAATTCTGTGCTAGAAATTTCCTCTTGTCTATAACTCTCTTCGTTTCTGCCTTGTTCCTTTTCTCCTGTCGCCTCCTTCTTGTCTATTTCCTGCCTTCTTGGGCCATTCGCCTGCCTGGTTTGTTTGTTTTTTAGAAAGACTTAAAAGATAACGATTCTCCTATGCTAAAGTCGGATGCGCTGGGCCTGACTTGTCAGGCGCTTAACGGCAACGTGACGTATAACAGACAACAGTAAATGCTGTCTGAGCGTTTGATGATGACGAAGAAGTTCCCTGTGGCACTCAGAAGCTACTGAATAAAGTTATATCTCCTCTCCTCTCCTCTCTCTGAAAGGATTCTTTGGACCAAAACACTGATTTTTTTCAGAAAGTTTTCAGTGGGTAAGTGAAACCTGACTTAGCCTATTCCTTTCTAGTAATAATGATAAGTATTCAAAAAATGTCGGATTTTTATTTTCGTTCCTCGGCTAGAGCTCTATTGTTCACCTAAAAATGATGATATTTTTGCGATTCGACCAAAGTTTTGCCCACCATTCAGGTAGCAATATTTTAATTTCGAGGATGTTGTCTAAGCACGACACCATTGTGCATGCGCTTTTAAAAATAGTTCATGCCATCCGTTCGTACCGGCATGAATTGCCCTACTCCTCTGAAAGGTAAAACAGGCTTAACGTCTGCGCATGATGTTCTGCATGCGTTTGCACACAAGGCCTTGGTCTACAGTCTCATTCGGAGGACTTTTGGGGAAGCAGAGTCTGAGGTCTAAAATTGTTCCAGGTGAAATCCCTGATATGGCCTCTGTGGTCGGCGGAGCTATAACCAAGATGAGATAGGATTGAGTTGGGAGCAGATTCGGTTCTGACGTTAACTTGAGAAGAAAAATCCCCTTGTACGGGCGTCTGGAAGGTGGCTCGAACCCGGGCCGTCAGATCGCAAGCGCAAGGTTCTAACCGCTAAGCTATCTCGCCCCACAGCCAACTCCATCAAAAACATTGTTGAGGGACGTTGAGGGTCACTATCAAAATCAAACGAAACTAGAAACAATGTTGACAATATTTATTTGGGTTTTTTTTTACTATAGTTGTTATTGTGATTTTGTTGCCTAAATATTATGGTGAGATTTTGTTTTTGGTATGCAATCGTTACTGCACCATTAAAGAAGCCCCAATCCAACGTCAGAGAAGGCTGAATAATAATTAGAAAAAACAACCAAAATCAACTTGTGTCCAAACTATGGCTTGCTGAGAAGAAAGAGAGAAAGAGAGAGAGAGGAACAGGGAGACAGAGAGTGAGAGGGGAGAGAGAGAGGGGGGGAGAGAGAGAGAGAAAGACACAGAGAGAGAGCTCTGAAATGAGTTTTGGTACTTCGGCCTATGGCCACAATACAATTCAAGGGAAAGAGGCAAATTGCCAAAAAAATATAATGAAAATGAAATAAATCTTAAGGAAACCTTTGCTATAACTATAGACCTCGGAATGCTTCAAAAACTGTGCTCCTGAAAATACATGTTCCAAAATCAGAGAGAG
>CM054146.1:19525315-19567432 GCA_028751875.1 Rapana venosa | reverse complement strand
GAAGAAAATTTGGGTATTAGTGATGCACTAACTACAAAACAACTGCCTACCAAGTGTTGCACAACTACAAAATGCTGAACAAAACCTACCAACAAACATTGAAAGTCTACCACTTGAAGACCTAGCACAGTCGGCAAACACAACAACTGAAACTATTCTAGAGTTGGAAACTAGCTTCACACAAGCAAATGAAGACACAGCACTGAAAACAATAAATGATCAACCCCTACCCATGCGAGAAATAATGGGGCTAAATCAAGCACTACAGAGTATTAGAGGCGAACTCATAAATAATTTAGCAAAGCTAGGTGATGTAGACTCACGCATAGAACTAGAAAAGAAAAAGCTAGCAGAAGCAGACGATGCAAACCTTGACCAGGAAGTAAAAGAAAGAATCACACAGCGTCTAAAAAATCTGCAAGATGAACGCCAAGCAAGATTAGAGGTCTTAAACAATAACAGACAACAACTACAATCTCAGGTTAGCAGAATAAAAGAAACAATTCACCGAATTCTGTATGAAAATAGTACACTAGCGGAAAGAATCCGTACACTGTTTCGCGAGCAAGGCATAACACTTGTCAGTATAATTACAGCATTGGGTTTCGCTATTAGCACACTTGTGTATGCGCTGACAGGAAGCACACTTCCGCCACCACCACCACCACCTTCCGCACCCACAGGCACAGCTGGGTTAGGAAACAACTCGGCCACTTAGCTGACCTATTAAAAAAATTAGCCTACAAAGTTGGCGACGCTCTTCCCGGTATAATTGGTTCTGTTGTTAGCTGGCTATTATCAACAGCAGGAAAAGTTGTGGGATTTATGGCAGAGCATTTGTGGGCATTACTGGTTTTAGTTGTTGGTTTTCTTCTTTCTAAAATAAAGATAAGCAAGGCCGCTTAAAACAAGTATACATGTTAAAGCAGTTATTTCGTCATAGTGTCTGTCTCTTACAAGGGGAATAATTAATTTTTTTGTTTGCTCTGTGGAGGGGGTAGTAGTTCTTTCCCTTGTTTCTTGTGTCGGGCTTACTACTGATACTACTGATGATGTATTGTTTATACTTTGATTTTTTCCAAGCAGCACATCATCTCCAGCTAATAATATTGTTGTTGTAGTTTGTAATTGTTCCTATTTGTAACTGCATGTTGGAAGGCAGCATATATAAACCATGTCCTATAGCAAAGTCTACCTTAGACCGTGCATAGTGAAGAACATCTTGATAATGCTTGATGCTTGATGGTAGGTCAACAGCCGAGTTAATACTATCTTCAAGATTTGCTAGAAACTGCTTCTGTGCATCAAACCCAGTGCCACCAATAATACTTGATCTTGTCTGTGCCTGTGCACCAAGCAAGCACCACACATAGGTCCGAACAGAGTCATTAATCCTCTCTAATCCTGGTCTTGTTAACCCTTCACTCTTATCAAGAATAAAAGTCGTCCATGCATACATGTGCATTTGCTCTATTGAACCAAGAACAACTCTTGCACCGCGTGAGAAAGATGTATTTGGAGGCCACCAGTCATAGTTATACCTCCTGTGCACACCCCACAAATACAGAGTCCCCATGCCATGATTTTTGTCCTGTGTTTGTCTGAATGCAGTCTTAGAATCAATATTGAACTCATTGCACAGCCTCTCATACGCCTTCATGTTAATCCTACTATTAAAGGGATTGAAGTTGCTATCAGTGGGCAGTGGGACCTGCAGCTCAGATAACACACGCCTGAACTGATAGTACACATGAAACCTGTACACAGACTTTACTAACTGGTTTGGATGGTTCATGTGGTCAGCATATGACACACCACAGCCCGTAGTTGCACAGTGGATAGCAAAGTTTAAGTGGTTTTGATAGAACTGTATAGGATTAGACAACCATGCTTTTGCAGTGGCATCATCCTTAATTGGTGGGTTTAAGTATGATTTCAGTGGGTTGGGAACTTTTACTTCGAAGATCAATGTCTCTGACACAGCAACATCTAGCTTATTAAAGGTAATAGTCTTTGGGTTATAGTGAGATCCAGCCTCGTATTTTGCATCTTTATTATATTTATACATTATTATTCTATAGTAGATAAAATGTTTATAACACTAACAAACATCCAATCAGGTGTACCTGTTAAACTAGCCATTCCTATTGACAACCGCTGTCAACATAAAACAGTTGCTTTGCATGAGGTCTTCTACAAAGTATCATGGACAAACATTGACAGCAGCAACAACTGGATTAAAAAATATGATCCTAGAACTAGAGCGTTTAATAATTTACTGTGCAAGAAGGTTATTATGATTTCTGCACACTGGAAAAGGAGTTCTTTCGCCCAGCTGGTATCACAGCAAAACTCAACCAAGCTAGTCTAAGAGTCACTTTACAGCCACCTTCACCTAACGCAAAAATAATGATGCCACGATCAATT
This sequence comes from Rapana venosa, assembly GCA_028751875.1. Classification (NCBI taxonomy): domain Eukaryota; kingdom Metazoa; phylum Mollusca; class Gastropoda; order Neogastropoda; family Muricidae; genus Rapana; species Rapana venosa. The sequence continues at coordinate 19,565,005 of CM054146.1, read as the reverse complement.
GCTACGTTGCTTGGGTTTGACAGTGGCACATATTCCTGGTGTATTGATAATTGATGGCAGGAAATAACCTATGTTGGTGAAAGACCCATTAACATGGCAGTAAACTCTTTGCTTTTTGTACACCTGTCTCAGTTAAACACAACACAAAACCAAGTGGTCATGAAAGCTTCTTCCTCATCAGTCCCTTCTGATCTCTTAAGAATCCTTCCACCCAGCAGAGCAATGTACTGTGAAACGCAGCACAATAGCTTTACTACACTTCAATTCAAAGAGCTAGAAGAAGGCTTCCATGAAACACTTTGTATAACAATCAAAGACATACTACAAAGAACAGTTGACTGTAAAAATTTACATATTACATTAGAAATAAAATAATATAAATACTAATATATACGTAACCATGTCACGCGGTCCTGTAATAAGAGCACCTGAAACATGCCAAATATTGAGTTTAAAGTCTTGGTGATGTACAAGAGTTTGAGAAGGATGGGGAGATTGGCGAAGTTTACGCCTTTTGAGTATACAACTGATGGATACTACAAGCGTACAGCAATAGAAGAAGCTAAGAAACCTCCTCGGTTTCCTAAACTTGAACAGTTGCGTAATGTTGAAGCTGAAGCATTAGCAGATGATGATTTTACTTACAAAGTAACATTTAAAGCTAATAAATGGCACTTCAAACCAAGCATCGACTGGCAGATCAAGTTTGAGTTTATTAGTCCATACACTCTCTATGCGCCCGACAGAACTTTCCGTAAAGCCATAAATGCTGGACCAGTAAACATAGCACTAGCCTATCAATCAGCTAGCAGAAATGAAGTAGAGATAATAGCATTACCGAATAAGGCACGTTACTTGCTTCATAGAAAAGACTCAGTGACTAAACCATCAACCACATTGCTACGATTCCTTCCATACTTTCCTCTGGATGATCAGTACACATTGGTGTTTGTTCTGGTTGCAAGAGAAGAAAGAGCTTCTTTCTTGTTCATGGATGGGATTACTATTAACTGGAAAGAACCTCGACGTTGATGCCCTCAGATTTGCTATTGCTATTCGGAACACGGCGGTGACAATGACATTGAAGGGAACATTTCCAGTAATTAAGTCAACTTGCTCTGACCCACCACAGCTAACACAATTAGCATCCCTCAATCTACACCACATTGACCTCGTTGCAGTCTATTACACAGATGTTGTACTGCCCGACAATCAATTACAAGACTTACTGAATGAATACCAATAAAAATTACACTCGTTTTTTTTTAAACAGTATAAGAGAAGATGACGACTGCTAAATATCTAAAGTTCCTAGTGCACCAGATCCTGAACCTTTTAATGATATATGCTAATACCTTTCGTTTGACAAACATTACACAGATGCAGCATGATATTGAGCAACAAATAGCAAAGTATCAAAATGCGGGGTAGGTAAGATCAGCATTTACTGTGTGGTTATTAAAAAGGTACAGAAAAACTGTTACGCCGCAGCAGGAAAAGGCATTGTTTCTTGGCTACGGGAAATTTGGTTTTGCCCCTGCATCTATAGCTTTGGGGCTCTGTTTAAAACAGCAGGAGCCCGTTCATTTGTCACATCAGTCTTTTCGAAGAAAGGTTGTGCGGGAAAATAGAAAAAAAAGATGTGTTGTTGCCCCTTTAATTAGCCAAACTAAGCTCATTCAGATCTTATTGCAAGCTTTACGATTCCACAAAATCGGGGGTTCAGCGTCTTCGGATGTACATGGGGCTACAGGTCAAAGTTCGACCTCCAGACAAAGAACACAAGCTAAGCTTTTGGGCTTGATAAAAAAAAAAGGAATATATAAAAAAGGGGGGATCTGCTTTGGCCCGGACAATATCAGCTGAGTACTTATTAGGAGTAAAATTCCCGTGGGAGATTCACGCTTATACCCTAGCAAAAAAAAAAAACAAGAAGATTAATTAATTATTTTTTTTTTTTCTTACTATATGAGTTAGAGATTTTGTTGAGGCTCAGTATGGACAAAGTGTTTCAGACAATAGAGCTAAATGTTACACAAGCGCAAAACTTTGTACAAAGCATTCAAATGCAATCGCACATTACCAGACAAGTAACAATGAACCACCAGTAAAGGTACAGTTGGTTGCTGATTCTATCAACCGGCAAATAAAGAGAAGAATTAATGTTCATGTGTCAACACACAACAGAAATGAACTCCTTTGAAGAGCAATCACAACATGGGCAGATGGATGATGCGCAACTTCGAACATTCTGCAGAAACAGCAAGAATGAGGGGATCAGGATGAACAGTTGGTAAGGTTCTTCGCATAGAACTAAAGCAAACAAATTTTCATCCCATTGTTGGTAGAAGTTACATTCCCTTACCCCCTGATGTTGTAGCAAAACGTGCTGTGCTGAACATTCAGAACAAAGATGATAAGTGTTTTATGTGGTGTGTGCTGGCTAAACTGTTTCATGTAACAAAGAATGCAGAGAGAGTTTCAAACTATCATGAACATTGTAACAAGCTTGACTTCACCAGCATCGACTTTCCTGTAGCTGTTAGGAGTATTGACAAGTTTGAGGAACTAAACCCCCCCATCAGTGTGAATGTGTACACCTGGGAAGATGAGGCTAGTAATACTTCTTGTGGGCTAAGACCACTTAGGATCTCAAAAAGGTCTCCCACAATAGGTAATCCTGATAAGAACCATGTAGACCTCTTGCTAGTGAGTAATAAAACCAGTTATCATTACATCATTAGAACAATGAGTAAAATTGTTGCACAGGCAACAAAGCATAAACTGAAGAAAGATTTTTTGGCGACGTTTGAGATGGGGAAAAAAAGGGGGGTCAAGCTCAAAACTACTGTTTATATAAAACAGGAAATTTTTTAAACGATTCGGTTTTCCCCTCATCGATCAAAAACTTCATAGGTTTTATATAAAAAAAAACATTTTTCCTTAAACCCCCCTTTTTTCCCTACTCTCTACAAAAACCCTAAAAGTAATATAATTTATTTTTGATGGGTAAAACAAATAAAATTTTTTGGAAAAATTATGCAAAAAACAATTCTTATAAAGAACTTGTCAAGAATTTTTATTAAAACTTGTCAAGAACTTTTTTCAACAATTTATCAAGAACTTATAAAAGAATTTTTGTAAAGGGAATTTTTAAAACAATTTTTTAAACCAAACTTTTAAAAAACTTTTCAAAATTTAAACAAGAAATCTAATACAAGAAAATTACCAAAAAATTATCAAGAACTTATCAAGAACTAAAAAAAGAAATTTTATTAAGAACTTGTCAAGAAAAAAAACAAGACCCTATAAACCAATTTACCCAACAACTTTTCAAACAACTTGTCAAGCCTAAACAATTATTTTAAAACCAAAATATATTGTAAAGAAAGACAACATAAATTGGGGGACGAACTTTTTTTGAGGGACATCTACTGGTTCTAGTCAAGAAGAAAAAAACAGGGGAAAAGGGAGTCTAGGATAAAAAAGGGAAGTTGTACCCCTTTTTGCTCTTTGGTAAAATCGAAGAATTAATTAGGCCCACAACAACATTTGAACAGGTGCAGCAGTTATCACCACGGGGACATTTTTAAAAATATTTTAATAGGAAAGGAACCCTTCGGGGAGCAAAAAGGGTTTGATAAAAAGCCTGGGGGCTTACTGTTTTTGGTCTTTTGCTTTAAGCAAAAAAGTAGGGTTTTTTAAGGGGAAACCCCGGAAGCTTTTTTTGATTTGCCCTAACAAGACAATTTTTGCCCCGGGAAGTTGGGGGGACACTTGGCGGGGTGAATGTTTTTCCTTTTTGGCCCTCCGGGGGAAAGACCGGTTAGGGGGGGCTTTTAGGGATAAATTTTTTTTTAAACCCTTTGAGAAAAAAGGGAAAGGAACCCAGCACAGCCTCGAACAAAACGGGGGAAGAAAGGAGAAGGGTCAAAAAAACCCATGGGGGCAACCCCTCCCTTTCAAAAGTGCATCTGTAACAAAGAAAAACCCGGGGGAAGAGTTGAAGTTGGAAAAAGGGGTTTTTCCTTGAAAAGGGGAAAATCGACGAAAAAATTTTTAAAAACCAAGAAAAAGCAAAAGTCTTTTCTGGGAAGAAAAAAATTAGAAAAACGTTACCTAAAAAAACCGAAAAAAGACACAGCACCCCAAAAAAAAAAACATTAAGTTTTAAATTAATTTAGGGTAAAATTCAGCTAGGGGAAATTGGTTTACACCCTTTTATAGGTAGGGAAAAGCAACAAAGAAACCCACCCAAAAAACAAAAAAACCCGCAGCAAGAAAAAAAAGGCCAAACCCCAACAACAGCCAAAACCCAATTGAAAAGCAAAACAGCCTGAAAAACGATCCATTAAATATTTTTTTAATAGATATAAATAAAAATTTTTTATACTTTTGGAGAAATTTGAGTACAGAAAAGACTCAGTAAATTTTGGTTTTCCCCAAACGCTCCCGTAATTGGCAGTCTTAGTGTCGGCTATACTATTTTTGGAAAAGAGCCTTCAAAAAATGGGGGCCTGCTGATTTGGAAAAAAATAGATTTTTGAAGACGGCCAAGTTGTTGCGGTTTTTAACGCACCCAAAATTGTTTAAAAAAGACTTCTTTTTAAGCAGGGTTTCTTTTCCCTAAAATATTATTTTAAATAAATTTTGGCTTCTTTAGTGATGATGGTTGGGGGGTGTTTGTATTTTCGCACTTGCTTTTACGGGTTGAAACTACTTGTTTTCTAAAATTAACAGACGAAGAACGGGAAGGGACTTGAAAAAGCTTTTAGAACACTGAAAGAGCCAGGAAAGAATATTTTTGAAAAAAATTCCCCTTTTGGGTTTTTAAAAAAAGGGAAAAAGGAAATGGAAAAAAATTTTTGGGGGTTGTTGGGGGGGGTTTTTTGGGTATATTTGGGGGGAAGGGGAAAAAAGTTTATTAAAAAGGGGAAGGGTTGGGGGATTTTAAACCCCCCATTTAAAAAGGCGGCGAGGGGCGGGTGGGGGAGGGGGAAAATTTTGTTTTTTCTTGGGAAAAGGGAAGGGGTTTCCAACGGAAAATTTTTTTTCCATGTTCTAAACTTTGGTGTTTTAAACCTTAGTCTACTACACCCCAAAAAGGGGGTATGGAAAGGCAGGGGGGGCAAATTAATTAATGACCCTTGGGAAAAGGCAGGGTTTTAAATTTTTCCCGGTTGAAAAAAGGGGGGCTTTTTTAAACGGGTTTTATGGCAGGCTAATTTACCTTTTTAAAGCACAATTTGCCCCTTTTTTAAAAGGAGCCAAATTTTGGTTACCCCCCAAAAGGGGACCTTTTTTTTACTTACAAATTTGACACATCAAAAAGAAAGAGGTTTAAAAGGAAGCTCTTATTTTTGGGGCGTCGCTTTTGGTTAAAGTTGCAGACCCCCTTACTGAAAAGGATTTCCACCGAATGGGGTGTTTGAATTTTTTTACTTTGTGGGCCCCCAAATTTTAAAATACCCCAAAGTAATTTGTGCGATGGGGTTTTTGGGTTTTTAAAAAGGGTGATTTAATCGGGGTTACAAAAGCTTGTTTTTGGGGGAATTTAAAAAGGGTTACCAAGGGCAACCCCAATTTCTCAGCACGGGTTAAAATTTTTTTTTAAAAAAGGGGTTTAGGAAAGCCTTTTTTGATTTCAGTTCCCACCAAAAAAATCATAAACCCCCAGGCCCCCGGAAATCAGGTGGGTAAGAGTTCCCACGGGAAGTTTTGAGGCTAAAAAACTTGGATACAAAACCCCCACGGGGGTTATAACCTGAAAGACCCCTTAAACATAAAAAAACAAAGCACAACCAAACAACCTTTTAAGAAACCACAAATACCTTTGGGAAGAACTGGTTATCTGTTTGCTATGGAGAAGGGAAGCCGCGACATCTCAAACGAGAAAAGACCCCTTCTGGAGCTTGGGACATTTAAAAAAAAAAAAAAGTTGTGGGGGGGACCCTTTCCTTTTTTATTTTTTGTCTTTACCTGCACCCGCGGTTTTTGGGTTGGGGAAAGGCGCGGGGGCCCCCAATATTTAAAGTTGGTGGGGCATTTTTTTAAAAGAAAGGGGTGTTTGGGTTTTTAAAATGGGGATTTGGGGGGGGGGTTTCTAAAATTTTGGGCCTTTGAAAATTTCGGTTTGGGGGGGGTTTAAATAAACAATTAAAAAATTTTTTTAGAATTTTTTTTGGGGGGGTTAAGGGATCAAGTTTATTTCAAAAGGGGTCCATTTTTCATCAATAACGGCAAGAAAGGGTTAAACCCGAGCGGGGTTTGGGTCCCATAATGAGGGGGGGAAAGGTAAAAAAAATTTTTGGGGGGTTTCCCATACAAAATTTTTAAACCCCGTATTAAAAGGGGGTTTAAAAAAAAAAAAATTTAATTTTGAAATTTTTGGGGGTTTCCCCCGGGGCCCCCAAGTGCGTATGGTGTCTGGTGAAGAAATTTTTTCGTTTTTTTATCTGCGCAAAAAATGTTTTTTTTCCCAAACCCCCAAGTTTTTGTTGTTTTGGTGCAGGGTTGAGCAGGTTTTGGGGTTGTTTGATAAAATTACTCTACCTTCAAAGAAAAGCCTCTTTGTAGTTATCATAAATGGTGTTGTTTTGACCCCCTGTTTCCCAAACCCCCTTTTTGTTTTTTTTAAAAACCCCTGTCTGGTTGCAACCCCTAAAATCTTGGCCCCCCAACCCCAAAACATATTCTTTGAAAATTTGGCCCGGGCCCACCCCCTTTCTTATTTTTCCAATAACTTTTTTTGTTTACTGAAAATTGCAAAGGGACTGTCTTTTGGAAAATCATGGGGTTCCCCAAGGGACTCTGATCCCAGCGCAAATTTCCTCTAAAAGGGTTTTGGGTTTATTTCTTCTGTGGGATGTTTGGATAAAAAGTTTCTGTGTCTGGGTTAAAAAAACCCCTTTTCGCGGGGTTTGTTTAGGCTTCAAGAAATATTCAAAACTCCAGCTCAAAAAGCTTTAAAGCTAAAAGCACACAAAAAACCAAATTGAATACTGGTTTGTCTATTTTTAAACCCAACTTCTTCATCTTGTTGCCATTCGGACTGCCCAGGGAAAATTCCCTGTAGTCTTGTTTGCTTGGCTTTGATGTTAGTTTTTTAGGGCCGTTTTTTTTGTGACTGTCGGGACATTTTTTTTTTGTGGGTTCTCCATTTTTTTTCCCAAAGGGCAGGGTTGTTCATGAGCTTGAAGTAATTTTTCTGATGCATGGGTTCCCTTTTCGTTCTCAGATCGTGTTCTTTTGAGTTTTGGTTTCAGAATTGCTTTTTTGGCCCAAAAAAAAAAATGTTTACGAGAACACCCTTTAAGAATTAACCCTTCCCTTTTGGTAAAAACTGTAGCTGTTTTTTGTGACAAAAAATATTTGGGCTCTTGTCATTTAAGTTTGGGTCAAGCTTTGGCGGTTTTTTTGGAGATTTTTTTGAGCCTTTCCTGCAGCCATTGGGTATTTCTTTTGTGCCTTTAGTAGTTAAAGGGGATAGACAAATTTTAAATTCAAGACCCAAACCCTAGTGGTTTTATTTTCAGGCCCCAATTTGGGGACAACGCTTTAGAGTCTCATAAACCCCAAAAAAGGACATTAACAACTAAAAGTTTCTTGTGGTAGTGATAAACCTTTTTCCCCCTTTTCCCAAAAGGGGGATTTTTTTGGTCCAATTTACAGGGATTTTAGTTAAAAGCTTTGTTTGGGATCATAGTCTTCTAAATATTTGTTTTTGGGCCCTTTTACGAAATTTGTGCAGTTTGCCAAAATGATCCCACCACGAAAGCCCATCCTCAATCATTTGGAGCATGGGCAAATCAGACAAAAATCTTTTGCACCCCATAAACTTTTAAAGGGGAAAGCACCCCAAGACTTTTTCCTGGGTGCTGGGGTTTTTTTTTAAAAAAGGTTGGGGATGGGTCTATTTCCATAATGTTCGGGCCAGTCTTTCTGTATTTTTCTAAAAGACATCAGCAAGAAAAAATGCTTCAGCAAGTAGTTTGATCGGGTTTAATCCCCCCCAAGTCCGACATGCATCTTTTGTTTTTGCCCCAACTGAGCTTGTTTGTTGTATCATCACTGTTTCCCTTTCCCCGGTCAATCTGTTGAAAAATGCTTCTTTTTGGTGGCGGGTTTCTTCATCAACCTTTCCCCCATGAGTCCATGAAATCAAAAGGAATGGGCCCCTTTTCGCACGAGCTTTGTGTGAAGTATTTTTTGAAATTTGGGAAAGTTCTCAGTGATGAAGACAAGGACTTAGAGATCCCATCGGGTTGTTGTGCAGAATCAAAAAAGGACGGGCCGTTGTTTATGCACGCCCCCAGTGGTTTTTAGTGAAAAAGGGCGGTTTTTTCTGATAAATTGGAAAATGAGTAAGTTTTTAAAAATCATCAGTCATGCCGCATGATTAGGTGTGAGTCGTAACCTTTTTGTTTGGGGAAAAGAAAAACTGGCAGTTCCATTTTTTGGGGATTTTTCTTTTAGTTTTTAGATTACACTTACTTTGTGCTGCCCCACGAATTCCCACTGATGGGTCATGATCTCGGGACTGTGTGTTTGGGTCTGCCCCCTGCGGTGTTAATAAATTACCCAAATCCAGCAATGTGGGGAGGCATATGCCCTTTGGTCTTTTTCTGTCAAAAAATGATCTCTTGTAGGTTTAGTGTTGAGGTAGTGGTTATGATTCGCTTTATTGTTCAAAAAAAAAAAAGTTTAGCTGCGTTTTTGGCCCTCGATACAAAACTGGCTCTGAGTGTGCAAAATCTGATCTAAAAAACAATTAAAAAGAAAAGGAAACAAAATTGATGTTTATGAGTAAGCCTGCTTTAGGCATATGTTCATTTTGGGTCCTTGGTTTGGCACAATGATGGGACTCAAATTCAGCATTCCCATACATAGGGGACTCTTTTTTTTTCCCTTTTTTTAATTCTTGAAGTACACCTTGCTTCCTGGTTTTTGGTGTTAAAGTTCGTGATTGTTTTCAGTCTCACTTTTCAATTTTTTTCTATTTTTGTCTGCCCGCCTGTAATGAGGGTTTAAAAGAACCAAGTTTTTTGCAAAACTCTTTTTCTGTTTTTGCTTTGTTGCCTTTTGAAAAAAAATTTCTACTCTTTGTTCAAATGGTGAAAAAAAATTGATAATGGTTTCATTACCCATTTTGCAAGATTTTCTACATTTTTTTTCCCGGTTTTTCCTATTGTGGGAAAACCTTTTTGAAGCCCAAAGTGGTTTTTACCCCAACAAAAATTTTTTAAATAGCCTCATTTTCCCCGGTGAAAATTTTTTCACACTGAGGGGGGGTTTTTATTTCCTAAAAGAGATAAATACTCTTAACAGCCAAAAAAAAGGGAAAATGCTGTGAAGTCAAGTTTTGGTTTATTTTTGGTTTTTGGTTAGTTTAAAAACTCTCTTTTGCATTCTTTTTTTTCATAAAACAGTTTGGGCCAAAGCCCCAAAACCAAAAAAAAAAACACTTGTCATCTTTGTTCTAAATTTGTTAGCACAGAAACGTTTTGCTACAACACCCGGGGGAAAGGGAATTTTAATTTTTAAACCAAAATTGGGATGAAACTTTGTTTGCTTTAGTTCTTGCGAAAACCCTTTCCCAAATTTGTCCTCCTGATCCCCTATTCTTGCTGTTTCGGCAGAATATTCGAATTTGCGCTTAAATTTCATTGCCCTTGTTTGTGTTGTGTTTTCCCAAAGGAGTTCAGTGCTTTTTGTGTTGTTGAAAATGAAAATTTTAATTGTTTGTCTTTGTTTGCGGGGGTTTTTATGGGAATTTTCCCAGAAACCCAAAACTGTCCCTTTTATGGTGGTTGGGTTTTTTCTTGTTGGTATTTTTGCGTTTGTTTTGAATGCTTTGTACCACGTTTTGCGTTGTGAAACATTTGCTCTATTGTCTAAAACCTTTTTGGGTCCTTAAGGGACCCTCAACTAAAATCTCTAAATCATTTTAGTAAAAAAAAAAAATTAAAAATTTTTTTAATTTTAAATTTTTCTTGTTTTTTTTTTTTTGCTTTGGTTTTGAAGCAGTAAATCTTTCCAAAGGTAATTTTAGCTCCTTTTAAAAGAGTTTCTAATGAGTATTGTTCCCAAACCCAAACAGATACCCCTTTTTTTTATATTCCTTTTTTCTGAAACATTTCCACAGGCTTAGCTTTGGGGTTCTTTGTTTGGAGGTCCCAACTTTTGACGCTTTTAGTCTTTATAGTTTATCCTGAAGGGCGCTTGAACTCCTCTTCTGTTTTTGTGGAAAAACTGGGTTTGGGGTTTTTTAATAATGAGTTTTGTTTAGTTTTTGCTTGGTAATGTCAAGGCAACAACAAACTTTTGTTTTTCTAGTTTACGCAAAACCCTTTTTCGAAAAAAATGTTTTGACCCAAAAAAAACAGGCTCCGGCTGTTATTTTAAAAAGGCCCAAAGCTTTTAGATGCAGGGCCCCAATTCAGTAGCCCCTTTAGAGCAATTCCTTTTTCCTGCTGCGGCTGTGACAGTGTTGCTGTTCCCGTAGTTAAAAGAGCTAAACACAGTAAAGCTGATCTGTTTCCTACGCCCGCATTTTGTAACTTTGTAGTTTTTTTTGTTTAATATCATGGCATTGTTTTAATTTTTTGTCAAACGGGAAAGGTATTTTTGAAATTTTCATTAAAAGGTTCAGGATCTGGTGCCCCCTGGAACTTTAGGATTTTTTTGCGGTTTGTCTTTCTTCTTATACTGTTTAAAAAAAAGTGTCTAATTTTTTTTTGGTATTCATTCCGTAAGTCCCTTTTTTAATTGATTGTCGGGCAGGGACAAATTTTCTGTAAAGCGCAAAAGAGGTCAAATTTTGGGGATTGGGGATTTCTAAAATTTTGTTACTGTGGGGGGTCTAGGAGCAAGTTGACTTTATTACTGGAAAAAATTTTTCCCCTTTAATGGCATTGTCCCGCCGTTGTTCCGGGAAAAGCAATTGCAAAAAATTTAGGGCATCAACGTCGAGGTCTTTCCAAATTAATTTGTTTTCCCATCCATGAACAAAAAAGAAGCTTTTCTTCTCTTTTAAAACCCGAAAAAAAAAAAAAAACACCAAAGTTTACTGATTTAACCGAGGAAAGTAGGGAAAGGGAAAGTAGGCCCAAATTTGGGTTTTTGGGTTTTGGGAAATGGTTTTTTTGAAGCAAATTTTGTGCCTTATTCTGTTTTAAGTATTATCTCTACTTCATTTCTGCTAGTTTATTTTATTTTGGGTAGTGCTATGTTTTTTGGTCCCGCTTTTTTGGTTTTCGGGGAAAGTTCTGTCGGTGCTTTTTGAGTGTATGGACTAAAACTCAAACTTGATCTGCCAGTCGTTTCTTGGTTTTTTTAAATGCCAATTTTTTTGCTTTAAATTTTTCTTTGTAAGTTTAAAAAAAATTTATTTTGCTAATGCTTCAGTTCAAAAATTTCGCAAATGTTTTTGTTTAGGGAAAACCCGGGGGGTTTCTTAGATTCTTCTATTGCCGTACCCCTTGTAGTATTTCCCTCAGTTGTTACTCAAAAGATAAACTTCACCAAATTTTCCCCATCCTTCTCAAACTTTGTACTTCACCAAGATCTTTTAAACTAATAGTTTGGCATGTTTCAGGTTTCTTTATTACAGGAAAACCCCGTGACATGGGTTTGTATTTATATTTGTATTTATATATTTTATTTCTAAAGTAATATGTAAAAATTTTTTTTAGTCAATGTTCTTTGGAGTTTTGGTTTTTTGATTGTTTTACAAAGTGTTTCATGGAAGCCTTTTTTCCCGCTCTTTAAATTTAAGTGTAGTAAGCTATTGTGCTGGTTTTTACAGTACATTGCTTTTTTTGCTTTTGGGGGGGAAGGATTCTTAGGAGATCGAAGGGACTGGTGGGAAAAAGCTTTCAGGAAAAACCTTTGGGTTTTTTTTTGTGGTTTTAAATGAGAAGGGGTACAAAAAGCAAAGAGTTTACCCCCAAGAAAAGGGTCTTTTTAACCCAAAATAGGTTTTGGGCCTTTTCCAAAATCTTTTAAAAACATACCAAAGGGTATTCCCAATCACCTTTTTTTAAAACCATTTTCTAAAAAGGGGGCAAAGGGCAAACCCCAAGGTTTCGGGAAACGTTGTGAATCTTATACTTGAAGAAGGGCTGTAGGTTTCCTTAGACTAGCTTTGGGTTTTTTTTTGGGGTTTATTCCCGCTGGGCGAAAGAGCTCCCCTTTTTCCCGTGTCAAAAAATCTTTTTAAAAATTCTTTGGGACCCGTAAATTTTTTTAAGCTCTAGTTCTAGGATCTTTTTTTTTAATCCAGTTGTTGTGCTGTCGTTGTTTGTCCATGATACTTTGTAGAAGGGCCTCATGCCCAAAACAACGTTTTTTTGTTTTTCCGCGGTTGTCAAAGGGGAAGGGTAGTTTAAAAAGGTAACCTGATTGGTGTTTGTTAGTGTTATAAACATTTTATTACTATAGAATAAATGTATTAAAATAATAAAAAATTTCAAAATTCGAAGGGTGGATTCACTATAACCTAAAAAACTATTTCCTTTCTAAGCTGATGTTGCGTGTCGGGACATTTTTCTTCGAAATAAAAGTTCCCAACCCTGAAAAAAAAACTTAAAACCCCCCCAATTAAAGGGTGAGCCACTGCAAAAGCCCTGGTTGGGTTTTTTCCCATGGGGTTCTATCAAAACCACTTAAACTTTTTCTATCCACTGTGAAAATACGGGCTGTTGGGTGTGTTAATATTTCTGGGCCACATGAAACCTTTCCAAAAACCCGTTAGTTAAAATCTTTGTTTCAGGTTTAAAGTGTACTTCAGTTAGGCGTGTGTTTTTGAAATGCTGGTCCCTGCCCATGATTTGTAACTTCAATCCCCTTTTAAAAAGTAGGATTTTAAAATGAAGGCCTTTTTGAGAGGCGTGCAATGGTTTAAAAAAATTTATTTTAAAACTGCTTTGAAAAACACCCGGGGAAAAAAAACATGGTGGGGGGGCTCTGTATTTGTGGGGGGGGCACAGGGGGTATAAAAAATGAAAATGGTTTGGGCCCCCAAAAAATCTTTCCACGTGGTGAAAAAAATTGTTCTTGGTTAAAAAGGCAAATGCATAGGGATGCATGGGCGCTTTTTTCTTGATAAGGGGAAGGGGGTTTAAAAAGACCAGGATTAGAGAGGGGTTAATGACTCTGGTTGGGCCTATGTTTGGTCCCCGCTTTGGGGAAAAGGCACAGACAAGAACCAAATATTATTGGTTTGGGACTGGGTTTTTATGCCCCGAAGCAGTTTCTTGCAAAAATGAAAACGTATTAAATCGGGGTGTTGGGCCTACCATAAAAACATCAAACATTTTCAAGATGTTTTTTCACTATGCACGGTTAAAGGGATTTGCTATAGGGCAAGGTTTTTATATGCTGCCTTCCCAAAATGCGTTACAAAAAGGAAAAAAATTACAAACTTTCAACAACAATATTATTATAGCTGGAGATGTTGTGCTGCTTGGAAAAAATCAAAGTAAAAAAATTTTTAAACATCGTATTTTTTGTGTTTAGAAGCAAAAAAGGGGTTTGTAAACATCGCCCAAGAAGCAAAAAAGGGGAAAAAACTACTACCCCCCCCAAGAGCAAACAAAAAAATTTTAAATTAAATTCCCCCTTTTAAGAGGGGAGTCCCCTATGAGAAATAACTGCTTTTAAAAATGTTTTTGTTTTTAAAACGGCCTTGCTTATCTTTATTTTAAAAAAGAAAAAAACCAACAAATAAAAACCGTAACGCCCAAAAAATGCTTTGCCTTTTAAAACCCCCATTCCCTTTTCCTTTCTGTTGATAATGCCCGCTAAAAAACAGAACCAATTTTTAACCGGAAGTTTCGTTGCCCTCTTTGTAGGTAATTTTTTTTTTAGGTCAGCTAAGTGGCTGGTTGTTTCCCAACCCAGGCTGTGCCTGTGGGTTGGGGGAAGGTTGGGGGGCGGTGGTGATGGCGGAAGTGTTTCTTTCCCGTCAGCGCATACCCCAAGTTTCTAATAAACGAAAACCCCTTTCTGTTTAAATTTTAATGACAAGTGTTTTTGCCTTTTCGCGAAAAAGTTTTACGGATTTTTTTCCGCTAGTTACTGTTTTAAAAGAGAATTCGGTGAATTTTTTCTTTTTTCTGCTAAAAATGAGATTTTAGTTGTTGGCTGTTTTGGTTTAAAACCTTAAAACTTTTCTTGGCTTTATCTTGCGATTTTTTTTGGCGCTGTGTGATTTTTTTCTTTTACTTCCTGGTCAAGGGTTTTCTCATCTGCTTTGCTGCTTCTTTTTTTTCTAGTTCTATGGTGAGGCTTAAAACGCCCGCTTTGCTAAAAATTATTTTTCAGTTGCTTAATACTCTGTTGTGCTTGAAATTTAGGGCCATTATTTTGATGGGTAGGGGGGGGGTCTTTTTTTGTTTTCAGTGCTGTGTCTTCGTCTGCTTGTGTGAAGTTTGTTTCCAAACTTGGGAAACGTTTCAGGTTTTTGTGTTTGCCCACTGTGCAGGTTTCAAGTGGTGATTTTTAATGTTTTTTTGGGAGGTTTTGTTCAGATTTTGTAGTTGTGAAAGTTTGGTAGGAGTTGTTTGTAGTTGTGATCATTTTTAAAATTTTCTATATATTTTTCTTTTTAATTTTTTTTTAAAAAAAATTTTGGTTTAAATTTTTTTTTTTAAAAAAAATTTTTTCCTTTTTAACAACCAAAAAAATTTTTTTTTCAAAAAATAATAACCAAAAAAATAAATTTTTACTTTCTTTTTTCCCAAAACTTTTAAAAAAAAAATTTTCTTTTAATAAAAAAAAACCTTTATTACAATTTCCCCCCACACCCAACCCCCCCAACAAAAACCAACAACATACCCAACAAACAACCCCCAAAAAAAACCCAAAAAAACAAACAACCCAAAAACCAACAACTTTTTAAAATCCCTTAAAATCAAAAAAACCAACAAACATTTATTTTAAAAAAACCCCCACAATTATAAAAACAATTCCCTTTTTCCCAAATTTAAAAATATTCCCCTTTTCCAAAACTACCTTTCCCAAAAAAAAAATTCCAGATACCAAACCAAATTTTAACAAACCAAAAAAAAAAACCCCCAACCCCCCCAAACAAACCCTTTAAAAGAAAAAAAAACCCAACATATTTTACTTTAAAAAAAAACAAAAAAAAAAAAAAATTTTTTAAAAAAAACCAAAAAAAAAACAAAACAAATTTCAAAAAACCCCAAAAAAAAACCCATATAAACCAATTTCAGGTTTTTAACCCCTTACTTTAAAAAACCTCCCAAAAATCACATCCTTTTTAAATTATCAATCACCAAACCACTTCAAAACCCTTTTTTAAAACGCCCTTTAAAAACGTAACCCACCAAAACCAAAAAAAATCCCTTTTAAAAACCTTTAGGTAAAATTTTCAATAAACCAACTTCACCCTTATTCAACAAACACAACCCCTAACATAAATAAACCAAAATAACTTTAATGAAAGATACAAAACTTTAAAAAAATAAATTAAACTCCCAACAAAAAATTCCCCCCTTTAAAGGTTTTTTTAAATTGTTTTATAAAATCCCCAAACCCCAACAAAAAAAATTTTTTAAAACCCAAAAAACATTTAAATCAAACCCTATAGAACCCAACCAAACAAATTAAAAAACTTTTTTATTTATTTCCCCAATTTTATAAAAAATCTTAAATTTTCCCACTAAGAAATTTTAAACAAAAAATCACAAAAATTTTCTTTTTTTAACCCACCCCCTTAAAAAAAACAAAAAATAAACCCCATTTCAAAAAACCCCTTAAAAAACCCCAAACTAACTTTCAAAAAAAACCCCAAAAAATAACCCCCAAAAAAAACCCCCCAAACCCCCCCCCTCAACCCAAAAAAAAAACAACTAAAAAAACATTTTTAAAAATACCAAAAAAAAAATTTTTTACCAAAAAAAGAAACACCTTCTCAAAAACCCCAAAAATCTTGGAACCATTTTTTAAAATTAACCCAAAAACCCCCACCAATTGTTTTATTTTTCCCCCCCAACCCCCTTACACCCCAAAATAAAATAAAAACAACAAAAAAAAATTTTATATAAAAATTATAATTTATATCAACCCCTTAAAAACTAAAAAAAATTTTTTTAAAATATAAAAATTTCAACCTTTAAAAAAAACAAAATTTTTCCAAAAAAATTTGAGAACCAAATCCTACACTTTTTTAAAATTTTTCCCCCCAACCCCTTTCCATTTTTAAACCCTAAAAAAATTCTTTTGGGTTTACAAAAAAATATAATTACCCCTTTTTTTTAAAAAATTTTTTAAAAAAAATTTTTTTAAATTTTTAACAAAATAAAAAATGGGTTTAAAAATTGCCTTTTGGGGGGGGAATTGGGTTTATTACAAAATGGGAAAGAAATAAAAATTTAAAAAAATTTCCAAAAACCCAAAAATATAAAACTAATATAAAAACAACCCCCCTTTTCCAAAAGCGTTCAAAAAAACCCTAGCTTTTTTTTTAATTTTAACCGGCTCAGGGGCACCTTAATTTTTCCCCCAAGCCTTTCCCCCAAAAAAAAAACCTTAAAACTTTTCTATTAGTTTTAGGATATTGGGGTATTGGAAAGTGAAATTTTTTTGCTCACCCAAAATGGGATCCCAAAAATTTTCTCCAAATAAATTTTTTTTAAATTTAATTTTTCCCACCCCTTCTCAAAAAACCCCTAACGAAATGGTTTGTTCCCCCACAACAACCCCCACCGGTTTAATTTTGGTTGGGTGGGGTTGGGGATTCCTTTTTTAAAAAAAATAAGGGGTGGTGGGTTTAATAAAAATTTTTTTTTTGGGTTTTTTGTTATTCCCCTTTTACATGGGGGGAGTTCTTAAGGGTCCTGTTAAATTTTTGGAAAACCCGGGTTTTTGGGGGTTAAAAAAAGCTTTTTTGGTTTCCAACATGGAAAAAGCCGGAAACCTTTTCCCCTTTCCCCCAAAAAACCTTCCCCCCAAATTCCCTTCTTGGTAAGGAGGCCCTGGTGTAGCGGGGGGTTTTCCCCTTTTTTTTAAAAAAATTAGGGAAAATTCAAATTGATGGGGGGTTTATTTTTTTTTTTTTATTTTTTGAAATTAGCCGTGGGGGCAAAGATTTTTGTTAGGGAAAGGGGGCCCTTAAATTTTAATTTCTCTTCAAAATTTTAAAATTTTAAATTTTCTTTTTGTTTTTGACAAAATTTTTTTAGTTTTTTTTGTGTGAGTTTTTGACTAGTTTTTTTGGTTGGATTTTTTGTTTTATGTTTGGGTTTAAAAAATTTTTAAAAGGGGGTTTTTCCAAAATCCCCAAAAAAAAATTTTGTATTTCTTTGTTTTGTTAAATTGGAAAAAAAGGGGGTCGGGGAAATTTTGATTTTTTTAAAAAAAAATTAAAAACTTAAAAAAAAAATTTTTTATTTTTTAAAATTTTTTTTTATTAGGCTTACAAATCGGACAAAAATTCCCTTTTTAAATTTCCCCCAAAAAAAAAATTAGGAAAACCCCTTTTTTTTTAAAAATTTTTGACAAAATTTTTTTTTATTATTAAAGGGGAAAACCGGGAAAAACTTGGTTTTTAAAGGTTTTGGATAAGTTCCCCTAATTTTTTTTTAAACCCCCAAAAAAATTAGGGGTTTTCTTTTTAAGGTTTTTTAAAAATAAAAAATTGGGGGGGAAGGGGAAAATCTTTTTTAATAAAATTTTTCCCAATTTACAAGGGGAAGCCAAAGGCAAAATTTCCTTTTTTAAAATAAATATTACTCCCCCTTTTTCAATCTTTCCTTTTCTTTGGGTTTTTTAATTTTAGGGGCCCCCAAACCGTTTTGTAAAGGGGGACCAATGCATTAACTTTTTCTTGAAAAAAAAGCCGGGAACAAAATTACTTCAAAATAAAAAACCCACAAAAGATTCATTAATATGAAGGACGGGGGCTTTTCCTTTGCCAAACCAAAAAGCCCGGATTTGGGAAAATTTATTAACAGCAAAGGTTTTTTTAGGTTTTTTTAATCGAGGTCTCCCAAACCCGTTTTTTTGCGTGGACCGCCAGTAAGTTTTCAAAAATTTTAGAAAAAATCTAAACTTCCAATTCTAAACCACCAAAATTTTTTAAGAAAAAAGGAAGGGGCAACCTTAACATTTCGGAAGTGGAAAAAAGCATGGAGAAACCACGTGGGAAAAATTTCCACATCAGGAGGGTTTTTGGGAAAAATTTTACAAAAAAATTCCCCCGGAACTTCCTTTTTTTTCTTCCCCAACTTTTGAGGGTTCGAGCCCCTTCTTCACTGAGGAGGTTAACTTACTCAAATTTCCCGAAAAATTACTTTTTTCCCCCAAAAGCCATCGGACCAAAGTTGCCTGGTTTTGGATAAACAGTAAGTAGTTGAGCTTGACCCCCCTTTTTCCCTATCTCTGACGATGCTTGGTTCTTTTACCCTCATTACAGGCGGCAGACAAACACAGAAAACATTGTAAGAGTGAGACTGAAGCAATCACTGAACTTGTAACACCAAAGCCAGGAAGCAAGGTGTACTTCAAGAATATAAAAAACCTACAAAAGAGTCCATATGTAGTGTATGCTGACTTTGAGTCTATCATTGTGCCATACCAAGGACCAGCACTGGAACATATGCCTAAAACAGTCTTACTCAGTAATCATCAAGTCTGTTCCTTTGCTTATGTTGTTGTTAGATCAGATGGTGCACACTCAGAGCCAGTTTTGTATCGAGGACCAGACGCAGCTAAGCTTTTTCTTGAACACATGAAAGCGAATCATAACCACTACTCTCAACAGCTAAACCTACAAGAGATCATTATGACAGAAGAAGACCAGGAGCAGTATGCCTCTGCCACACATTGCTGGATTTGTGGTAATTTATTAACACCGCAGGTGGCAGACAATCACAGTCAGAGATCATGACCACATCAGTGGTAAGTTTCGTGGAGCAGCACATAGTAAGTGTAATCTACAACTAAAAGTAGATCCCAAAACGTGGAAGCTGCCAGTCTTCTTCCACAATCTAAGAGGTTACGACTCACACCTAATCATGCAGGCAGTGACTGATGAGTATAAGGCTTACTGCATTGCTCAGTCATCAGAGAAGTATCTGACTTTTACACTAAATAGCCTGTCCTTCTTTGATTCTGCACAACATCTGATGGGATCTCTAGAGTCCTTGTCTTCATCACTGAGTACTTGCTCAATTACAGAAAAATACTTCGACACAAAGCTCGTGTGAAAAGGTGTCTATCCTTATGAGTACATGGACTCATGGGAAAGCTTTGATGAAGAAGAGCTGCCTCCAAAAGAAGCATTCTTCAGCAGACTGACAGGCAAAGGAATCAGTGATGATGACTATCAGCATGCTCAGTGGGCATGGCAAAAGATGCAGTGTCGGACGATGGGCGATTACCATGATCAGTATCTACTTGCTGATGCATGTTTGCTTGCTGATGTCTTTGAGAACTACAGAAAGACTGGCATGAAACATTATGGACTAGACCCATCACACTATATTACAGCACCAGGAATGTCTTGGGATGCTTTCTTGAAGTTTACTGGGGTGCAGATTGATTTGTTGTCTGACCTGCCAATGCTCCAAATGATTGAGGATGGTCTGCGTGGTGGCATCAGTATGGCATCGCACAACTACTGTAAGGCCAACAACAAATATTTAGAAGACTATGATCCTAGCAAAGCTTCTAACTACATCATGTACTTGGACGCAAACAATCTGTATGGATGGGCGATGTGTCAGTCACTACCACTAAGAAACTTTCAGTTGTTTAATGGTCCTTTTGGTGTTGATGAGACTCTAAAAGCGTTGTCACAAATGGTGCCTGATCAAGCACTAGGTTGGATCTTAGAAGTAGATTTAGTCTATCCCCATGAACTACATGATGCGCACAATGACTACCAATGGCTGCAGAAAGGCTCAAAACATCTCCAAAAGAACCACCAAAGCTTGTACCAAACTTAAATGACAAGAGCAAGTATGTTTGTCACTACAGACTGCTACAGTTCTACCTAAGGCATGGGTTAATTCTTACTGCTGTTCATCGTATCATTGTGTTTGACCAAGAGCAATTCATGAAACCATACATCATGAAGAACACTGATCTGAGAACGAAGGCAACGGATGCATCAGAAAAGGATTACTTCAAGCTCATGAACAACAGCTGCTTTGGTAAAACAATGGAGAACCCACACAAAAGAAAAGATGTCAGACTAGTCACAAAGGAAAACGAAGCCATAAAGCTAACATCAAAGCCAAGCTATCAAGACTACAGGCAATTCCATGACAGTCTGTATGGCATCATGATGAAGAAGTTGCGGGTTAAACTAGACAAACCAGTATTCATTGGGTTTAGTGTGCTGGAGCTGTCAAAGCTGTTGATGCTGAGTTCTTGTATGATTACTTCAAGCCTAAACATCCTGCTGTAAGGGTTTTGTACACAGACACAGACTCTTTCATCCTAGACATACCCACAGAAGATATATACAAAGACCTTGTAGAGGACGTAGCGCTGGGATCAGAGTCATGGTATGACACCAGTGATTATCCAAAAGACAGTCCCTTGCATTCATCAGTAAACAAAAAAGTTATTGGTAAGATGAAGGATGAGATGAACGGCACTATTATCAAAGAATATGTTGGGCTGAGGGCTAAGATGTATAGCGTTGCAAGCCAGACAGGTGTTATAAAAAAGGCAAAAGGCGTTGGCAAACAGGTGGTCAAAACAAGCATCAGTCATGATAACTACAAAGAGGCTCTCTTTGAAGGTAGAGTATTTCATCATGACAACCCAAAGCTCTGCTCAACCCTGCACCAAATCAACACAACTGTGGTTAGAAAAAAGACACTGATTGCGCAGGATACAAAACGAGTATATTCTTCACCAGAGCACTCATACGCACTTGGACACTGGAGAACAAAGTAATCAATTAATTAATTAATTAATTTTTTTGGCATTTATATACGAGCTAAAAATTTGGATTGAAACTCACAATGGATTGTTTACTCTTTATCAAATACTATGGTAGTGGTACAATGCCACGTCTCTGCTTTTACAGTGCTGCCGTTATTGATGATTATGGTGAGCAAGTAGAAATAAAACTTGATCATGGTACAAAAGAAGAGGTGCTAAATAATATTCTAGGAGTTGTTAGTATGATGAGAGAGTGTCCAACCCACTTCAGTATTATCAAAAGTGTTCCCATAAATTGTAGTAACAAAAAACAGTTAGATGAGACCATACAGTCACTTACTTCTGATGAAATAGTAGCCTACCTTACTGAAGCGGGACAGTATTAGGTGGCACTAGCTGCAGTTCCTCTCTAACAAAAGCCCGCTGTGGTGCAGGTAATGACAAATAATAAATAGGAGGATCCATCTCCACAACTTTTTTTATTTCATAAGTGTCTATGCTCCAGATGGGATCTGTTGCTCGTTTGTGACTGTCGCTGGCTTCAGCTTCTCCAGGAGCATACAGATATCTCAGTTTCTTCCCAAAGGGTATTAGTGGTTGCTTAGAAGGTGTTGTTTGGATGTGCTGCTGTATTGTTTTGTGTTTGATAGTGTCCACAGGTTTTAACCCTGTGGCTTTAGTTATCTCAGAGTTCATTGCTCTCAAAACTGCAGGCAGTCTTCTTACCCACTCTGTATTTCGTGTGCCTGGGATCATGATTTCTTGGTGGTACTGATATGCAAACAGTCTTTCTGCTAACAGCTTGTTAAAACTTTCAACCAGTGCTTGAGATCTGTGGTTGCCTGGTATACCTCTTTTTATTGCTACTCCATGCTTTAGTAACAACTGATTAAATGCTCCTTTAAACTCTTTTCCATCATCGCACTGAATAAGTCTGGGATATTTTAGTGGTCCACGTCTATAGATTTCTTGCAAAGCAACTGCAGTTGCGGTGGCACTCTTTTCAGTAAGGGGCTCTGCATCTTTATACCTAGAAGCTATGTCTACTACAGTAAGAGCATACTTATACCTCTTTCTTCTGATTGTGTCATGTGGTAAGTATAAAAGGTCTATTTGGTGAGTATCATTTGGCTTCATGTTGATGAAGGAGGGTCTATTAATGCGCCTTGGTGCAGGTAAATAGATCTGCCATATTGCTTGTTTAGACAGCCACTTCTTTGCTACTTCGGAACTTACTCCTGCTGCAATGCTCAGTTTATTAATAGCCGCCTGTCCTTTCCAGTACCCTTTTGGTGTGTAGTAGATCTTAGAGAGTTTGGCATCCATTGTTCTAATATAATAAGTAAAAAAATTGCCTGTTGGTTAACCAACCTTCTGTGCTAAGAAGTATACTATTGTCATGCCCACCACAATAAAAGCAATCTCGCCTGTCTTCTGGGTTTCAGTGGGTTGATAATAATCACGAAGTGTGGCCCTTAGTAATAGGAGTTTATTTGTTTCCCTGTCACAATGTAGTACTCTTTTATTGCGCGTCAACATTCAGAAAATGTTTTTGCAGCATGTCCTTGTTCACGAAGTTTTTCATTAATTAAGTCTAACTGAGCATTTTTTTGTCTTTCGTATTCTGCCCGTGCTCTGTTCAGGTTGTTCTATTGCTTTTTTCATGTCTCTTCCTTTCTTCGTCTGTATGAAGTTTAGAAAACAAGTAGTTGCTGCCTGTAAAGCAAGTGCGTTAACTACAGCACCACCAACCATCATCACTAAAAAAGCCATTTTCTATTTATGACTAAAATTTTCTGGAATAATTCCCTGCTTAACCAGGAAGTCTTTGTGCAATGGATGCGGGTTTCAACCCCAATAGCTTGGCGCTGTCTTCAAAGTCTAGTTTTCCTAAATCAGCAGGCCTCATTTTTAGAAGGCTCTTTCCTAACATAGTTAGCCGACACTAAGACTGCCCAAAAACGGCAGCGTGGTAGACCAGATTTAATGCTGTCTTTTCTGTACTCATATTTCTACTTATGTATAAATTATTTATTTATATCTATTATCATATTAATGGATCGTTGTCAGGCTGTTTGCTTTGCAATGGTTTGTGGCTGTTGTTGTGGTTTTGGCTTTTGTTCTTGCTGCGGTTCTTGTCTTGCTGGTTGCTTGTTGCTCCATACTCTATAGGCTGTATAACCAATTCCATAGCTTTTTTATACCATATATTAAGTAAGACTGAATGTTTGTTTTTGGTGGTGCTGTGTCTTTTTTCTGTGTTTCTAAAAGGCATTTTGTTTTTCTAATGTTTCTCCAGATAAGATCTTTTGCTTTGCTTGGTTGCTAAGTTTTTTCTGTCGATTCCATTTGCTAACTCTTGCCAGCTTCAACTCTCCCGGGTTTTTCCTTTGTTACAGATGTCACTTGTGAAAGGGGGGGTTTTGCTTGGTTCTTGGCATTCTCCTGTGCTTCCTTTTGGTTCGATTACTGTGTTCTGTTCTTCCATTTTTCTCTTTTATGGTTAAATTTTATATGTTTTTAATGTTATCATACTAGCAGCTACGGGTTTGCTAACAGAGAGCCAAAAACGGTAATACTTTATCGCAGCCAAGTGTTCCAGCGTTCTAGACAAAATAGGATCTTGTGAGAGGTCATATGCTAAGTCAGCTTCTGGTCCCCATTAAAGACCCTACTTGTTGCTTTAGCATATAGACCAATAACAGTATTTCCCTAGGCTTTTCTTTATCTTTGCTCCAAGAAGAGATTATACCTATTTAAAATACTTAATAATGTTTGTGGTGATAACTGCTGCACCCGTTCACTGTTAGTTGTGTTCCTAAGTAATGCTTTGTTTTATTACATGCAGCAAGAGAGTACAACTTCTCCTCTTATCCCGTAGACTCTTCTCATCTGTATTTCTTCTTGACTAGAACCAGTAGATGTCATCAACAAAAGTTCGTCGCAATTCATGTTGTCTATCTTTATCAATATATTTTGTGTAAAATAATTGTTGTTGTTCTTGACAAGTTGTTGATAAGTTGTTGATAAGTTGTTGATGGGGACTTGTTTATTTCTTGACAAGTTCTTAATATAGTTCTTGTTTTAGTTCTTGATAAGTTCTTGGTAAGTTCTTGTATTAGTTCTTGATAAGTTGTTGATAAGTTGTTAATAAGTTGTTGATAAGTTGTTAATAAGTTCTTGACAAGTTCTTGATAAGTTCTTGATAAGTTTTTTGATAAAGTTCTTGCAAGTTGTTAAAAAGTTCTTGACAAGTTCTTAAAAGGGATATTTTTTTTACATAATTTCCCCCCATAATTTTTTATTTTTAAAACCCATCAAAAAAAAAATTGTAACTTTCATTTTTAAGTAGAGAGATAGGGAAAAAGGGGGGAAAGGAAAACGGGTTTTTTTTTTATAAAACTATCCCAAGTTTTTAAAACAAAGAGGCAAACCCGAATCGTTCAAAAGTTCCCCTTGGTTTTGGATAAAAACAGAAAGTAGTTGATTTCCCCCCCCTTTTTCCCTATCTCTCCTCCTGTTTATTATTAAGAAAACCGGGTCCTCAAAGGCTTTCGTTAAAAAAACTTAAAGATATTCCTTAGAACCCAAAGGGTTTAAAGTTGGTATTCCATCATCACATATAAAAATTTTTTAAACATAAAAGGGTTTTTTAATGATACTTTTTTTATTTCCTTTTAAAAATACATTTTAAATTTTTATCAGATTTTTAATCTATACTTTTTATTTTGGTATCTCTGTATTAAAAAACAATTTTTATAATGATAAAACTTTATCTCTTTTTTTACTTTTTGATGAACTAATTCCTTTTAGTTTTTTTTTTTTCATTATTTGTTCCTTTTTCAATTTGTTATAAAATAAGTTTTTTACTTCTTGGGAAAAACTATTTCACTCAAAATTTTTTCCTTTAAAATTTCCATCTTTAAATTTACCTATTACTTGCATATTTTCTTTTTTTTTAAAGATGATGGATCTTTGGGATATTTATGTTTTAATCAAAAATTCTTTTTTACTCTTTTTTCATATCTTCAAAATATCTTTTTTTTTAAATTTAGTAAGAAGATACATCCGTATCACTTCCCTAATAATTCATTTTTTGGGAAAAATTTTTCAATTCCCTTCATAAAAAAACCCTATACATCAAAAATTTTAAAATTAATCTAAATAACTTGTCCAAAAATATTTTGGGTTTTTTTAAATTAAAATGTTATTTTTTTTACAATTGCAACTAATTTAAACATTAAAAAAACAAACCCTTTTAAAAATTAGTTTAAATTTATAAATTTTTTTAAATTCTTTAGATCATTTAAATTTTTTTACATCAATTCTTTTTTCTAAATTTTTCCATATTTTTTTCCATAAAACCCTTATTCATTAATTTCCAAAATCTTTTTAAAAAATCTGTTTTAGCTTTTGTTCTTTGAAAGTATTAAAATAATTTTATTTTTTTTAACCAAGCACTTTCTTCAAATAAAATAGTTCAAATGAACCTTTGTTACTTTTAACCCATATTTTAAAAATAAATATCTTTTAATATAAGGGATGTACAACATATTTTTTTTTACCCTAAAAATGTTAGAAGAAAATTTTTCCCCTTTTTCCCCCAAAGTTTTGAAATTTTGTTTTTTAGAATTCTTTTCCCAAATCAGAAAACATTTCATAATTTGCTGCAAATTTTTTTCTGGAGCTAAAGGTTATTTAAATGTTTTCTTTTTACATTCATTGGAAATCTCTAAATCACTTTCAAAAAAACATCCTTTCCTTTTTTGGGATCCCTTTATAATAATCAGGATTGTTTCCCATTTGGAAACTCTATTTGGTTAATTTTTGGACTCATTGCCCACCCAAAAAAATTTAAACATCTAAATAAAGAAAAAATTTTTTTTCCCTTGGGAAATTCTTTTAAATTTTTTCCTCCATTTTAGTTTTTCCCAAAAACATTCTTTCATTTCTTATCATCTATTATTCTTTTCCCCCATTTTCAAAATTTTTTTGGGAAGTAAAATTTTTTAAAAAAGTTTTAAAACATGTCTTGGTCCAATACTCCAAAAATCCTCCCTTTTTCCCCTTTTTTCAAAAAAAAAAATTTAACAATCATAGTCTTTAACAAATCAAATTTTTAAACTTTTGAAATTTTTTAAAAACCAAAATTCCCAAAGGGTTAATCCAGGGGCAGAGAAAAATAACAAGGATCTATTTGATAAATTTTTTAAAAAAGGAAATCTCAAAATTTTGTTCAAAAGCTCTGTTTAAAAAATTAGAAACATCTGTTTTTAGAAAAAATTGTGAAAATCTTCAAAGGGTTTTACAATTGTAAGCTTTCCAAAATCTTGTCATATTTATAATCTTTATCTGAGATATGTTTTTTGTTTTAAATTTGGGAATAGAAGGGCCTTTTAGGTGGTAGTTCGTTTTTTTTAAATTTTTTAAATTAAATTAAAATATTTCAAAAGGATAAAACCCTTTTTTTGTTTTAATAGAAAAAAACTTATTAGATTTATTTTACTTATTTTTTTCCTATATTTCTTTTTTTTCTATTCTATGAAATTTATTTAATTCTTTTCATTTACAATAAAATTTTTTTTAGTTTTATAAAAATGCTTTAGAATTTTTTTTTATAATTTTAAATTTTTTTTTCAAAAAATAGGAAATTCTTTTAATGACTTAGAAAAATTTTCTGCCAAAACCCCTTTTTAAAAAAGAATCTAAATAAATTAAAAAATTTTAAAACTTTTTAAAAAGTTGATCCTTTTTCTTTTGAAATGTTTCTTCTGAGGTTTTTGATAATGTATTTTTTTTATATTTATTTTTTTATACTTCATAAGCTCTTCAATTATAAAGTGACGCAAAAGCCCCTTCCTTGTGAAAGAAACAGGTATTATTTTGAGTTTTTTCCCTTCTTTACTTTTTCCCCCGATAAACAAGCAGCCCTCTTTTGGTTCCCCCCGTAAAATGTTTAAAGCTCTCTTTTTTTATTTTCCCCTTTTATATTGTGTTTCCTTTTATAACAGTAGAATCTTCTTCAAAAAATTTCTTTTTTCCCACTTTCAGGCAAGATTCTAATTTTTTAAAATTTTTTTTCCCAAAATTATAAACAAGAAGTTGTTTCTTGAAATTCTTTTTCTTTTGTTTATTTAAAATTTTGGGTTTTTTTTTTTCTTTTTTGATCAACCTGATTTTTAAAATTTTTTGTTTATAAACTTTAACTATCTTTTCAACAAATTTTTTTCTTTCCCATCTTTTCCTATATATGAAAAATATTCTGTTTTAAAAATATGGGGTTTAAAAGTGTTTTAACAAAAATTTAACATAACTGTTTACTTCCTGTTTAAAAATTTTCTTTGTATTGATTTACCCGGGGATTAGGTTGTGTTTTTCAATGGGAAAATTTTATTTGCTTCAAATTCAAATATATAGTAAAAGGAATTTTTTTCCTTTAAATAAAGGGTTTTTTAAATTAAGAATATTTTTTCCTTTCTTAGGAAATTTTAAACCCTTTAAAGGTCTATTGTTTACCCCCAATCCTCTTTATGTTCTTCAAACTTTTCTTTTTTTTCCAAAACCTTTTTAGAAAATTTCGACATGTAAATATTTTTATGTTTATTAAAACCCCATCAAACTACTAAATCTTTTATTAAACAGAAAGGGGGAGTGTTATTTTCATCTTCTAAGTAAAAAAAAAATTTCAAAAACTGTATCACTAGAACCTCTGGTTCTATCAAAATCAAAAAATATGATCTTTTGGGGGGGGGGGGGTTCAATGATTTTTAATTTTTTGGGAAATTTTTTAAATAATAACATTGATAGAAATATTTTTTTGGGTTTTTATTTTTGGAATATTTTTAATACATACAGGATACTAAAATACCTTTTTTTTTTAAAATTATTTCATATGGTTTATATTTTGAAACCTTTCTTTATTCTAGTTGCGGGTTTATAATTTTGCAATATAGACCAGGGAAAAGGCATTTATTATCTTTTTTTCCTGTACTTTAATAATATTAGAAATTTTAAATTGTAAGGGAAATATAAGTTTATGCCCTTAGAAAACTGACCTTTTTATTGTTTTACTTCTGTAGAAAAAAATTTTTCCACTAAATACAAAACCATTTTCCGGGTTGTTGAACCATCTACCAAACCCACTAAATTTATAAATTTAAAATTTTAACATAAAAATTTTTAAATTATTTTTAATTTTTTATTTTTCTATTGGGTGTTCATAAATTGTTCTACTCTATAAAAATCCCATATTGTTGAAAATTTAAACTTTTTAAAAAATTTTTTAAAATTTTTCTAGGAAATACTTTTAATTGATTTCATTTTTTAATTTTTTAAAATTTTTGGGTATATCCTTTTTCATCAATATAATCAATGATTTTCTTTTTTAATTATATCTTTGAATACTTTGGTTTTTTTTATCGACCATTTTTTAAAAAAATATTTTGAATTAGGTATATTTTTTAATTTAATTTTATAGAAATTGGGGGTTTTTTCCCAAATAAATTTTATAAATCCCTTGTTTAACTTTTCCCCTTTTTCTTTCACGATGATTTTTTCTTTTTAAAACAAATTTGACATTTTTTTACATTTTGTTTTTAAACCCCAATTCTGGAGTTTTGGGTTTCCCTTTATAATAAAAATTTTTAAAATTTTTTAAAAACAGTAAAACCGTAAAAAATTTTCCCTTCCATTTTTCCCATTACAAAATTTTTTTAATCTGTGGGTTGTTTTTGTTTTTAAAATGATTTTTGGGAATTTTTTAATTTTTTCTTTAATTTTTTTTTTATTTCATTACGTTTTTTTTAAAATTCTATTAAAAACATTTTTTTTCCTTAAAAAATTCATCTTTAACTATCACGGTTTTAAAAAAAAATAAAGAAAACCCTTTTTGGGACCTTTTCCCCTAAAAAATCTTTTAAAACCGCATTGTATTTTTTGTTAAAATCCATACAGAAATATTTACATGCTACCCTAAAAGCAAACTTTGATAAAGTTTTTCTTTCTTTAAAATTTTCTTTTTCTGCAGAGCAATCGTCAATTAAAAAAAGTGTTTCTTTTATCCTTTCTTTAAATCTTTAATAAAAATTCAAAACATTCATTTAATTTTTTTCCTGGATTAACAATAAAAAATACCATTTTTTCTTTATAAAAAAAATTCTCTTTCATGATAAGTTTTATTAGTTTTTTTAAAAAAAAGGCAAAAAAATTAATATAAATCGAAATTTAATTTTTTATATTCCCGTTTCCCAAGGGAAAAACTAATATAAATTTTGGGTTTTTTCCCCATTCTGTTGCTCCGCATATAATTGCACAATTTTGGGTTTTTTTTGGGAAAATTTTACTCCATATAAAATGGATCGGGGTTTTTCAGGTTTCGTTTTTTTTTCTTTTTTTTCATTTTTTTTACAAATTTTTTAATTATTTTATCTCGGAAAAAAAAACTACCACCCAAAAACAACGACCACAGGAAATGACATATATTTTTTGGTTTTTAAAACCTTTTTTACTATTGGTTTTTCTAATTTTTTTTTTTCTTCTTCTTCTTTTGGTTCTTTTTTCCTGTTTATTTTTTTTTTTTCTTTGTTTTTTCTTTGTTTTTTAATTCTAAACCCCTTTTAATCTATTACTTTTGGCTAAAAAGTTTTTTTCCCGATTCAACTCTACCAGGAATTTTTCTCTTAAATCACTTTTTTAACCTTCGTCTCCCTTTTTTCTTCCCGGGTTTTCCTCTTTCATTTTTTCTTCCCTTTTCCTTTGAAAAAAATCAATATGTTTGTAGAAATTTTAAACAACAGCTACGGTCCTAAAATTTTCCCAAAACTATAAAACAGTTTTCCCTGGTTTAAAAAGACTTATAGGTTTGAAACTATAGGAAACGTTTTTAATTCATCTTTTAAAAAGATTTTTATCTTTTAAAATTTAAAGAAATGATTTTTGTGTTTTTTTTAAAATATTAATTAATGATTTTTTCCCTACCCTTTTTGTCATTCTTTCTCCAAGAGCGCTTGATTTTCTAGTATAAAAATCCTTTAATTTCTTTGGGTTTTAAAAAAATTGAAATTTTTTCAATTTTAATTGTTTTCCGAGGGTATCTTTTAGATTTTCCTGTTCCAAGGGAGTTGATATATTTTTTCTTTTTTTTAGAATATCTTCTGTTTTTTTAAATTTTTTGGGAAAATTTTCATTTTTAAAAACAATTCATCGGCCTCCATTTTTATATAGTTGAAATTTAAGTAACCCATTAGAAAACTTTTATTTTTTCTAAAGGGTAAACCCTTTTTTTTTTTTTTTAAAAGTTTTAACCCAATTAAACTATGAACCCTATAAGTTCTTAACAAATTCTTTTGTAAGTTTTTTTATAAGTAACCCTATTAGGGGCCCCATTAGGAACCTATAAAATTTTTTATGTAAGTTCTTTTGTAAGTTACTTATCCCAGTTACCCACGGAAAAGGGGTTTCAGACAACACATTATCAGTTTAAAAAAATCCAAGGAGATCTAGATGAGTAAAGGGTTTAAAAAAGATAATTCTGTTTTGTTGGGGGCGTATTTTAACGGTTTTTAAATTTCTTTTTCACTGGAAAAAACCAGTTTAATTGATTACCATCTCCCTTTTAATAGCGACAGTAATTTTAAGTGCTTCAACACTAAAGTTTTTCCAAGCTTTTAGATATTTCCCTTTATTAAATTTTCCTAACACCAACAAACCCCCCCAGGGCTTGGGGCCTTTCGCTCCCAACGAAATTCAAAAAATATAGTGAAAAAATAGGTAAAGGTTTTTTGAAAGGGAAAAAACTGTAAATTTTGGGGGGGTGGGCATTTTTATCAACAGGTCTTTTTCTATGTAGGAGGTATTTTCTCCCGCTTAAAAATTTTTATTTCAATTTCACCTTGCTTTGGTTTATTGGTACAAAAAATGATATGAAGGGACCAGAGGTTCAATGCCTTTCCAAAAGTTTTTCGAAATTGTAAAGTAAAAAGGAAGAAAATTAAAAACAAAAAACTTAATATCCCCAAACCCAAATTTTAGGGAAAAAGAGGGCCCTTTTTTTTTCCCTCGGATTCTTTACAAATTTTTTATTCAAAAATTATCAATGTCTTTTTCCCCGCTACAAATTTCGTAGTTTTCTCCCAAATTTTTGGGTTTTTTTTGGGTCACTTATTTCACTTCGCTTAAAAAGGGCCTTTATCAGTATAAATTCCAAAACCATACATTTCTCCAATCTCTCCATTAAAATCCCAAAATCTTGATTTTCTGTAGATCTTTTTAAATTCTACAGTAAAAACATTTAATAGGGGGTTTTTCTCAGTTTTGGGCCCCCGCGACATTTTTTTGTAATTAAAAACGGTTTTTTAACAAAAAAAAAGTAGAAAAATTATATTAATCAAGGAGATTTCCTCTTTGTTAAAAAAAAGATAATAAAAATTTAAAAAATCTTTTTATTGTTTTAAAATAAATTTTTTATTTTTTTTTTAGTTGTTTTACTAATTGTTGCCTTTGTTTTATTCTAAATTTTTAAACATATCTATTTTTTAAAATTTTATATTATTTTTTTCTTTTAGTAATTTTCTTAACATTTTGCTTTAACTCTTTTTTAATATTTTTTTTCCCCCAATTTCTTTCTTTAGTTTTTTCATTTTCTGACCTAATTCATAAATTTCATCTCTTAAAAATATTAAAAGGTTCTTTTAATTTTCCCGGCATTTATTGCCTTACTAGTTTTTTTTTCCTTGTTTTTTCCTGTTACAAAGAATTTTTTTTTCTAAATTTTTAAGCGTTGTTTTTGATTCATTTTTTAAAATTTTCAAACTTTTTTTAAAATTTTCAAACATCCCCATTTTTTTTAAGAAAAAATTTTAAAAAAGCTTTGCCTTTGTTCGAACGAGTTCGATTCGCTCGTAATAAGTATCAAAATTTTTATTTAATTTCTCACAGTTATTTTCCCTTTTTCTTTCTTTTTAGGTCTTACTCTAAATTTGGGTTTTTTAGTTATTTTTTTTTCAACTATTTCATTTTAGGTTTTTTTCCTTTTTTCTATGTTTTAAAAAGGGAAAATCGGGATTTTATAAGGGGAAAAATTAAAGTTTTTAAAATTTTTCTCACTCTTTTCAAAGGGAGAAGCCCGAATCAATCATTTTAAAATTTTGATTTGTGTAAGTCCAGGGTTTGCTGCTTTTTATTCATAAATTTTTTTTGCAAGGGTTTTAAATTTTTATTGTTTATTAAGACCCTTTGGATCCCAAAATCCCGTTAAAATTTTAAAAATTTGAAAGATTTTCTAACTCCATTTTTCTAAAAAATAAAATTTAGGTCAAAACGAGGTTTACTATTTTAAAAAAAAGGAAAATTTTGCAAATTTTTTTTTACTCTCTCCCCTCCAACCACTTATTTTTTTTTTTTTGGTTGTTTTCCCCCTTTCCCCTCCACTAGTGGCTTGTTTTTTTTTTTTTTTTTTTTTAAGGGGGGGGCGCCCCGAAAACCCCCCAATATACAAACTCTCAGTGCACCGTCCCGTGTGTGCGTGAAGCTCCCCCTTTGATCAAAACCCGGTTTGGGGAGACTGAGAAGAGTCGGTAGTTGTGTTTAAATGTTTTGTGGGTGTGGTTTTGTTTTGTTGTGTGTGTGTGTGTTTGTGCGTTTAGGTGCGTGTGTCGTGTGTGTGTTTTTGGGGTGTGGGTAAAGTTTTTTTGTGTGTGTGGGGGTGTGGTGTGGCGTGGTGGTGTGTTTCGTGTTGTGTGTGTTTGTGGGGGTGGGGTGTTTTGTGTGTGGTTTTAGTTTGTGCGGGGTGTGTGTGGGGGGTGTGTTTGTGTGTGTGTTGGGGTTTTTTTTGGGGTGTGTGTGTGCGTTTCGTGAAGGGGGGAGAGAGAGTGTTTTAAAATTTTAAAAACGTTCATTTTTTTTGTGAACCCGGGGGCATGTGTGTGAAAGGTTCGAATGCAAACGGGTTTATTTGTTTGCTTTTCGAGATTTTATGCTAAAAAAAATTTATTTTTTTTAATTTCTATTGTTATTTTGATGTGATGATGATGAGATGATTGGGGATGAAAGATGAAACCCTCATCCCTCACATTATCTTTTGTAAATAATAGCCCAACCCCTAATAAAAATAACAACAACAAAAAACAAAAAACAATAATTTAAAAATAATTTTAAGGTTTAAAAATAAAAAAATTAAATTCTATTTTTTTGTTTGGATGTTTGTAGGTTTTGTAGTAATTAGTATTTGTAGGAGCCAGGCAACAGCAGTAGTAGTAGTAGTAGAGTAGTTGTGTAAATAGAGTTTGTGTATTTTTAAATAGTAGTAGAAATAGTAGTAGTAGTAGTGTAGTAGTTTGGGTCATTTAATTCCCTCATCATGATCCCTCATCATCACTTTTGAAGAACAGGGGGGGAAAAATAAGGGGGTAACTTTTTTTTGAGTGACCCCCTGCCCCTGGCAAAAATTTTGAAGGACAGGGGGGGGAAATATGAAGGGGGGTAGCTTTTAGTGCAGTGCACCGCTATGTGTGGGGGTGAAAAACATGGCCAAAATTTTTCAAACTGTTTGTCCCCGGGAAAAATTGGGGTCCCCGTTCGAAAGAAGGTTTAGTGATTGTGTTTAAAATCGAATGCAAGGGGGGTTGATTTTTTGTTTTTGGGTTTCGGATTCAGCGCCCTCAAAATTCCATTCTTCTTGCTATTGTTTGTTGTTATTAAAACATCACACTCATCATCATCATCATCGGGCGTCCCTCGTTGTTGTTATAATTTAAAAGCAAATTTCTACTACTACTATACTACTAAATACTACTACTACTATAAATACTAATACTACTTACTACTAACTACTACTAAATACACAAATAAATTTCTGTTGTTTTTTTAGTAGGGTTTGTAGCAGGAGGGAGCGCAGCAGTAGGGAGTAACAGCAGAAAAAGGGAGCAGTAGTATAGTAGTAGCACAGCCAAGGGGCAGCACAGCCGCAGCTTTGTAGTAGAAATAGTAATAATAGGAGTAGTATTAAAAGTAGTTGGAGGGGGAGTTGTAGGAGTATTGTAGTGGAAAATGGAAGTAGTAGTAGTAGTAATTTGTAGTATAGTAGTAGTAATTTGGAAGGGGGGGAAAAAAGTAGTAGTAGTGGGAGTAGTAGTAAAAAGCCCCACAGCATCGTCGTCGGGCGTCTCGTCCCTCGTCGTCGTGTCGTCGTCATCATCATCAACATCAAACATCAACATCCATTTTCTTTCATGTAAGGGAAAGGGGGGAAAAAAAACCGAAGGGGATTTAAAATTTTTGTGAGTGTTTCCCTTGCCCCTTTAAAAAAAAAGACCCGAGGGGGGGGGGGGGGGGGGGGGGGGGGAGGGGGGGTTGGGTTAGGGGGGGGGGGGGGGGGGGGGGGGGGGGGGGGGGGGGGGGGGGGGGGGGGGGGAGGGGGGGGGGGGGGGGGGGGGAGGGGGGGGGGGGGGGGGGGGGAGGGGGGGGGGGGGGGGGGGGGGGGGGGGGGGGGGGGGGGGGGGGGGGGGGCCGGGGGGGGGGGGGGGTAAAAATTTTTGCAGTTGCAACCTTTTGATGTGTGCGTGAAGCATGCCCGTTTGTTTAAAGTGTTTTTTTGAGACATCTGGAGTCCTGTGTTTAGTCAGAAGAGTCGGTGATTGTGTAAACCCGTGTGTGTGTGTGTTTTGTTGTGTGTGTGTGTTTGTGTGTGTGCGTGCGTTTTGTGTGCGTGCGGCGTGGGTTTTGGTGTTTTGTGTGTTTTGGGGTGTGTGGTGTGTTTTGTGTGTGTTTTGTGTTGTGTGTGTGTGTACGTGTTGTGGTACCCTTGTGTGTGTGTGTTTGTTGTGGAGTGTGTTTTGTACGGGGTGTTGTAAGTGTTGTGGTACCTGTGTGTGTTGTGTGTTTAGTGTGTGTGTGTTTAGTGTGTGTTAGTGTGTGTTGTTTTTGTTTCCCACTTGAAATCTCTAGTTGGTAACTTTTGACTCATTGCCCATCCATATAAATTATTAGCATCTAAATAAAGAAGAAATTTTTCTTCTAGAAATTCATTTAAGTTTCCTCCATTCTTTAGTATTTCTAAACATTCTTTCATTTCTCTATCATCTATTATTCTATTCCCATTTTCATAATAATTTGAAGTATATTTATTAAAAGCTTTAACATGTCTTGGTCCAAGTACTCCAGAAAATCCTCCTCGTATTCCTTTTTCAAACATTAATAACATATCATAGTCTGTTAACAAATCTAATTTAACTTTTGTATATTTTAAACCACATTGCCAAGTTAATCCAGGGGCAGAGAAACAATAACAAGGATCTATTTGATGATGTTTTAAAAAGAAATCTCTAAATTGTTCAAAAGCATCTGCTAGAATTAGTACATCTGTTTTTAGATATAAATTGTGATAATCTTCTAATGTTTTACAATTGTAAGCTTTCCAAACATCTTGTACATATTTATAATCTTTATCTGAGATATGTTTTTGTTTTAAAGTTGAATAGAATGCACTTTTAGGTGGTAGTTCTGTTTCTTTTAATCTTTCAATTGAATCAATATATTCATAAGGATAAAAGCCTTTTTGTTTTAATAGAAAATACTTATCTAGATTTATTTTACTTATCTTTTCTTGATACTTCTTATTATCTATTCTATGTAATTTATTTAATTCTTTATCATTTACAATAAAATCTTTTTTAGTTTTATCTAATGCTTTAGAATTAATTTTATAATTTTCAAATTCTTTTTCTAAAATAGGAAATTCTTTTAATGACTTAGCTATATCTGCTAAACCCTTTTTAAAGAATCTAAATGAATCTAAAAATCTTAACTGTTTAAATGTTGATCCATATTCTATTGAAATGTATTCTTCTGAGGTTTTTGATAATGTAGTTACTTTGTTATATTTATCTTTATACTTCATAAGCTCTTCAATTATAAAGTGGACGTCATAGCCGCTTCCATTGTGAAAGAAGACAGGTATTATCTTTGAGTCTTTTCCTTCTTTACTATTACACGATAAACAAGCAGCGCCTCTGTAGTCTCCCGTAAAATGATTATGCTCTCTTATTTTATGTTCTCCTTTATATTGTGTTTCACATTTATAACAGTAGAGATCTTCATCTAAAAATTCTTCTTCACATTCAGGACAAGATTCTAATTCTTTAAATTCTTTTTCACAAATATAACAAGAAGTTGCTTCTTGAAATTCTTCTTCTTGTTGTTTACTTAACATTGGTTTTTTCTTTTCATTTTGATCAACCTGATATATAATTTGTTTATAAACTTTAACTATCTTTTCAACAAACTTTTCTTTTGCATCTTTTCCTATATATGAAAAATATTCTGATTTAAAAATATGAGGATTAAGTGATTTAACATAAATACTATAACTGTTTACTTCCTGTTTAAAAATTTTCTTTGTATATGATTTATCAGGATTAGGTTGTGTTGTTTCAATAGGAATATTATTTGCTTCAAAGTCACAATATATAGTAAAAGGAAGTTTTTCTTTATAATGATGATTTTTAAATTGAAGAATATTTTTTCCTTTCTTAGGCATATTAACTTTACAAGGTCTATTGTTTACACAATCCTCTTTATGTTCTTCTAACGTTTCTTTTCTTCTATAACCTTTTAGACAATTTCGACATGTAAATAGTTTATGTTTATTAACACTCATCAAACTATCTAAATCTTTTATTAAACAGTAGTGAGTGTTAGTGTCATCTTCTAAGTATAACAAATCAATAACTGTATCACTAGAACCTCTGGTTCTATCAAAATCAGAAATATGATCTGTTGGTTCTAATGATATTTTATCTTTTGGATCTTTTAAATAATATACATTGATAGAAATATTATTTTGTTTTTCTATTTTTGGAATATCTTTAATACATACAGGATACTCAATACCTTTCATTTTTAACTTATCTTCATATGGTTTATATTTTGAAACTCTTTCTTTATCTCTAGTTGCAGGATATAATTTTGCTAATATAGACCATGTAAAGCATTTATTATCTTTATTCTGTACATTAATAATATTAGATGATTTAAATTGTAATGGAATATAAGATGATGCCCTTAGATAACTGACCTTGTATTGTTTTACTTCTGTAGATAATATTTCACTAAATACAAAACCACTTCCTTGTTGTTGAACTCCATCTATCCAAGCACTAAATTTATCAATTAAATTAACATAAAATCTGTTAAGATTATTTTTAGATTTTATAGTTTCTATTGGGTGTTCATAATATTGTTCTACTCTATCAAATGCCATAGGTGTTGTAAATTCACATTTAAAAAATATTTTAAGTTTACTAGGAAATACTTTTAATTTGATTTCATCTTTTAATTTATTAATATATTTAGTTATATCCTCTTCATCAATATAATCAATGATATCTTCTTTAATTATATCTTTGAATACTTTGGATTTTTTATCGACCATTTTATTTAAAAATATTTTGAATTAGGTATATTCTTTATAATTTAATTTTATAGTAATTCGGGTTTCTTTCCATAAATTTTATAAATGCTTGTTTATACTTTTCTCTGTTTCTTTCACGATGACTTTTCTTAATAAAATATTGACATTCTTTACACTTAGCTTTTAACCCATCTGGAGCTTTGGATTCTTTATAATAATGATTATATAATTTTAAACAGTAACAACCAGTACAAATTTTACCTTCCATTTTTTACATTACAAAATTTTATAATCTGTAGGTTGTTCTGTTTTTAAAATGAGTTTTGAATGTTTAATTTTCTTTAATTTATTTTTTACTTCATTACGTTTTTCTTTAGATTCTATTACATCATTTTCTCTTAAACAATCATCATAACTATCACGGTCTTTACAAAAAAATAAAGCAACCCATTTGACCTGTTCCCTGAAATCTTTTAAAACTGCATTGTATTTTTGAGTTAAAATCCATACAGAAATATTTACATGTCTACCACTAAAAGCTAACATTGATAAAGTATTTCTTTTCTTTACAATATCTTTTTCTGCAGAGCAATCGTCAATTATAAAAAGTGTTTCGTATCCTTTCATTAAATCATAATAATATTCTAAACATTCATTTAATTTATTTCCTGGATTAACAATAAATATACCATTATCTTTTATAACAAATTCTCTTTCATGATAAGTTTTATTATGTTTAAAAGTAGGACAAAATATTACTATATAATCGAAATAATTCTTATATTCTGTTTCAAGAAGATCTAATATAAATTTTGTTTTTCCACATTCTGTTGCTCCGCATATAATTGCACAATGAGGTTTTTTTGGAAACATTTTACTCCATATAAAATGGATCGGGTTTCTCAGGTTCTGTTTTTATTTCTTTTGTTTCATTTGTTTTACATTTTTGAATTATTTTATCTCGGAAATAAAAACTACCACCAACAACAACGACCAGCAGTAAATGACATATATTTTCGGTTTTATATCCATTTTTTACTATTGGTTTTTCTATTATTTTTTCTTCTTCTTCTTTTGGTTCTTCTTCCTGTGTTATTATTTTTTCTTTGTGTTCTTTGTTTTTTAATTCTAAACGTTTTAATCTATTACGTTCGGCTAAACGTTTTCCTGATTCAACTCTACCAGGATGTTTCTCTTTAGTCACTTTTTCTATCTTCGTCTCCTCTTTCTTCGGAGTTTCCTCTTTCATTTTTTCTTCCATTTTCCTTAGAAGGAAAATCAATATGATTAGTAGAAATTAATGCAACAGCTACTGGTCCTAAAAGATTTCCAAATCTATAAAACAGTTCACATGAAATAGAACTTATAGTATTTGAAACTATAGGATCGTTTGTTAATTCATCTTTTAAATGATTTATATCTTTTACTTTAAAGAAATGATTTAGTGTTTTTGTATATATATTAATTAATGATTTTCCAATACTTTTTGACATTCTTTCTCCAAGAGCAGCTTGATATCTAGTATAATAATCTTCAATTTCTTCGGTTGTAAAAGATTGAACTTCTTCAACAGTTAATTGTTTTCCGAGATATCTTTTAGAATTACCTGTTCCAATGAGTTGATATAGTCTTTCTTTTTTATTATGAATATCTTCTGTTTTAATTGTTTGAATATTTTCATTTAACAACAATTCATCGGCCTCCATTTTTATATAGTTGAAATTTAAGTAACCTATTAGAAACTTTTATTTTTCTAAAGGGTAAACTATTTTTTTTTTTTTAAAGAGTAAACTAATTAAACTATGAACCTATAAGTTCTTATCAAGTTCTTGTGTAAGTTCTTATAAGTAACCTATTAGGAACCTATTAGGAACCTATAATTTCTTATGTAAGTTCTTATGTAAGTTACTCTAGTCTAGTTACCATCTGTAAAATGCTTTCAGACAACACATTATCAGTATAATAAAATCCAATGAGATCTAGATGAGTAAGGTTAATAAAAGATAATTCTGTTAGTTGTGGCGTATTAACGTTTATAATTACTTGGTCACTGGAAGAAACAGATTTGAATTGATTACCATCACTTTGAATAGCGACAGTAATTTTAAGTGCTTCAACATCTAAGTTTTGCCAAGCTATAGATATTCCTTTCATTAAATTTTCACTAACACCAACAACCCCACCAGGTCTTGGGTCCTGCGCTCTAACAGAAATATCAAATATCATAGTGAATGTACTAGGTAAAGGTATTTGAGGAATAAACTGTAATTTTGTGGTGGCATTTTTATCAACAGAATCTTTTCTATGTAGGAGGTATTGTCTCTGCTTAAAAGTATTTATTTCAATTTCACCTCTGCTTTGGT
>CM054146.1:19500315-19512815 GCA_028751875.1 Rapana venosa | reverse complement strand
GTGTGTGTGAGTGAGTTGAGTGTGCGCGGGTGTGGGTGTGTGTGCGCATGTGTGTGTGTGTGTTTCTCTGTCTCTCTCTTTGTCTCTTTCTGTCTCTCTGTCTTTTTCTCTAAATCTGTCTGTCCTTTGATCTGTCTTTACTTATTACAGATAATTAATTAATTAATTAATTCATTCATTCCTTCGTTCGTTCTTTCACTCTCCTAGAAGCATACATATGTATGCAGGCATTCATGCACACACACACACAAAACCGCATGCACACGGGGGACAGGATGTAAAAAAAAGCACATCAGTGCTTATTCCATTATCCTTGATATAAAAGAATTTTTTTAAAAATGATGATATAAAAAATAACACACACACGCACGCGCGGGGGGTGGGGGGGGGGGGGGTGGGGGGGGGTGTGTACAGACATGGTAAAAGCATTTTCATTGACCTGGCAGTTTTACCACCACTTTATGATGGCATTCACAGTAACGCTATTTTACCGTGATGTTCTGTTGCGTTGAATGTTTACGCCATTTTTACTATGAAATGAATTTTGACCATGATGTTTGTGGTTCTGGCAAAAAAGTCCTTTTTATTTTTTTATTTTTTTTCCTGTACATTAACCATATCGCATCTTGCAACATTAACTATATCGCATCTTGCAACATTAACAATATCGCATCTTGCAACATTAACAGTATCACATCTTGCAACAGTAGCAATTTCCCATCTTGCAACATTAACAATATCGTACTTGCAACATTAACAGTATCACACCTTGCAACATTAGCAATATTGCATCTTGTGCCTGCTACATTAGCAATATCGCATCTTGCTACATGCCACATTAACAATATTGCATCTTGCAATATTAACAATATCGCATCTTGTGCATGTCACATTAACAATAACAGATCTTTCTACATGCCACATTAACAATATCACAACTTGCTACATGCTATTTTAACAACACTACATTGACAATATTGCATGTTTCGACATTAACAATATTGCATCTTGCTACACGCCACATTAACAATATTGCATCCTTCTCATGCCACATTAACAATATTGCATCTTGGGCATGCCACATTAACAATATCGCATCTTGCCACATGCCACATTAACAATATTGCATCTTGCTACGTGCCATATTAACAATATTGCACCTTGCCACATGCCGCATTAATAATATTGCATCTTGGGCATGCCACATTAACAATATCGCATCTTGCCACATGCCACATTAACAATATCGCATCTTGCTAATGCCACATTAACAATATCGCAACTTGCTACATGCTACATTAACAATATCACATCTTGCTACATTAACAATATCGCATCTTGCTACATGTCACATTAACAATATCGCATCTTGCAACATTAACAATATCGCATCTTGCTACATTCCACATTAACAATATCGCATCTTGCAACATTAACAATATCGCATCTTGCTACATTCCACATTAACAATATCGCAACTTGCTACATGCCACATTAACAATATCGCATCTTGCTACATGCCACATTAACAATATTGCATCTTGCTACATGCCACATTAACAATATCGCATCTTGCTACATACCACATTAACAATATTGCATCTTGCTACATGCCACATTAACAATATCGCATCTTGCTGCATGCTATTTTAACAACACTACATTGACAATATTGCATGTTTCGACATTAACAATATCGCATCTTGCTACATGCCACATTAACAATATCGCATCTTGCTACATGCCACATTAACAATATCGCATCTTGCTGCATGATATTTTAACAACACTACATTGACAATATTGCATGTTTTGACATTAACAATATCGCATCTTGCTACATGCCACATTAACAATATCGCATCTTGCTACATGCCACATTAACAACATCGCATTTTGCTGCATGCTATTTTGTCAACGCTACAATGACAATATTGCGTGTTTCGACATTAACAATATCGCATCTTCAACATCATCATTGCTGATGCAGACTATAAACCGAGGCCCCGTGTGCGAACGCACGCAGAACATCTTGCACACACATTAAATCCTGTTCCGCTTTTCGTAAGAGTAGGCCACTGTGTGCCGGTGGGAACAGATTATAGAATTGACAAAACCGCATACACACGGGGACTGGATGTAAAAAAGCACATAAGTGCTTATTCCATTATCCTCGATATAAAAGAATGAAATGAAATGGAAAAAAAATGAAATGAAAATACATTCTAACCCTGAAACTTTAGTTACGTTAACACTAACACATCTTTTTTTTCTCCAAAAACCTCACTTCTATCATCATCATTATTCTTGCACAGGAACGCCACTGGGCCCAGACAGGGAGCAGCAGGTTCCAACCCCGGCCTGGGCAATGAACGGCCCGTCATGCCCGGAGGATCCATGCCCATGAACATACCCGGCCAGGTCGCGGGTGCCCCTGGAAGTGGTCCCCACCCTGCCCAAGGCCACCCCATGTCGCAGAGCATGCCCAACCCCCAGGGCACCCCCCAGCCCCACCCCAACGCCCCTCCCATGCACCCCGCCATGGCCGCTCGCACAGCCAGCAAAGACGAGGAGGACACGATGAAGAACTTGCGAAAAACCTTCGCGGGTATATTCGGAGACATGTAGCAGGCAACAACAAAAAAACCCGGTAGAGTGTAGCGAATTGTTCACTTGCAGAGCACAAACTAGTAGAACCTTGTTTTTGCTGCTGCTGCTGCGGTAGTGCTAGTAACTAGCAGAAACATATTTAGCTGTAGCGCTAGCCCAAGTTTTTGGGGCGTATTTGGACAGAATGTAGTCTGTAGTCGACGAGTGAATCCCCCTAGCTTGGTTCTCGCTCACCGGTCGATTTTCGTGGTGTGAAGTAGGATAGGTATGTAGCGTTTGTGTGTGTGTGTTGGGGCCGAAAAATAAGAGTTGATGGAATTCTTCTGATCATTCCTTGTTGCATAAGATGAAATTGGTGGTGTAGGCAGTTTGTAAACACGGTTTTTGTGTGGTTAACTTGGGTATAAGCATTATGAACGAATGGTGTAGATGTCATTTGTGACGTTTGAATAGGTCGTTTGAGGTGGAGTCATCTTTTGTTGTCACAAAACCACATTCTCGTTGTTTTGAGAAAAACAGAGGGATATTTCAACATAATCCTTACAGGGATCATTGTCACCAGCCTGTACTTGAATACACTGTATTACTTAAATGCCACATTTTATATTGTTTGATAAGAAGCCGAGTTAGAAGACTGCTGTCATTTTCGATTTTTGGAATTTTTTTAAAGAGTGTTTTGCCATTCATTGCTTGTTGTGGCTTAGAGTAGATTTCCTTTGCACCCAGTCTCAGTTGATTTGTGAATATTCATCCGATTTGACACTTTTGAATATTTTGTAATGGAATTATTTGTTCTATATTTCCAAGAGCAACAGCAAAGCAAGCTCTATGGTTTTACACTTATACTGTAGTTTTCACCCCCATATAATCGTTACAATAACTACACCGGACTAAACGAAATGAGCAGAACGCCAGATTTGTCCTGGAGAAGCTCGCGTTAATTCGTCTTAACAATTTTATTATAAAATCTAAGTCCGTTGTTTCCTTTTTGCTTTAAGTCGTAGTTCTTTGTTAGTCAAGCAATACTTTAAAAAAACAACAACCAGGAGAGAATATCCAGCATAACTGAGATTGCAGTAGAACATTCTCAAGTGAGCCATATATGGGTTACTACTGCCAAGGTTCTCTTCACACGAAGAGC
Source organism: Rapana venosa (assembly GCA_028751875.1). Taxonomy (NCBI): domain Eukaryota; kingdom Metazoa; phylum Mollusca; class Gastropoda; order Neogastropoda; family Muricidae; genus Rapana; species Rapana venosa. The sequence continues at coordinate 19,509,064 of CM054146.1, read as the reverse complement.
TTTTGCAGAAAGTCATAAATTGTAATGTAGCTGGCCTTGGGCGGATTGGCTCAGTGGTTAAAGTATCATACTCTCCATCCACAGGGCATAGGGTCAAATCTCTGCTGAGCTACCCAGCTGAGAGGTTTTCCTTTGGGAATGACACCGGTTCTGATCCCAGTCCTCTGCAAATCTTTGAGATGAGACCGCAAATCCCCCACATCCCTGCGCGCGAAAGCACGCTGGACAATTTACGCAAGCGTAAAAAAAAGAAACGTTCATATTTTGTGAAAGACTGCACGATCAGTTGCGCCAGGTAGTATAGATGATACGAACATGCCTAGCATGCATCCAAGCTTTCAGTAGCGTATTGTGGAATGCAGTTTGGTGAAGCATCGCTATGTATGTAAATTTCTAGGCCTAGGTAGATTTACCTATTGAGGAGATCCAGCTCAACGCAAACACCTTGAGAATTCTGATAGCTGGAATTGAAAGTCTGAAAGAATGACCATCCTCACGAAATCCGCAAACTATTGTTGAAGACTCCTGGCCAGCACTCAAAGACTGATCTGTACAGACAACAATTTCAACCTCGTTTTTACAAGGGTCAAAGAACACTGATAGAAACAAGAATAACATCGTATCAGGTACCAGTCTTATTTTCATTTTTGTAAGTGTCAGGAAATAGAGGCTGTGGTAGATTTGAGTCCGTAGACGGAAGTTAAAAATAGAAGGCAGATGAAAATGGCTGCTCAACGCTGAAGCTGTTTTCATATTCTGTCCAAGTTTAACTACTATGATAATAATTATCATAATTATGACTGACAGAACTATTATTACGGTGTTAGAAGTGGGACTTCTGGAGGGTTTTTTCACATTTGACTTTAAACAAGACAGCAAAAACTTTTCCCATTTTATGGTTGGAATCTGTGTTTATTTCTTTATCTATTTTTGGCTCCCCCCCCCCCCCCTGCGAATCATGGGAAACGTGAGGAAATAACGCTCATAAATAACTTGCTACTGAAGTATTAAGTTTTATATTCAGATTTCTTGATTTTAATCTCCATGGTGTTGATTGTGATAAAGGGAACCAAAATGGTATGGCTTGATTATTCTGTTGTTGTTAGAACTGTGGTAACCCCCTCCCCCATGTCCCCTCTCCCTTGGTGGGTGTGTGTGTTTAGTGTGTGTGTGTGTGTGTGTGTGTGTGTGTGTGTGTGTGTGTGTGTGTGTGTTTGAATACTTATGCATTTACGTGCAAGTGTCTTGTATGTGCGTGAGCGCGTTTTTATGCATGCGTGTATGTATATGTATATATATGTATATGTATATATATATACATATATATATATATGTATATATATAGATATGATTGTTTTACTTCCATATTATTTTCCACATCTAGTACTTCTGACTAGAGTAGCCAGATCCTGCACAATGAGTGTATCGATGAATGTTAGTCTGGTCCAGTGATAAATAGTCTGATATATACTATATATATATATATATATATATATATATGTAGAGTTTGTCCTTTGAGATTGTTAACTACGTGTGTGATTATTCTCCTCCTATCTTGCCATTGTGATTGATGGTCGTTTGGTTGTTTGTTTAATTTGTCATGTACTTAACCAATAAACCCCATGCAATCTTTTTTTAGAGGGTGGGATTGGGGTTGGGTGTGGGGGCTCGGGGCTGGGGCTGGTAGTCTTGATGGTGATAGCGGTTTTCGTGTTATTCAAATGATTTAGTTTTTTTTTAAATATATAGTTTTATTGTTATTTGTTATGTCAGCTTTTGGTTTGTTATGGCTACATTGTTATGGCTACATTTAAGATAAACACGTAAGGAAAGTATTCAAGTAAGAATTGTTATTGTTGTTGCTGTTATCTTCCATCTTCGTTGCTATTATCATTTGTTATGATTATTTGCATGTCTTTTCGGCTTTTTTTAAATAACAAATATTCATTCCAAATGTTTTAAAACCAGGAATTGTTTTGTTTTTCATGTTTTTTTTCCCATTCCTATCTTGTGATATTTTCTTTTTTTCTTGTCTTTATCAAAATGTGTTGAAAATCTGTGATTTTATAGCTTTTTTTTAACGATATGTACAGATAGTTATATGAATATTGTCATTCAAAATATTTTTGAATGATTATTGATAGTTCTTTGATCATGTCATTTTTTTTCTTAAGGCTATATAACATCTGTATATTTTTCAGGATTTTTCTTGTTTGAATTTTTTTTTTTCAGATTTGCAATATAATGGTTAGATGTTTCTGTGGGTAAATCTTAGTCGTAAGTGTTCGTGTTGATTTAAGATGTACTCAAATCCACAACTTGTGTCTTTGTTATTTTTTTCAAGTTAGAATGTTTTCAAATTTCGAGCTCTATTATATAGGGAGGAGGGTGGTGAGGTTTTGAGTTTGTTTTTTTCCCACTTTTTCTTGTTTGCTGGTTGGTTTTGTTTTGTTTTGTTTTCGTGAGGTTTATTGTCTTTTTTTCTCTGGTGAAATGCAGGGGTGGGGGGTGGTAGGTTAAGTAAACTCTAAACACACATTTACCAGTTTCTGAGTTTTAAATTTGTAACATAGTCGTGCATACAAACTGTCCATAATCAATAACTTGGTTACTTTCAGTTTGGTTCAGTTTTGTTTTGTTTTGTTTTAATTTGTTTCATTCCTCTTACGGGATTCGAACCTGCGACCATCCAGTTCGGATCAGAAGACTCTGACCTCTGTCCCGAGGCGAATGGTGCTTTAGGATTTTTTGTTTGTTTGTTTGATGTTTGTTTTGTTGGTGAAGAGAGATGCGCATACTCTGTTACGTTTGACCAACATCCAAATATTTAACCATTCCTTTGTCTCACTGCCCAGGTTAACATTCCTTTAATATTTTGCTCATTACATGTTTATTTTTTCAGCCACTAGGTTATGACATGTTTGTTCATTTTGTTTCTGTTTTTTTTAAAAAGGTTTTGACATATTTATTCTTATTCATTATTGGTCAACAAAAATAGACGAATATTGTCTATGGAGCATCCGTCGCAACTTGCATTGCAAGAAACATGAGGCTGGCTCGCTAAGAGCGTGGTAGTACAGGGCTCTGTTGCCAATTACCACAGACAGTCTGTGTTGGGTCTCTTCTGGCTGACAATCTGCAGTGATTCTTGTTTTGTTTTCTTTGTTACATACGTTGACGTTGCTTAATCAGTTTTGCATCACAGCCATTCTTAAATTGATGTAGATAGATGGATTTCATATGTGTTGTATCAGCTAATTTTCATGCAGGCTTCTTACAGTCCGCGGCCTGAGAATTTGTTTGTTTGTTTGTTATTGTGAGTGATGAAAATCAAAATACTTCAAATCTCTCCTTTTCGCCATAACGATTTAGATTTTAAAAAAATCGTTTATGATGTACTCAAGTCCTCAAGTTTATTTGCAGAGTTCTTCAGTCCATAGCTTAAGAATGTCTTTGTTGTTGTTGTTACTTTTTTGAGGGTTTGTTGTACTTAATTGATATTAAAATACTTCATCATTCCGTATTCACGACCATTTCTCATTTTTAAAAAATTTCGTTTATGATTTGCTCGAATTCTTTATTTCATTGCACAGTTCTGTCAGCCCATACCTGAAGCATTTTTGTTTGTTTATTTGTTTGGCGCGCTTGATGTGGATCAAAGTATTTCATCATTCCCTGGTCACAACCTTTTCAAAGTTTATTTCAGATGTGCTGGAAGTTTCAGCTTAATTGTAACGTTGTATCTATCAGCCAATGGCTTGCTTGCTTGTTTTCTGTGGTTGATGAAATTCAAAATACTTAATCTGTTCTCCGTCTTAACCATTTGGTAGGTGGGTGTTTTTTTTCTAAAAACTTTCTTTGTGATGTGCTCGAAGTCTTCAAACTAATTGCAGAGTTGTTGTTTTTTTTTTCTCTCTTTTAACTTTTGTGTGTGTGTGTGTGGGGGGGGGGGGGGGAGGGGGAGGGGGGGGGGGGTGGGGCTCAGGTGCATGCAGGTCACGGAGCACCATATTTTAGGGGGGTTCTTTTCTCTTTTTTTTCTTTTCTGTTTAAATTTTTGTTTAAGTGAGTGCTTCACGTGCCTCTCTTCATTGCCCCCCTAAAAATAAACAACAACAAACAAACAACAAAAACCACAAACAAACACACACAAACAAAAACAACAACAACCCAAACCACCTAAGCACCCCCCCCCCCCCCCCTCATCCCAAATTTTATTTGGAATATCTTTTTCTTTCATAGAAAGATGCCTTGTTTATCTTTTTTTTTGTTTTTTTTGTTTTTTTTGTTTTACATGAATCATCCTTTCTCTCTTATCTTACCTACTGTCTAGAGCATCTAATTGCAGAGTTCTTTCAGCCTATGGGTCAAGAATTCTTTGTTTGTTTATTTGGTGCGCTTGACCAAGAACTAACTACTGAGTCATTCCATTGTCACAGCCATTCAAAGTTGTTTTTTTGTGTGTGCTCAAATCTTCAGATGAGCAGCATTTTTGTTTTTGGATATTTCATACATGAAGATTTTTTTTCCAGTCAATATCTCTAAATAGGCTTTGAGGATATAGAAATCTGTTAATTTGTATCTTTGTTGAGGTTTTTGTTTCAAATTCTGTGATTTTTGCCAGTTGTATTGATGTAGTCTTCATCATTATTCATTGGTTCACCTTTTATTTTTATTTTGTTTTTTCTATATCAGAAAACAAAACTAGTGGCATTTTTTCATACTGTTTTGTATACTCATGAAGTACTTCGTGATGAATAGTGAACTTTTGTTTGTATGATGGTTTACTTCTTGTAAGAAAAACAAGATTGAAATACAAGTCTTGTGGTTTGAGGGTTTTTGTGTGTTTTGTTTTGGGTTTGTTTGGGTTTTTTTTTAGGGGGTGGTGGGAGGCGAGGGGTGGGGGTGGGGGGGGGGGGGGGGGGGGGTGGGGGTAGGGTAGGCGCCGATTTTTTTTTAAAAAACGCTTCATTTTTTCAGTTATCTTGCTAAAAAAGAGAAAAAAATAATCCTATGTCATTATTGTTGTCATCATCGTAACAGTAATATTACATTTATCATTTGGAGATTATGTGCAGCAATTTTGTTTGCTCTTTTTTAAAAAAAAATTGACTTCTTTTTAAAAACAACAACTTAAGGTTGTTGAAATTTTGTTTGCTTGACTTAACAATGACTCGCGTGGTTTTGTTTTGTTTTTTAAAAATAAAAACAATTTTGAAAGTTGCTTTTGTATAAGTCATATACGAATGTATCATAGGCAGTTTTACAACAACAAAACAATATGTATCTATTTAATCTTTCGTGTGATTTAGACTTGGATGGAGTGTGATGTAGAATGTTGAGTTTTACTGGCAAAGTCTGTGGTATGTGTGAGTGTATTTGTAACTGTACGCTCATTTTTAATTTTTTTTTTATCAAGACATTTTTTTCTAGTGTGATTCGCTGGATGTTCTTTTTGAAAGAAGACTTAGTCACAATAAAGCTCTTTTACTTGATGCTGCTTTTTTTGTTTGTTTATTTGTTTGTTTGTTGCTTTCTTTCTTTTCTTTCTTTCTTTCTTTCTTTCTTTCTTTCTTTCTTTCTTTCTCTTCTTTCTTTTACTTGATGCTGCTTTTTTGTATTCTTTCTTTCTTTCTTTCGTTCTTTCTTTCTTTTCTTCTTTCTTTCTTTCTTTCTTTCTTTTCTTTCTTTCTTTCTTTCTTTCTATCTAGCTTTCTTTCTTTCTTTTTCTTTCTTTCTTTCTTTCTTTCTTCTTTTCTGATCCTATACCTGGTTGTTTGTTTGCCTGTCAGTCTGTCTGTCAGTCTGTCTGTCTGTCTGTCTGTCTGTCTGTCGGTTTCTCTCCGGCTCTGTTTGTTCCCCCTCCCTCTTTCTCTCTCTCCCTCCTCCCACTCTCTCAAAGTCAAGAAAAAGTTCTTTGATTTATAAACGTGTGGTTGATTATGCAAAACATCAAGAAACACAAAAGCAACTGATTATTTTAAGCGTGCAACTACACTTATTGAACACAACACTATGAAGTAAAAAATAATAGTTTAAACATGCAACTACACTGGTTGAACACAACACTATGAAGTAAAAAATAATAGTTTAAACAAACAACTACACTGGTTGAACACAACACTTTGAAGCAAAAATTATATTTCAAGCATACAGCTACACTTGTTAAACACAATTCTATGAAGTAAAAAAAAAAATCATCACTTAAGTTGGATAAACTTTAGTCTCGTTTTCTCTCTCAGGCGTAGATTTCATTCATTTTTGGGGATAGTTTCTCTGGAGTGAACATCAGTACTGACTCCATTCCCCCCCCCCCCCCCCCCCCCCCCCAAAGTCCTCCTGAGAGACTTTAAAGCCGAGGCTTTGGTGAGTGAACGAATGCACGCAGAACACCTTGCGCACACGTTAAAACCCGCTCTGCCTTTCCAAAGAGTAGGCCATTCGTTCCGGTAAGAACTGATGATATAGAACATATATTATTTTTTTTATAAAAAGCCTGCATGCGCACAACCCCCCCCCCCCGTAGACAGAATGCGGCTACCTTTATGGTATGCCAGAACGGTCGCATACGCAAACATCCCATCAATGGTGAACTTCGGAGCCGTAAGCCAAGCCATGAAGAAAATATCTGTTAGAGCATTGAGTATAAATAATATGAAACATGATTCTTGCTTTCTTTCTTTCTTTGTTTCTTTCTTTGGTTCTTCCTTTGTTCCTTTCTTTGTTTCTTTCTTCCTTTGTTTCTTTCTTTGTTTCTTTCTTTGCTTCTTCCTTTGTTTCTTTGTTCCTTCCTTCCTTCCATCCTTCCTTTTTTTCTTTCTTTCTTTCTTTTTCTTTCTTTCTTTCTTTTTCTTTCTTTCTTTCTTTCTTTTTTCCTTCCTTTCTTTCTTTCTTCTTTTTCTTTCTTCCTTCCTTTCTTTCTTCTTGTTCTTCCTTTCTTTCCTTCTTACTTTCTTTCTTTTTTTCTTTCTTTTTTCTTTCTTTCTTTCTTTCTTTGTTCTTTCTTTATTCCTTCCTTTCTTTCTTTCTTCTTTTTCTTTCTTCCTTTCTTTCTTTCTTCTTTTTCTTCCTTCCTTCCTTCCTTCCTTCCTTCTTTCTTCTTCCTTCCTTTCTTCCTTCCTTCCTTTCTTCCCTCCTTCCTTCCTTCCATCCTTCTTTCTTTCTGTCTTTCTTTCTTTGACTTGACTTGACTTGACTTCTTCCTTCCTTCCTTCCTTTCTTTCTTTCTTTTTCTTCCTTCCTTCCATCCTTTCTTCCTCCCTTCCATCCTTTCTTTCTTTTTCTTTCTTTCTCTCTTTCTTTCTTTCATTCTACCCTTCCTTCCATCCTTCCTTCCTTTCTTCCTTCCTTTCTTTCTTTCTTCCTTTCTTCCTTCCTTCCTTTCTTCCTTCCTTCCTTCTTCCTCCTTCCTTCTTCCATCCTTCCTTTCTTTCTGTCTTTCTTTCTTTGACTTGACTTGACTTGACTTCTTCCTTCCTTCCTTCCTTCCTTCCTTTCTTTCTTTCTTTTTCTTCCTTCCTTCCTTCCATCCTTTCTTCCTCCCTTCCATCCTTTCTTTCTTTTTTCTTTCTTTCTCTCTTTCTTTCTTTCATTCTACCCTTCCTTCCTTCCTTCCTTTCTTCCTTCCTTTCTTTCTTTCTTTCTTTCTTCCTTCCTTCCTTCCTTTCTTCCTTTCTTTCTTTCTTCCTTTCTTTCTTTCTTCCTTCCTTCCTTCCTTCCTCCTTTCTTTCTTCCTTCCTTCCTTCCTTCCTTTCTTCCTTTCTTTCTTTCTTCCTTCCTTTCTTTTTTCTTTCTTTCTTTCTTTCTTCTTCCTTTCTTTCTTTCTTTCTTTCTTTCTTTTTTTCTTTCTTTCGTCACGTATCTACAACACGTATCGTGTAAAGCAAAGAAAAAAAGCGGGCATTCTGGAAAAGAGCACTCAAGGTTAGTAACTCTTCCTGCTCCATTTTCTCAGAATTGGTGTGTTAGCTCCCCTGAACTGTGCATGCATGCCTGTATAATACATACATACATACATACATACATACATACATACATACATACATACATACATACATGCATATATGCATACAAACATATTTATATATATACAAAATTCATTATCCTGGAATTAATGAATTTTGATTTGATTTGATTAGATCCCTCTGTGTGTGTGTGTGTGTGTGTGTGTGTGTGTGTGTGTGTGTGTGTGTGTGTGTGTGTGTGTGTGCGCGTGCGTGTGAGCGCGCGCGCGCGGTTTTGTTAGGATGCTTTTCTACAATGGTGAGATGTAGTGTATGCAACTGTTTTTACCCATCAATCAGGTGGAGGCATTTTAATACGGGGGGAATAATGTCCATGATAAAAATCATATATCCTAAAGCTTTTGCAATCTGTAAATGCAAACAGATGGTGATCTGGGTGCTAGTCTTTCGGATGAGAAGATAAACCGAGGTCCCGTATGTAGCGCGCATTCAGCGCACGTAAAAGAACCCACGGCAACAAGAGAATCATCTCTAGCAAAATCTGTAGAGAAAAAAAAAGTCTGATAGGGAAACAAATAAACACGCAGACAAGAAAAAGTCCACACGCAAGCAGTAAAAAAACACCAGGGTGGCGCTGTTCTTGTGACGACGCGCTCTCCCCGGGAAGAGCAGCCCGAATTGCACGCAGAGAAATCTACAGTGAATCCAAATGGTATAATTATTTTATTTCATTCTTTTATATCGAGGATAATGAAATAGCACTAATGTGCTTTTTTTTACATCCA
>CM054146.1:19490315-19495315 GCA_028751875.1 Rapana venosa | reverse complement strand
GGGATAGAATGGAATGGATAGCAGCTGAGAGGAGCTGAAAGTGGGGGAAACTGACAGCTGTGATGTACATGACAGCATCAACGCGCAAAAAAGAGATCTGCTTTTTATGGACAAGAATGACTTTCAGAAGGTTTGAAAGAAAATGAGAAAGACACCAACCTAGCCATAATATAAATGGAGGAGTTGAACGATTCAATTAAACTGGGAATCACTGCTTTATAAAGATCATTCATTCATTCTCTCTCTCTCTCTCTCTCTCTCTCTCTCTCTCTCTCTCTCTCTCTCTCTCTCTCTCTCTAACACACACACACACACACACACACACACACACACCACACACACACACACACACACACACACACACACACACTTCTGTTATTTTTTTCAGGCGCTGAGACGACAATGGCCAACAACTTATACCTATTAATGCACCCCTTTGAAAAAACCCAACTTGAAATGCTTCTTTTCGAGTATAAATAATACATACTTAAATGCTTTTTTTACGTCCAGTCCCGTGTGCATGTGGCTTTGTAATTTTTTCCATCTGTTCCCACTGGAACACAATGGCCTACCCTTTCGAAAGGCAGAAGAGGATTTAACGTGTGTGTAAGATGTTCTAAATGCGTTTGCATAAGGGACCTCGGTTTATAGTCTCATCTGAAGGACTTTAGCTAACGAATCTACAATGACATTCAACTGCAGTCACCAGTACAATACTATGTATTCAAACCTATTATTAAGGGATTAACTATCGCTGAGTCAGCTTATAGAGTATAATTAAGTTTCCTTCACCTTCACCTATCCCGTAGTCCCTTGGACCTTGGGGGCACCACTGAAGATTTTGCAACCAGCTTCCTCCACTCCCCACGGTCCTCTGCTTTCCGTAGCAAAGCGTTCCACTCAAGGCCAGTCCACTCTCTGATGTTATCTTCCCATCGTTTTCTCTGTCTGCCTCTTCATCTCCCTCCTTGTACTGTTCCCTGTAGGACAGTCTAGGCCAGTACCAGATATTCGTGTGACGTCCCCGTACCACTTTAGTTTGTGTCTTTTCACTGAAGTCAGGAGCTCTTCATATAGTCCTATGGCGTTTTAAATTCTGTTTTTCACTTCCTAGTTAGTGATTTTAATCTCTGTATGAGGTACAGGGTAGTTTGCGAAATCACCTTATCTCCATAAATAGATATCCATAATTAAATTATAAAAGTACAATATTAGGAATTTAGTTAAATATAAAGTTGGAATTACTCGTCAGTATGGAACAATCTTAGCTGAACAGGAAGCTATTTCCAGTAAGTGCTAACAGAGTAGAATAGGCTTGGTTTGATAAAAAAAACTTTTTCATGGCATTGGGAATTAAAGTGTTAAAGACTCTCCTGCGTAAGAACCAAAATTGAGAGAGGGTGAGAGAGAGAGAGAGAGAGATAGAGAGAGAGAGAGACTGAGGAAGGGAGAGAAAGAGAGGGGAAAAAAGAGAGAGAGAGAGAGAGAGAAGAGAGAGAGAGAGAGAGAGAGAGAAGAGGAGAGAGAGAGAGAGACTGAAAGGGGGGCAGAGAAAGAGAGAGATAGATAGATAGAGAGATAGAGAGAGAGAGAGACAGACAAACACAACAGTGAGACAGACAGAAAGACAGACAGACAGTGAGACCGACAGGCAGACTGTGTAAAACCAAAATTGAGAGAGAGACATAGAGAGACAGTCAGCTAGTGAGACAGAGATACAGACAGACAGTGAGACAGACAGACAGACAGACACTGAGACAGTCAGACAGACGGACAGACAGGCGGACAACAGAAACAGACTGACCCAGATGGCAACGTGTCACACAAACTTTATTACAACAAATGAGCTTTTTACCAGCTCCGTTTTAAGAATTACGCGGCTACGGGTTGCTGATCACCAAGGGGCGTCACTATTGACAAGAACAGGTGGCTCCGATCTGTGGCTATTATTAAACTGCCGTTAATTTCCACCTGAAACTCTTTCCTGTCTTTTTCAGTTCCATGGATGGATAATTTTCTTTTTAAGTTACCCCCCCACCCCTCCCGCCCAATCTCTGCCTTCCCTCCTCCCCGGTCTTCTTCCACCGCCCCCCCCCCCCCCCCCTACCTCCTTAACCTCATAATTCTTCCCGATCAACCTATTACCTCCCTTATCTTCTGGCGATTTTTGTCTATTGGCTTACACAACTCGTAGCTTTCGTTGCCATACCAGCTTAAAATTTTTGAAATGCGCCGTTTTCTGGGACGAGCTCGGACTGAAAAATAATGTTTATCCGCAGCAGTGAAATGGTCAGAAATGGCAAGTTCCCAGATCAGTGTGATTTAGCTGTATCAGCATCTGCCGTTCCTTGACCAAGACTTTCGTCAGGGGAACTTATTTATTTATTCTTTTATATCAAAGATAATGGAATAAGCACTTATTGCTTTTTTACATCCAGTCCCCGTGAGTATGCGGTTTTGTAAATTTTGTCATCCGTTCCAACCAGCACACAATGGCCTACTCTTCCGAAAAGCGGAACGGGTTTTTATGAGTGCGCAATATGTTCTGCGAGCGTTCGCACACGGGGCCTCGGTTGATAGTCTCATTCGAAGGACTTTGGGGGAGAGTGGAATCGGCACTGATGTTAACTCCAGAGGAAAAATCCTCTTGAACGAGAATCGAACCCGGGTCGTCAGATCACAAATAAATCTCTCTAACTACCAGGCTATCTCGTCCCCCCTCAAGTGTTCCCTACAGGACAGTCTTGGCAAGAGAGTTATGACAAATGATTTGACCAAACCATACCAGCTTCCTCCTCTTTAATATCAGCCAGAATGGGTTAGAGCTTGATTACTTGGATCAAACAGTGTGTGTGAGAAATTCCCTCTTTTCTAACCTTCTCTTAGTTTCTGCCTTGTTCCTTTTCTCCCTGTAACCTCCTTCTTGTCTATTTTCTGCCTTCTTGGTCCATTCGATTTGCTTTCTTCCAGAAAGACTTAAAAAAAAAAAACCCACCTTCTCTCCCACGCCAAATTCAGATGTGCTGGGCCTGACTTGTCAGGGGTATAACGACAGCGCAACGCATTTTTAGCTCGTAGTATAACAGAAACAGTAGTTGCTGTTCGACGTAGATGAACAACTCGCGATGTCTGGGGAAAACAGAGCTATTTCTGTGGCCCTAAGAGCTGTTGCCAAAGGTAGCTTAAACATGTTTCGGTAGGGTTTGGTCCAGGAGAGAAGAAAATGAAGTGTATCAGTAACCACTTAGCTTACTAAGAACAGGTCATTCGGAGGAGCATAGTATAGTCGCCATCTCGTCTGACTTAAAATGCGATTATACCTGTAAACTCCTAAAATTAATGATGATAATAATAATAATAATAATAATAATAATGTATGGAATTTATATAGCGCTGAATCTTGTAAAGCAACAAATCAAAGCGCTCAGATGACGTTTTTAAAAACAAAAATTCGTGTGTACGTGGGTGTTTTAAAAAAAAAAATGTCATCTGTTTCCACCGGCACACAATGGCCTACTCTTTCGAAAGCGGAACAGGATTTAACGTGTGCGCAAGATGTTCTGCATGAGTTCGCACACGGGGCCTCGGTTTATAGTCTCATCCGAAGGATGAAGGAAATTCTGAGAACATGAATTCGATTATGGATTCAGAAATAAAGAGCATGATTAGAAAAATGTAGTCGGGCAATTTGTATTGTATAGTATAAGAGTGTATACCCCTTTCAAGTCACGGCAGATTTCTCTGTGTGAAATTCGGGCTGGTCTCCCTGTGGAGAGTGAGTCGCCACAAGAGCAGCGCCACCCATTATTTTATTTTTCTTTTCCTGTCTGCATAATTATGTATTTGGTTTCCTATCAGAGTGGGGACGGGATAGCTCAGTGGTCGGAGCACTCGCTTTCCCCCAGCCAAGTTAAGCAGCGTCGAGCGTGGTTGGATGGGTGACCGTTTGCGCGCCTTGGTTTCAGTACAGTTCCCCCAGTTCACCCAGTTGTAAATGGGTACCTGCCTCTTTAGGGTCAGGGAAGGTAAAGCAGCGAGGGAGAGGAGATGGGCGCCGCCCTCAATATGCTGGCCCTAGAGAAGTGAGGTCTCTGACGCCTCGCTCCCCTACGACCTTATAGGTTATGGGACTCCTTTACCTTTACCCTTATCAGAGTGGCCTTTTCTCTACAGAATTTTGCCAGGGACAACTCTCTTCTTACCGTGGGTTAAAAAAAAAAGTGCATTAAACTAATAGTGCACTCGGGGCCTGTGTTTATCATCTCATCTATAAAAAAAAAAACAACTAGCACCCACACCACCACTCACGGTTTAGTGGATTGGGGGGTGGGGGTGGGGGAAGTTTCGGGTACAAATGGGGACCATACATTTGAAACCCAAACTTTTCGCTCTTTAGGCAGGTGCGTTACCTCTAGACCACTGACCCACTGGGCAATGACACCAGCGTCATCATTATTGTTATGGATTATAGCTCGATCAATAATGAAACAACATGAAATGCATTTTTACCAACAGTAAGATAAGCCTCAAGACAAAGATCCATGTTTTGAGAGCCTACGTATGGTCCATTCTTCTGTAGGGATGTGAGTGCTGGACCCTAGCCAAGGACACAGAACAGCGACTAGAAGCAGTGGAAATGTGGTTCATCCGGAGAATCATGAAAGTCTCATGGACAAAAAGAAAAACTAATGCAGAAGTAATGGAAATGGCTGGATACAAGAGATGCCTTCTCAACACCATCAGAGAAAGACAGCTCAAATTTTTCGGCCATATTATAATCAGGGCTGACGGACTAGAGAAACTGTTATGGAGTGGCAAAATCTGTGGAAACAAGGGCAGAGGAAGACAACGCACAAAATTCACAGACAGCTTAAACAAATTCGCAACGAATAAAGAGGGTACCAACAATGAGGTCATGAGAAGGACCGAGAACAGGGAAGAATGGAGAGCCATGATCGTCGATGTCTGCAGGACCAGACCGGACACTTGAAGAGAGAGAA